>CM060881.1:39805000-41005000 GCA_030762935.1 Hymenopus coronatus
CTGTTTAATTATATCTAGGCATTCCAACTTGGTTTTAATTTTGTCTTCAGTTTTTAGGTTATGTGTTGCTATTTCAATATCGGCAATGAGGTCATCTTTATTCTGGGAGAAACTGATACATGTTTTGAAGCCTTTTTGGAGTAGTTTCATTTCTTCGGTTTTGAAGGTCTGTTGGGATAAATTTATAACTGTAACTACTTCTTTATTTTGCTGGTTATTTATCGGTTGTTTCGTGTACCCGATTTGGTGCAATTTTAGCTGCTTTAATTTCTTTTTAAGTTTCTCGTTCTTGCTCTTCATGAAAATGCTTAATTTTTCATTCATATGGGTTTCAAAATTCTGCCATGTTTTAATTCCTAATTGTTTGGTTAATTTTAAGGGCAGGTTGTATAATTCCAGGTCTATTTTATTTATGATGCTGTAGTGTTTGGAAATCGCTAATTCTATCACGTAGTTTTCAATCATTTTTTTATGTTTACTGTTACCGTTGGATTTTACAGTTTGTCGGAAGAATGTTGGAGTGACTTTATGTTTTTGACATAATTTTAGAAACTTGATATCCACTGCCGCGTATTTTCTTTTGGTTTGTAGTTTTATGTACCTTTTTAAATCCTTCTTTGTGTAACCTAATTCTGTGTTAAAGTTGATAAAGAAAACTCTTACCTCGTCACCATGTGTGTTCGTCACCATATTGCTTCTTTGATTTGTAATACCAAATACGTTAACTACTATAAACAGAGCAAATAGACAAATCTGCTATTTCATATTATTTTTGGGAAGAAAACCACAACATTGGGCAAAATATAAAATTGTTGAAACCATTAGAGTCACCAATAGAATTAGACATCTGGGAAAAAATTCACATTATAAAAAACAGCAATAACGTTTTAAATTTTGAAATCCCACCACTGGATGAAGTGTTAAAACTTTGCACTCCCAACACCAGATAGCAAGAAGATCCGATACAAGAAGAGGAAGAGAGAAAGGGAAAGGAACGCCAGTCACCAAACTGCTGAAGTAGAGGGCGAATGTCCTGGAAAACGTTTCAGTGTTTTTTAACATATTAATTGGAGATTTTTAAGTGTAAATAAGTGTGACTCAATACAACTCCAACATGAAGAATACTTCACTATTAATAGTGCTTCTGTTTATAGTAGTTAAGTTAATTATTTCTGGTATTTTTACAGCTTACTTCATTATTATCTAGTTTGAGAGTCTTGATAACAGAGGCAGCTAAAACATCTACACTATTATCTATTCAGCCTTATAACTGAGCTTGATCTAAATAAAACATTTTGTATCCTTCCATGTTAGCCTTGTGCTAATAATGCAAAGAGGATGATATGATGATAAAGGCACAGAATTAAAAGCCAAGTTTAAATTAAATACAGGACAATTAAAATAAAAGTCACATTAGTGTGCAGCTGCATGACTATCGGTAAGAACTCTAAGAATCTGTGTCTCCATCTTATATATGTATTATATAATTATTGTAAGAGATAATATCAACTTTATTTCTATTCACAAACCTACATGCAATTTATAGCATTAATTTGGGTGATTTGAAAGAAGGCCACCTAGTATCATTATTGACAGAATTTAAGACTTTATATAACATTATTGAAGAAAAGCGTGTGCATTTTCCTATGAATTAAAGTTATATACTATTTTTAATACAGGCCTACAACTGTTCACAATGCTCTTTATACAACATGCAATGTTCCACTCAGAAACACTGGTATAATAATGTTATTCAGATGTTTGGATTTTCTTGCATTAACATTAAACATTTAATACATTGTGAATTGTTTTTTTGAATGTGAATACTGTTCCCCATCCATTTACAAGTATTTTTTAAAATACTTATTCAAAATTATTATTTTATTAAAATTACATAAGGAATTAAATTAATGAAAAACTATTTATGATAGAGGATTTCATTTTTGTAAAATTGCTATTTGTAGCTGAGTGCCCTTAAACACCAATCAATATCCTCATCATTGTTATTTGTATAGTTTGGATCATATGCTCAAATTTTCAGAAATGTATATAATAATTTTAAAAGATAGACATTTCCTTACCATGTCGAGGAGCTTTAACAGATGTACAACAGATGAGACATGGCTGGCAGGTATCTTAGTATTGTATTCCTATTCAGTGGAGTTGGATAAACAAGTATATCACTATCTTCAAGAGGCTTTTATCTATTTAGGTGAGTAAACATTCAAACAAACTATAACCACAACCAAGAAAATATGTTTGGGAAATAATAGCCAAAGTCAATGCTCTCCACTTTCTGTTTTCCTTTTTTTAAAGGGAGAAAGCTCAGACCATACAATATTTCTGCTTTCACACATATTCAATAGTCAACCATCAGCTTCGTCCAATTTCAATTTTTGGCAATTTTCTTAGCAATGGAAAACTCAAAATAAATTAAATCACAAAATTATGCTGCTTTTGCTAGCACAATGGAAATGTTAAGTACATACTCTGAGACCAACGCAAAACATAATTATGCTACAATTGGCAACACTGGGTGCAGCCGATAGTAATTATTTTGAAATCACATACCCTAATTTTGAGATCTTCTTATGGTTTACTGGAAAAATGTGAGCCAGTTGGGAAATTTAATGCTGTGTCAGCATGTTGCCATGATAGCTCAGTGTTTAGAGAAACTGGATGGAAACCAGGAGATCTGTGGTTCAAATCCTGGCTATGCCATAAGTTTTTCGTCTGGCTCTACTTTTCCAATATGGTGTTTTAATTAAAATTGTTAGCCATTTTTGAGAAAATCAAAACTTTCAAAAAATGTTCCATGAACAAACATTTTTGTGTCACATCTTTGGAAGATACAAACATAAGCACCAAGGTACTGAACATAAATACCAATACTTTCCATTTTTGATTTATGCTGTTCTCACACATCCATACATATTCACATGCATGCATGAATAAATAAATAAACTACCATTAGTAATCAGGAATTCAAGCTGCAAATGTCTCATGAAAAAGTCCTAGTTTTAGAATTCTTTTTACCACCCTATGGCCCCACTCCCCTTGGGGGGTAATCTTTTCTCTTGAAGTGATTTAGCTAAAAGTTATAAAACATTTGTATATACTGACCTTTTCTCTCAATATACTAGCAAGTTTACTAGCTTCAACTTGCTCATATAAAGCAAAGGTTACAGTTCCTGCTGTGAGAAGCACCTCAACAGGAACTATTTTTCGTGCAAGTCTGCGCTCTTCTGCCAAAGCACTTCCCCCTCCAGCTAGACTAATGCTTGATGCATCTGCACAATCTACTCCACTATCCACAAACCTGTAACAGAAGTAGAACATTATTTAAACCCTTATATTATGTTTATGTACACTTTTATTGATTATTCACTGAATAAATATTTACACTTCTTTGTTGATCATTACTATTATATTCAAATAATGCCAACTTTAAGATACACAAAAGAGTATTTTAAGTGATTTTGTTTATAAGTACATCATTTCTACATTGCACATTTAAATAATTATTAGCTACTTTGTTATTATAATAATAATAATAATAATTTATTATCCATCATTTGGTAATTACATAAATTACAATAGATTTTGTCCTATATCCTAAATAGAGCTTAGAAATTATATACTTATAGACTATGTACAAGACATCTGCCACAATTCATTTTGACATTCATTTACACTATAGCATGGGTATTCTATCAGCTATTTATACATTCTGTCTTTAAATCTATTTAGACTGTAATTTTTTATTTCAATTGGCAAGCTGTTATACAATTGAATTCCAATGGTTTTATTAAATTTGACCATTTTCTGGAGACTCTGAAAAGGCATTTCTATTTTGTTATTATTTCTTGTTTGATATGTATGTATTTTATTTCTTTTTGTGTGCATATCTACATTTTCTTTAATATAATTAATAGTTATTCTGATCCAATCTTCTGAAATATGCTATGAATCAGAATTTCCATGTTACAGTTATCAATAAATAACTTGCATAATCTCACAATAAAGAGAATAATACAAGTTGGAAAGTAAAATCAGTGAATATTTTAACATTTTAACTAGAACTCAAACTAGGGGTATATGGCTTTGTTTTCCAAAGTTCTACCTCTGAGCTATGATACAATATATCTGTCTGCACACTAATATCTCTCATTTGGTTAAGTATCACTGAACTGATGTGTTGGAAATTTGTCCACATGAGTACTTTCATATACTATAATTCATATATTAGACATTAGGTTTTAATTTAACATGTTTAAATGCCATCATCCTCGGCTACCAATTTTGCCACCCAGAACGACACAGGAAAACAATTTTGGGAAATGAGGGGGACAGCTTCATTTCTGTAGCCCCTTTTAACTGCTATGGACATATTTTATATGAGCAGGCTATAACTGAAATATTTTATGGTGCTTTTATTCTTTGGTATTTTGTCCTAACTCAACCTCCACTTTTTAAGCGTAAGAGGGAAGTGTATAGCTTGAAAATGAGAAGATGATTAAATGTGAAACTTTGTGTCAAGTTCTCTGTCTTCCAAAGATGTAACAAATTACTCTTTACATTTACAAAACATTTAATCATTTTTTATTTTGTCATACTGATTTTAACTAGTTGATTGATGTTTGGAGGAATTTAGTAACAGTGACGGTCAAATTATATGTTTTATTAATTTGCTGAGTTGGTTTTTTAACACTACGTCACTTACATTGTTATTATGAGGGACTAGTTTCGAAAGCCTATGCTTTCATTTTCAACCTCACGGGTCCAACTGCCATTGCTGGCTGCATTTGCTTGTACACTCTTCTCTGGTGGCGAAATGATGAACTTCTTAACTAAGCTGTCTACTGGCGGGATTTCAAAGTTTATTAGCCGATCTTTGTTTTTCCATATGAGGATGTTTTCCCAGGTTGTGAGTTCATTGTGGCCTGACATGGTTTTAAGCAATTTTGGATTTGGATCTAGATTGTGGTTTTCTTTCCAAAAGTGAAATGCTACTGCCGATTTATCTTCTTGTTTCAATTTTAGATTTCTAAAGTGTTCTTTGGATCTGATTTTTAAACTTCTTTTGGTTTGTCCTATGTACAACTTTTCACAATTTGTGCATTTAATTTGATATATTTCTGACCTATTTTCTGGTAGAATTTCATCTTTTATTTTTGAATTTAGTAATTTTATGACAGAAAATCTGTTTATTGGAGCTAGGGTGATGTCTTGTTCTTTGAAGATTTTTTTGAATTTTCTAAATGCTCGGGGGTGGTAAGTGAATTTTTTGAATGTTTGATATTGTTTTTTCCTGCTGTTAAGGTAGTTGTTTCTTTTATGGTTTTTTTTGTGCTTTGCTTTGTTTAGTTTCTTGTACACAAGGTTCTTGCTGTATCCATTTTGTTCTGCTGTTTGAATTATGGTTTTTAACTCTTTGTTGAATTCGGTTGTGCTCATAGGTACATTTACTAATCTATGTGTGAGGCTGTTTATTATTGCATGTTTGTGTGGTAATTTTGGACAAAACGGAATACATAAACAGAATAGAAAATTTATTACAGGATGACCAATTCATCACAGTGGAAACCAACCCACTAAACTCTTGCATCCAGACAATAAACAAAGCAGTAAAAGAAAGTAAAATCATCAAAAAAACAGAATCATATAAAATAAAAGTAGACAATCCAACATTACCGAGAATTTATGGCCTACCAAAAATTCACAAAACAGGAAAAACAATGAGACCAATCACCAGTAGTATTGATTCTCCAACATATAAATTAGCAAAATGGTTATTGAATAAATTTTATTCGTTTCCAAAATTTGAAAGTTCCAATCTAGCAAACTCTTTGGAATTAGTTGAAAAAATCAAAGATCTAAAAATAGACACAGAAGACACATTAGTTTCATTTGATGTTACAGCACTATACCCTAGCATCCCAACACAAAAACTGCAAGACCTATTAAAAAACTGGCTAAGTACAACAGAAATAGAACCTGCAGAAGTAGAAGATTACATACAACTAACAAGTTTGTGCATTGAACAAAACTACTTCACCTTCAATAGTAAATATTACAGGCAAAAATCAGAACTCTCTATGGGCAACCCTCTATCTCCATTTTTGGCAAATTTATTTATGAGCAAATTCGAAACGCACATGAAGAAAACATTCCCATGGATTTTCAAAGTGTGGTACTGCTATGTTGACGACATATTTGCAATAGTACCCAGTAGACATTTAGATGATGCCATCAAATTATTAAACATACAGGAAAAAACAATAAAATTCACAATGGAAACAGAAACCAATGGAGAACTCCCATTCTTAGACCTAAGAATCATCAGAAACGACACAAAAGTAAACTTTGGAATCTACAGAAAACCAACTCAATCAGAAAATTACATTAAAAATGAAAGCTGCAACCCATTACCACACAAACATGCAATAATAAACAGCCTCACACATAGATTAGTAAATGTACCTATGAGCATAACCGAATTCAACAAAGAGTTAAAAACCATAATTCAAACAGCAGAACAAAATGGATACAGCAAGAACCTTGTGTACAAGAAACTAAACAAAGCAAAGCAGAAAAAAACCATAAAAGAAATAACTACCTTAACAGCAGGAAAAAACAATATCAACACATTCAAAAAATTCACTTACCAACCCCCGAGCATTTAGAAAATTAAAAAAAATCTTCAAAGAACAAGACATCACCCTAGCTCCAATAAACAGATTTTCTGTCATAAAATTACTAAATTCAAAAATAAAAGATGAAATTCCACCAGAAAATAGGTCAGAAATATATCAAATTAAATGCACAAATTGTGAAAAGTTGTACATAGGACAAACCAAAAGAAGTTTAAAAATCAGATCCAAAGAGCACTTTAGAAACCTAAAATTGAAACAAGAAGATAAATCGGCAGTAGCATTTCACTTTTGGAAAGAAAACCACAATCTAGATCCAAATCCAAAATTGCTTAAAACCATGTCAGGCCACAATGAACTCACAACCTGGGAAAACATCCTCATATGGAAAAACAAAGATCGGCTAATAAACTTTGAAATCCCGCCAGTAGACAGCTTAGTTAAGAAGTTCATCATTTCGCCGCCAGAGAAGAGTGTACAAGTAAATGCAGCCAGCAATGGTAGTTGGACCCGTGAAGTTGAAAATGAAAGCATAGGCTTTCGAAACTAGTCCCTCATAATAACAATGTAAGTGACGTAGTGTTAAAAAACCAACTCAACAAATTAATAAAACATATGATTTTAACTAATTTGATTAAAATGCTATATGTTTAAGATATTTGCATGGCAAATGGACTTTTCTGTGAATAGCTTGTTAAGTTCGCTTCATTCTGAACGACCTTTGCATATGTATAAACTGTAAGAGATAGACAAGAATCTTACTACACACTATGTAACTCTCATTGTAGTACAATTTATGTAAATAACACTTTTGTAGGTTTACTATTTCTTAGGTTTTTTTTTTTTTTTTATTAGTTTGAATTTTTCATATTTGATACTTTCCTGAACAGTAAAATGCTGTTCTTTTGTGTGAATGTGTTCATACAGAGAAAACAGACTTTTAAATTGGAATTTCATGTTTAGCATCAAAAGCATACCTGTTGTGATCTACACTCATAGCTTCTTTATCAGGAAAAGTTTTAACCAATGTTGCAGAATAAGACATAGGATGCTGCTTCTCCTTTGTTGATATGTTTTGCTGATTGTATGTTGGCTGCGGAATTAAAGGTTTCAGGAACTGCAAAATTTCTTTCAACAGAGCTGAAGCCAAGAAAAGCTGTTCCATGCTGACTGATACCTGACAAGAAAAAACAAAAGAGAAAACTTTAGTGAAATTAAGTAAACATCTATAAAGCTAGCTTCATTTACGTGTCTTTTTCCTATGTGCTTAAGCTTTAAATTCTAGTAGCATTTCTGCATTAAAAGTAAATTTTTCCTGTTTTCTCACTGCTCAACTTGGTATTTTTAACCACAAGAAATGTGAAACCATGATTTTTACTTTCTCTATACTCACTATGTACATAGTGAATAGAGAATGTATTGCACTCTACCAAAAAATTCGATACCGAGATTTCACCGGAAATATATGTTTTAGGGTCCCCTGTATCCAAAAAAAGTATTTTCAAAAAAAGGTCTGTGTGTGTGTGTGTGTGTGTGTGTGTGTGTCCGTGTGTCTGTGAACATGATAACTTGGTATTTAAGTTTAGTATCTTCCAGGGATGCGACACGAAGATTTTGAGAAAAATCCCCCCACCCCAAACTACCCTTTACATGGAACTTTTTTCGAAAATTTTGATTTTCTAAAAAATGACTAACGATTTTGATTAAAATATTGTATATTAAAGTTATTTACCTGACAAATAAAATGTATATTCTGAAATTTCTGGGAATAGACTACTTTATTGTGGATGAATTTTTCATAACTACTAAACCGTAAGAGATGGACAAAAACTTAACCCATAAAAAATGTAGAGCACGTTAAAACACACAATTTATGTTATATACATTTTTTTCGTGGAGTTGATCGTTCTTGAGATATTCCTTTTTATTGGTTTCAGCTTTGAAAAACTTCTTTTCTCATACAGGAATTTGTCAACTCCTGTCAATACAAACAAAGGAACATCAGTCACATAGCAACCAGCTTTTGGCTTTCACTTTAACCTATGGTACTCCCTTATTTCGGTTCTACTTACTATAAAGCAAGAAATAAGATTATTTCTGCTAATTTTTCTCGATTAGCATGAAATAAATAAAAGATAAGCTTATTAACAATAATAATTTACAGAGATATAGAGAAAGTCATGTGAGTGTAACACATAAGATTTTTACAGTGTATTGTCCATCTGTTCCTCCTCCTATTAATTTACAGCATATTCCCATACCCTGGAAACATGCATCTTGGCCAGCATCATGATTTCTGATTGACCTGGAACTCTCACATTAATTCAAAATTAAATCTCACTTACTCCAGATTATGCAGATTGTATCCCATTCTCAACCACAAATCTTCTTTGCAAATTCCAAGTGGTTCTCTTTTATACAAATTTTTACTTTGTTCTTTACAGACATATACTTGTCCAAATTGGGGGAGGTGCAGCTGTAAACAAAATTAATTGTCTGCAGGTCTTTCATATAAAGTTTTAAGGCCTTTAAATCAAATTAATTAAAAAAAAGTTTGGAATTTAACCAACTTTTTCTTTTGCGTTACGCACATATGCACAGACACACCCACACCCATACACACTTTTCTCATCCATATCTTTTATTCCAAATCACCCTTGTCCACTTCCCTCTTACATTTCCTAAAAATTTCCCCTTCACTTTAACCTCTATTATTCTTGTAAAGCTTATTTCTTTCAATAGTTTTCACGAGTGTCAACTGCTTTATTTTCTTGTGCCAATCTTCCATCCACATATTTCCTATTCTTCTATTCACACAAAATGCTAAATCAAAGGCTAGATAAGCTACATTTTTGTCACTGAATGTGTCTAACTAGTTATTGAACAAAAGATGGCCATCTAGGGACCACTTTAAATTCACATTCAGGTCATTTTTACGGTTTCCCTCACTCACTGGTTAAATGATAAATTAGATTAGACTGCCCTAAGTTTCACCGTCTGAATAAAAGAAATATAAATAAAACAGAAAATACAGGAAAGCATTTTGTAACTAATCTCTATCAACAAAATACTTAAATGGTTTAGAAAGTAAACAGGCAACTAATTCCATCTGTCCAATATTATAATGATAAGTCAGGAAATATGTCACAAAAGACTTGAAATCAAGGTTCCACAATTTTTCAAAATTTTAAATGTTTCACTATCTTCTAAATTGCTAAATTTGAAGAGCCACAAGTATCACTGAATATATGATAGGTACCTCAATATCAGTAATTGCATTGAACTCCAGAGAATGTCCACACACAAGTATATCTCCTCGGAACACAATAGCAGGAGCAGCAACTATACACATATTTAGCCGACCTATGACTGGTAGGAGAGCCATGTGAGGTGTTATACTTTCTGCTCCTCGAGTTAAATTGTTCCATTCCAAGGCAGGATTCTCACTCATAGTATGAAGACCAGTCCTCTGTTTTCTCCCTAAGCTAAATGACAATTTTTTTATTAGAAAAAGATCATTGTAGTTGTATAAACACTAAAGAAGCATAAAATCCGATTATTGCTGAAAAGAATAATGAGTAACTTTTAATTTACCTTATCTATGCAATTTATGATTGAAGTTGACTATCTTCTACAGCTAATTATCAAATTTTGATTGACTGCTGCAGTACACGTATCTGATTATATTTTTATACCTTTTTTCCCATACTTCTTCATATGTATACTTTTACGTTAACACATTTAATTTTAAATAACTTATTCAATAATTAAAGTATATATTTTACATATAAGTTTATAAAAGCTGAACTAATATCTAAAAATAGATATCTCTCAACACTGATGGAATTTAAAGGGAAAAACACAACATTTACAAAAATCATACCATCACACTGAAATATATATATATATATATATATATATATATATATATATATATATATATAAATGTGCAACATTATGTTAAGCAATCACATCAGCTTCTGCTCTATGTTATTGTAAATAACCACAAAATTCCAACTTCCCTTATCTACAGATTCTTCAAGAAGAATCAGCATTATTGCAATTAAAGTACTAGAAAAGCCAAGTTTTAATTTGTGTCTGTATATTTTGAAGTCATATAAAAAAGTGATGATGAAAACAAAATCATACATTATAATTAAAGAACACAATGCCAGTCAGCTCCCAGATTCATCTAATAAACCCTTCAAAATGCTAAATGATTGGTTTGAAAGTAATAAAATTCACATAAACTTTGAAAAAACCAACTACATTAATTTTTGCACAAAGCATAAAAACATGGCAGACCTAAGGATAGAATATGAAAATAACCAGGCTCCAGAAGCCTGTAATACAAAATTCCTAGGTCTTATGATTGATTGTAACATGAATTGGCAACACCATATTGATTATATCTTACCCAAACTGAGCTCTGCATGCTTTGCAATCCGATCTTTAATTCAGCTTATAAATAAGAGCATACTAAAAACAGCTAATTATGCATATTTTCATTCATTGATGACCTATGGAATAATATTTTGTGGAAACTCAGTAAATGCTAAAAAAGTATTCATTATGCAAAAAAAAAAAGTAATAAGAATAATGGCAGGGGAAAGACGATCAACCCACCACAAATTACTTTTCAAAATGTTTGGAATTTTACCATTAGCCTGTGAATATATTCTAGCCATTATTGTCATTTGTAGTAAATAACCCAGAAAAGTTTACAAAAAATGCAGATTTCATATCAAAGAGACAAGGTATAGGCAGGACTTACATAGACCAACAAATAATTTGCAGTCATTCCAAAAAGGGGTGTACTACAAAGGAATAGTTTTGTTTAATTCACTTCCTGCTTCTATAAAATAATTGCAAATGAACAAAAACAAGTTTAGATCATTAAAAAGATTCCTTATTACTCACACCTTCTATACAGAGGAGGATTTCATTCAATCAAAAAATACTGGTAGTAATATAACATTGTAAATATAATAAACATGAATATTCTAAGAATACATGTGTAAGAGTAGGTTTTTGGAAACAGACATGTAATTGTAAATTATGTAAAACTGACACCTCTGAAAATTCATTGTCAGAGTTATTATTTGTAAATAAATGTATTAATAAGTATAAATAAATGTAATTCTTGACTTGATCTACATTGATCTTGCCCCTGCCATTATTCTTATTACCTTCTTTTGCATAAAGAACACTTTTTTAGCATTTACTGAATTTCCCCAAAATATTATTTCATGGGTCATCAGTGAATGAAAATAAATATAATAAGCTGTTTTTAGTATGCTCTTATTTATAAACTGAGTTAAATTCATATTTTTCCTTAGAAGATGTCAGAAATGTGCTGATGGAGGACAATGTTTCTAACATTTCTTATTATAGGGTATGTGCTTATTAATTACAATTGTAACTGTGACATTGTACATCAGTTGCAGGTATATTATAACTGTTTTGATATGAGCAGTTGTGCACTGGCTACAGTGTGATGGAAAAGCACAGTATGACATTATATAATTTTATATTTCTCATCATTAGTAGTATTTAATGCCTCACAACTTGGATCGTTACCTGAGGCACTGTTCCAAGTTAGTCCATGTTCCAGTGTTCACACTGAATCCAGTGATATCTAGCTGGTACTGCCGATCCTCAACTTCTGAACCTGGTACACCAAGCATACGCATCTGCTGTGCCATGTGATAGATATCATGACGCACCACAATGCGTCCTAGGGGATTGTCTGCCTGAAATGTAAATATATGTTCTGAGAAATCAAAAACCAAAGTGATAGATTAGTTGCAAAAGATAATTTTTAATTAGCTATAGGGAAATAAATTATTAAAGCAGTTAAATGATTTACAGAAATAATTTGGAAGAAAAGATTATTATAAGCATATACTTGAAAAAAGAATATGTACAAGGGCTGTTCAATAAAGAACGATCATATTTTTTTTTTTTTGACAACATACCTTTGTACATCCTCATATTTTTGATGGTCCTTCTCAAAATAATCTCCTATGAATGCAACGCAATTGTCCCAGCATTTCTGCCAGTCTTCAAAGACATGCTGGAAACCATTTTTTGAGAGATCCTTCAAGATTGCCTCTGCAGCCTTCACCACTGTTCTGATGATCGATAATGCCTCCCACAAAGGCCTTTCTTCAAGTTAGGGAATAGAAAAAAGTAACATGGGTCTAAATCCAGACTATAGGGAGGGTGAAGAATGCTCTTCACGTTGACTTTTGCAAGATATTCAGCAACAACATAGGCAATATGCAGTCGTGCATTATGTCCTTTTGTTTGGGAATCAACAGTCTTGGAACTCATTGCGCACAAACACGTCTTATGTGCAGTGTTTCTGTCACCAAGTGTGGGTGGTACCCAATGAAATGTTCAGTATTTCAGAAAGTGATCTTAAGGTAATTCATCAATCCTCTCTCACAATGGCAGCAGCAGTGTTGATGTTTTCTTCCGTAAGAGCAGTAAATGGAGCACCGAATCCACCTTCCTTTGAAATTGATTGCCTCCCCTCTTTAAACACTTTAAACCACTTTCGAGCTGTGCTGTAGGGAAGAACAGACTCTCCATAGGCCTTCTGTAATATTGTATAGGCCTTAGCTGAAGATTTGTTGAGACAAAAGCAGAATTTCAAAGCAGGATATTGTTCCTCGTATGTTACCACCATTGTAGCAGTAGGCAATACTGAACATGTCTGAACTTGCCTGCCTCTCACAGATGGGAACCAGGAGTACCAACAATGAAACTACTATGGCGTGTTTGTTTCACATTAAGCTAACAGTATATAATAAGATTGAATTTTAGCACAAGAAATTATGACCGTAATAAAATTATGATCATTCTTTATTGAACAACACTCATAATTAATTTACAATTCAACAATGTCCCAATTTATTCAACAAATAAATTTGTTTTATATACAATAGGCTATACTAGTATTGAAAACAACTTATTAGCTAGCAGTGGTCACTTAACAATGTGAATCAAATCTAGACAGGTTGATGGTGAAGTAATAAATTCCAAAATATATACTTCAATTTATTATGAAAAAATCTGATGTGTTCCATTTACATATTTTCTCTATCTGTTCTGCAAACAATTGGGAAGAAAAGATTATTAAAAGCATATACTCAAAAAAAGAATATGTAATGAATTTGCAATTCAACACTTTCCCAATTTATTCAATAAATACTTTAGCTTTATTTCCGATAGGCTATACTAGTATTGAAAACAAATTATTGGCTAGCAGTGGTCACTTAACAATGTGAATCAAATCTAGAGAAGTTGATGGTGAAGTAAAAAATTCCAAAATATATACTTCAATTTATCATTAAAAATCTTATGTGTTCCATTTACATACTTTCTCTGTTCTCCAAACAAACTATTCTTAAAAAAATATTATATTCTTCTATCTACTTCATGTTAATCAAAGCAAATATACTGGTCAATGTAGTTTATAATGGCATTAATTTGCTGTATATGAGTAAGCTTGCAAACAAGGGTAGGTCAGTGGGTAAAATGACCTCGTTCGAACAACCATCTGCCTAACATGCTCCTTGCTTCTTCAGGTTTACATTGGAATCCATTATTTCAGCGTAAAAAAATCTCTGGAATCCATAAGTTATATCTAGTTCCAAAATTATCTCTAGGTTCAGAAATGAAACCATATTATTATATTAGTGCTTGGAAGCTCAGGCCCAAATTACACAGGTAAGGTTTTGTGTGTACTTATAAATTCTTGCATCTGCATAGGGGAACCTTTACTCTCAGGGTATACATCCAATAAATTAATGACCAGAGTTAGACCTAGAATGTAAGTGTATTCTTTTGCAAACATCGCTAACCCTTTCCCTTCTACAGCTCTAGCTCTTTTCAGCACCCCAGATATTGCCCTGGTCTGCAATCTGACCTAAGTAACCCCCTAAATTTAACAACCCTCTTGGGTTGCTACAATATTGTTAATTTCAAAAATAATTTCCCAATGTTAATTGTTAACTTAAATAGTCAATTCCATGTATATTTCTCACCTGGGGTGTTAGACAAATAGAATCAAGCTGCAGCAAACAAACGTCATGTTGCATAATGCCCAGATCTTTGGCAGGAAGTATAAAGCGTGTGCATCTTGTGTCCAAGTAGAGCAATGGAAGAGAGTTATTGTTGATTCTCATTGCCCAGTTGACACCTTTATTTTCGGTGGGACCTGGAACATCTGACTGCATTGCCAGAGCAAGCATTGGTGATATCACTCTAGTGAAACTGTCCAAGGTAGCAGCTGAGAAAATGAAGTCCACAGCTTGTAGTTTCACAACAATCTCACTAATGTACCGTGCTGACAATGATTCTGGAACTGATCTAAAATAAAAAAGAGAGGAAAGTTTAATCAAATATGAAAATTATGACATTGACTTTATAAAAATATGAATTACAATAAATTCTTTAATAATAATGATTTGAAATATACAAGGATCATATTGAAAGTCGTGAGCAACCCATTATTAAAATTAAAATTCCAACAATGTAACAAAAAGGACTGCAGGATCATAATCTACAGACTTTACATCACAGTTGCCATATTGTGCCATAGCTTCTATCATTTGTCCACAGCAGTGTTTCCAAAATTATGAACATCAATGTTTTTTTTCAACAGTGTGCTGTCATTTTTTCTTGTTAAAGTGGGGAAATCTGTTACTAAAATTCACCTCAGATTTCAACTTTGCCTATAGATATATCCGCATAGATGCTAGCAATGAAGTATTTCAAAGATGGGAAAATGAGAAAGAGTTGAAAGAGATCATAAGAACAAATTGACGTAACACTGGATGAAATTTCTGCACAACTTGCAGTAGGACATAGTGCAGTGCAAGAAATGATACAAAGCTTAGGTTATTGAAAAGTCTGTGACCATTGGGTCCTACATTTATTGACCCAACACTACAAACTTCAGAGAAGAACTATTAGCCAAAACCTTTCGAGATTTCAAAATAGAGATAATTTTTTGGTGAGTATTAGACCGGTGATGAAAGCTGGTTCAATCATTATGAGCCTGAAACAAAATGTCAAAGTATGGAATGGTACCATTTAGATTTGCCATCGAAGAAGAAAGCAAGATAGTACATCTGCTGGAAAGATTTCCGGGATTCACAGAATTGCATTTTGGTTGATTTTCTTGAACCTACACAAACCATAAATGCTCCTGCTATATCCTCACATCTGTCATGTATTGCACGATAAGAGCTGTCCTGCAACATGATAATGTATATCCTCACGCTGCCTGTGTCATAATGGAGATGACCAGAGTATTTGGGTGAAAAATTCTTCCACATTCTTCCTACAGTTCAATTTGGGACCCTCTGACTACCATCTTTTTGGTTCTGTTAAGGAACAGATCGAGGCTACGAGACAGTGGAGGATATTCAGAAATCAGTAGTGCATTAGTGTCTTTGTGCAGCTGGTACAGAGTTCTATGCAAAACAATGTGTTCATAGAAATGCAAACTGTTGAAAAGTAGGAGAAAAGTCTGCAGATTATTGTGATGTACTTGGTTTCTGTAAAAAAATATATAATAAGAGGTTTAAAAATTGTTGTTCACTACTTTCAGTATGACCCATATAGTTTTTAAAAAAATAAGGGTTTAGAGACTAATAGTTTGGCCTCCATTTAAAATATGCTAACATTAATTACAATAAACATACTCTTTTCTTTATCAAATTATGCATCATATATAGTATAAAAATGAAAAAGTGGGATCAATAACAACCACAAGCAGCAGCCTTATAAGGGTTAGGAAAGGTAAATGTAAGAGAGTTAATAATGGAGAAAATCCTGAAATATTTATTTCGAGTCCAAGAGTTACCTGATACAGAATTAGTGAAAAAATGTCTGATATATCAAGAAGAATGTTTGGATCTAATGGGTGGTTGAGGAAAATCAGTGAATAGGTAACTAAAAATGGATAAGGAGAGATATTTGGATTAAAATAGGATACTTTGGAAGAGGTTTTTGGAGGGCAGTGAAATCGAGAAAGGAAAATATAGCTAGGCAGATCTTTTTTGCCAAGGTTAGGAAGAAAAACTCACTGTCATTTTACAAGGAACAAAAAGATGACCCAGAGAAGAAGTACATTTTCATTTGTAAAAAACATGAAAGAGAAGGGCTAGTTTGGTTTAGATTGGGTGGTTGTAAACTAAGGGGAATCCCAGGAATGTGACCCACACTGTGGGGATAAGGAAGATGAAATTTAAATTTTACTTCAATGCAAGGCAAAAAAGGATTGGAGAAAAAGTCTAATACATAAGAAATGGTTCTTGAGGAACAAAAAAATTATACTTAGGAAGATCAGAAGCAGATACCTAAATTAGGGGAGTTTTTGTGGAAGGTAAAGAGGAAATGGAAATGATCAGTTGAAAACATTGTACCTAGATCATATTTAAGATGACAAAGAATAGCTACATAATATTGTAAAATTTTGTTTAATGAAATAGTTAGGGCTTCAACTTACTAGGGTTAAAGATCAGCCCTAACTATGTATGTACTTAGCATTAAGTAAATAAATAAAAAAGCAACAACAAATAAGCTGTAAAAATTTTTAATAACTTTCTCTACTCATTGCTTCAATTTAACATGAAGTGAAAGACTTAAGACAACAGTTAACTGTTAATAAAAGTTGCTGATATCCAAAAGTTCACATGAAATGAAAAAGATCAACACTGATTTCAAACATTCTGAACTGAATATCTAGAACAACAGTGAAATCTTTCAGAAATATCTAATGTAATAACATAATAAATAAGACAAACAAATAAAAACAAAATCTGGTGTGTTCATTCTCATGACTTTCTCTACATCTCTGCAACAAATTATTCTATTTACTTCAACTAATTGAGAAAAAAATAGCAGAAATAGTCTTATTACTTGCTTCCTTGTAAGTAGAAGTGAAATAAGGGAGTACAATAGCTTAAAATGATAGTCAAAAGCTGGTTGCTATGTGACTGAAGTTCCATTGTATGAACAGGTGTTGAGAAATTCCTGTATGAGAAAAGTATGTTTTTTAAAGCTGAAATCAAAAACAAGGAATATCTCAAAAACGATCTTCTCCAAGAAAAAAATTATATAACATAAATTGTATGTTTTAACATGCTCTAAATTCTTTTTGTTTTAAGTTTTCGTCCATCTCTTACGGTTTAGCAGTTATGCAAAATTCTGTAAAATTGATCCAGAATAAAGTAGTCTTCAGAGGCTATTCCAAGAAAATTCAAGATATACATTTTATTTGACAGGTAAATATCTTTAATATACGATAGTTTAATCAAATTCGTTAGAGCCATTTTTAAGAAAATCAAAATTTTCAAAATTTTTTCCATGTAAAGGGTAGTTAATGGTGGAGGGATTTTTCTCAAAATTTTTGTGTCACATCCTTGGAAGATACCAAACTTAAATAACAAGTTTAGTATTTAACGGCCTCTTCGTTTTTTAACTATGCTGCACGCACACCCACACCCATCCCCACCCCCACACACACCACACAGACACACAAACATTTTTCTAAAAATGCATTTTGGATTCAGGGGGTCTCAAAACATATATTTCCGGTGAAATCTCGGTAACAAATTTTTCTCTATACACTATGTACATAATACATACAGAGAAAGTAATAAAAATCAAGCTGCATGTTATATTCAATAAGCATAAAGTGAATCTATGGATTATTCACGAAAATTCAATATGAATTTTATATTCATCATGTCAGATCTGAAACATAATGAGTTTTTTTATTGTTTTTTTTTATTTTTTTTATTCCCCCCCCCCCCCATTTAAGAGCTGTTTAAGATGGGAGATCGTTTCAGAACAAGTTCCTCTTGCATTCTTAAAAAGAATTGGACTTAAGTATGAAGTTTAACATTTATTTTGAATTTTTTGAGTCTCTCTTCCTTCTCTCTTTCTTCTTTATCTCTTCCCTTTCTCATGCATAATACATGCAGAGAAAGACAGAGGGGTGGATAAAAATAGGGAGAGAGAAGAGATTTCTAACATCAAAATTTTTATTGGAAAATTGTATTTGCTGTACCTATTATACGTAAGCAGTAGAGAGGGTGATAAAAAATAGCCTAAATTTTCTACATGAAGTAATTCAGATTGGGAGGATTACATAAAAACCTTCACCTTGGAGTCTTAAAAATATAAATTTGCCTTTTTATAAAAACTTACTTCTTTGAAAGTAGAAGGAAATAAGGAAATACATTAGTCTAAACCAATAGTTAAATCTTTTAAAAGCGCAAATAGAACAAACTATTAATATCCTGATATATGGTGGACTTTGAAACAGTGATGTGTTTTAACAATTAAAATTTAGTTGGGTCGATTTTGTAACACTACATCACTTACTTTTTTATTTCGGAAAACATGTTTCAGAAGCCATGTGCTTCCATTGTCGACCAAAGGAATTGACAATGGAAGCACATGGCTTCTGAAACATGTTTTCCGAAATAAAAAAGTAAGTGATGTAGTGTTACAAAATCGACTCAACTAAATTTTAATTGTTAAACTATTAATAGTCTAAAAAATAAAAAATGTAGTGGATATGACGATATACCTGATGCTCTCGTAAAGGAATGTGGAACTTATTTACTCAAACCATTATCAGATATCTGCAATATATCCCTTACTACCGGCTGCTTTCCAGATGTTTTCAAAATTGCTAAAATTGTGCCCATTTATAAGAAAGGTAATAAAACCTGTGTTGAAAATTATAGACCCATTTCTTTACTCTGTGTGTTTGCTAAAATACTCGAAAAAATAATGTACAATAGATTAGTAACCTTTTTATTAAAGTACAATATAATATCTGAATCACAGTTTGGGTTTCAAAAGGGTAAGTCAATAAATATGGCTATTTTCTCCTTTTTAGAAGAAATATTTAGTGCAAAAGACAAGAATGAACATGCCTTAGGATTGTTTGTCGATCTATCTAAGGCATCGACACAGTAAACCACAACATTTTATTAAATAAGCTTGAAAATTATGGCATCAGAGGAGTTGCTAATGACTGTTTTAGATCATACCTTACAAATAGAGCCCATTTAGTCGAAATTTATGGTATGCGGTCAAATTTACAAATAGCTGAGTGTGGCATACCACAAGGCTCCATATTAGGGCCAGTTCTCTTCCTTATTTATATAAATGACTTACCATTACACATGACTCCGTTAATACTGTTCTTTTTGCAGATGATGCAAACTTTGTGTTCAAAAGTCATTGCCAAAATTGGCTACAACGGATTATACATGACTCAATGTCAAAATTGTGTAACTGGTTAAATTATAATAAATTATTGTTAAATGTTAATAAATCAAGCTACTTAAATTTTGAAAAGTATCCAAACCTCACAAATCAACTCCAAATACTTGTAGAAAATAGCCCAATAAGTCACCAACATTCTACTAAATTCCTTGGTATTACAATTGACAACACATTAACATGGAAAGATCACATTCTCATTCTTAGTAATAAATTGAATCGTTTAACTTACGCAATAAGAGTGTTAAGCAAAGTTTGTAGTAAAGAGGTAATGAGAGTGGTATACTTTGGATATATACATTCAATAATTTCATTTGGAATACTCTTTTGGGGGAACTCTACCCAATCAAATATAGTATTTAAAATACAAAAGAAAATATTAAGAATAATGAATCAGGAACCACCCCATGCTCCAAGTAAACCTATCTTTGAAGAGCTTAACATACTCCCTCTACCATTAAAATTTAGTTGAGTCGGCTTCCATTGTCGACCAAAGGAATTGACAATGGAAGCACATGGCTTCTGAAACATGTTTTCCGAAATAAAAAAGTAAGTGATGTAGTGTTACAAAATCGACTCAACTAAATTTTAATTGTTAAAACACATCACTGTCTCAAAGTCCACCATATATCAGGATCCCTCTACCATGTATATATATCCTAGAAACAGTCTCCTTCATTCATAATAATATGCAATGTTTTAAGAGAAACAAGGATTATCATGCCCATAATACCCGAACAGCTGAAGCAATACATCTACAGTGTCATCGACTTAATAAAACTCTCAATAGTGTATCCCACAAAGGAATAATTTTATATAATAAGATACCCAAATCTTTAAAAGCTGTGCCAGGAAAATTCTTTAAATCTAAAATGTATAAATTGTTATTAAAACACAAATTTTATAGCATAAATGAATTTCTTAACTTAGATATTTAACTACTTAACTGTATTCTGTCACACTGTATATTGTATATTTATATTTCTTGTAATAATTAGTTTGTAAGTCTTGACGAAGCCATATGTACAAATTGTATATCCTCGGTGAATAAAAAATTGAATTGAATTGAATATACAATATTGAAAATTGATTCTCTTTTCCAGAAGCAAAACAGAAGAAAAACAGATGACAGTTTCCTGTTTGAGGAAAGAATAAATACATTAAAATTGAAATCAATAACAAAGAGTATTATGGAAACAGTTAACTCCACAACAAAAATTTATAGGACATAAATTGCGTTTTGACATGATCTACATATTTTGTGTGGTAAGTTTTTCTCTATCTCTTATAGATTACTATCTATGCAAATTCATCCAAAATGAAGAGGGCTACATAGGCTATTTCAAGGAAATACATGATATACATTTTATTTGCCATGTGAATATCTTTTATATATAGCATTGTAATAAAAATCATCTAAGGGCGGTTTTGAGAAAATCAAAATTTTCAAAACTTTTTCCACATAAAGGATAGTTTGGGCTGGAGGAATTCTTATGAAAATCTTTGTGTTGTATCCTTGGGAGATGCTCAATCTAAATATCACGTTTTGTATTTAACCAATTTTTTGATTTATTTTTGAGTTATGCTGTATGCACACACATACACGAATGCATTCCACATGCAGACCTTTTTCTAAAAATGCTTCTTTTTGATTCAGAAACCCTAAAACATGTATTACCAGTGACACCTTGGTATCAAATTTTTGGATGGAATACAATACCTTCTCTATCTATGTACTATGTATGAAGTAGAGAAAGTAATAGTCCAAATATTGGTATAGCTTTCTATCAAAATCCCAGCACATAAAACATTAACCTATTTACATTTTTTTTTGAGTCATATTTGTTAAACCACTTGTCTTACATTTTATCACTCTGACATGTTTCAAAAGCAGCTGAAGCATGGATCGTTAGCTCTTGAAACATTAAAGTGTAAATAAAGTTGACAAAGACCTCAAGTTGAAATTCACTAACCTGTTATCACACTGACGTGTGTTAGCCAATAGTGATGCCTGTTTCCTTGCTCCCCAGCGACTATGAACATTGCGGCATCTTGCCCGAGTGAAGGTCATGCTGAAAAATCCTCCAGCTTCATCCATATCTCGAGATAATGTGTGTGGTGATGAACTCAGATCCTCATGACCTTGCATTACCAAACCACAATAAGAACCTGGTCTCCAGGACTTTTCATTATATTTTCTGCAATTTAAATGACAATAATAATACAGAAGCTTTGCTCGTTTGTATGATTAACAGGATATCCATTAGAATGTACAGTTTATTTTTCCTGGCTTTTCCTGATATTCTTTGACCACTGTAACATAATAGTGTGACCTCAGTGTGAAGTATCTGTGGGCCAGCAATGAATACATACTTGTGTGGTTGTTTTTCTGACTCAGAATAGTAGCTACAACCCCATTATGTGTCACTTCTCTGCATTTGGGTAATTACTGCTCCAGAAGATTCATTTCGGCAGTTTTGAGTAATTTCCTTTTCCAAAATGTTCCACCTTGTATACAAGACTTACCTACATGAAGGGCTGACTAATGCCAGTTGAAAGGTTAAAATGTTAAGGAATGCAGTTAATAAAATGTTAAAGAGCTGATGAGTGTGGACAGTTGACAGTGCACTTCATTTCTTATTTGCAACTCAATGCAATTGCAATTCAATGGATCATTTATGCTGTGACAACAGTGGTTAAAGCATAACATATTGTGCTAAATGAGTCCTTAAATGATAAATAAAGTGAGTTTCAACTAGTGTTCTCATTTGCTATAATATCATCCTTTTTGTCAACTACAGTGAGTCTCAGGTAACATTGTCGGGACAACTGCCACCGTCGGACCAGGGCCCAGCGGGACAACTCCCGGTCCTGCACATTTCTGGCTTCTTCACACACACTCAGTGAGAGATTAAACCTTGGAATGAGTGGGTGTATTTATACATATTCATATTGCATTATGGTTGCATATTCACTACACGGGCATGTGTACATGTTAAAAACATTTTTGTGGATGAGGAATTCATGCGGTAAAACTAAACGAAACTTTAGGCTTAAATTTCCTAACAGATCACTTTCAAGTAGAAATAAAATATTGCACCTCATGGAACATTTAACAAAACAGGTTCTGTGAATAAGGTGATAAACCCATCACGTTCTTACAAAGGGAAACCTTGGAACGTAGCCTTGGGATATCTTTGAGACATTTAGGACAGCACACAGGAATTTCAAGCGCATCAGCTCATAGAGCAATGAAAGTACTCAAATTAAAGCTGTATGCAACTACAGAATCTCACTAATTACGCCTTCCTTTTTTCTGACAATTTTTAATTGAAGCCAGTAATTTTAGCTTTGCAGCTCCCTTTTTGCCCCCTGACTCCTCTCCTTGGTTTGATTTTCCCTATCCTGTTGGAGATAATACTCATAGCATCTTTAAGAATTCCTTAAATGTCAACATCTTCTGTGTTATGGACCATTTACAGGATCATGGTAACTAATTTCCATTGAGAAATTACATTTTCTTCACATAGGTTTTCATAAAGAAGAATTTTTTTCACAGCAGAATCGCTCTCAAGTGTTTCATTTCCATGTGAAACAGACTTAAATTCACAATATGATACACCTCTTGATATTTTTGACTGCCAACAATTGGAGAAAAAAAAAAAAAAATCCATTATTTTGATATTATGTCATCTGGGTGGCTCAATTGGTTAGATGCTGGTCTTCTGATCTTTTCAATTTTGTGGATTCAAACCCAGCTCATATCAATGGTTTTTAAGTGTGCTTAAAAGTGACAGCCCCATGTTAGTAGATTTACTGGCGCTACTGAGGGATGAAATTCTGGTACACCAAAGGCTCAGATGTGATCCTGGCAATTGGCAGTATCATCAACATAACAATTTTTTTGTTTTGTTTTTATAATGATAATAGTTTGCATTTACTTATCTTTTCTGAAAGATATGCTAGATCATATCTTCCCTTCATTTCTACATAACTTCCCTCATTTACTATAGTTTTCTCCGCTTACAAAATGAATTATACTACTTATCATATAGAAAAGCAGGCATTTTAGAGACCATTGAATTCATTATACTCTCAACATCCATTAGAACATCTTTAGAGATAAATATTTCTCCCTTTTCAATATACATTTCAATTTACATTTATACTATTTGGTATCCATTCCAGTTTATTTATATCAATTATATTCAAGACAACTAGCATTGGTGCTACCATGCTCCAATCCAGCAATTATAAATTTAAATATTTAAATAATTACTCTGATTTGTTTTAAAATTTGATAGGATATTAATAAAAAGACATACCTTATATAATGTTGAATGCTTGCATATGCCACTTTACACTTAACTTTAAGGTAAACTTGCTGCAGATCTAAAGAAGTCATTATATCTTCCATGTCAAATGTTAACTTCAGTTCATTTTTAGTGCTGTCTGCATCTGTGTTAACTGTATACAATGCAATGTTAAGCCGAGCAAGCGTAGACTGCATCCAAACAGTGATCTTCACTTGCTCTGAATTTGAAGCAGCTGTTGTGCCTGCAAAATGTAGTGATAAAAATTTTAATTTTTACTAATTCAATTTACCCCATTGCATGCATTTTGCAGTGTCATTATTTTTAATTTTGCAAACAAATATTGTGAAGGAATAACTTACATGCCAGGGAACTTTCTCTGCATCATCTGAGCTCTTGTCTGCTATTAAAAATAATAAGTTCCCAGAAAAGTTCATTGTACATTCTGTAATAGTTAGTGGTAAAATGAAGGGTAGAGTTGGCGTATTTCCATAAAAACCCTGGTAGAGCTAGCTTTCGACAGCGGGTGAGCCTCGTTTCAACCCTCCGACTGGCCTGTCTGTTCCCCACACCCTGCCGCCTGCGTCAACCTGTATGCGCAAGAGTCAGTGTATTTCCTGATCTAGACGAGTGAATTTGGTTAGCACGTGCTTTATGTGGGAATACTAATTATTGTTATAGCTATTAATTATTAGTGCTGTTGCATGTGAGTTTTCCTGTGCATTAAAACGGAAGTACAATGGCATTCAAATGCTCTAAAGTTTATCGCAGAACAATAAAAGGCCAAGCTAGAGAAATAGTAGCAAATGTGCTGAAATTTATTCGACAGGAAGCCGATGGAAAGAATTTTGTAATTCCCGTGAATAAGCTTAATGAGCATATTGTAGCCGCAACGGGTATTTCATTATCCACAGTTAAAAAAATAAAGAAGGAGATGCTTGATGTACAAAGTGGCTCAGTTTCTTCTTTCAGTACACCAAAACGAAACAAAAACAGACCCAAACGTTGCACTGGTCTGGATGACTTTGATTTGTGTGCAGTTCATAGGACTATAAATGAATTCTACATTCATGAAAAGAGAGTTCCTACAGTGAAAGCTGTGTTACAGAAGTTAAGAGAAACAATTGATTATAAAGGCCAAGAATCAAGTTTGCTGAAAGTGTTCAAGCTTCTGGGATTTCGTTGGCGAAACATGCGTCAGAACAGGCGCATTCTTATTGAAAAGCATGCCATCAGAAGTGCACGTGTTTCATTTCTATGCGCTATTACAAAATACCGCCAGGAAGGTCGTCCTATTGTCTACAGCGACGAGACATATATTCACAGTTCGCACACGAAAAAGAAAGCTTGGTCTGACGATAGCACATAGGGTTATATGGCACCTACCTCCAGGGGACAAAGGTTAATTATTGTGAATGCAGGAACAGAAAAAGGTTTCATTCCCAATGCACAACTGATCTTTAAATCAAACACCAAATGCAGTGATTATCATAGTGAAAATTACATGAAATGGGTTAAAGAAAAATTAAAGCCCAATCTTCCAGAAAAGTCCGTTCTTGTGATTGACAATGCTTCCTATCACAATGTGGCCAGGGACAAGTGTCCAACAATGAACACAAGGAAGCAGGAAATGCAAGACTGGTTGCTTAAAAACAGAATTCCATTCGGAAATGACATGCTAAAAACAGAACTTTACAACCTTATAAAGCTGCATAAGCCAAAGCATAAGAAGTATATTCTGGATGAAATTTTAGAAGAAGATGGGCATGTAGTTCTCTGCTTACCATCGTACCATCCCGACCTCAACGCCATAGAAAAAATTTGGGCAAATTTAAAAGAATGGGTTGCCCTTCGCAATATCAGTTTTAAGATGGAAGACGTGTGGCATTTGAGCGAACAGCGATTTGGTGAAGTAGGTGAAGCAGAATAGGGTCCAGTATGCCGGCATGTTCACCAAGTGGAAGAGCAGTATATAACAACTAAAGGCCTCCTAGAAACAGAAGTGGAAAACCTGACATTCACTGTCAATGGTGACAGTAGCAGCAGTAGTTGCAGCAGTGATTCGGAAAGTGATTTTTCAGCAACGTCTGAATACGAGTGCGGCAGAAGATCGGAAATAAATATGGATGTTTTCGAAGATTACACGCTAGATGGTGTCGAAGAGCTTCCCCAATCACCTCACGCCTAAGCCACGCCCATCAGCAGTGAGAGTTGCTCCTAAGGTAAGCATTGAAATGTGTCACGGTTTTTACGGAAGTAATCTAACTCTAATGTGTTGGTTTGTCTTGGGGTAGTCAGAATACAAAGATGGGTCGCTAAGTAACACATAATTTTTCTTGCATTCTTATTGTGGCTACAGTTCTATTTTCATAAGATGGGGTCTGACATAAGCGCTGTAATCAGAAAAACATGGGACAGGTTGTAGCTATGGTAACAGCTGCTTGGTTGCCACAGTTGCTGATGCCAAATTACTGCATGCTTAATCCTGGCATTACGCTTGGCTTCAGCTTGTAGCTACTGTTTTGTTTTTGTAGTTTTCAGTTATTTTATATCTGCATTATTTGTTACTTATTCATTGTTTGTGCAACTGTGAAAATTATTTTACTAAGGGGTTGACCAAGATGTTGGAGTTAGCTCCCGACTTTTGCAAACAAAACATATTAAACAAAATGGCAGCATGTAGCAGAAGTATATGCCTAGTTGGTAGTTGGAAGTATGTGCCCATTTCTCTTACCCACTAACTTGTTTACCTTATTATTTAATTTGTGATTAAGATGAAAAGTCAAAGTTGTGTAGTTACAATTACCTATAACCATTTTCTTGTACCTTATTATGAACTCTCCTCAACACTTCCAAGTGCAAGCAAAACCAGCTCAAAATAATTGAATGATTTTGTTTACTGTACTTTCTTAATTTCTTTAATTTTACTCTCTGGAGTATTCCTCAAATACATTTTTGTTGGACTTTTACTTTTTCATAAATATAATTAAAAATTACTCTTTTTTTCCGGTCCCTCTGTAGTGTTCCTGAAACCAGTCCCATTAAGTAGTTATTAAGTGATATTTGTGTTACAAAAACTGACTAAAATTCTTTTGACAGTATGTGCAAACAAGTTGTTACTTTCAACAAGGACAGCGTTTTCAGCATTTATTATGATTGATTGTGGTGAGTATATGGTTTATATTTTGTTTTGATGCAAGTGCTGCCAACATAACTGCTTGTGCTAGCCACTGTGTAGAAAGTTCCCTGACATACAGCATTTTACAGCATTACGCTGGTTCACAATAACCCAAGAAAGGTAACCAAAACGAAAACACACAGACACAAGACTTTGGTTCACAATAGCCCAGTAATTAAAACAGGAATCCATATCAATCACAAAGTGGAAAGCCGATTTTGGGCATTGGGATTTTATTTATTTTTAACAGAGCAATGATATTTTTTCAGCTTCCTCTAGTTTAGTCAACATAATCTGGTTAGTCAACTGCAACATTTGAGAAAATTGTGACTAGTGAACCTGAGAAAGGCTCCCATCATTTACAAATGCTCCTATTAAAATACACATTTTAATTTTGTTGTTTTTGCTCTGGTTACTATTTGGTTGCTATTCTCCTATACTTACGCTGATCACTTGAATCATTGGTGTCACATGGAGTTCCTGGAGATTCCTGGCTACCACTACTCTCTGGGAAGAGTGTGGGACTTGATGGGGTGGGTAGATCTGTCATGTTTGGTGCATTTACATCTGTTGTTTCTGCAGTGTTAAACATTTGAAGACTGGCTACAAATTCCAATAAGCCAACTAGAATGCTTGCCATTAGCTGCATCTATGCCAGAAACAAGTTAGAATATAATATAAATTGAGAAAACAGAAAGGAAAGAAGTAGTGCATCATTAAAATCTTAACTGTACAATTTTCAGGCTAACAGCTAGAAATCTAATTCGCAGTTTGAAATGTAATAATTAAAGCAATTCAAGATAAAATTTCAAGAGTCATGGGGATACTTTTCTGAGTTATTCAAGAAATCAGAAAAATAAACAATCCTGTATGTAGGTTTTAATTTATTTTGGAAATAAATAATAATATAAACATATAACCTGAATGTATAATTAAATATAACCAATCTCATTAACAAATTTTAGCCCTAAGCAAACAATTCACTCATTCTGTTAATTGTCATGAAGTAAATAGTGGGGATGGGGGACTACAGAATTAGCAAATGTCATAATATAAAACAGTTGGAGCTATTCACAAGGTGGCTACAATTATTTGTTAAGCTCAAAGAACTACTCTTAACAAAAATACTGCTATTTGACATTCTGTAACTATAAATGTAAAAAGAAGCTAGTAACAGTGAAGTAATAACATAAATATTAATATAAAAATAATAGTTGCAACAAATCCTCACTTAACTTTTGGAATCCTTGCTTTGGACTAGTTTCGCAATCAATTTATTATTTTATATTAATATTATGTAACTGGTCTATTATCTTGTATTTTATTAATCAACTGGAGTAATTAATCAGATGATAGTCACTGAGAACATCACCGTAATACTGAACTACAGAAAATATTTGTTACTTTTCCTTGCCAAGTGAAAGCACAATCAGAAGATTTCGTACAAAAAAATATAAAATTATAATTATATGGAATTTTTTTTAAATTTGCACCCACTACTAAGTCAGGAAGTGACCCCAAAGAATTACATATTTTATAGAGAAAATTCACACAATGACTGAATGGCTGTGGCAATGATCCTATAAATACGTTTCAATTTTAGTTTAGGAGCACCCGGTAAAATAATTATTATTTTTATATGCAAATTTATTACATATAAGCTAAAATCATTTAATGGACTTTAAAATCAAGCTGATTGTAATTGATGCTGTCATTTTAGAGCTCTCAAAAGTGCCCAGTTTCTAATCTTAACCTAAAATTTAAGCAAATACATTTGTGAAAAATGCCAATCAACACAGCATTAATCACCATTTGAACCTAAAATTCTTAAATTAATAACTGTTGCTTTTTATTATAACATAAGATTTCACACATTTATTTTGCTGTTAAAATTTGCTCTTAAAAGTTATGTTGGAATATCCATACCAAGGCTATCACACAGAACATTGTTGGACCCGTGAGGTTGAAAATGAAAGCATAAGCTTTCGAAACTAGTCCCTCATAATAACAATGTAAGTGACGTAGTGTTAAAAAACCAACTCAACAAATTAATAAAACGTGTAACACATATTTTACACTATAGCACATAAGTAAACATTTACTAATTAGTAATTAAAATGTTAAAAAACTTTTTATCACACTTTTCCTCTTACAGAAGCATTAAAATGATATCTTTGCAAATCTGTTCTGTAAGAAATGTGTTAGCATTAGAGTCTCGATGTTTGTTGTGTTCAACAAATAAATCTTTATTCTTGGCAAAATTTTGATTTGAAGTTTTTTGAAATTTCAGAATGCCAAATAGTACCTAACAATTATTTAGCACTATTAACATATTTGAGGGACCATCACTGTGAATAATATAAATGATGTGACTTAAAGAAATCTGATGAGTGAAATGTAGACACATTAGTTTCATTTAAATTAAATTCACTTTATGAATAACATAATGTGAATTTTGTTTATTAATATGATGTCAATCCCCAGTACCATATTAGCACAGCTATGTGCTGGAATTTTGTTCTGCACTAGTTCTTTACATGCCGGTAAATCTACTGACATGGGGCTGTTGCTTTTAAGCACAATTAAAAGTCATCAGCCTGGGCCGAGTTTGAATTTGCGACTTTGGGCTTGAAAGGTCAGCATCTAACTTATACCAATAGACTAACTTATAAACAATAGAAATTATAAAAAAAATTTAATTTTTATAATACTTAAAGAGTCAAATTTGCTGAGTGAAATTTTGATATTTAGTTTTGCTTAGTTTAGTTTATGCATTGGATATGTTTTGACATTACCAGCTCTATGTCAACTTCATACATTTTATATCTGAAAAAATTCAATACCCTCTAGCAGGTTTGAGCCCATAATCTTTGGTATTAGAGGCCAGTATGGTAGTTTCTATACCATAGAGGACAACATCCAATATGTTAACTATTCTTAAATGAAGTTGCTTTATTAAGTGTTCTTATTTACTTCACAAAATTCAGGGTCATGTTATCTATGAAGTCATCTTAAATTCAAATAAATATAGTAATAAAACTATATTTTATTGTGGTTTCTTATTCGTGTGAATCAAAAACCTAACAGATGTTTGCTCATTCACTCATATAACTGCTGGAATGACATCACCAAACATTGAAATTATATCCATGTAAAACCTTGAGAACATTGAATGAGAGTGTTTTATAGTCTCCAATATTTGCAAATATTTTAAATTTCTTTTGGTAAGAAATTATACCTGTTCCTCTGACATTTTGATGCTCATAGGAGTAGTGTCAACATGGACACACAAGCCAAGTGATGCCAGAGATGTTTGGTCAGCCTGATATTTAGTAGATATACCAATTGTAGCAGTAGCTGACAATGGTTTGAGGAAGTGAAGTCTAGTGCCTCTTTGCAATGTATAACAACTCAGATCTGCGAGTGACACCATCCAAGGGAAGTTCATCTTGTCTGAAACATCAATGATAAATATTTTATTTATCTTGTAAATCATACATTGTACATGGGTACTGTGATATAAGACAAGTGAAGTTGTTAACTTACAATTATAGTTGATTACAATAATTATTTACAAATTAAATGAACCATCCAATAATGATAATTCAGGATTTATAAAAACTTAAAATTATTTACAAATATTGAATAGACAATATACCACACAATTTAATACAGAAATATTAAATTATTGAAAATTTACCATTTCCAACAATATCATTAAGAGAATAAAAGCAGTAGTGAAGCAAGTATGCCAAAACCACCTTTTTAAATACTGTAAATTTGCAAATGTTTTTATTGGCTAGATGCAATTTATTAAAAATATAATTCCTAAGTTTATTACACTATTTTGATGAGTACTTGCTGCTTCTCTGCATATGACTATCCATTCTCTGTCTAATATTATGGTTATGAATTGTTTCATTGAAGGTTTAATGGCCATTTCCGTTCATTAAATTCAATTTCATAAATTTTAAAATTTCAAAAACAAAAAGCATGTGGACCATAGCTCCTCCCATTATTCTTAGAATTTGTTTTTGTACTATGAATATTCATTTTTGTGTTAATATTTACAACTAACTGCTATTTCTTGTTACTATGTTTATCAAAATTACGAAATGGTGAAATAACTTACCCACTGTCACACTGACACTATTCAGATTAAAGCATGAGGATGAGTATTGCAATGCAGACTTTGACAATGGCTTGTTTGAACACACTACTATCAGATATTACACTAATACAACTCAATAACTGTTCATTCACACTATCCATGTGTAGGCTAAGGATGCAAAATTGAAAAAAATTATAAATCTGATCTGATGTTACATTTTCATTGTCATTCTTCTACAAATTATTCCTACAAAAGCTTATTCTATCTGCTTGTTTTTAACTGAGATAAACTATCATTACATAAATACGCTTTTGGTTTTAGGTATAAGAATGAGTAATCTAAAACAGTCTGATGTGTCCCATTCACATGACTTTCTATATATCTCTGTAACAAATTATTGTTAAAAAGGTTATTTTTCTATCTACTTTATGTTAATTGAGATAAAATTAGCAGAAATTGTCTAAATATATACTTCTTTGTAAGTAGAAGGGAAATAAGGGAGTATACTAAGCTAAAGCGATAGTCAAATGTTTTAAAAGCTGGTTGCTATGTGATTGAAATTCCTTGGCTTATATAGCCAGGAATTAACAAATTCTCGTATGAGGAAGGTATAAGTATTTTAAAGTTTAAACCAAATAACAAGGAATATCTTAGAAACGGTCAGCTCTACTAAAAAAAATGTGTATGACATAAATAATACAGTCAAAAGGAGAATTTTTTTTTCACAGTCTTCAATAATTTTTTTGATAAAAAATTGGTTAATATTATTATGATAAATGAAATTGTTAAAACAACTATAGATATAAAACAGTTTGAATTATTTGTTCTAAATATTAGACTTTTTGGTTGGAAATCAAGCATACTTATGATATTAAGTAAATATTTTACTTTATCTTCCTCATCAATAAATAGATACATAAATAATCAAACTACATCAATGAAATGTCAAATATCAGGCAGTTGTTTCAAAACCAAAATGGTAATTTGATATAAAGTATATTGATAATATATATATATTTTTTTTTCGGATCAGGTTAGGTCTGTCCATACCTCTCTCTTTAACTCCCCTTCCTCTCACCCCTCACTCATCTCACTTACTCTACCTCTCACTCATCCTCCTCCCCTCTTCTCAAACACAAAAAATTCAATAAAACATTTTCTGGGGAGATTATAGTTTATCTAAAATATTTTTCAGCTGTACTTTTCCCAAGCCTTTGCCTCTATACTGTAAAACTAAGAAATTATGAAGAGAATATTACCATTGCACCAAAGTGTTTCAGGTAACTTGACTGGCAGCTGAGATGTGTATTGCTGTAGTCCTTGTTTTTGTGCCACGCTGCGTAAAGCAAGACAAGGAAACTTGACAACTAACACTTTAGGGGCTTCCTCGTCTTCCTCCTTATTGAGACACTGAGCTATAGCATCTTCAATGGATTGAGCTCCTACAGCAGAAAGACTGCTGCTGGGAAGATACACCACACAGTGTGCCACTTCCCCACTGAGTACCAACCCACGCCAAACTGCAAACCATAGCAACAGATTGTCTCTGCTCCACCAGCCCTGAAAACATTTCAATTGTACAAGGATAGCATGGAGTAAGGATGGAGTAAGGTATGTCATTTTATGTGTACTAACATTTTTACTTTCTCTACCATGTACATAGTACATAGAGAAGGTATTGTATTCCACCCAAAAATTCTATTCCAAGATTTCACTGGAAATACGTTTTAGCATCCTCTGAATCCAAATAAAGCACTTTTAGAAAAATATCTGTATGTTCATGTGTCAATGAGTGTGTCTATGAATAGCATTACTCAAAAACAAAAGCAGCATCTTCCAAGGATGCGATAAGATTTTCAACCCCTCCCCTTCCCCCGCCCCAATCCAAAGTATTCTTTAGTTGTGAAAATGCTCAAACATTTTGACTTTCTCAAAAATTTTAATTAAAATACAATATGTTTAAGATATTTTCATGACAAATAAAATGTATATCTTAGATTTTCTAGTAATAGCCTCTGAAGTCTTGTTTATTTTGGATGACTTTTGTATAACTCATAAATTGTAAGAGATACAAAATCTTACTATACACAAAATACAAATGATGTTAAAATATGCATTTTCTGTGGAGTTAACCATTTTTGAGATATTCCTTGTTTGGTAATGTTGCCGATTATGGGTCAGTTGACTGCATAGCATCAGGCAGCCAATGCATCTAAAACGTGCAATGTTCTGCATAATGGAGTATATATAGTTGGCATTGCGAACAGGAGGGAAGGCAGCTCACTCATAGGGTAGTGTGGAAAGAATGACATATGTAATTAACAGTGTGGGAAAGCAACAATACAGTTAGCATAATAACAGTAATGGCAGCGCTTCCATAGTGTTGCAAGTAAAAACTGAAATAGGTATTGAATTACATTAAGGAGAAATTAAGAAGGCAAAAAAAAGTGCGAAGGCAGCCCACCCATAGGGAGGTCCAGAATTTGCAAATAAATAATAATTAATTCAAAATCTTCTCGGGCTTCTAGCCAGGTAATAACTTGGCTTGACACCAACGTTTCGAAGAAGTGCATCTTCCTCGTCTTCAGGGTGATCACCCTGAAGACGAGGAAGATGCACTTCTTCGAAACGTTGGTATCAAGCCAAGTTTTTACCTGGCTAGAAGCCCGAGAAGATTTTGAATTAACACGTCGCCAGGAAAGCTTTAGTTCTTATTTTAAAACTGTACTTATTTATTTGCCGCTAGTTGGCCATAGTACTGCTTTAATTTTCTTCTCAATTCAATGCTAGGTGAATTCACCTGGATGTGGAGTCAATGACGTAAGATAATAGTGAAAGTCAAATATATTTTTATCGTTCCCTTCTTCACATCATTTAATAAAGAAATAAAAATGTACATGTTTCACATATAATGTATAAACATTTATTCAGGGTTGGTATAGTGAAATCTCCTCTGTGTCTTTCTGTACACTTAAAGAAGATATGGATGGAAACCATCTCTGCGCTGCCCAACCTTGAGTCGACACAATAATATGACATCAAAATACTGGAATGCAAGAGAGCGAATGGCTTCACTGCCAACTGCTCAACATTAGATACCAACCAACCAACATTGAATTATATGATCACAGAGACACATATCATTTTTAAAAAATTCTATTTTTGGATTCAGGGAATTTGTGATATTTTGCAGTAAACAGACCCATAGTCAGCAACATTACCCCTTGTTTTACACCTGGCCATGTTAAGAGAACGGATTTCAAAGTCATCACATAGCAACCAGCTTTTAAAATATTTTATGATGATGGGTGATGGTGATGATGATGATAATGATATTATGATAATAATAATAATAATAATAATAATAATAATAATAATATAAAATTATTATTATTATTATTATTATTATTATTATTATTATTATTATTATTATTATTATTATTTTAAGCCTAGTGCACCTATTTTCCATGTACCTCCAAGGAAATTCTGTTAATGTTTATTTTGATTAGCATGTAGTGGATAAAAATACAAGCTTTTGTAAGAATAGTTTGTTGTAAAATAGGTAGCAAGCGTCATGTAGATGGAACACATCAGCTTTTTTTAACCTGGAGAGAGATGACACTTTGGATGTATGCACTTTGATGTCACCACCATACTGTTATGTTTTGGTAGTTAGTTCATTACCCACAACCCCCAAACCTTGTCATTGGATAGTTGGTTCCTGGATCTAGCCAGGAGGGCTGTTTGACATATGATCTTTGGGGGTGTTTATACATGCCATGACAGGTCGGCATGTGAAATATCTGGAAAATACTGGAGAGTTACGGCGAGAGCTAAATAAGCAGTTGTAAACAAAAAGAACAACACTCTTTTTAATACATGTTTCTTATATGTTGCATACACATAATTTTTCCTGCTCACTCTTCTACATTTGTTGAGATAAATTTTCATTACACATTTACAGATTTCTTTGTAGGTATAAAATAGATATAATAAGCTGAACCAATAGTCAGATTTTTAAAAAGGAATATTATTAAGTGAATATTATGAAATTCCATGCTCTTTGCATGACCATGAGAAATAATAAATAGTAACTTAACATTTGAGAAAACTTGAAATACTTATTTGAACATTTAAAGCAACAACAAAGAATATCTTGGAAATGGTTAACAACACCTAGCATTTTATTTGTATACTTTGACAAGATACACATTTATTGTGTAGTAATATTTTATTCTATCTCTTATGGTTTATTATTTAAAGTCCTTCAGAATGAAGAGGTCTTCATGATTCTATTTCTAGAAAAATTCAAAAAATGCATTTTATTGGTCATGCAAATATTTTAAACACATGAAACTTTCGTCAAAACTGTTATAGCCATTTTTGAGAAAATAAAAACTAATAACATTTGTCCATATAAAGGTTGGTTTGGGTTGAAGAGATTTTCTTGAAAATCTTCACACCCTTGGAAGATGAACATAAATACCAAATATAACTATTTTTGACATTGAATTATATGATCACAGACACACATATCTTTTTTTAAAAAATGCTATTTTTGGATTCAGGGAGACTCAAAACATGTATATGTTGAATTCTCAATATTAAACTTTTAGGTGGAGTGCAATGCATCACTACTTATTACAAAGGGAGAGCCAATGAACTGGGAGCTGGCTGCACAGAGTTTTTCCTGTCTGTGTCACTGATGCTCATTGCTGTCTGCTGCTATCATAGTATGGCATGAATGTAATCATACATCATTTTTAAAACTACTTTTAAAGGCTTTTCTTACCAACTTTATGAAAAGAAATGCTGAAACTGGCCACTGTCATTGTCCATACATTTTTGGTACCTTTTTAGTAACTATTCATCACATTGAGAAGTTCACACTGAAAAATGCTGGCAATTTCCTGGAAAATATTTTGTTTTAATTCTTCCAGAGTTTGTGGGTCTGTCTTGTACTCTTTATGTTTTAATTTACCCCAGAGATAGAAACTGCAGGGGATTAGGTTGGGGAACTGAGGGGGCCACAAATATCTAATAATAATTTTATCCTCAAACACACTTTCGATTGTTCTTATCAAAATATTGACTGTAAGAGTTGCTGCTGATTCTTTTGATAAAAGGCAAGATCACACCACCTATCTGTTAATTCTCTATGAACAGGGGGCAAAATTGCATTCACAAATGTATGGGCATCAACTGAGTCAAAAAAATTGGTCCTTTAGCTCTTTCTCCACTCATGGTGTACCATATGCCAATTTTTTTATCGTGGAAGGGTGTACTTCATTAACAATATTAGGTTTGTCAGAGCTCCAATAACAATTATTTTGTGTACACATATATCCATAGAGGTGGAACAAAGTCTCACCTATGAAAAATATTAAAGATACATATCACCATTTAATACTACTGAAATGTTACTCACAGGATCACCTGGTTGAAGAACATGTGCTACAGCTATTTTATATGGCTTTAACAACAATTTATTAACTCTTTGCACAGAGCCAGAAGAAATGCCTATGTGTTGTGAAAGAGGCCTAGGCAATAATAAGGGACTGAAGTCTCCAAAAGATGACATGTCATATAATGTTTATTTGATAAGAACCCTATATTGTCTTTTAGGTTTCTTACCCTGAACACTTCCCGTGGCCTGAAATTTATTGTTAAGTTTATGGATTGTTGTACGGCCTGGAACTTCTATACCTGAAAATCTTTCTGCAAATCATATTTTCACTTGACAAGTTAACACATACGAATCATAAATATATGCTATGAAGTAGAAAACATATACTAAGCCATAATATTATAAACAACTTTTTTTTCTGCAACAACTTGTAACATTCTGGTGCAATATAATGTGGCAACACTGTTTTTTTATGCTCTATGCTACATTTAGGGCACTTTTTAAGTAGTTCGACTTTTTGCTGCATGAGTTGCATTTGTTTTTTTGTTTTTTTTGGGGGGGGGGGGGCTAAAGAGTTGTAAGCTGTCTGTTAGTCAGTCTCAGGTTGGGGTGTTTTAAACATACAGGCTCTTCTCAAAATGAAGTGGTAAGTGTTTTCATATGGCGTAATTCACCGTTAATTCTTTATTGTAAGGGCTAAACTAATCTCCTTTATGTTACATGGCCATGATTGCTTAGTGAAATATTTAAATTCATTTGGGTTTTGTGAAAAGGTTAACTGTCATGATTTCTCATCTACTTATTTCGTTGGCAGTTACGTGAAATAATATGCCACATTACAACATTCTGTAGTGCATTTCACTACCTTTCATCTTTGTTAAAAGTTAAACTATGGGGAACTCTGTAATCAAATTTCAAATTAAATAGGAATGTAACTATATTATGCAAATTATTATTTTTTTATGTATTGTTATTGTTAAGGTTTTCATAGTTTATTAATGAAATAAATTATGGTTACAAAAGTTAGACTGGATCCCATTTTGTTTATTGCAGTTAGTGGGGCAACACATATATAATTTGTATCTGCTGTTACCGAGTTAATCCTGTATTGCAAATTTGGCCTGTTCTCCATTTTTCATATATGTGAGTTGTCAGATGAAATTGCTCAAAGTACTGACAGAGAGTACAAACACTCTATTTTTTCACAAACTGATTACAATCTCCTCACAAATAACTGCCTTTCATAACAATTCTGCTGTATAGTTTCACTTCGACATTCACTACAGCAGCGATACGGCTTGCTATGAAATTCCTGTTGAGCTCACTCAACTGTTGCATACAATGCATTCCTGGTGAAAATTGTACATAGCAGGGCTTCATTGCATCTTTTTATATCTGTTGGTCATGTGACTGGAAATTTCCAGAAGCTGCTGAATGTGCAGTACACAGCCAGTGTTCAAACTAACTCAGGCTTAACAATGTATGGCTTTAATGTCAAAGAACATTCCAAAAGAACATGTGTTCACTCACACAGGTGTAACAATCACAGCTAAGATCTCAAAAGAACTTGTCGCAGGAATGGGTGTGCATATAACCATGGATGCTACAATCAGCTATGCCTTACAAAGTAAGCTGTACACATACATTCAGCGATTATGGCCACAAGGCACAGTCACAATATATTTTGTGACTTAGTGCAGGATATAATAACTCATAATAACTGAACTACACCATATTCTGCCAACTCAATATTGCACTTTCAGAGCAGAGCAAAACTGCATCAAAGTGTGGCCTTATTTACAGCAGCAGTGCAGAATCTGTATCCATATGCCCAATGAAAAAACACTCTGCAGCTCATTGGCTCTCTCGATAAGTAAGTAGTAGAAAAACTATAATTTATGGAAAAGAATATATTACACAAAACAATAACTTGTTCAAAATTATTAGTGATTAACCATGTTCTAAGAACCAACAACCTGAGAATTTAATTTTAAATGAATAATGTTATATAGATATTCATCCAAATTTTCCAGGATGTAATCATAGATTCCAGTATATTTTCATTACACCCAGTTAAGAATGCTGTTTTGTAATTATGGTAAAAATGTTGAAAATTTTAATTTGGAAAGTAGTGAAAAGAAATTTCAACAATGTGATCAGAGTAGTAGTGGAAGATGGTACAAAATCTTAACTTAAACTACACGAAATGTAGTATAAACTTTATATTTTTTAAAATATAGCATAACTGCTATTATATGACCTAAAATAAAAAAGATGAAAATTTTGAAAAAAAAAATCACAATTTCCAATTTGTAAATGTACCTTAATGAGATCTACATTCTTTGTATATTAAAATTTTGTCTATCTCTTATGGCTTACCAGTTATACAAAAGTGATTCAGTATGAAAAGGACTTCAGAGGATATTCCCAGGAAATTAAAGGTATAGATTTCACTTGTCATCAATACTTGAACATATGGTATTTTATTCAAAGTGGTTAGAGCTATTTTGTGAAAAAATCAAGTTTTGTAAAATGTTTCATGTATAGGATAGTTTGAGTGAGAGAGGGAGGGATTGAAAACCTTTGCTTTGCATCCTTGAAAGATGTTGAAAAATACCAAGTTTGATACTTCACAAACTTTTCATTTTTAGCATGTACACACCCACCCACCCACATACACAGGTCTTTTTCTAAAACTTTTTTGTGATTAAGGGGTCCTCAAAATGTGTATTTGTGATGAGATCTTGGTATAAAATTTTGGAGTGGAATGCAATACTTCCCCTTCTTACTATACACAATAGAGAAAGTAAAAGTGTTAAGTAAGATTTGTAAAATTAGCATTTTACTGTAATCACTTGCCTGTATCTCTGTTTCTGTGGGTGTTGATGCTCGTTTTGCACTACTAGAAGCTGGAGTGTCCTGACTATGGGCCACAGGTGACAATGGTGCTCCTGCACCTATTGGAGGCAACATCTGATCGGAACTACTATGCACAGATTCTTGTGGAGTTGGGGCTCGCCTACCTAAATCTACACCTCCACTGTTTTCTGATGAAAGTCTTCTTAGTCTGCGCACATTTACTGAACTCCCACTGGAAGGCACAAGTGGATGCTCCATACTTGCTCTCTGCTGCAATACTTGTTCAGGAGAATATCGCAACCAACGCCACATCATTGGGTCAACACATGCTCTCACCTAAATGGAATAAGATGACATAATAATCTAATCTTATTTTCTCTCATAGACAGCTTTACTCTCATACACTGCAACATTTTAGTTTCAGCAACATAAACTCAATATTAATATAACAATTAATAATTGTATCAATTCTCCACTTATCTTTTTGAAATCCAAGGACTAGTTTTGCAATAAAAGGATCTATTGCATCGTCAACTCAATTTCTTTTTGCTCTTGTTGTTTATTTACATTGTTATGATTACTGCTGCTAGGTGGATTGTGTACTAAGGCATTGCTAACAATTGGGATCAAAACAAATTTGGTGAGAGAATCAATTGGTGGTATATCAAAATTCATTGCATGATTTTTATTCTTTATTATAGATATTTTCTCCCAAACCATTAAATCTATGCATCCATTTAAGTGATTTAATAATTTAACATCGGGATTTATTTCATGATTAAATTTCCAAAAATGTTCTGTCACAGCTGATTTATCAATTTGTTTGTATTTTAATATTCCTAAGTGCTCTTTTACTCTGGTTTCCAAATGACATTTAGTCTTATCAATGTAAACAAGGTTACAATTTAAAAAATTTAATTGTAAAATCCAGATTTTTTATTTTTTGAAATTGCATTTTTTTTAGAAAAGCCTAACATTTTTATACAGTATTTATTTTGAGGAATCAATATTATACCATGCTCTTTGAAAATATTTGTGAATATTTTATTTGCCCAAGGGTGATAAGTAATTTTTTTGAAAATGTAATTATCTTTTATTTTCTTAAGAGTAGAAACCTCTTTAAAAACTTTTTGATATTAAACTTCTCAATTCTTTTATTTATAAAATCAGAATTAAAAGCATTAATTAAAGTAGTATTGATAATGGTTTATATTCTTTAAAAAGAATTCATCTTTATTAAGGAGTAAATTAATTAGCCTATAAATTAAACTATTAAAAATAGCAAATTTATGTAAAAAAGGGTTAAAGCCATTAGTTTTTTAAGTAATTATCAGTATGAGTTGTTTTTTTTTTCTGTGTATTCCAATTGTTATTTTTTACTATTTTTAAATCCAGGAAAGGGAGATGGCCATCTCTTTCTATTTCTAATGTGAATTTTATAGCCTTTTCTTGTAAATTTAAAAGTTTTAAAGCATCATTTACATGTTTATCAGGAACAAGTTTTAAAAATTAGAGGGAATGCTTTAGTGACCTGTATTTCAAAATAGCTCATGAAAAGATCAGCAAGAAAAGGTGGAAGTAGACTACCCATAGCTAAACCACAAATTTGTTGATAGAATTTTTCATTAAAGCTGAAAAAATGTTTATACAAAGAAAGATTAGTAAGGTTAACAAAATCATTTATTAAATCTTCATTCAATTCTATAGAACTTAATCATTGTTTTAAAAATGTCAAATGATTTTCTCTAGGAATGCTTGGAAACAAAACAGTTACTTTGAAAGAAACAAGTTTATCATAAGCAGACAATGTGGTATTGCTGATCCTTTCTTCTTGTTCAAAAGAATTTTTAATACTTAAACTCTCAAATTTTTCAAAATTACTGACTTTTTTATTTAACCATTTAACTATGTTGTAAGTAAATGAAATTATAGAATTTACAACAAGTCTCATTTTATTTCACGGTTTATAAATTTTGGGAAAAGCATACATTGAGTAAAATTGGATTACTAACTTTTGTAATTTGCTTTTCTTTATTTGAAATAATTTTCACTCCATTAAGGATTTTATTAAAAATTAAATGCATGATTTTAAAGAGTTATTATTATCATCAATTCTTTTGTAATCTTCACCTTGAAGTAAGAGCTCCATTCTGTTAATGTAATGTAATCAATGTATTTTATCTAAAATTACAATGCTGTTACCTTTATCAGCTTTAGTATAGATTACATATTTTCTTGAATGAATTAACAATTTGTTTATGGTGATTTAGTTTAGGGTGAATTTTATTAAAATTCTGTAATATTTTACCTCATTTTTCTTTAACCACTAATTTATTATTTTTATTTAAATCCTGACTAGCAATTTCTATATCTGCTACATAATCACCTATATTTTTTTAAAAATCTATACAGGTTTTTAAACCTTCATTCAAAAAATTAATTTCCTTGCCATTACAATTTGAAAGGTTAATTACATTATCTTTAGGGTTATTCTGTTTAAATGGTTTCAATTTATTTTGTTTTAAGCATAATAACCAAATAAATAAATATTTCTTCCTGAATTGATTAAATGTGTAAAGAAACCTTTGAAACTGCAAATTTGGGAAAATATCTTTATCACCAAAGAAGAAGATTCCCTTATGAATTTTGATGTCTCCATCGCTGTTGGCGTCATCTTGTTGACCAGAGTAGAAGTTAACACAACACAGGGCTGCACACAACCACTTGTTGAATGTAGCATCAGTCAACCCCAGAACTGAAAATAGGGTTAAAGTACCCCAAACCGGTCTTCCCAAACGAAGGCAAAGTTGGAGCAATAAGTGTAAAAAAAAGGTGACTCAATTCATTTAAATGGAGGACATGTTTTATAACCTTAAAGAACCTGCTATATGTAAAGGTGTATATTTAAATATTTGCATATATTAATTCAAACTGATTTTTATAAGTGCAACTTGCACTTTACTCTTATTGATATTTTATATTTAAATTGTAAACCATAAACAGACCACTCACTTGTTTCAAGCATTTGCTCATTATAAATGGCATGTGACAATAAAGCTCTATTGTTTTCTTTTAATTTTAAAATTAATTACAGCTTCAGCTTTCCAAAATGCCTTAACTGTTATACTCTAACTGTTCAAAACTTTGATTGGCCAATTAGGTACCTAGGTGTGACAAAATATTCCAAATAAAAGGGCCTGTAACAAAAATTAGTATTGCACCAATAATATCAGCTCGTAAAATAGGTTTAGCAGATAACAACCTTACTAAGGAGGTATTTCAAGTAAATTTGCTAACAATTATTAGTAACATGCTTTGATTATGAGAGCCATACTCAAATTGAAAACATTATTTATATAATTATACATAGTAAACTATAAATGTTATCAAAAAAGATGTGTAAATTCATTATTTTTTGACCTACTTTTAGATTTTTAAAATGTAATTCTTTCATAGCTTAAGCCTTGACCTTTGAAAAATCATTAATATGAAGAACAGTTGATTTCCAATAAAAAAAGGGGATAACATAGAAATAAAAAATTTGAATTTACATATTTTTTTTTATTATTTTATAATTCAAAAAACTGAAAACTATTCCACGATCTTAGAGCTTCCCAAAATATTTCAGTTTTAATTAGATAAATTATTAATTTACCTCTCGAAGACGGAAGATTAAAAGAGGTGGATGAACTTGATTCTTTGGATCCAGAGTTCTCTGCATTGTGAGACTGAGTAAAGGCTCCTGCTCAGTATCTGCTTGCTTTTCATTGGAGTTTTCAGGTCCAGAAAGCACTAGTGCCTGCTGGGGCTCTAGTTTTAATTCATTTGTAAGGAATTCCAATACAAATGCTTTAACTGCAGCCAAATGGATGTTAATGACTGATGTCACCGGAGTTATTACACTACGGTAACTCAAACCATCCACACAAAGTTCCAGATATTCCACACCTGCATAAATTGAGAAATATATTTACAGTTCTGTAGATTTTAAAAGCAGCTTTCAATTAATGCACCCAGAAATGTTTATCTTATCTAACTGCTTTGTTTCTTTCTTTAACCTTAACAGCTTATACTACAGAGGAATTCACCCTGAAAAGTAAGTACAGATGCCCCATTCACAAAATCTTCACACTTTGTTATTCATGGAAGTATTCACAATGATACACGTAAATGGCATCAAACATGACATTTACACAAGAGTTTGTGGGCCAGTTTGACCAACCAAAGTTAAAAATACTTTAACATTATTTTTACTAACAAAGTTTAACAATGTATAGACCTATGAGTTTCATAAAGCTTTTTACAGTGAATTGTTACTTAACATCTTTTAATGTTAAAGACAACTGCAGAAAATGGCTTTCAGGAAGGATGCAATGGATTCTGAATGTAATCTTACATGCTTTTTTTCTATGCATCAGTGCTCTGTAGATCAGAAGCAGACATCCAGTTACTTAAATGGACAATTGTCATGTGATTTTCCTATTTGTTTGAGGTTAGAATCATAATGTCAAATAAAAGTTCTAGATGTAGAGGAACTAATTTTATACTGTTAGTAAACAAGTTAATATAGCACTGATATGTAAGCATAGAGGAATTATTCAATACAGAAAAACTGACTGACTTGAATTAAAGCTGAAGAATTCAATCTGGGAGAAAAGCTGCAAGGAATTTTATTTAAATGCATGCATTTTTTCAAATTCCAAATAAACAATTGTGACAATTATATGCTAACATAAATGCAGCACCAAAAAGGCCAAGAGCAAAGTGTTAGTTTCTACACATACTATGTATATAATATATAGAGAGGGTATTGCATTCCTTCCAAAATTAGATATTTCACTGGAAATACACATTTTAGGGTCCATGTGTGTGTCTGTGAACACGACAACTCAAAAACAAAAGTTGGTAAAATATCAAACTTGGTATTTAAGTTTATATCTTCCAGGAATGCGACACAAAGATTTTGAGAAAAATCCCCCACCCCAAACTACTCTTTTAAATGGGAAAAATTTTGAAAATTTTGATTTTCTCAAAAATGGCTCTAACAATTTTGATTAAAGATACTTATATGGAAAATAAAACATATATCTTGAATTTTCTGCGAATAGTCTCTAAAGACCTCTTTATCCTGGATGAATCTTGCTAAATTTTATGTAACTGGTAAACTGTAAGAGATAGAGAAAAACTTACTATGCAAAAAATGTAGATCATGTTAAAACACACATTTTATGCTATATACATTTTTTTAGTTCATATTTTGTTATTTACCTCAGAAAAAGGTCCCCGCCCGGAAATCCGAATGGGGGACTGTTTTACTTCTGGAATGTTTTATTCAACATTTTGTAACCGTTTAAAATTAGGCACCATAAATGGCGGTTACATCACCTAAGAAAAGATAGGTATGGACAGGAAAGAAACTGAAATGATCCCCTAGGCCTTGAATACTCGAATACCATTGGGGTCGAAGAAAACAAGAGTTGAGTCAAGCAAAACTGGATAGTAAAGGTAAAAGAGGGGATCTGATATGTGAAAAGGAAGAAAAATCAGTTCAGGTCAATAACTCACCAAGCTGACCAGTGCTTATTGGTGAGCAGCCCTTCCCTTTAGTTCATCACATAATTTTGTTTAGATCGGTTCCCTTAAGTCTCCAAATTATAGAAGCAATTAAAGGGTCTCCTTTCTATTATAACAAAATTGATATGTGATTACTAACAGCTGCACTGCGTTAAGGTAAGGGATTGGACATTAGGCTTTTGTCCAGGTCAGTTCCTTTAAGCCTTCAATTAATTATTAATTATTAAAGGAATTAAAGGACTTTCATTAGCTGACTTTCTAGCCAAGAAAGGTAGTAAAATTACATCCAGTAAATTATCACTCTATCAAAAGAATCATTATATCAACATATAATAAAATTAAAGAAGATAATGTATTAACAAAAGGAAAACCATGGGAAAATTTATGTAATAACACAACCAGAATCATTACATTACCAAGAAAATCCTCTATAGCAACTTTTAGACTCCTAACAAGCCATGACTGTCTCAAACATTTATTTAGGATTGATATAGTGAGATCTCCTCTGTGTCCTTTCTGTACACTTAAAGAAGATGGAAACCGGGAGATCTCTAGTTCAACTGTCAGACTGTCTTTCCAAATTCTGTCCCTCACACAGTAGTGTGAAAGAGACAATGAATCAAGAGATTTAAGAGAAGTAATAAATATTATCTGACCCTAAAACAGCTATAATATCCATAGAGTCTGATACAACAGCCAAAGCTAGAATGACACAAAAGTATAAAACAATTTAAATTAAAGTTCTTCAATGGATTCCAGCACTCTGCAGAATACAAAGTAATGGAACAGCTGATTTTATAGTCAAAAGAGGTAGTATAATTACATCAAAATCACCTAGCCTACTGTCTTATCACTCTATCAAACAAATAACTATATCAATATAACTGAAATGCAAGAGATTAAATGCCTCATTGTCAGCTGTCTAATAATAGATACCATCCAACCAATCAAGTACACTATTAAGTCTAGTACTCAAATACCTCTGCTTTTAGGCCTGATAATTTGTAAGAGGAAAAATATATTCAGCATCTTACCAACATGTTTTGCTGCATCACTTAGCAATGATGTATTCTGAATTATATCAAGAGTGTCACTACAATCCAGTTGAGACCGCAGAATACCAAATATCACCATCAATTTAGCCTTTGTGCAGGTTATAGTTAAATTTTCTGGAAATAAAAATATATTTATAAATAAGTTACTAGCCTTCTTCATTCCAGCAATTATGGGTAAAAATTGTGGATTATTTTGTCACTGTAAAGGGAAGTGTTTACAAATAAAACATCTAGGATAGTTATGCAACCACTATTAGCATTATGATATCTAGCTATGCCCTAATGTATTTAAAAATGAATTAAATTTACATACATGAAAAAAAATATGTGATATATTCACAATTTCTCTGCAAATGGTATTCATATAAAAACTATCCATCCACATTATGTTACTCAATATATTTGCTTATCAACGATTTCAAATCAAGTAAAACATACTATGTGGAAACAGTATTGAAATGTTTATTCATGATAATAAACTACTGCATTGAAAAGTAAAGCAACAGCAAGAATAACAAACTTTCAAGCATGCCCATTAGTTGACACTTGATACATAATATTTCAACATAGCTCACATTAGACAACTGATCATATAATTTATATGATCTTCCCAGTGTAAGTTTCTGTTGCTATAATTAGCAACTTATTATTTTTTAGGAATTTTGTAAAAAGCAGCAGAATAATTTGGGGAAATTCTAATAAGAAAAGATTAGTACCACTTCAAATCTCATGGCAAGTTGTGAGGTAAAAAGTGTATTCTATTTAACATCTTCTTGCAATAGTCCTTCACTTGGATTTTTCACTCCTTTTCCTTTAAGTAAATTCCAAATGGGCCAGAGTTTCTATTTTTTCAGCAATCGTGCTATTTTCATACTGATGACAACAAACAAGAAATTTAGGTTACAAAGCTGAGCATCATATTGTCGTCATCACTATCATATAGAGTTAAATATCTTCCATCCTTACACTTTTAAGAATTCCATTGTAACATAATTATGACACAAACTGTATTCCTCTTGATTAAATTAAAACATCTTTTCATGTCTAATGTGTAGAATGAAAAAATTAAAACATTATGCTACGTATATGACAGCATTCAGAAACAATGTCTTTATTACCTGCATTTAGAGTTTTATCAGTAACAGCAAGATCTGGATCTATCCAATAATGTGTCAAAAGCAGTTTTTCCTGACTATATGAAATATTGCTTGGCATAAGTACTTTTGTTCGTGTTTCTGGGTTCAACACTAAATGACTACTAACATCCAAAAGCTGGAACAGAAGTAAAAATATTATAAAGACGTTAAATGTAAGATATTCTGGCAAAAAAAAAAAAAAAAAGAAAAGAAAGAAAGAAAAAAAAATGAGGTAATGCTTACTTTAACATTGATATGTAGATGACAAGCATGAAACATATGCTGTGGAGGTGCTGGCAGCTGACAAACTGTTGTCACTAAACGACGAGGATACATTGGCCTCACAAGACTTGCATCCAGTAATTTACAATCTAACATCACCTCAGGTAAATACTTCATTTGAGAATTTGAGTGCTGATTTCTTGGTTTTGATTTCTATGACACAAAGAACACATGTTACTTTTTCCTTCTAAAATATTTTCTATCACTTCAAATAAGTATTGCTCTTCCTGTTGAATGACTCATTTAGAGTTATAAATATAAAGTAATTAAACTTACTCTAACATTAAACTGTGGAAAATGAATTCATGTTAAGCATTCATAATACTCCACTTAACAATTAGCTGGCAGGACAAAAGATCCTCAAAACATGTCACCAGTAAAATATTTAAAGCTTTCTGGGTGTTGGTTAGTAATGATAGTTTCATAGGAAAACAACCAAGTTAAATTGGAGTCATGTTGACCTATCACAGAACTTGTGCCAAAAGCCATTGGTTGGGATTGAGCACAACCAAGCTATAAATATTTGATTTTACTCTACTATTGCGAATTCCCTAACAAAGACCAAAGAATTAAGATGATCAAAAGCTTGGATTTTTACAAATTTAATTTAATAATAATAATAATAATAATAATAATAATAACAATAATATTTATTTGTACTAAGCTACTTACAAATAAAATATACCAGGATTAGGGTAAGTGTTCAACCCAGGCTGTTAGCTTACCATATTCATTATACAGTTTCTAGAAGCTACACAATTTCCCTTAAAACTATACCTTGTTCCCTTCTCTTTTTATAACTAATTTCATTTCGTTTTAACTTTATATAAAACTCTCCAGTTTTCATACAGTCTTTACTAACATTTTTAATTAATGCAATCTTTCTATCCGTTTTAAGCCATTTCTCAATTATACATCTTTACTCCATAACTCTGTTCCTTCACACTCAAATATTATGTGCGCTATATCTTCTTTTCTCCTGCAAATTGGGCATCCCTTTCAGCCATCATACTTATTAAACATGTAAAAACCACAACTGAACTAGCAATTTGGGGAAGGATACACATAAAGGAAAATGCGCACTGAGTTTTGAATTTTGAAATACCACTGGCAGACAAATCCTTAAGACTACCTCCAAGAAAACCAGATGGCAGCACAGAGGAAATTACGAATGTAACCTTCCCATTCTAAAGCCAGTCAATCATTCTCTGATTATGAAAATGAACATCTTTAAACTGCATCCGGGAAAACACTAAGTAAGTGAAACTGTAGTATCCATAAATGTAAAAAGAAGCTACTAACAGTGAAGAATAACACAAAAATTAATATAAAAATAATATAAATGTAAAAAGAAGCTAGTAACTGTTAAATTTGACAGTAATAGTAATCATCAAAAAGCAGCAAAGAAAAAAGTAATTCAAGTTGAAAGAAGTTTGCATTTTAAAAACTTAAATAACATTGAACTGAAATTATATAATTTGCATCTTAAACTTATAAATGTTTTAGGTAATTCAATTTGGCTCAATTTGGAATGTAAACTGTTTGAAAATTTGAACTTTAGCATGAGAAATAAAACGAATCAACTGAAAAATAAATTAAATAAATTATGCTTAAAACAAAATAAATTGAAACCAACTAAAGGGAATTACCCTAAAGATAATGTAATTAACCTTTCAAATTGTAATTTCAATGAGAAGGAAATTAATTTTTTGAATAAAGGTTTAAAAACCTGTGTAGATTTTTCAAAAAATATAGATGATTATGTAGCAGATATAGAAATTCCCAGTCAGGATTTAAATGAAAATAATAAATTATTGGTTAAAGAAAAATGTAGTAAAATATTACAGAATTTGAATAAAAATCACCCTAAAGTAAATCACAATAAACAAATTATTAAATCATTAAAAGAAAAAGATGTAATCTATACTAAAGCTGATAAAGGTAACAGCATTGTAATTTTAAATAAAATTGATTACATTAACAGAATGGAACTCTTACTTCAGGGTGAAGATTACAAAAGCATTGATATTAACCCTTTAAAATCCTGCATTTCAATTTATAATAAGACCCTTAATGAAATTAAAAGTATTACAAATAAAGAAAAGCAAATTATAAAAATCAGTAATCCAATTTTACCCAGAATATATGCTCTTCCCAAAATTCATAAACCTGGAAATAAAATGAGACCTATTGTAAATTGCATAAATTCACCTACTTACAGCCTAGCTAAGTGGTTAAATAAAAAATTCACTAATTTTGAAAAATTTGAGACTTTAAGTATTAACAATTCTTTTGAGCTAGTCGAAAGGATCAGCAATATTACATTATCTACTAATGATAAACTTGTTTCTTTTGATGTAACTGCTTTGTTTCCAAGCATTCCTAGAGAAAAACTTTTGACATTTTTAAAAAAAACGGTTAAGTTCTATAGAACTGAATGAAGATTTAATAAATGATTTTGTTATCCTTACTAATCTTTGTTTGGATCAAAATTTTTTCAGCTTTAATGACAAATTCTATCAACAAACTTCTGGTTTAGCAATGGGTAGTCCACTTTCACCTTTTCTTGCTGATCTTTTCATGAGCTATTTTGAAATACAGGTCACTTAAGCATTCCCTCTAATTTTTAATACTTGGTATAGATATGTAGATGATACATTTGCTATTGTTCCTGATAAACATGTAAATGTTGCTTTAAAACTTTTAAATTTACAAGATAAGGCTATAAAATTCACATTAGAAACGGAAAGTGATGGCTATCTCCCTTTCCTGGATTTAAAAATAATAAAAAAAGACAATAAATTGAATTTTGGAATATACAGAAAGCAAACCCACACTGATAATTATATAAAAAATAATGGCTTTAACCCTTTTTCACATAAATTTACTGTTTTTAATAGTTTAATTTATAGGTTAATTGATTTACCCCTTAATAAAGATGAATTCTATAAAGAATATAAACACATTATTAACACTGCTTTAATTAATGGTTTTTAATACTTATTTTTTATAAATACAAAAATTGAGAAGTTTAAATAACAAAAAGCTATTAAAGAAATTTCTACGCTTGAGAAAATAAAAGATAATTACATTTTTTAAAAAAAAATTTACTCGTCACCCTTGGGCAAATAAAAAAAAATTCACAAATATTTTCAAAGAGCATGGCATAATATTGGTTCCTCAAAAAATAAATACAGTATAAAAAAAATTTGTTAGGCTTTTCTAAAAAGGATGAAATTTCAAAAAAATAAAAAAATCTGGCATTTATCAATTAAACTGTTTAAATTGTGACCTTGTTTATATTGGTAAGACTAAACGTCATTTGGAAACCAGAGTAAAAGAACACTTTAGGAATATTAAATACAAACAAATTGATAAATCAGCTGTAGCAGAACATTTTTGGAAATTTAATCATGAAATAAATCCAGATGTTAAATTATTAAAACACTTAAATGGGCCCATAGATTTAATGGTTTGGGAGAAAATATTTATATTAAAGTATAGAAATCATGCAATGAATTTTGATATACCTCCAATTGACACTCTTACCACATTTGTTTTGATTCCAGTAGTTAGCAATGCATTAGTACACAATCCACCTAGTAGCAGTAACCATAACAGTGTAAATAAACAACATCAAAAAAAGAGACCAAAAGGATATGTTGATAATGCAATGAAATCATTGCGAAACTAGTCCAAGCAAGGATTCCAAAAGATAAGTGAAGATTTGTTGCAACTATTATTTTTATATTAATATTTGTAGTATCCCTATTTGACTCAAATTAGTTACATAATATATTTGCTATTAGTTAATGTTTATTAGTTCCTTGATATTTGTCGAGTTACTTGTGGAGCTGTGAAAAGATTTCTTGAAAAGGTCAACCAAGGCTTAATACCGTAGCATACCTAAAGTTTGATTGAGACATCTCCTTTGATTGGAAAGTTCAGAATATTTCTTAATCATGCAGGTTAGACAGTCATTGCTCAGCTCTCTCTTGTAATGTTAAACTACTTGTATCCTTCAAGGGGCCGCGCCGTGGCCGAGTGGTTAGACCACTCGACTCTCACCTAGACGGCCGGGGTTCGATCCCAAGCGACCGCATGTGAGATTTGTGGTGGACAAAACGGCGCTGGGGCGGGTTTTCTCCGGGTACTCCGGTTTCCCCCGCCATCGCATTCCACCGGTGCTCCATCATCATTCATGTATCATCAGTGTCACCGCCTGCGGTGCCATTAGTAGTTAAAGCGGGCGTTAAACACTACCAAAAAAAAAAAAAAAAAGTATCCTTCAAGCATGTATATTCAGCATACAAATCGTAGTTGAGAGACTATCTCCAGTTTTCCCTATATGATAGGGTTGGTAATATACTATGAAACACTCAAGTGACAGGAATTGAAGAATCTTCTGGTATTTGAATTTATTTAATGATTTTTATTTGTTCCTAATAAATAGAGTCTTATTAATAGAGTAGCAAGGTATATGCTTGCTGATTTAAAAATGTTTTATAATCAGTAAATAATATGTCACGATGTTGGTGCTACCTCTCATTTTCATAAACACACAAAACAATATAGTGGCATGGAGAAGTGTATGCCTAATGGAGGCCTCTGCAAGACCAGCTCAAAGTAGTGAATGGATTCATTTTTACTTTTTCTGCATGTACTATGTACATAGCGTATAGAGAGAGTATTGTAATGCACCCAAAAATTTGATACCGAGATTTCACCAAAAATACATGTTATAGGCCCCCCTGAATCAAAAAAAAAAAGCATTTCTGGAAAAAGTTGTGTGCATATGCGTGTGTGTACAGCATAACTCAAAAACGAAAAGACTGTTAAATACCAAACTTGGTATCTTGCAAGGATGCGACACGAAGATTTTCAAGAAACCCCCCCCCCCCACCAACTACTCTTTATATGGAATTTTTTTCGAAAATTTTGATTATCTCAAAAACGGCTCTAATGATTTTGATTAAAATATCATATTTTAAAGATATTTACCTGATAAATAAAATGTATATCTTGAATTTTCTGGGAATAGCCTCTGAAGACTACTTTATTCTGGATGAATCTTACAGAATTTTTCATAACCGCTACACCATAAGAGATGAACTAAACCCTACCACACAAAAAATGTAGAGCACATTAAAACACACAATTTATGTTATACACATTTTTTTCGTGGAGTTGATCGTTTTAGAGATATTCCTTGTTTTTGGTTTCAGCTTTAAAAAACTTATACTTTTTTCATACAGGAATTTGTCAACTCCTGTCCATACAAACAAAGGAACTTCAGTCTTACAGCAACCAGCTTTTGACTAGCACTTTAACTTATGGCACTCCCTTATCTCACTTCTACTTACAAGGAAGCAAGTAATAAGACTATTTCTGCTAATTTTTTCTTGAATGCCATTAAGTAAATAAAAGCATAAGCTTTTTAAGAATAATTTGTTGCAGATATTTAGAGAAAGTCATGTGAATGGAACACATCACATTTTTTCCTTCATTTCCTTCATTTCATTGTTTTCATAATATAATAAAAAACTACTCCTGTTTGATGTTTTATAATATTAATTTATTTCTTATTAGTTTTTAATTAGTTTATTAGTTTAATTATTTATTTCCCTTTATTAAAACTATGATACCCTGAAAAAAGAAGTCCTCGGTACACCATATTAATTTAATTTATACAGTTTAAATAAAATATTATTTTCATTATAAAAATAAAATTTATTTACAACTGGTATAGTTATTGACACTTTTTAAAATCTTCTTCTCTACAACAGCCTAGCAAATATGTAAACACATGTCTACAATCTGCAAACAACTCACTCATGTCACAAAATACAAAACTAAATTACACTCAATTTATTTTCACCAATATTTATATTTACATGCTATCGGGTACCTAAAGTTAAAATGATTATACTAACAAATTTTTTTAAAAAAGCAACAAAAGGTGTAACATTAAGGAAGGAACTTGGTAAGAAAGAAATTTACTCTTTCTACAGCTAGAGAAGATCTAGGAAAGGAAGCTGACATTGGAACCACAATACTGCAATTTGCTCAAGGAACTGATTTTAGGAACAATGAAAACACCCTTTCCAATGAGGTTGCACAATTACCTTTTAGGCTAATATGTTAAGGTCATTAAACTGCAACCTGTTACCTAATCTAATCTATGGAAAGAACCCCATTCACCCTATGAATACAAAAATTTATCAACTGAATAACAGAATTGCATTATTAAGAATTTTCGTAAATATTTTAAGAGGATTTTAGATTTTTTATTTTGGAAGCTATTAATTGTAAAAGGAATGCCTTTTTAGAAAAAATTATTCTCAAACATTTTGCTTTTTGAAGGATTAAGTATAATACAGATTAATTTCTCTTTTCTATCAATATTATAAATCTCAGAAAGAATAACACATGTTTAGATATGTTTGCATTTGTTTGAGTGCAACTTCATATGCATATACGAGGTACGTCCAGAAAGTAAGTTCCGTTTGGTAATAAAATTAAATTGTGTATAGATACAGAATAATTATTTATTGCACAAAATTCTACAACTCTTAAACTACTTTTCCACATAACTGGCGAAATTTTGCAGGCATTTGTCATAGCGTGACACAAGTTTTTGTATACCTTCTTCATAGAAGTTTGCCGCCTGTGTCTTCAAAAAGTTTGAACCATTTTCTTTCAGCTCTTCGTCATTGTTGAAGTGTTGACCACCAAGGAAAGACTTGAGACGTAAGAACAGATGAAAGTCGCTAGGAGCGAGGTCAGGGCTGTACGGAGGATGGTCAAACACGTCCCAGCCAAATCCCTGTAGGAGGTTTTTCGTCACATTTGCAGTGTGTGGTCGTGCATTGTCATGAAGAAAAACAACACCTTTTGACAGCAATCCTCGGCGCTTCTTCTGTATTGCATGGCGCAATTTCCTAAGTGTCTCACAATAAACATCTGCTTTGATCGTTTGACCATGCGGTAAGAAATCAATGAGTAAGATGCCTTTCCAGTCCCAGAACACTGTGCACATCATTTTTCGAGGTGTCAAGATTTGTTTTGGCTTAACCTTTGCTGGGGATGAAGTGTGCCTCCATTCCATTGATTGCCGCTTACTTTCAGGGGTGTCGTAAGAAACCCAAGTCTCATCTCCTGTGACTATCTGTGTTAGAAATTCTTTGACGTCTTCATCATAACGCGTTAAAAACTGAAGTGCACTACCCATCCGTTTTGTTTTATGTTGCTCAGTAAGAATCTTTGGTACCCAACGTGAGCAAAGTTTACGAAATTTCAGTTTTTCGGTAACAATTTCATGAATTTGTGATCGTGAGCTTTGGGGAAATTCCATAGCGAGAGCACTAATTGTAAACTTGCGGTTTTCCTGGATCTTGTCATCAATCGCGAACCAGTTCTTCTGTAACCAAAGATAGATGCCCACTTCGTTCTTCATCGTGCACTTCACTATGTCCTTCATTGAACTGTCGGACCCATCTTCTCACCATTGAATCATTCATCGCATTTTGTCTGTAAACTTGGCAAATTTGCCGATAAATTTCAATTGGTTTCACTTTCCTAGCATTCAGAAAACAATCACAGATCTGATTTCACAAGCGGCGGGATTTTCAATCAACACCGACATTGTAAACAAGCACAACAAAGCGTATGTGACTGACAGCGATCTCAAAATGGCACATGTTTCTCCTCCTTGATACAGAACATCTACTGCACATGTGCGGAACTGCGATTGCAGTGCTGCAGTGGAGATAAATTGAAACAGAACTTTACTTTCTGGACGTACCTCGTACATGGTATATACAAGAAGTTTTAACTCTACAAAGTATAGTATTAAGTTAGCATGATTCTAATTAATATGTTTCATAATTTAAATTTTTTATTGCTTAGCTTCTGTTTCCTCACTGTAATTTCTTAGGATAATAGTTTATGCAATTTTTAAAAATAAGCGTGTTTATACTTGCTAATATTTTAGAATATTAATTTGAAAATAAATCTAACAGTCTTTTATTAATTCATTAATTTGAGCACTCCAGCTTAAACTCATATCCACCCATAATGCCAGAAATTGTGCTTTGTTAAAAATATTTTATTGAATCTCCCTCTGAAGATTTGTTTGGAAAGAGTAACTTTCTATAGCTTTTATTACATTCTTTTCTTATTTAAACAGAAGCTATTATAAATGTAAAAAGAAGCTAGGAACAGTGAAGTAACACAATTATTGATTATTACATTAAGAAGCTATTATCCTTGAACTATGAAACTGGATGTGACATTGTAGTTTTAATATAGTCAAATATTGTTTTAATAAATGCCACTTTAACAAATATTTCAGTTCAGCAAACAAAATGAATTCCCATAAGCATCTATGTTAAATTATTTCAACTGTATGAACATCTATACAACGAAACTATCAGTATAGTAAAAATAAGAAGTTTCTTTTATCAAATATGTGAACTAATTTTTAAAACATTTTTATCCATTTACTGAATTTTTTAATTGTTGTACAAATATGGTTATAACCCTCATAGTTTTAAGGTAGAATTTTGCATGATAGAAGGTTGTTATTGATCCTAGGTACAAGGCTGAGATATTGTGTTTCACTGGTGCCCTCCGAAATTTCAAATATCTCTGCGCTATCCCCGGCAATATTAATAACCTCCTTCTTGTAAAATTCAATTTTAGAAAAATGAGCAAAATACCCTTGTTCTGGGAAGTTTTTCAATCACAGTGTTGTTTCTGATTTAGAGAGTAGTCTGTTCATCCCTGACCTTACAACGTTTCAAGCAGAATTCACCAAAGTCTGGAATGTTATATTTAAAAAATAGATACAGTATCTATTACATTTAAATGTTGCAATTTAGTCCCTTTGAAGATAAAAATACTAAATAAATAATTTAATGACATTTCAATACAACAAAATAATTTCAAAGTCTCCAGAAATTCATTATAACGATATTTGACTATATTTACTTTTAGAAGAAATTAATATGCTGGTCTAGTCTACAAATAGAAAGAAATTTATGTTTTTATTCAGATCTACATTATTTTCTTCATAAGAAATAGTATGAGATCTAATAACAAACCTTATGGGAATCCAATTCAGCTTTAAGTTCATTAGACAAAACCGATTTTACCTCTTTTAAATTTCTGTCATAGGATTCTATTTCAATTATTTGTTTTATGTGCTTAAAAATGAACTGAACCATTTGTAAAGTTATTCCTTTAATGACATATTCATATTGTAACAAAACTGCTCTTTATTACTTAAATCTTTTTATAATAAAACAAGTTTATTCTGCTATCACAACTATTCTGCAGTACAATTCTTATGTGTGTTTATGCATAGACAATTGACTGCTATTTCTCGCAAATGTGCTCTCAGACTCACAGTTGAAAACTGATCTCTCTTGGCTTGCAGTTCTCCCTTTTATAGCTGTTGATGATGTGGCAAGAAACTTCCAGAAGTAGAAGTCATTACTTGCAAGTACATGCCACACAGCTGCAACAATAGACCCTTAGTGTAAGGATCTTGCCGACAGCACATGCGTTCACTCATGCAAGTGTGACAATGGATTCAAAATGGGAAGGAAACCGCCAGCACCAATTAGCTATGATGATTGACAGCTGGCTGCTCACACATGTAATAAAAGCTGACAAGGTGTTGACAATATAGTTATCTAAGAAGAATTTCATTGTTAATAGGCCAAAGTTTTAAAAGCTCAAGAAACATATCTTTGCAGTGTTCATTTACTTTCTTACAAATATCATTATAAAATGTAATTAATACAATGGTAATTAATTTGCCTTTTTAAGAACCAGACTGAAAAGTAGAAAGCATTATGAAATAAAGATTGTAATTCTTTTTTAATTATTAATTTATTTATTTATTTTTGTATTCCATTTTTTACCCTTTTTAACATCTTCAGTCATATGAGTAGCTTTTTACCTTCAAAACAATGCTCATTAAAAATGATGTTCACTTGCCTACAGTAGTGTTAATCTTTGAGTAGTTGTGAGTTTGGGTCATTACATTAAATTAACATACACATTCACACTCATTCATTCTTCCAGAATCTAGGATAAGGACTAAATCTGGCTAAAGAAATATTCCAGCCAGGAAATGAACCCAGGACCTCTGGATTTGGAGATTAGCATACTAATCACCAAAATGTTATATTCTTTTGTATGTAACCAGCACTTTGGAAAACACAGACAAAAGAAAAATTGCCTATCATACAAGGGCAGTCCCAGAAGTACTCGACCTGATGTATAGATAGCGGTTGTTGTTTCAAATAACAATGTTAAAAAGTAGCAACCTTACTAAGCTTATGTTTAACAATTTTACATTGTTTAGCATTTGTTTGGCAGCCATCATTAGTGAATGCTCTCAGCGAATTTGTACACATGGTTAAAACTGGTCATTGTTATGAGGTACAATACTTGCATTTGAAAGGTCTTAGCCCAACTAATATTAAAGCTGAGCTAGATTCTACTTTGGTGGAATCTACTCCTTCATTTACAACAGTGAAATATTGGGTGGCAGAGTTTAAACGTGGCCGTACGAACTGCCAAGACGAACATCGCAGTGGTCGACCACATGAGGTTACCAGTCCAAAAATTGTAAAGAAAATCCACAAAATGTATTGGATGACCATTGACTGAAACTGCGCAAGCTAGCAGACATTGCAGGCATTTCAAAAAGTTCTGTACATTGCATACTGATTGAAAATTTGGATATGAGAAAGTTGTGTGCAAGATGGGTACCGCGTTTGTTCACAATAGAACAAAAACAGCATCGTGAGGATGCTTCAGTTTGGTGTTTGGCAATATTTCACTGTGTTTTTGTGTCAATTCACAACAATGGATGAAACCTGGGTCCATCACTTCACACCTGAGACAAAGGAACAATTAAAACAGTGGATTGGAAGGGGAGAATTGACTCCAAAGAAGGCGAAGACAGTTCCATCTGCAGGCAAGATCATGGCGTCAGTTTTCTAGGACACACACAGGATAATTTTCATTGATTATCTCAAAAAAAAAAGTAATCCTTGGAAAATATTATGCAAACTTGTTACAGCATTTGAGTGATGAAATCAAGCATAAATGGCTGCATTTAGAGAAAAAGAAAGCTTTGTTTTATCAAGACAATGCACCAGTTCACACGTCCATTATCACCATGGCCAAAATCAATGAATTAAAGTTCGAAATGCTTCCTCAAGCACCATATTCACCAGATTTATCCCCTTCTGATTATTTTCTGTTTCCAAACTTGAAGAAATGGCTTGGTGGTAGAAGATTTGACAACAATGAAGAGGTGGAGTCTGCAGTTGATGGCTATTTTACAGACTTCAATATTTCTCACTATAAACATGGTATCGAAGCTATTCAAATTTGCTGGGAAAAGTGTATCGAGCTGAAAGGAGACCATGTAGAGAAATAAAGATGTTTTTCCCCAAAATTGTTGTGCTTTCTTTGTTGGGTAGGAATAGCCCTCATATACTACTTCAAATTTTCACCCTATATTAAACCTTGGTTCTATTTTTGCAATTCTGAAGTTATCTCTGGAAAGTAATCTTGATAAATGTACATAATTTGAGCAGCATGTTTTTAACAAAATATTTGAGTAGCCTTCTAATCCTTTTGATTTTTTTTATTTTTCATGTTATTAATTATAGAAATTAATTCACCTGTTATGGACCTGAGGAAAATAGAGGGATAAGATTGTTTTCCTGTAGTTGTTGGTTTGTATGATTAAACTGAATAATTATTGATTAACGTTTTTGTTACTTTTACAAAAAAGGTATTAAAGACTTCTGCTACTTGAAAAGGATTTGATCATTATGTTCAAATATTAAAACCTTTAAATTTATGTATATTTCTATCGATTAGACTACTATGCATAATTTAAAATCTGTATGTAATTTGTCCATAATCTACATAAAGACTGGTTTAGGAGAACTAATTAAATCTTTGGTAATAAACATTAATTTTCAGTTTTGTAGACCAGGTGACATGCAAAATGATGCAAGAAAATTACACCCTTCTATTCTCTCCAAACCCTTTACCAATGATTCTCAGGAACTATTGTTTTGTACCACACAGGCTCTGTGATATCACTCATTATCCAGTTGACTAACCCTGCAATAGCACTTCAGATGAACTACTTCATATTGTTTATATTTTATGACACAACAGCTCCTTTATTGTGGGGAGAGAACACACTATAAAAGTATATGTTGTTATTTTATACAGCTACTCCTTACCCTCCGTTTCCTTGATTGGGGAAATGATGCTGGGTCAAAACTTGGGTGATGAGCAAGCTGGAAATATATAGTTGGATTGAAAAGTGTAACCTGGTACACCTGAATTGGAATGTTGCTATCTAAAGCATCAAAATCTTCGGCTGAAGCTGGGGGTAATTGTTCTCTTGTAAGCTCTGCAACATGAAGCCCAAAAATAAGGTATTTCTTAAAGGTAATTAATATTGCATTAGCCACTAATGGCAGAAAGCAAAACTTAGCATTGATAAGAACAAACATTATGTAATTCAACTTCTTTTTTGGGAGATTAAAGATAATCATTGAATTGGAAATGTAGAGTCAGTTTGAAAAATTAATGTCATACCAGGATTTGAACCACAAAATTTCCAGTTTCATCTGGTCACTCTATACAATTGAGCTAGCACTGCAACATACTGGTATGACCTTAAATTCCCTAACTGGTTCAGTTGTTAGACAAACTAGATGGAAACTGGAAGATCTCAGGTTCAAATCCTGGCTACGGCATTGAACTTCGAATCTGACTCTACTTTTCCAACTCTTATCTTACATATAGTTTGTGTGGAATAAACAATTAACAACAATCAAGCACTTTCAATATCTCTTTTGGGTCAATTAAAGACAATTATACACCACTTACATTAATAAACAGGCCACAGGCAATGAAGTATCTAAAATTGTACTGGAAATATAGGATTGAGTTCCTCTGAACGCAAAAGATATTTTATAAGAAAAAACTGTTGTGTTCCATTCATATGGATTTCTCACTATTCCACAAACAAACTTTTCTTATTTATTTGACAAGTTGACTAATTATACTGAACAACACTTACTTGGGACTTTTGCTGGAACATGTTTCGAAGGACTACTTCCTTCATTTTCAACCGGACGTTGACTAATTCCTTGTAGTGAAACTGACTATGTAAGTTTGTCTCCTCTAGTGGTGGTTCAATGAACTTGCTAAATGCAAGTAAGTGTTGTTCAGTGTAATTAATTGACTTGTTGTCAAATGATTATAACAACACTGTTTTCAAACAGTCTCATGATAAGAGAAGTGTCTCATCTACATCATGCTGATTGAGGTAATATTAATATTAGCAGATTTGGTCTTATTACTTGCTTCCTTGTAAGTAGAAGGGAAATAAGGGAATACACTAGGCTAAACTGATAGTCAAATCTTTTAAAAGCTACCTGTAAGTGAAACAATTGAAATTGCATACTCTTTGCTTTCCAGGAGTAAACAAAAGATAGACGAAAGAAAGATTACCTACCATTGAGAAAAGTTTAAGTAGCTTAAAACTGAAACCAATAACATGGAAAATCTTGGAAACGACTCTACAAATGAAATTTATATGACATAAACTGTATCTTTTAATGAGATCTACATTTTTTGTGTAGTAAGTTTTTGTTTGTCTCTTGTGGTTTACCAGTTATACAAAAGTTATACAAAAGTCATCCAGAACAAAGAGGTCTATAGAGGATATTCCCAGAAAATTCAGGATATACATTTCATTTGTCATAAAAATGTCTTAAAACATGTGGCATTTTAATCAAAATTGTTAGAGACATTTTTGAGAAAACAAAATGTTCTAAAAATGTTCCACGTAAAGGGTAGTTGTGGGTGGGGGATTTTCCTGAAATCTTTATGCCACATCCTTGGGAGATACTGAACTTATAATTTAAAATAAATAATAAACAAAATTAAAAAAACAAAACATGCATGCACATGCTTTTCTAAAAATGTTATATTTCTATTCAGAAGACCCTAAAATATGTATCTCCAGTAAAATCTCGGTATCAATATTTTGGATGGAATACAATACCTTCTCCACCGACTATGTGCATTGTTCATATGTGCTAGAGAAAGTAAAATGAATCTGCTATAAAAGGAATCTCTCTTCTCCTCCTTCCCTCTGCTCTCTCTCACTTCTCTCTGTTCTCTCCTCTCTCCCTCCCCCCTCTCTGCTCTCTTCTTCCCTCCCCTCCCACTCTCCCGTTCCTCTCTCTAAATATATGACCTTGTTGTAAAATGGTGTTTGGAAACATCCAAAACGTTCATTTCTGTTAAAATCTCAGTATATAACTTTTTGCTGGAATAAAATATTTGCTCCACCTATTCCTATAGGTAAGTAGAACAGATAAAAATGGTAATGGATAGAGAAAGTTATAACTAAGTTTTACAAACCTGGTTTTGGAGTGCTGTATGGAGAGTAGTCATACGTATTGCCTGAGTGTTGTATCATCTGGATGCGATGAAATAATCCAGAGCACAACCTAATCACCATTGGACCAACTACCAAGCGGCATAGCGACTTCTCATGAAGATTACTGAAAATATAACAGATATAAAGGATAAAGTAAAGTAAAACATGAATTATTTACTTATATATACTTATATTTGCACAACAGTATGTAAATACAGAAGTAGTTTCATGAAATAGCTTTTGCACCTCCAACCTTATTTACAAAGATGACTCAAATATAGATAACCCAGAGTTTTAAATTAGTGGTTCTGATAGGAAAGGAAATGGGTGGGGCTTTGAAAGAAACTTGGTGGGAATGTCTGAGTAGGGGCCTTGATACACCATACAAAACAGCTGCTCTATTCACTAAACATTAGCAAGCAAGAGGTACACAGATCCATCAAATTTCTGGTGAAAGAAGGCACCAAAGCCTTAGAAATTTTGCAAAGTTTGGGGTTTCAAAGGCTCAGGTGCATGAATATCACAAAACATTTTTGGCAGGATGGTAAGCAGTGGAAGATGACTCCACCAAAGAACCATATATAAGCATCCTGCAGACCAAATATGTTACATAGTGACCTTAATAAATAAGACCACGGCATAACATTTTCTGAAATTCCTTCACCTGAAGGAATAAGCCATGGAAGTGTTCAAGCCATCATCAATGATGAACTCAGCGTCTGCAAATTGTCTTGCAGGAAGGCATTTTAACTGCTACAAAAGACAGGAGTTGATATTTTAAATTGCACTGTGAAACTTAGCTCCATCTTTACATGTTAGGGTTAAAACAGGCAACAAAGAATAGGAGGAATGAGGTGCAGCTGGAACAGTTATGTACAAAATACACCTTTCTACCGGAAAATTGTTTGCAACTATTTTTAGGGATGTTGAGGCATTTTGCTGGTGGATTTCTTCCATGAACAAAGGAAACAAAGGACATTGAATGCAGCCTTTTGGTCAAAACAAAGCTACACATCAACCATACTAAGATGTAATTCTTCTGCATGACTGTGCAAGACCACTTACTGCTGTCTTAATAAGGGAAAAACTAGAGGAAAAGCATTGAAAACCTCTGAAACATCCTCTCCTTACAGTCCAGATTTGTCATTATGTGACTACCATTTGTTTGGACCAAAAAGAAGAACTGAAGGGAAAGAGATTTTGATGACAATGCAGCAGTAAAGGTGTATGTGCAAACTGACTGCACATACATTCCTTTTCTTTCTTTGAGGACAGTATAAAAAAAGTTACCAATTTGATGGCAAAAATGTGTGTCAAATCTGGGAGACTATGTAGAAAAATGAAGTAGTCGTTTTGTTTTTGTTGATGTATTCAATAAAATTGTACACTGAGTATTATGGGTTCTGCAACCTGTGAAATTAATTGTCAACCACTGGAAATAAAACATTATTTAGGACATCAAGATATGGAATCAGAATAATACATGTTTACCAACCTGTACTCGAGATCACTTCCAAGTTCTGAAAGTCTTTCAGAGTTAAAATCTTCTGGGAGCTCTATCATGTACACATAATCTAAAGCCACAGCAGGGCTCCTCTCCACAAGAATCGTTTCTGCAATCGAAACAATTATACAAAAAGTTAAAATGTACATTACTTCCTTTTGTTGTTAAATATGAATAAGAAACTATATGGTAAGGAATAAATCTGTGTGCTTATTACTAGAATTGGTTTTCATTAAAGATGATAAACTAATTAAACATAAAAGGAAAATAGAGTCTACAATTAGAAATTAAAATGGAAGAAGCAAAAAGCATTTGTATTGGGCAAGGGAAAGGGCGCTATCTCAGCAAACAGATGTTTATATAATATACTGAAATGAAGGTAAGTAACTGGAGAATATGTGATATATTGATAGCAACCTAGAAGGTATTGGAATTTTCTGACTAAATGAAGGATGAAAATCCAGTGACTTAGTCCATAAAATGTTTTATAAAGAAGCAAAAAAAATGAAAATAGTTTTATTTATGGACGTTCTTTAACTACTACAGTTCTTAGCATCCCATTCTATATCACTTAATTTTGTTCAGAGGCCTCTTTATCAGACTTGAGGTTCTTTTATGTGCCATAAATCTATGACACGGACCAACAGCTTTACTTTCCTTCGGAAGGAAGTCATGTTAAAGATTTTTATACCCTAAAATGTTCATCATCCTCCACTGGATTTAAGCCTGCGACCTTAGTTATATGGTAACCACTATATCACAGAGGGCAACTTATAGAGAAGAGATTGGGTTGCCAAGAACATTAAAAAAGTTGCAGAAATGGAAATGGTGCCGATGTTGAAGTCTGATCACATAATATAAAAGAATGTGGAATATCATCAAAGTATGTTAAGTAAGAGTGATGGGTATTATAAATTAGTTAGATCAATTTTATTATGCTTCACTTATCCTTTTTTAAAATACATGTTTAGAAGAACAGTTTAATATAGATTGAATAATTAATTATGAAATACAGACAACTGATTATATCAAAAACTTGTTTTTCTTCCAGGAGATAGCAGTATAGTAAATATTCCATCAACTAGTGACAGTAATATTAAAGCTGCAAATAAACAATGAGTGAACAAGGAAAAGGAAGCTGATAATTAATCAACTAATTGCAAAATATATTCACCTAGATATCTATTTTTGCTAGCTTCATTAATACATTTGTGTGTACTCAAAATCAAAGTGAAGAAAGTACTCAAAAGAAAGAAGATCTTAAAATATGCATATGTAAAAATTAATAAAGTGAGTTGATGAGTAATAATATACAGAAAAAAACAAATGAATCTAAAGATCACAATAAAAGAGCAACTCAGAAATATTAAATGGACAACTCAGTAATGGATCATCACATTTTTGGAACAGGTGCATGCCTTCATGCCGATGATAGAGATTAATGTTTCCGAAAACATTCCGAGATTTTAAAAGTTGACATAATTAAAGTTAAGTGTGAATATGACTCAATATTTTAAAAGTAAATAGTTAATAGTGTTTCTGTTACTGATAAATCTACATACCATTAATGAAGACATTTACAAGACATTAATTAATTCTCTGTGGGAAGTTCTTGCAATGCAACCTTTAGTTACCTCTGAGGAAATGTCATACATTTTATAGATTTGGAGCATATATTTTTATAATTATATTATTATATATCTTTTAGAGTGTTTTTAGAACACACTGACTTTAAGGAAATCCATCAATATGGCCCTAGAGATCTGGTATTTACATTTTACATTTACATTACCATAGTTAGAAGAGTCTCACCCGTGACTGTGGCTACATGGTAGTCCCATGATACACTGTATGTCCTTTTTTGTGACTTGTTTTCAACAGATTCAGGATCAAACAAAGATCCTGCCATGTAATTCTTTGTATCTCCACCTGCCAGAAAGTATAACATCTCCTGCACAAAAAAAAATGGATGTGTAAAATTACATAATTTCTCTATTCGTTGTAATTTATTTTTAGAGCTATTCTAAAAACTACACAAGAGCATACTTTACTAGAAATGTACCTTTTGTAGGTCCCCTGAACCCCATTGCAACAACAGTACAATATTACAGCTCATCTTCCAACAGTATTCAATAACGTGAAAATGATCCAGACTATTCTTAAATTTCTTCATTCTAATAATCTTAGACCCAAAATAATGTAATACTTCACTTATCTTCATAAATATATTCAAATGAAGAAAATGTTTTGCATCCCTTCGGATACTTCTTTAGCTTCCCATGGCTAGTGTTATACTTACTGGCACTAGGTAATGGCTTGTTTGTGCCATTTACTGGAGGTAAAACAAATTTGGTGTCAAGAGTCAGTTAGCGGTATATCAATGACACAATCTCTATTCTTCAAAATAAATATTTTCCCTCAAACCATTAAATCTATGGATCCATTTAATTGCTTTAATTATTTAACTTCTGGATTTATTTCACAGACAAAAAATGATCTTCCACTCCTGACTTATCAGTCAGCTTGTATATAATGTCTAAATTGCTCTTTAACTCTGGTTTCTAAATGATGCTTCGTTTTACCAATATAAACATGATCATAATCGAAAAAATGTAATTAATAAATGCCAGACCTTTTTATTTTTTTACATTTTATCCTTTTTAGAAAACCTAACAAACAGTAGAACAAACTATGAAAAAATAAACTCAGAGAATTGATTTTCTAAAATGTTAATTTATTGCTCGAGTATCATGGGACACTTGTTTCGTTGACTCTGTTATTATATAAAGCATGTTTCAGAGACCTTTGATTTTATCATCAGCTGTAGGTCAACTGCCCTCTGTAAAACAGAGTAAGTGAAACTGGTATATCACAAATTCAACACCTAATGCTCATGTATTTAACTTTCACTTCACTATTAAAATCTTCTAAATAAATTAATTAAATATTTTACTATTTTGAATTAATTTATTATAATGCTTATATTAATGCATTATACAGAAATGCTTGCAATGTTCTCTGATTTGTATGTTGAGCATAACTGCTTGTGTTTAAGTAAAATAAATACATAAATAAAAGCAAGTAAATAACAATAATAAAAAAAAAAAAAAAGATATTGTGTTATTTTATAGTTGTGCAACATTTTCTACTTGCAAGTTATCTGTTGAGTACATACAGTTTGTACTAAGTATATTTTAGCCAAATTTTAAATTAAGGCTTACTTGAAGTTTTAATTTCTGAAGTAATAATATTCATGACTTTAATATTATTGGTATTTTACATATATACTTATGGTAATCTAAAGAGTTAATTGTCATGAATGTAATGCATACTAATAATATAAAATTATTTATTGTTATACTAATAATGTCACCGATAGATCTGTTATTCAAAAAGTTCTTATTTTTTACAGCATGGTTATAAAGTCCTGATCCATTTTCAGTTAATGTTGGAATTTAATTTTTGTTTCAGGCTAATATTTTATTATATTGACTCCTGAAGAACAGGTGGTTTTCAGCATTCAATGTTGACATTTAATGTATGTACAACTACAAAAGGAATTTGAACATAAATTCTACAAACCAGCACCAATCTGGACAAATAATGACTCCTGGACAATAAATTCAACAGATGGAAATGTTGCAGACTGGTCACAACCCCATTCACCTTTTATACTCAAGGAGACTGCAGCATAGATCCAAGAAGCCATTGAAAGAAGTTCTGGGATGTTGACTTTAATTTAAGTAACAAAGGAGATTTAGCAAATCATAGGGCAATGAATTATTATTCAATGAAGACTGTGAATAATGAAAACTTATTGAAAATATCCTACTTAGCGAGTTGGTCACTCCTACATTAATTGTGCTAAAGTAAATAAACAGAATTCTCGCAAATAGGGTAAAAATTCACTGCACGTTACCTATGAATGCCCAAAAGATACATTAAAAATCAACGTGGGCCTACCTAAACCACTGTTTTATTATCCTTTCATGTTTACAAGTAACCCTTACCGAGACATGTTCACAAACTCCAGAACTGTAGATAAAGCAGTATGCATTGCTGGCAAGATTGTCTTTCAGCAAGATGGAGTACCCCTGCATTTTGCATCAACTGTTAGAGCACGCCTCAACCAATATTTTCTTAATGATGGACTGGCAGAGATTCACCATGAGTATGGCCACACATTCACCTGACCTGACATTGCCAGGGAATTCATAAAGCACAAATGTACAAAACAAAAGTATATGATCTACAGGAACTGAGGAATCATATTTGTGCTATGCTTACAGCTAACATGTAGAGTTGAAGATGAACATAAATGCTATGAAATGGATGGTGGCCATTTTTAACTACTAATTATTTCATTTATGCCTACCATCAAGATAACTATAGTATATTCTGTGGGCTAGCGAGGCGAAGCCCAGTAAATTTGTGAAGAAAGAATTTCTATTAAATTTATAAATAACAAAGAATTTATTCCTAATCTGTAGACTGTTTGCATTCAGGTTTATTGTTAGGCATAAAATGGCTCCTTGCGATAAAACTTGATTTTGTTCGCAATGTATTACACCCTGTCTTCTCTGGCAGGAGTAGCATGACTGACCAATGTGGTATAATGGGCATTTAAGTGAGAAGAGACAAGAAGGGAGAAGTTACTACAATAAACCTCTCCATGAAGCCCAGCTGATGAGTCTTGAGGACAGCCAGAGCAAACATGTATGTGTTGTATAGTCAGCATAATGATTTTTTTTGTTACTGAAGATAGATAGCCAGTATAGTGATTTTTACTACTGAAGATAGGGATTTTTAATTTGCCTAACAAACACAAAATCAGAAATTATTCATTTCAAAAATAAGTAAACGTGATTACTGTTTTTTGTTTATTTAAATATCTATTTAATAAGTAAATACAAATATTAATATAAAAATAATAGTTGCAACAAATCTTCACTTATCTTTTGAAATCCTTGCCTGGACTAGTTTCGCAATGATTTCATTGCATTATCAACATATCCTTTTGGTCTCTTTTTTGATGTTGTTTATTTACACTGTTATGGTTACTGCTACTAGGTGGATTGTGTACTAATGCATTGCTAACTACTGGAATCAAAACAAATGTGGTAAGAGTGTCAATTGGAGGTATATCAAAATTCATTGCAGGATTTCCATACTTTAATGTAAATATTTTCTCCCAAACCATTAAATCTATGGACCCATTTAAGTGTTTTAATAATTTAACATCTAGATTTATTTCATGATTAAATTTCCAAAAATGTTCTGCTGCAGCTGATTTATCAATTTGTTTGTATTTAATATTCCTAAAGTGTTCTTTTACTCTGGTTTCCAAATGACGTTTAGTCTTACCAATATAAACAAGGTCACAATTTAAACAGTTTAATTGATAAATGCCAGATTTTTTATTTTTTGAAATTTCATCCTTTTTAGAAAAGCCTAACAAATTTTTTATACTGTATTTATTTTGAGGAACCAATATTATGCCATGCTCTTTGAAAATATTTGTGAATTTTTTATTTGCGCAAGGGTGATAAGTAAATTTTTTAAAAATGTAATTATCTTTTATTTTCTTAAGCGTAGAAATATCTTTAATAGCTTTTTGATATTTAAACTTCTCAATTTTTTTATTTATAGAATAGGTATTAAAACCATTAATTAATGCAGTGTTAATAATGTGTTTATATTCTTTATAGAATTCATCTTTATTAAGGGGTAAATTAATTAACCTATAAATTAAACTATTAATAACAGCAAATTTATGTGAAAAAGGGTTAAAGCCATTATTTTTTATATAATTATCAGTGTGGGTTTGCTTTCTGTATATTCCAAAATTCAATTTATTGTCTTTTTTTTATTATTTTTAAATCCAGGAAAGGGAGATAGCCATCACTTTCAGTTTCTAATGTGAATTTTATAGCCTTATCTTGTAAATTTAAAAGTTTTAAAGCATCATTTACATGTTTATCAGGAACAATAGCAAATATATCATCTAGATATCTATACCAAGTTTTAAAAATTAGAGGGAATGCTTTAGTGACCTGTATTTCAAAATAGCTCATGAAAAGATCAGCAAGAAAAGGTGAAAGTGGACTACCCATTGCTTAACCAGAAGTTTGTTGATAGAATTTGTCATTAAAGCTGAAAAAATTTTGATCCAAACAAAGATTAGTAAGGATAACAAAATCATTTATTAAATCTTCATTCAGTTCTATAGAACTTAACCGTTTTTTTAAAAATGTCAAAAGTTTTTCTCTAGGAATGCTTGGAAACAAAGCAGTTACATCAAAAGAAACAAGTTTATCATTAGTAGATAATGTAATATTGCTGATCCTTTCGACTAGCTCAAAAGAATTGTTAATACTTAAAGTCTCAAATTTTTCAAAATTAGTGAATTTTTTATTTAACCACTTAGCTAGGCTGTAAGTAGGTGAATTTATGCAATTTACAATAGGTCTCATTTTATTTCCAGGTTTATGAATTTTGGGAAGAGCATATATTCTGGGTAAAATTGGATTACTGATTTTTATAATTTGCTTTTCTTTATTTGTAATACTTTTAATTTCATTAAGGGTCTTATTATAAATTGAAATGCAGGATTTTAAAGGGTTAATATCAATGCTTTTGTAATCTTCACCCTGAAGTAAGAGTTCCATTCTGTTAATGTAATCAATTTTATTTAAAATTACAATGCTGTTACCTTTATCAGCTTTAGTATAGATTACATCTTTTTCTTTTAATGATTTAATAATTTGTTTATTGTGATTTACTTTAGGGTGATTTTTATTCAAATTCTGTAATATTTTACTACATTTTTCTTTAACCAATAATTTATTATTTTCATTTAAATCCTGACTGGGAATTTCTATATCTGCTACATAATCATCTATATTTTTTGAAAAATCTACACAGGTTTTTAAACCTTTATTCAAAAAATTAATTTCCTTCTCATTGAAATTACAATTTGAAAGGTTAATTACATTATCTTTAGAGTTATATTTATCTTTTATCTTTATATTTGGAATACACAGAAAGCAAACCCACATTGATAGTTATATAAAAAATAATGGCTTTAACCCTTTTTCACATAAATTTGCTGTTTTTAATAGTTTAATTTATAGGTTAATTAATTTACCCCTTAATAAAGATGAATTCTATAAAGAATATAAACACATTATTAACAGTTTTAATTAATGGTTTTAATACTGATTTTATAAATAAAAAAATTGAGAAGTTTAAATATCAAAAAGCTATTAAAGATATTTCTACGCTTAAGAAAATAAAAGATAATTACATTTTTAAAAAATTTACTTATCACCCTTGGGCAAATAAAAAATTCACAAATATTTTCAAAGAGCAAGGCATAATATTGGTTCCTCAAAATAAATACAGTATAAAAAATTTGTTAGGCTTTTCTAAAAAGGATGAAATTTCAAAAAATAAAAAATCTGACATTTATCAATTAAACTGTTTAAACTGTGACCTTGTTTATATTGGTAAGACTAAACGTCATTTGGAAACCAGAGTAAAAGAACACTTTAGGAATATTAAATACAAACAAATTGATAAATCAGCTGTAGCAGAACATTTTTGGAAATTTAATCATGAAATAAATCCAGATGTTAAATTATTAAAACACTTAAATGGGCCCATAGATTTAATGGTTTGGGAGAAAATATTTATATTAAAGCATAGAAATCATGCAATGAATTTTGATATACCTCCAATTGACACTCTTACCACATTTGTTTTGATTCCAGTAGTTAGCAATGCATTAGTACACAATCCACCTAGTAGCAGTAACCATAACAGTGTAAATAAACAACATCAAAAAAGAGACCAAAAGGATATGTTGATAATGCAATGAAATCGTAGCGAAACTAGTCCAGGCAAGGATTCCAAAAGGTAAGTGAAGATTTGTTGCAACTATTATTTTTATATTAATATTTGTGTTATTCTTCACTGTTACTAGCTTCTTTTTACATTTATAAGTAATTACAATTTTATATTCTTCATTCCTATTATTATCATTATTATTATTATTATTGTCATCATTATTAGCTGTATGTATTACATTTCACTGAAATTATTTACACTGTTAAGGATAACTTCCATTAAATCCTGGGCCTAAATGTATACATAATTTGTCAAATGAAATAAAAGAGCTCAGATCTTAGTTGCAGCATACAACTCTGAAGAAAACTTATCACACTCGTGTTGCACACACTCGTATCAAAACTTTACAGCCATCCGTATACACATTACAATACTAAATACATTGAAAGAATGCAATTAATTGCATAATATTTTTAACTGCATTTTTACAAGATTTTATATACTTCAAGTTGTTCATTATCTTCTGCACTTCTGCAGTATACCAACAACTAATGTCTCTTTCTTACATACTTAAAATTATTTTAAAACATTTTTAAGACATAAATAAATGTGCTTATTTTAGCAAATGTACTTGCAATGTTTATTCTCAGAGACCAAAACTTTACCTCCCTATCTGTGTCTGTTTCCAGAGAAGAAGAATTAAGTGGATAATCATCTTTGATTCCACAGAAGCATTCTCCTTGAGGTTTAATGCTCAAATAACTAACACCCATTTGCATGTTGAGCCAGCCAGCACCAGCCATGATCAGATCCATGAAGCAACCTTTAAGATTTGCAAGCAAGAAAGGAACAAATTTAACCTTACGTGGGCCATAATAGCTCCGTTCACCAGTATTTTCTGTCACCTGAAACATAAAACAAACTTTATAAAATGTTTATTACTTATACAAACATATTATGGTTAACAGGAATATGACATGCATAAAGACATGCTCTAAAAAAATGAATTTAAGTGAAAAAAGCTTATTAGATGATGAAATATGTTTACATTAAAATAAAAACCCAGAGAAACAGAAAGATTTCCAGGCATTTAAGATTAAAGAAAAGACTAACTGTCAATCTTGGCCTGCTTTTTTAATTAAGATTGCATTTATTTGAAGTGTGTAAACATTCAAAATAATTCAAAACTTGCAAATATGCATAGAAGCTTGTGACATGATGTGGTTAAATAAAAAATAAATGTCTGGGAGAAGATCTACATCATGCAGAAAAAGAGCCATATCATGAATTTTGATTTGCCACCATACAGCAACCTCTGGAAGTTCATAGATCCAGCAACAGATGCCTCCACAATTAATACACCACCACCCCCATTGTTGATGCCAACGAAGAAAGATTTAGTCAGAATTAAGGGTTGAAAATGGGAACAAGTGTTACCCGAAACCGGTCCCCAGTAAGTAAAAATAAGTGATGTTTGTGTTACAAAAACCAACTCAAATTCTTTTATTTTTTATTCAAAATAATATTCATTGATTCATATTAAGGGGTCAAACTATATGTTGGAGCAGATGTATCAGTGGGGCAGACTACAAGTAAATAATAGAGAAAGTATAAACTATGACAGTGTTTCTGGAATTAGAAACTCTTTTTAATATACATCATAATCCAAATGCAGTTTGACATTTCTATGGATTTTATTGTCATATCTTGATGTGTATATGCATATAATTTTTCTAAATGTACTTTTTATGATGCACATGTGTGTATATTCGACTCCAATATTAAACTAAACTTTCACTAACCTGCTTGAGTTACCTAACATTCTAGGATATTACATAATACTTGTTGATTGAAGTGTACTGTGTTAACTGAAAGAAATACTTAACATATTTAATATTAATATAACTTGTTACACTTTCATTTTAACTTAAAATTTTATTTTTCTTGTAACTATCAAAACTGAAATAAACACACAGTTAAAAGAGGTATGAGGATATAGATCAAGCCAAAGCATAATGATATCATCTCAATCCACTGCATGACTCTAATTTTGTGTCAAAAAAAAAGGTGATTAAAGTTAACCCCGAAGTATGGCAAGTCTAATAACATTTAAATGTAAATTCAATTATTTTATTTTATTTATTTTCCAAGCTCTTAGCTCATCATAACTACCCATATAATTACATCTACACTCACTTTAATACTTTAAAACTATCAAAGCATTAATAATTAACAGAAAAATTATGTTAACCCTAATTCCCTTTGTTCCATTTTTTCTTAACTTTGCTTAAAAACTGATCCAAGCTTCTACCATCCTTTCTAAAAACTCCCTTTAATGCTGTTCTATTCATCTTGTTCCACTTCTGCTCCAGGAATTCTTTCCTCCATAAATCCATTTCTTGGCGTTCAAGTGCTACATGCTCTAGATTTTCCTTCCATCCACAAATATGATACTGACTGTGTGAGATGCCATTTCTTATCCATTCCTTGGCATTCAAGTAATATATGCTCTAGATGTTTCTTCCCACCACCGACTCTGTGGGATGCCTTTTCTTATCAATTCCTTGACATTCAAGCATTATATGCTCTAGATCTTCCTTCCCTCCACAAATATGATACTGACTATGTGAGATGCCATTTCTTATTCATTCCTTGTTGCTGTAATCTCGTTGTGGCGCCAATATGTCGCTAATGAGCTTGTCTACCTTGGAGTTGGTTAGGATTAGCACCCATGAAATACTCTATAAGTAAACATGTACATACCTCTAAAAGTCCTTTGCAGCGCCAGCTATGATTGTCCCTGTAGAACACCAGTTGACTCTCCTCCAAGGGGAAAAGAATAACTAAGGTATGTAACACAGGGTAGACTCAAGAAAAATAGAGGCACTTCACTTAATTTCACTAAATGAATACTTTTATTCTTCATTGTTGCTGATTGAAGCACTAACCCTATGAGCAACTCCCGACATAAAAATTCTTGAATACGTTGACATAATAATACTTTGTGCTAATTTCTGCTATTGCTGAGTTCTTATTGTCTACGGTCATACCAAGCAGAATATATTGCAACAGCACCCCTAATCACTATCACCTTCAGAATTGCAGTAAGAGTAACAATAAGAGTAACATTTGCAGTACCATTAAGAGTAGCATTCGCAGTCCCAGTAACTGTAATATTAAGCTTCGCAGTCAGCATAACATTCACGATAACCATTGCAGTCAGAATAATATTCACGATAACCTGATTTCTTGTACATGCATCGCTTAAATACCTAATATCTCCAATATTGCACTCCTTCCTGATTGGCTAAAAAAAAAGTGTGAAACATAGCGTTGTCACGTGACTAACTTGGTAAGTTCTTTGTATTCAACCCACGTGACCACTCTTTATAATGAAAAAGTCCCAGGTATCTGGCCTTTTGGGAAATAACCTTTCTCTAAAATTCAACCTGTTACTTGTGCCTCTGATGCTCTAAAAATCTTGCTCTACAAAGACAATTGTGTCTCTAGCATTAACAAAGCAAATAACCTTGGCGAGCCTAATAGAAGCTTCTACGCCCTAAGGTTCTGCGTTCTACTGAAGCAGATATTTCCTATATTAAACCTATACAAAACTAATAATTAAACTAATAAAATACACAGCAGACTAATATACTGTCACACTTGCCATTCAAGTAATATATGCTCTAGATGTTTCTTTCCACTACTGACTCTGTGGGATGCCTTTTCTTATCCATTCCTTGATATTCAAGCGCTATATGTTCTAGATCTTCCTTCCCTCCAAAAATGGGACACTGACGCTATGGGATCCTTTTCTTATCCCTCTTAATCTCCAAATGCCTATTCTTAACCATGCTATTCCCTCCCTTGTTCACTATTTACCTTATCAATGTATGTCTTCCTTCCCTTGTTTCCTTTATGGATTTATAATATACCAGAGATCTTTTTTCCATTATCCCTACCAAAAGGTTTTTGGATTTCTATGTATTCAAATTTCTGCTTATTATTTTCTAAAATTTATTATGTTTATTTTCTCTTCTCCTCTAGTATTACACCATTCCATTCACTTCCAGGTTCATTTGACTGCTATTAGTCCATCTGTAGTTCCTAAGACTTTTTTCCTGACATTCTATACACTGCCTTAATTCAATTATAATAAATATAAAACAAAATTCGCCTCACGAATGTGTGCCAATTTAATTGCATTTGGAGCACAAGAGATAATTTATTTGGGTTTGGAAAATACTAATGTCTGACATGCAAAATCAATTTGAACTAGTTTGATTCTATGTAAATACATATAGTAGAGTGTATGGGATACAGAATGGTCAATCATATAGCTAACCTAACTGATTTGAAAACTTCAATTCTTTTAATCTACTATGGAAAAATAATTTATTTACTATATTTATTAAAATACTGATAACCTCCATTTTCCAGAATCTAATTTTGAAATTAAGCAGATGTAATTGTTTCATCATTTTACTAAATCTTTGCAATTATTAGTGTCAACAGCAGCAACAATGTACTTGTTCAAATCATTATATTTAATCTAGAAGGAATAATAGTTGAGCACCCGATATAGCTTTTCCTTGAATAAATTATGTAAGCTTTGACTTCTACCTCCTAATCCATATGATAAATAATCATAACCAAATACATAACTTAAACACCCTCAGCAAAACAATCAATATTCATTAAAAACATTAAAGATACAAAAAATAGTAACTTTTGAATTTAATATTATCCTCCAATTATAAAACATAAAGAAAATTAAAAAAATTAAATACAAAATATAAACTCTTCTTACATTAATTTTTCACAATGCTGATTACATAGTTCACGCATACAGTCTTTAATTGGCTGGTGGAATAGCTTGTTCAGAACTTATGGTGGAAACCACTGTTGTGTTTCATTTTATAATGTGTCAGAGCTCATAGTTTGTTTCTAATTTTCAGTCATTGAGGCACCAGATGAGAAGAAGCCATTCCAGACCAGATAGAGCTGTTTTTTCTATGAGCACTTGGCATGTGTTCTCATAGGACATGGTGTTTGGCAAAAGTTGCATACCATTATACACTAATACCATTAGTCATGATAAAAAATCCTCTAATTTCTATTTGTTTTAAAAGGAATCTTTCTGCCAATGAAAAACCTTATAATCCCTCTAGGCATGTTGTTAACTTTACAATACAAAAGAAAATGCACAAAATCAGGCTGCAACCTTCCACCTCCAATACCCATCTCATAACCAAAAATTTTCCTCACATGCTGGTAGATAAATCTCTTTCATGAATGTAAACAAAAAATGGGAAACCTGACCAGGTAGAAACATAATTTAATCTGGATAGAGATTGACCCCATCTCTAATATGTAAGGCTGGCCTTTTAATTATGTGACACTAAGGATAAAACTACTTGGTCTACCTGGTTAACAGAACTTGGGAGGAGCCACCAGTATTTAGTATTGCTGTATTTTTATTGTATGGTCAAGTGATTGTAAAATAGTACTGTAAAAACTTAACTTTATTAAGTGGAAATAAATTTGATTCAGTTCGTGATGTATTAGAAGAAAGCAAGTGATTTTGAATTTTCAAACCTTGATGATAGAGTTTCTGACATTGATGTAAGTGAGGAAGATATATATTCTATGTAGCTTCAGCAATGAAAATGCATCAGATAACAACAGTCCTCATACGCATGCAAATAATCAGTAAACTTATCGAAATGGATTTATGGAGGTGTAACTAGACAATGAATACAATGTGAATCAACCATTCAGCTACACAATAACACAAGCACTAAATTGTACAGTAATACATTACATTTGTATCCTATTGTTTTACACCATTTTCATTAATAATGATATCATGTCTGTGTGCATGTACATGCGTATGTGTGTGCAAGTGAGTGTGTTTTTTTGGTGATTTTTGTTTTTTTCAGTTTCAGATTACATGAATTCATTTTTTGTATTTTAAAAAACAAAACACCCGACCAAAAAAGGATGCTGTTTTAGTAAAGAACCCTGAACTTTCTGTGTAGTAAACTTTTGTATGCCTAATTATTGACTATTTTGGAATTTTTAATTTTATTTCCAAATTTTTCTTTTGTTTTCAATTTTTTAAAAATATTGATGAGACTTCTTATTCATATATTGCATATTATACAGTAAAGAAAAGGGTTTACTAAAAATGTAAAAGGATCTCTATGTCATTTGGTACTCATTTTGTTACTAATAATTTAAAACCCTGCATTCTCCTTTCAGACAGCATTTTGCTATTCGGGCTGGCACTAAAAGGGTTAAATTGTACTTTATAATGACAGAATTGTGCAGTAGTTGCTCACTGTTGCACTGTTACAAACTCTATAGGCAAATGATTAATGGTTTCCAATAATTTTTGTTTAATTAGTTCTTAGCTGAGTTACCTTGAGTGCTACAGAGGCCTGCTCAACATAAAACCCAGTGTGATAAGTGTGACCAGAGTAAGCAATGGGTTGATCTGAGGGATAATCCTCATCCCAGTAAATCGGGAGAATTGAAGGCACCCAGCTCCAAGCCCATCCTGCCCAGGATTCATCACCACTGCCAACTGCACAAACATGTAAACATGAAGGATACAATAACACCACTTGTCCATTCACCTTAACAACATGCTTATGTAAAACTAAGACAGAAAAAAAATCATGTGTTACGATCACATAACTTTCTCTACCCAAAATAATTTAATTTACTCTTTTCTATTTTTACTTTTTTTCTATGTACTATGTACATAGTGTATAGAGAAGGTATTGTATTGCACCCAAAAATTAATACTGAGGTTTCATCAAAAATACATGTTTTGAGACCCCCTGAATAAAAAATAAGCCTTTTTACAAAAATGTGTGTGTGTGTGTGTATGTGTGTGTGTGTTCGTGCGTGCATGCGTGTGTCTAAGGGAAGCATAGCTCAAAAATGAAAAGTCTGTTTAATACCAAACTTGATATTTAAATTTGATTTCTTCTAAGGATGCAATATGAAGATTTCAAGAAAATCCCCTAACCCCCAACTACCCTTTGCATGGAAAGAATGTCAAAAGTTTTGATTTTCTCAAAAACTGCTTTTGATTAAAAGCTCTTATACTTAAGATACTTACATGATAAATAAAATGTATATCTTGAATTTTCTAGGAACAGCCTCTAAAGACCTCTTTATTTTGGGCGACTTTTTTTGAGTTTTGTATAACTGGTAAACCATAAGAGATAGACAAAAACTTACTACCCAAAAAATGTAGAGCTTCTTAAAAGTCACAATTTATGTCATGAACATTTTTTTCCTGGAGTTGATCATTTTCAAGACAATCTTGTCATTGGTTTCAGTTTTAACTAGGGTATTCGCTTATTTCCCTTCTACTTATAAGAAACTAAGTAATAAGCCTATTTCTACTAGTGTTTATCTCGACCAGTGTGAAGTAGATGGAAGAAAAATTTGTTACAGAGATGTAGAGAAAGTCATGTGAATGGAACACATCAGATTCTTCTTTATTTAGAAAAAAGCTATTTTTTCTAGTTGCTGTTAATCATGATAAACTATTTTCTGGAACAGTTTCAGAATTTATATAGAAGCACACTGAACACTAGTATGACTTCAAATGTTTAAAAAGAAGCTTGCTATTTATACTGAATTTGATATTTGTAATATACTTTGCATGTCCTGTTGATAAATGAAAGAGCAACTTGAACATTTCTAAAATATACAGTTTGAAATAGTGAAAATTTCTGACCAGCAATGAAATTCTCTTGATAGCTAAAGGTACCAACCAGGTAATTAACACAAATTATATATTTTAATGAGATTTGCATATTTAGTTTTTCTACTACATACCATAATTGTGTATACTGCATTCCACCAAAAAAGTCTATACCAACATTTCACCAGAAATATAAACTTTGTACACCTGAATTAAAAAATAAGCATATTTAGAAAAAGGTCTGTATGCATGTCTCTCTAGTATGTCTCTGAACAGCACAACTCAAAAAAAAAATTGATCAGTAACCAAATTTGGTATTTAAGCTGCATATCTTCCAAAGATGCAACATGAAGATTTTCGATACCCCCCAGCCCAAAGTACCATTTACATGGAATATTTTTTGAAAATTTTGTTTTTCTTAAAAATTAATGATTTTTATACCATTTATAAAAGATATTCACATGACAAATAAAAAGTATATCTGGAATTTTCTGGGTATACCCTGTAGAGTCCTCCTCATTTGAAAGAGTTTTGTATAATCTTGTATAATTGGTAAATGTTAAGTGATAGGTAAATCTCTATTACACAAAAATTATGGATATCTTTAAAACACACACACAGTTTATATCAAATAGCTTTTTTGTGGCATAAGACATTTCCGAGGTATCCATTAATAATGGCTTGAATAGTTCAATTCTTTGTCACTTAAAGCCCTTTCAACATTCAACTGTTTGTCGCAATTACATGGAAAGAGTATGGAATTTAAGGCCAGTACACAGCATCCAGTTTTTAAGCATTTGACATAATCCCTTTGTATCTATAATGAACTGTATAATGTAGTTAATTCTTCAAAGTTCATTTCAATTAAAATAACATATATAGAAAAATAAGATTTTGTTTGAGTAGTTTTTGTGTCCATTAATAAATGATAAGAGAAAGCTATGTGCACAAAACATATTTGATTTTTTCTTTAGGTAGCTTTAGTCCTTTTCTTATAGTATAGATTGTTAGTATTATAAATTAAATCAAAATGTAGGAATCTTGTCAGACTATTCCTGATATATGACATATACATGATGTTTTAATCAAGCTCATTAACACTTTTTTTGAGAAAACAAAAAATAAATTCTTTTCCATGTTAAAATAATTTAAGGTGTGAAAATTTCCTGGAAAATTTGTCATATCCTTGGAAGATGTGGGATTTAAATACCAAGTTTGGAAGCTATCCAATTTTTTGTTTTTGAGTTTAGCTGCTTTCTTTCTCTTGCGCACATGTTGCACATATATTAACAACAATCAGTCCTCAACTCAATTTCATATGCAAAAATGTTTTTGTTCTAGAAACAAAAGCATCTTGCTCTTGAATTAATAATGGAAGCATAATGTGCAACTATTTGCCTCATTACCACAGTGCAGATTTTGATTACCTAAAGAGAACTTAAAAATGACCTAAGAAATGTCCAAAAAATTTTAGAAAATTACCTAAAATGCTGAAAATATGAACAAAAAATGATTACTATAAATAATAATATAATTTGATAAAAATCATACCCTAAATTAACAGCTCTCTTCTTTTCCATTGCAATATCATTCATCAGGCAAAATTCTAAAAAGTTCCTTAGAGTTGTTAATTTTTTTCATTGGAATATTTACAGATACTAAGATGTAACATAGTTCCTTACAAAAATTGGAGGATGTGTTTGCCTTTACCTCTACACCACTCTGAACAAATAGTAATTTTCAGCATTTTCCTCTGCAGCCAATAGATATGTTGTTGCACTATAATAATACAGAACTATCTGTTGAAAAAACTTCCTCCTCAAACTCTAGCAATATTTCTTTGTCCACCTGGATAATGTGGTGGTAGTGCGTCTATCTCACATTTGACAGGTTGTGAGTTCAAATCTTGCTTAGGGTGAGTTATCCAGATAACGCTTTTTTTTTTTTTTTTTTTTTTTTTTTTTTTTGAATTTTCCCTTATCCTGAGAAGATGAATGTCTAGTAACTTTAAACTCTAGGGATCCCGAGATCATTTGAGCATTATTTCACCAATTTCATTCATCATCTAATATGACCAAACAGGTTAAAAAAAAAAAAAAAATCTTTAACTAGTAGCCTTGCTACACAAGAAGTCATGAGGGGGGGGGGGAGAAGAAAAATCTTGTAAACATGAGAGCTATTGATTCACTTAAGCAGTCAGATTCAAGAAGCGAAAATAAGGTGCTTACACAAGCAGATTTAGAGACTTCCCCGCTTCCAATATGAAGTTATGGAACCCAACTGGAGACCCTCACAACTTACCACATAAGCAGAGATGATGCAATAATTGTGCATAGTTACTGGTAGCAAGTGACAACTTAAAAATTATTTCCATACTCATAAATCCAGGATGTATTTTTAAAATGTATAAACATTGTTAGAATCAGTAAAACTAACCTTATAATTAAAAATGATATATATAATATCAATACTTTACATTTTTTTTAAAAAATAACCTAAAAGATTAAAGCAAAGAAAAGGTACCAAAAATGAATCCACATTTCTGTTCATATCCAGGATTTATATATTTACACACAAGCAAAAGATGTAAAGAAAAAAAATGACATGTCATTAAAATCTGTGCCCTGCACATTACAGAAATAAAGTTTTATTTTGAAAGCAAATTTGACTCATTTGATATGATGTATTTTTTCTTGTATGCATAAGTGAATACAATCAAATGACATATACAAATTATACTAATAAATTAACTTTGAACTAGTTTCTTATACGTATTAGAAGAGAAAATAGCACAAAAACATAATACTCTCTCAGTTTACAGCTAAATCAGTGATGTATTACACACTTATGTATGCACCTTTTCTTGGGCATTAGTTTCATGAGAAGGCGAGGGCCAGGGGGAAGAGAGAGAACTTGCCTGCCTCTCTTTCTGCAGTGTTGTAAACCAAAGAAAGTTGGCCTTCAGCCATGTGGTAGATAAGCTATTTAATTTACTGTGAACCAGCTGAATTATTAAACTAAATACAGTGCACATGCATGTGCGTGTGAACTCTGGGATCTACATACAGAATAAAATACCTTAGCAATGAAGCCACTGTATATCAAGGTGTATAACGAACTTGATGTCTCAATGTTGTTGATCTGCTCTGTTTCTGAAGTTATGCAAAACCTACTGAATGAAGACTAGGGAGCCAAATGTCCAAGAAAACATGTGTGCATAGTACTCAGATAACATCTATAAAACATAGGAACTAAAACTCCAACAGTAGAAGAATTTATTTATTAAACAGAAGAACAAAAGAAAATCTAAAATCTTGTGCAATGCTCATATCTACAATAAAATGGCGCTAAAAATCTTGGTTACAAAATTGTTGACAAAATATAAGCTAACTTCTCTTTCATCAGTCATGAAAATTGAAGAACAACTTATGTGAACCTAGTGTTGCAAAGAGCTAGACTTAAAAGATTTGTTTAGGTTTCAATAATTGCACCATTATTTTCTTTCTTACACTGAATTACGTAAGGGTTACCTTGAATGGATAATTCCTCATCAGGATCCAAAATTTCTTCTGAACTAGGTGCAGGTTCAGGACGAAGTTCCTTTGCATGGAGTGCCAATGCTAGAACAGCTAATCTCATCAACATTGGCACCTGCTGCTCTGTCAGACTGAAGTCCATTTGTTTGCAGTGAATGTCCACTCTTGTCACCGTGGCTCGTTTTGCTGTCACACTGTGGTAACTACGCAACAGGTGGACATCCATCGAACATCTATACAATAGAGGTTCCTGCAACATCCATCACAAACTACTGCTTAAAGTCAGCAAGAATTAGTTATTTAAATCTTCCAAGATAACAATGGTATACAAACATGGTTGGCTTAGGAGAGAATACACTGTGCAATATACAGAGTCTTCATTTAATTATGTGGCCATAATATGGGGAATTGTTGGCCCTGCATTGCATTGTTTCTAACCAGAGTAATGTTCCATCCTTTGCATCCAGGAATGGTAACATTGCTAAATCATACCAACTTTAGGAAGGAAGAAATTGCTATGATCACAATTAGTTTGGCAAATGGTGAAAGGAAACAGAAGTAATGTATATTTGGAAGTGTAATTTCAAACTTGAATGGAAGTTAAGTTATAAACAATGATGAATCAAATAATTCCATTTTAATAATTTGGTTTTTTGTGTTAATTACTATTCATTCACATTTAAACTCATGTTCTAATCCACAGAAGTTGGGCAAAATTGAATTTCAGGACTATCGGATTGTGAAGGGCTAGAATTTTTCAAACACACTGCCACCTGTAACACTATGACAAAACTTTGTATTATTTGCTAAATAAACTCACTATTACAAAAAAAATCCAATTTTATGATAATGTAATATTGTAAATTTGCAGGAGGTTATGCTTTAATAATTACAGGTCATATGGCTCACTGTCACCTGTAACAAAACTTTGTGTTTGTTAAATATATCATGAAACATTCAGATTTTAAGGTTATTTAATATTGTAGAATTGTATGAGGTTATGCTTTAATAATTATTTCAGGTTATGTGGCACTTGCCAACTGTAAGAGAACCTTGTATTTAAATATATCACAAAATAACCAGATTTTAAGGTTAATTAATATTGCAGAAATGTGTGAGGTTATGCTTTAATAGTTATTTCAGATTATGTAGCTAACTCTATGTCAGACTTTTATTTGTTAAATAAGCATAGATTACAAAACATATGCAGATTTTAATTTAATATTACAGAATTACTTGAGATTATGTGGAAAATACTTATTCATTATTCATCACTATATGAAGGGGAGCCTTCATTTATGCTATAGTGCAATACACATGGCCAGCTATCCATATATATATATAATATAGATAGATAGTTGGTTTCCTACTTTATTCCCGTTAGAGAATCTATTACCAACCTTAGATCTCATAAATAATGGAAGCTTGAAGTTCTGCTAGATTTGGTTTTCATACATTGTCTGCCTGACACCAAGCATCCCTGAAGATGTAACATTACCCTAACCAGTTCTATCCCATTCAAATTGCTCTCTTCTATGCTGCCTATTCAGATAACAATGATTTTGTGCAGAAGCTGATTGCAAGACCATATGTTTCAGCGCTATTATAATGCCAAAAAATCTGAATGCTTTAGCATAGAATCATATGTGATACTGAAGTTGTAGAGAAATGAGACAGTAACTTAGAAATAGAACAAATTTGAGTCACAATTGTAAACATTTTAAAATTTTCCACTTACATGCAAGATATTGTTGCAAGACTAGTTTCAGGAAGCATCCTCCCTACCTTCAATTTCTTCACTGACTACAGCTACCTTTATTGCCTTCGTTAACTGGATAATGCTATCTATGACTGGGGTCTTAAGTTTCATGTAATTTCCTTTGTGTTTGTTAGTAAAAATATTTTCCCAGGGTTTAATTCCAAGGGTTTTTTTTCCACATTTCATTGGTTTTATTTCTGTATCTATGTTGCTCTCTGTTCAAAAATGATGAGCTACGGTGGACTTATTTACATATTTAAATTTTGTTTCTCATGTGTTCTCTTTTCCTAACTTCCAAATTTCTCCATGTTTGTCCAATATATATTTTATTGTAATCTTGACAATTCATTTGGTAAATTAAAATACTTTGCTTTCAGTGTACTACATATATTTCAAAGGGTGGTTTAATAGAATTCTGATGTTATACTTATTCTGTGGTACCAAGTTAATATTGTATTCTTTGAATACTTTCTTAAACTTCTAGAAGTATCTTAATTAAAGGTGAATTTGCTGTATGTATGTGTAAATTTTTCTACCTTTTTCTAAATGAAGATAGGGGGGACGCTCCTTGCTACACTCAAATTTATGAAATATTTTATTACAATGGTGCTTCATTATATAAAATATATATTATATTTATAAGGTTCCCTGCAGTTTGTGTGCCTCACAGTTAAGAGTTCTTTTTAAATTTAATTTCCTTTAACCTGGTAGATAAAATTAGACGATGGATGAATGAAATGCATGAAATGATATTCAAATGAGCACAGGGTCCATAAGCTTAGAGTTTCCCCAACATTTATCTTCTCAGGATTAAGGAAAACAATGGAAAAAACCATATCCACTAACCAAGATTCAAACTTAGGACCTCTTGAATGTGAGGCAAAAGTAAATGGCATGTTATATATGTTACTGTGGTTCTCAGCATCCCATTTTAAATTGGGCATGAAAAACCACTAAATTTTGCTCAGATACCTCTCTATCAGGCTTGAAGTTCTTTTGCGTGCCGTAAATCTGTTGTAACAGACCAATGGTTTTACTTACCATTCTAAGAATGTGAGGCAGACACACTACCACCTCACTACAGAAGCATGTTCTTAAAGAGGAAAATCCTCGATGACACTGAAGAAAAACTAGAAACAAATCTAATAAAATCTGAAAAAGTTTGCACAGGAATCAGGAATTTTTTAAACCTCAACTTGGAATGCCACTAAACATTTTAAAATTAAATCCATTGTAGTACAGGAACTGCAACCACATGATAATGTGAGAAGAGTTAATTCTGCAACTGAGCATCAGATAATAATATATTTAATTTTTTTTACAGACAAAGCAAGGTTTTATTTCTATCGTCATGAAGAATTTGCGAGTTCCAATGTAAATTTTCCTAAATGGTGTGACACTGTGTAGCAGCACATGCTTTCCAAAATCTGTGCAGTTATTGTAGTTATAATTTGCATGAGAAATCTATGTATTTAGAGCAATATGAGTATCCATCACTGCCAGCAAACAGCATGGTATCAAAATGATTCCTGTTAGACCAATCAAATTAAAGGCTGGTTCACAACAGCCAATGGTAACCAGAACAAAAATAAGAAGAAAGGTTGAAACAATATATTTTAATGGGGAAGCTTTCCTGGGTTCAGGGAACAGGAAAAAAAATTTGGCCAAGTTTTAACTTTTTCATTCTTTGTGATGTTGAAAATGAGTCGGAATAGTAACACTCACCTCACTTGTTTGAACAATTACATATAAGTGAGGTGAGTGTTCCTATTCCGACTCATTTTCAACATCACATTGATTAAAACTTCACTTGTCTCAAACTTCTGAGTTATTTAATTTTTTCATTCTTGTTCATGGGCATAGTATTTTAGATCTATATTATGCATGTTAGACTCTTTACTGTACTGATTATTCTAGGCCACTGTGATATGGAATAACCAATTCTCTAGTCGCAATTCTTTCAAATTTTCACATTGACTAACATTATGTTACCTGAACTGGAAGTAGGTGAAAAAATACCATTGGTCAGTTAAAAACAAATGAAATCCAATGTGCAAAATGCACTTTCCACTTTGAGATTGATATGGTTATCGATATGCATTCCCATTGTTGTTACCATGCTATCGTAAACTACTTTTGTTATTGCTATTGCTACTGTTATCATCATCATTATATAAATCTTTTATGCTGCACTGCTTCCCATTTCCATATTGGTTAACATTCTCAAGTAGGGTTGCTATAACATACAAACCAGGACAAAAGTACAAGTTAAAGTTATTACAAGTTATACTTTATTAATGATTGTACAAAGTCAATACAATGCATGCCAGTATTTTAAGTGACTACTTGATGTATAATTTACAGTTGTAATAAAATGCTTATGTATTTTGGAATTTGATCCTTCTTTAACTTTGTGGAAATTAAATGTTCTTATACAAACATATTTTTCAGAAGATTTTACAGATTAATTCCAATTAATGCTTTTGCCAGATGCTACGAGACCAAATTATGCATTTACTCCCTCCCTCCCTCTGTTTTCAGAGCAGGCTAACATCTGGTCAACAATGTTAATCAACTACTAAGACTGTGAACTAATTATTCGATAGTGTAATAACACTTATTGATAAATTTAAACCAAAGCTATTGTTGTCAAATTCTCAATTTATTACAAGCCATTACAATATAATACAGTAGTTGGGGTAGAAATGTCAAATTCATTTTACAGTCAAAATCATGGAAATGGCATAATATCATAAAATGTGTGTGTCTATTTTATATAGAGTGTCCGGGAAATAAGGAAGAATTTGAATTTGGCACAATTTTGTCATATGATAGTTGGCAGCCATGGTTGTTTCATGTTTATTATCTGCTGTCCTTCCCATTAGTAGGCAGCTTTTGTGTGGTGAGCATTGTCCTTTGATGTTCTGTTGCAAATTTTAAATAAAAGAACTTGGCATTTAAGTTTAGTATCTTCCAGGGATGCGACACTAAGATTTTGAAGAAAATCCCCCTATCACAAACTACCCTTTACATGGAAAAATTTCCAAAAAAGTTGGTTTTCTCAAAAATGGTTCTAACAATTTTGATTAAAATACTGCATATTAAAGGTATTTACATAAAAATAAAATTTATATTTTGAATTTTCTGGTAATAGCCTCTGAAGACCTGTTGAATTTTGCTGAATTTTGCTTAACTGGTAAACTGTAAGAGAAACTCTGATGTATACCATTCACATGACTTTCTCTATATCTCTGCAACAAATTATTCTTAAAAAGCTAATACTACTATTTACTTCCTGCTAATCAGAAAAAAATTAGCAGAAATAGTCTTATTACTTGTTTCCTTGTAAGTAGAATCAAAATAAGGGAATACCATAGGTTAAAGTGATAACCAAAAGCTGGTTGCTATATCACTGACGTTCCTTTGTTTGTATGGACAAGAGTTGACAAATTCCTGTATGAGAAAAGTATAAGTTTTTCATAGCAGAAACCAAAAACAAGGAATGTCTCAAAAACGATGAACTCCATGATAAAAATGTATATAACATAGTGTGTTTTAACATGTACTACATTTTCTGTGTAGTAAGTTTTTGTCCATCTCTTACGGTTTACTAGTTATTCAAAATTCCGTAAAATTTGTCCAGAATAAAATACTCTTCAGAGGCTATTCCCAGAAAATTCAAGATATACATTTTATTTGTCAGGTAAATTGCTTTAATATTCGATATTTTAATCAAAATCGTTACAGCCATTTTTGAGAAAATCAAAATTTTCGAAAAAAGTTCCATGTAAACGGTAGTTTGGGATGGGGAGATTTTTCTCAAAATCTTCGTGTTGCATCCCTGGAAGATACTAAACTTAAATACCAAGTTTGATATTTTACCGACTTTTCCTTTTTGAGTTATTGTGTTTACAGACACACTGACACACGGACACACACACACACACACACACACACACACACACACACACACACAGACCTTTTTGTGAAAATGCTTTTTTCAGATAAAGGGAACCCTAAAACATATATTTCCGGTGAAATCTCGGTATCGAATTTTTGGGTGGAGTGCAATACCTTCTCTATACACTATGTACATAGTGCGTGTAGAGAAAGTAAAAAATGGACAACTGCATTCTGTTTGAACACAAGAAAGCATTGTTGTCATGTGAGACAATGTGAGTGTATGCATCAGAAAATCGGTTCACCAACAATCCCCTCAATTGAATTTATCACCAAGTTCACTGCATGCAATCCTTTCAAAAGATATGAAAATGTATGCATACAAGATTCAACTTACACAAAAGTTGTATCCTGCTAGATCATGCGATCTTGCACCTTGTGACTTTTTTGTGGAGATTTGTGAAATCAAAAGTGTACATGAACAAAGCACAAACAATACACCAATAAAAGGATAAAATTTAAAGGGTTATTAATTGCATCCCACCAGATATATGTGAATGCATCATCAAGAACTTCAATGTACGCATTGTTCATTGCATGGTCATATGGAGGATATAATTTTTCATACATAAATGGGGGATGTTACTTAATGTGTTTATAAGAAAAACATTACATTTTCAATAAATGTTGTATGTTCTATTATAGCACTTTAATATTCGTCCCTACTTCCAGGACACCCTATATATGTGTATTCGGTAAATAAAATATTTTTACCAATCTAAACAGAACACATTTTTCAACCCTGAAACCAGGACAATCCAGGGATGTATGGTAATCCTAATTTTGGGCTATTGTGAGCCAACCTTAAAGCTCTGTACATAAACTACTCATGCTAATGGATTAGTAGGAATATCAATACACAGGTTTTTGGAAATAATAAATACATTTAAGATTATAAGATGGTGAAAGGCAAGAAATATTTGATACTATGAGGGAAAAGAGTTCTGTAAAGGAGATAAAAACAGTATTTAGAGAAAATATATAGAACTATGTGATGAAACAAAACAGGTCAAGAAGGATTTGCTGGGCTAGAACTGGAGTTATGATTTTAAAAACTTTAAGGCCTAACAAAGATTTAGAATAATGTCCAATGTCTGCAGAAGCAAACACAGAGTTTTACTATACATTTAATCAAACAAAATTATGGAGAGAATAGGCAAGGCAATAAAAATGGAATAATTTAGATGGAGGAATATTAATTAAATTGATTCTGAATTTAAAGGAGAAAAAATATAATAACTGTAAAGGAAGGTTAGAGATGATGGAGAGGAATAAAGGAATGATGAAGAAAAAAGAATTTCTGGAAGAATAATCTTAACAGATAAGTATAAAAAGCACATAATGTAAAATCAATGGTTATTGATATACTAACAATCTGGAATTGTATACACTGGGACTAGAAATGTACACAAGCAACTTAGGAAGAATAGTATTTAAAGCAGCTAAGTAAGATTACTTGTTTTAGATTATAATCTGTATTTAATCGTATGGAATATCAAATTGTATGTCCAATACTTTACTGAAATAATCTAATTCCTTTTTTCTGTCTATCTAATGCATAAATTCATGGAATATGAAAGGGACATTACCTGGTACATCTCAATCTTGCCTGAAGCATTTCTTTTATCAAGGCAAATTGTTAGGTCTGCAAGACTGATAACTTTTCGCAGCATAATTTGTGTTGGTGACAATTCTGAAATGAACAAATTGCACAGAGAATTAGTATATAACCTTATAAATACAAATCCAGGTCACTAATCATACAGCTGCACACTTTCCTATCAGTTTACAATTACCACTTCTGCTGGATAAAATAATATGCTATTATATTATAATGACATGTCTCCTTTATTACACTTAAAATAATCATAAAGCAACAAATCAATGGAAATGAATACACAATATTTCTTTGTAAATATCTACTTTCAAACATAGACATGCCCACTTCTATTTTCAGAACTTGGGAATTCCTTTTTTACTTTCTCTACCACATACAATGTACATAGTAGGTAGAGAAGATATTGCATTCCATTCAAAAATTTGATGCCAAGATTTCACCAGAAAGCAGTTTTAGAAAAAGCTGTGCGTGTGCGTGAAGATGTATGTGTGCATGTGGGTGTGTTGGAGAGAGAGAGAGAGAGCACAGTATAACTCAAAAACAAAAAGTTGGTTAAGTAACACACTTGGAATTTAAGTTCAGTATCTTCCAAGGTTGCAACACAAGGATTTTGAAGAAAATCGCCCACCAAAACTACCCTTTAGATGGGATTTTGAAATTTTCAATTTTCTCAAAAATGGCTCTAACTATTTTGATTAAAATTCCATATAAAATACAAATTCATGACAAACCATTTGAATTTGAATTTATTTCATTTCCAACATGCACAACTGTAATTACTATACAGCTTAACTCTATTACATATACATACATCATCTCTTCCTTCTGGTAACACAACCTGTATATTTACATTTGAGTTGCCACTGATGCAAATATAAGTGAATGCCATGATCTCATGATAAATTATATGTATATTTCGAATTTTCTGTTTATAGCCTCGAAGCCCTCTTCATTCCAGATTTATTGCCTAACTGGTAAATCATAAGAGACTGACTAAATCTTACTAAAATATAATCTTTATAATTAATGGTAAACAAATAAAAATAGGAGCTAAACAGGTTATTCAGTTTAATATAAAAATATAGCTCTCATTAAATTACACAATTTATATCAATACTTTTCTTTGTGGATTAACCATTTCAGATATTCATAGTTATTGGTTTCAATTTCCCAACACATACTTTATTAAAATGGTAAGTAGTCATCCATCTTTCGTCCTTTCTTTTTCTTTTTTTTCTATTTTTACTCCAGGCCATGCAAAGAGAACAGTATTTCAATCTAATCACTTATATAACATCTGTTTAAAAGATTTGACAATCACTTTAGCCTAGTGGCTAAAGCTTTTAGCCTTTATTCCTTTTTTAACTACTAGGAAATTAATAATAAGATCATCTATGCTTTTGTAGGAAATTTTTGACAAATAGGAGAAAAAAGTCACTTCTCTTTGCTGATGATACAAATGTCCTTGTGAGAGCAAATAATAAGGAAAACTTCTTAAAATCAATTCATCAAATCTCAGATAAAATAGTTAATTATTTCATTAACAACAACCTTTTAATAAACGTGAATAAGACTGTTGCCATGGACATCCATACAAAACAAATCCACAAATCCAACTCCTCAATCAAACAATTGAGAAGGTAGAAACCACCAAATTTCTTGGCCTTTGGGTCCAAAACAATTTAAAATGGGAGATCCACATAAATCATATAAACAAAAAAATTAAGTACAGCCTCCTATATAATACGGGTACTAACAGGGTGCACAAGGGGGCAGAATGGCTTACTTTGCACATGCTCACTCTTTCCTTAGGTATGGCATAATATTCTGGGGGGAGTCACTTGCAAGTAAGGCATGCTTTATTATGCAGAAGAAAATAGTTTGAGCTATGGTAGGGGCAAGCCCAAGCACATCATGCAAACCTCTGTTTAAAAAATTAGGCATTCTTCCCCTCCCTTGCATTTATTTATATGAAATAATAATGTTTATTCGTAAAAACAACAACAAAACAGATTCATCTTTCATTAAAAATGAATCTGTGCATCAGTACAATACAAGGCAAACTACAAATATACATGTTCGTCAACATTACACCTCCCTATTTCAAAGAACCATATTGCACTCTGGTATAAAGATATACAACTGCCTTCCAAAATTCTTAAAGGAAGCACAGCAAGAAAATAGATTTTAATCTCTAAATAGTATATCTATTCCAATTTGACATGACATGCATTGATTATACTAATTCTTTTCATTACTTTGTTTTTATCGCTAATGTTTATCTTTATGTATAGGCTTTACATAAAGATAAACACGTATATTAGTTTTTTGTCACTTTTATATTTTAAGCTGCACAGTAAAATTTTGTAAATTATTAAAAATGCAATCTTCTAATCATAGAGCTTAAGATTAATCTTAACTATTCATAAATATAATATTGTAAGTAATCAAGACTACAAGAATTTTGTAAATAATTGTAAATACAACTTTTATATAATATTGACTTATCCTATATCATGGTACCCATGTACATTTGTATGATCTACAGGACGAATAAAATATCTATAAATCTGCCCGCCCGCCTTTTCTTCAGTTTACTGCCAGAGTTTATAGCTTAATATCATGCACTTTTACCAATATTTGGCAAGAACTTATATTTTTAACTAAGCGAAGAATACAATGTATAGACTTTTGGAGAAAAAAAATTAAGAGCTTTTATTTTTTTTTTTAAAAAGTACACAGCAAAGAGAAGACATTTTGCATGATATTGTAGATATAACTAGCAGAAACATGCACAACAAATGTCAGAGAAATTTGCTCAGCTGCTTTGATTTATTAGAGAAACAGACCTTGAAAATAAAACTTGCAAGAAATGAGCACCAAACATTTATGGAAATGGGCTGGACATTCCTCATAACATGCTCATGACATGATCCACCATCTTGCCTTTTAAATCATAGCTCAGAAACTGCATCAGGTCTTGAAATAATGTTTTCAAAAAAATATTATGGAAGAATTTCTGATAACAATAAAAATATTCATCATCATCATCATCACCATCATCAATTTGTAGTGTTTAATGCTCACTTTTATTGCAATGACACTGCAGGCAAAATCATCATCATCATATTTATGATTTAAATAAGTTTACTAGATTATAAGAAAAACTTGGCTAGGAATATGGCAAGATAATAAGCCTGGGCTAATGTATAGCCATTTTCCTTGTATGGGTGCTTAGTACAAATAAATAAACAAATATATAAATTGCCACATCTCGTATGAGCCTAAACAGCAATTTTTCAGCCACATGAAACTTTTAGAGGTTGTGAATAACCAATATACAGTAGCAGCATAAATATAAGTAAGGTGCAATAGGGAACAATTTAGGTTAAGAGTAAGCAGATATTTATTATACTGGAAATGTACAACAAGTGTAAGGCAGTGTATTTGATAATTCATCTACTGTCAATGCAGTCTTAGTACCAAACTTGATTTAATCAAAACATTTTACATCCCACTGTGTTAACCTTGTGTTCCTATCAGTACAAGGAGCAAACACAAACAAAAGCCACATGGACTCATATTTATAATTTTTTATTTATTTATTGCATCCATCACATCACCTACATGATATATGACAAGTCAAGTTGAAATACAATACAAATATATGTACAATATAATAAAATAACAGGGGAAAGTACAAAACAAGCATATGAACAACATAAGATATTGTAACAAGGAATATAACTGCCAACAGTCCAATTTACAGCTCATATATGTCACAGTTTTGCTCTTATATATTATTTATTGAAACAATAACACCTCCCCATATTTATGGGCTGCCAACAAGGCCAGAGTAAAGCAGACAAATTATAAATTAACTATCTATAAAAAAAAAAAAACTTAAAAAAACTTGAAACTCTTCTATACAGACTAAGAAATATTGACAGTTTTCTTTGTATAACAATCAAAAAGGAAACTAAAAGTAGCAAAAGGATTATTAAACATAGGTAATATAAAATTAACAATAGTCAAAATATTCAGCTACTGAGTAGAATTGCTTTTCTGGCAGAAATCTGTTTACTTCTTCCTTAAATTTCTTTGGATTGAAAATATTAAATATAAACTGCAATAGAACTGTGCAGTGTAAATATAATAATTTTAATACTATTGATGATATAATAATAAAAGCTGAGTTGAAATTAAATACACAATAATTAAAATGAAACCCACATTAATCTGTAGCATTACTATTGGGAAGATATGTAATATTTCAATATCCATCCCATGATATCTTCTCTATCATTTTTTTTGGGTAGTGTTTAATGCCCAATTTTACTACTATGGCGCTGCAGGCGATGACACGGATAATACATGGAATGAAGATGGAGCACCAGTGAAATGTGATGGCAGGGGAAACTGGAAAACCTGGAGAAAACCTGCTCCTGCGCCGCTTTCTCTACCACAAATCCCACATGTGGATGCTTGGGATCAAACCCAAGCTGCCTAGGTGAGAGGCAATAGGTCTAACCACTTGGCCATAGCATAGCTCCTTTCTATCAATAATTATATTCACTTTATTTCCCTCCAAAAACCTAAATCTAGTTTTTAGCAATATTTTATGAAAGATATTTATTTCCCTTAAAACAAAGGATGAGGTTTGACAGAATTTAAGATTTTTTAAGTTGACAATTTATAATTAATGAAAAATCTGTATATTCTCCTACAAACATGACCTTTGGTAAAATCTTGATTTTCTAATTCTGGTTTATGAGTTTCTTTTTTCCTCGGGGTTTGCAATGTGTTTTACACATAAATGCAAGTTTTTCTCAGAAATACCAGTATAATCTGCAACTAGCTTAGTGTTATTCATGACAGTTGGATTCTCATGCATTAGTTTGTTAAAAACATACAACATAATTTGTTTCCTGCTGCTTTTAACAACTTACCTCTATAATGCTCCATTATTGCACCTTTACTGTCACTTCTCAAGCTTGCACTTGTAGAAGCTTTTAACACCTTACTGACTGCTCATTCACTATCTACGAATGTAGAAGAGGGGTGAGCAACTCAACAAAATTAAACTCAACCTTCTTTAGCTTTTTATTCTCCCTAAATTTACAATGTACATAGTGTATAGAGAAGGTATTGCAATCTACCCAAAAATTTGATACCGAGATTTCACCGGAAATACATGTTTTGGGTCCCCCTGAATCCAAAAAAAGCATTTCTGGAAAAAGGTTTATGTGTGTGTGTGTGTGTGTGTGTGTGTGTGTGTGCGTGCATGTGTTCATGTGGACAGCATAGCTCAAAACGATAAGACCGTTAAATACCAAACTTGGCATTTTAGTTTGGTATCTTGCAAGGATGCGACCCAAAGACTTTCAAGAAAATTCCCACACCCCCAACTACCCTTTACAGGGAACTTTTTTCGAAAATGTTTATTTTCTGAAAAATGGCTCCAACGATTTTGATTAAAATATTGTATATTAAAAGATATTTACCTGACAAATAATATGTATATCTTGAATTTTCTGGGAATAGCTTCTGAAGACTATTTTGGATGAATTTTATGGAATTTTGCATAACTAAGAGATAGACAAAAACTTACCACACAAAAAATGTAGATCACATTAAAACACACAATTTATGTTATAAACATTTTTTTCATGGAGTTGAACCATTTTTGAGATATTCCTTGTTTTTGGTTTCAGCTTTAAAAAACATACTTTTCTTATTCAGGAATTTGTCAACTCCTATCTGTACAAACAAAGGAACTTCAGTCACAGAGAAACCAGCTTTTGACTATCACTTTAACCTATGGTACTCCCTTATTTCGCTTCTATTTACAAGGAAGCAAGTAATAAGACTATTTCTTCTAATTTTTTCTCGATTAGCATGAAGTAAATAGAAGCATAAGCTTTTTAACAATAATTTGTTGCAAAGATGTAGAAAAAGTCATGTGAAGGGAACACATCAGATTTTTTATATTTATATTAAATACTTTAATCATATTAAGTATTTTAATTCATATTAACGAAAATTAATATCACCACAATGTTTATCATACTTCTTTAAAACCCACTGATAATTTCACACATTTAAAGTACTATATGTTTCGTGTGCTTTGGTTTACCATTTATCATGAACAGTTAATGACTTCTGTGTTACATCAGGTTTGGTTCTAAGGGTGAAGTGATAATAAGGAGGCCCATTCTGAGGTTAATTGCATCCTTCCATCTTCTTCTTGTACAATCCAGGTCTTGTTTCCCAATGGTTTGATAAAACTATGCTTGCCAGAGTATTTTAACAGCCTTTGGCCATTTTTATGGTATTCCTTAATTTCATCTGTTTTATTCTTTGTTTTTAATTTTTTCTACATTTCATTACTTCTTTTGTCTCTTATTGTTGCCTTTTCATTGATCTAAGGAATCTCAATTATGCAGTTTCAATAATTCAATCCTGGCTGTTAGAGTCCATATTTCACTACCATATAACAGAGCAGGCTTTGAAAGAACATTGTGAGACCTAATTTGTGCAGCCTTATTCACATTTCTTCCAAACAGTTTTCTTATAATTCCATTTGTCCTATTGTATTTCTGTAAATTTTCTTCTAAATCTGTTTAACTTTATAGCTCTCTTAAATCCCAGCTATTTGAAAACTTTCACAAGTTCTATATTCGGTCCATCTATCACATTTTTGCTCTCCTCATTGATTTGGCATCCATTTCTAATACTTTTGTTTTATCACAAGGTATCTCCACATTATATTCCTTTAATATTTCATTTAGTTTTGTTAGATTATATTAGAGGTTATCTTCTTGACTAGCCAACATGATCTGGCATCTGCAAATTGTATAGTCTTAATATATTTTATTCCTTCCCAGGAGAATGCCTCTTGGCTCTGATAATTGTCGCTCTTCCAGAATTTTATTTATATAAATGTCAAACAAAAGAGTAGAGAGCTGGCATCCTTGTTGCAATCCTATATTTACCATTGTTATCACATAAAATTTATATTTATTTTGCATTGTAATTTTAATTTCTGTTTGATGATAAAAGGACCTCACAGCATTAATCAAATCTGATGGTATTTTATACTCTCCTAATATCTTCCACAGTTTCGATCATTTACTTTATTATATGTTTTTATGTAGTCCAAAAAAGGAGGAAGAGGTGTAGATTATATTCTATTCATTTCTCCATTATTTGTATGATTGTGAAAATAGCATCAATAAAGACCTCCCTTATGGAACACTTCTATAATATATGTTTCATAATTGGTTGTAGTTTGCCTTTTAATATGTTTGATGTATTTTGTACGTGGAATGCAGAAGAAAAATTTCTTTGTGCTTACTGCAGCAGGGCCATGGGAGAGTGGTTAGACCTGGGTTGCCTGGATTCGATCCCAAGCGCCTGCATCTGGGATTTGGGGATTTATAGCAGACGAAACAGCATCTGGATGGGTTTTCTCCAGGTCTTCTGGTTTCCCTCGCCACACATTCCACCAATTGCTCCATCATCACCTTTCCTATCATCTATTTTGCTTGGATTTCATATCCACTTCCTCATGTTCATGCGTAGCTAGGAGTTCCAGAGTCTCCATTCTGTGGCTTCTTGCCATTGGTTCCCCAACAAGCTTCTGACTCCTCCTGCCTAGGGGAGGGTAAGATGACTGAGAGAAAAAAAATTATTGCAGCATTTATTTTTATCTCCTTTTTTATGGATATTATTATATCAGCATTTTAGTTTTTATACGATCAATATAGTACACTACTGAATTTTTTATAAAATAATACAGATTGAGTCGACCAGACACTCACTCTATGGCTTCACATACCTAAAACTTTTCCCGACGCAATTGAAGGTGAAAGCGTCGGGAAAAGTTTTAAGTATGTGAAGCCATAGAGTGTCTGGTCAACTCAATCTGTACTATTTTATAAATTACTACAGTGCTTTACAGTGTTAATTCCAATTTGTTTTTAACTATTTTGTAACACTATTGAATATTTTACAAGAGCAAAATAGAGTTATTGTAATTGTTCTGCTGGAGATACTGCATTTCCAGAGGTGTCCTGCAGGTGTATATGAGCAGAAACCATTTTAAACAAGTTATAAAATTTAGTGTGTAACATTCTCACAAAACTTCTAAATCTTCTAGAGATCTTCTCTCTTCTCAATTTTCATGAGAAGATTTCAGGTATATGCTCCATGGCTATTACATTTAAACAAGAAATTGTGATTGAGTGAGGTTTTTCTTCTCTTTTTCAAAGTGGTATTAGCATTTATGACAATTGCGTTAGCCCGCATCAGTAGCTGCATTTCAGCTCAAATGTTCCAAGAAACTTCTTTTAACAAGATTTGGACAGATTGTAAATATTTCCAGAACAGTGTATCCTGCTGTTTCAACACATACATAAGGAACAAGCCAGGTAAGGTTTCAGATAAGATTGTATACATATCAGATGTCAAATGTCTCATATAAGTCATCAGTGGAAGGGCACCTTTATGGGCTTGTATCTTCTAGACTATTAGTGAATGAGTAGCCCTTAATTTTCATTCCCCCATCATGCACTCCTACTTTCCTCACTACTTTTTTTCACTTATCCTAAACTTTCTTTAGAAACATCCCATGACCTTACACTTCTTTTGCTTATATCAACATTTTTACTATCACATTTTGCCGATTACATTAGTATATGTAACTTGTACAAAAGTTTGTCTAAGATATTTCTCAATGTTTTCTTCTTAATTTTTACTTTATCCACCAAGTACTATGTATGTACATGCATAGCAGGTAGAGAAGGTATTGTATTCCACCCAAAAGTTTGATCCACGATTTCACCAGAAATACATGTTTTTAGGCCTCCTGAACCCCCCCCCCCCCAAAAAAAAAACATATTTTAGAAAAAGGTCCATAACTCAAAAAAAAAATAAAGTTGGTTGGATACAAACTTGAAATTACATTTAGTATCTTCCAAAGATGTGACACAAAGATTTTCAAGAAAATTCCACCACCTCTAAATCACCTTTACATAGGAGATTTTTAGAAATGTTTGATTTTCTCAAAAATAGTTCTAACAATTTTGATTAAAATAGAGTATATTAAAGATAATTACATGACAAAAAATGTATATCCTGAATTTCTTGAGAATAGCCTCTTAAGTCCTCTTCATCCTGGAGGACTTTTGCGTAACTGATAAACTGTAAGAGATGGACAAAAACTTACCGCACAAAGAACGTAGGTCTCATTAAAACATACTTCATAACACATCCAGTTTTTGTAGAATTAGCCATTTCCAAGATATTGTTTGTTATTGGTTTCAATTTTGCAGTACTTATACTTTTCTCATACAGGAAGTTGCCATTTGTTTCATCTCTCTTTTGTTTTACATCTGGTCATGTAAAAAGAATGAATTTCAATTATTTCACATATTAACTATCTTTAAAAGGATTTGACGATCACTTAGGCCTAGTGTATTCCCTAATTTCTCTCCTACTTAAAGGAAGCAAGTAATAAGACCAGATCTATTAATGTTTATTTCAGTTAACATGATGATAATAGATTAAAACTCTTTAAGAAAAGTTTTGTTTGCAGAACAGGTACAGAAAGGCATGTGAATGAAACACCTTAGATTGTTTGCTATATGGCACCTAGCACTACACAATCTGTTCCATTCATAAATTGCAAATCTTTCTTTTTAATTCACTCAGAATCACATTAGACCTACTGGGTATACAATGGATAAACACAGCTTGTGCACTGACCTATATGAGATTACTGTTGCCACCACCCTCACACGAGAAAGGGATGAAGTGAAGGAACCACAGGCTACAGGCCATAGAGATATGTGACATTCCCTAACAGTGTCTTGTTTCATATAACTGGTATATGCCACATCCTTCATTCCTCTTCACCACTATTCCGCTATTCCTTCTCCAGCCATAATTCAACGAGTATCAAATGCCATCCTTCCATATTGTTTTAGCTTCTCTCCCTTTCATTCATTACAGTATTGTTCTCCACATTCACAAATGGTATCAAATCAAGAAATTATAACATGAATTCTTTATTATAAATATTTCAAGATTTGGGAGAAAATATTTATTATAAAGAATATAAATTGTGTATGAATAATGAAAGAATGGTAACTCATTCTATCAACATATTAATTGTTTTAATTCCAGTAGATTACCTTTAGGCCTCATCATTCTGACTGATATTCTATTTTCATTCTATTACAGAGGTATACACTACAAGTGTTTATGCATAAGTAGCAGTAATAGAAAAACTTTTAAATCTCCCTATCAACACCTACAGTAGTTAGGTATAATACTCTCAGACCAAAAGCTGTGACACAAGGCATATGTACTGAGGTGAACACTGGCAGTTGACCCATGTGGTCCTTGTTACAGGCAAAGTTCAGGGTAAGAGTCTTGGTGCTAAAATCTCATAATTGCGCTCTCACTCCTTAAACGAGCCTGGCTGCCTCATACTAAAGCTACCAGTAGAATTCAGTTTTATTTCTAAATCTGGCATTTGAAAGTCCTTATATTATTGAATATATCAGGGTTGGAGAAGAGTTTAGCAATTCTGGTCTATGCACTAGGAATGGAACAGGAGTTCATGAAAGAATATTAATGTTTACTTTTTGCAGAATAACCCTGTATTTCTTTGTGAAATTGGTTAAAATTGTGTCCATCATTTAAAAATATTCAGAGAACTTTCCCACTATTACCAATACTTATGCAGCGCAAAGGTCCCAAATCTAAAGTAGTTTCAATTAATTGATGTTTGGAGGAATTTAGTAACAGTGACGGTAAAATTATATGTGATACTGAATTGTTGAGTCGGTTTTTTAACAATACGTCACTTACATTCTTATTATGAGGTAAGAATAATTAATTCTCATAATAAGAATGTAAGTGATGTAGTGTTAAAAAACCAACTCTCAACAAATTAATATCGCATATAGTTTCAATTACATTACAGCATTGGCAATTTGTAAGTTTAACTGATCACTGGTATTTTATATGTAAGTACCCATCAGGCCTCTTCTAATGAAGCCACAATACCAAGTCACAACACAAAGTCAATCTCTCCTTTCAGTGGATTTCTGCTCACACTGATATAAGTGGCAAAGAAACTGCAGAGCTTCTGACTAAGAAGGAATCTACTTACTTCAGAAAAGATCATGACACCATATCTATCTGTTAAAATACTGACTGCATCAAAATCTACAATTTTGCATACTGAAAATGTAAAAGTAAGAACTGAATGAAAGGAATGGAAAACTATTGCTAATCATCCACATATTTTACCACAATGCCCTACAAAAGAGCAGTAGCATCTTTCAGAATCATACTGGTCACAACTGTCTTGCAAGTATTTTATAACAATTGAAATACTGTCCTCTCTCATTTGTCATTTATGTGATTTGGAAGCAAATATGAAAAAGGAACATCTATACATCTGCAGTGTATTATCTCAAGAACATGTGATAGTGTGGAAGTATTAGAGGGTACAAATGCTAATGGCTTTGTTACCAAATACATGCCATTTATCAACAACACTTTCAGCAGATGGTAATACGATAGTAAACAATATGTCACCTAGCATGTACAATCTATACAAATAAATCAGTATTCAAATAAGAAGCTGATAATGTGATCAATGGATTGCAAAACATGTTTCTCCCAATTCAATTTTAAGAAAAAGATACGCATGTTGTCACAAAATATATGTAAGTAATGTATAATTTATGTATTTGCTTCCCTATTATGAGCTTCAATTTTTACTTATTTTAAATAATGAATTTACCTGTAAAGGCTGGTTCCCAAGCCTCATTGGCTGACTGAAGTGTAACTGTTTTGACATTGACAGATAGTACAATATCTTCTTCTACATACTTCAAAATAAGATTGTTGCAGAATATGTTGATATTGCTTACGATTTTGTTTACCAAACTTTGTACATAACTAGGTGGTGCTACAACATCTTGCCTGAAATAGAATGACACAAATCAGCTTAATAAAAGGGCTTTCCTTGGTAACTTATTGTACCATATGTTATAAATTATGAGAGCAGAATATCTCCCAAAACTGGAGATTTCAATATTTATTATAACATTGAGTGAAATGGTTCTAGGTTTTATCCATAAAATAAAGAACTGTATGAGTACTTTGTAAGAGTTTATGAACACCTTTTTCCATTTAGAGAAAAATGCTTTGAAATGCAACAACTTTTGGCAATAGCACCTAAATATTCTCCAACAACTGAGTAAGAAACTCACACCTTATGTATAAGGCACAGTCCACTATGATGCATCACGGGGCTTGAATTTTTTTTTTTTTTTTTTTTTTTTTTTTTTTTTTTTTTTTTTTTTTTGCAGCTGAATGTTTACAGTGTTTCCAACAGCCAGCCACTAGTGGAATAGTGTTAATCAACCAAACAGGTATGTTAATTTGTTGCTTGATAGAAAAGGGCATGTTGATATGTAAAATGTTCAATAATAATAATAACAATGATGATGATGATAAAGTAAAACCTGTCTTCAGTGGAACTGAACATTTCAAGCACTTCCATTATGGACAGTTTCTGTTTAACAAAGATATAAGAAAATGAAATCATGATCATACATAGATTTACTGGAATAACAAATATACATAACTTATTTAGTTGTATGTTTATAAATTTCTGCTATACATAATATACACCAAAACTTTTAATGAAAGAAAAATAGCTGTAAACCAAATTGTTTATTTTTTCCAGTTGTCAAAGTATCTGGTGTCTTGTGCAAACACTAGCTATCCATTAGTTGCTTTGAAATCAGTCTTGCCCAGTTTTTCAGATACCTTTTTAGCATATTCCTGTAGCATAGACCCCAATATGTGGTGATTTCTTTTACCTTGACACCTACAAAACACTCCCACACCATTTTATTGATGTCTTGGTTTTCAATTTTCTTACGCTCTCTCTTTATATTTCTATTAGCACAGGTTTTCCATGCTTCAAAATTTCCGATTTCTTCTTTAGAATTTTGCAAACTTGAGTTTTGTCTACAATTAACACCTTTGTGATCTGCTTGACACTCAGTTTATCACATTCACCAGCATAAATCACTTTTACTCTTGTGTTAAGATCTAGCACAGTCCTTTGTTTTCGAAGTCATGGTGACTATTGCTGAACTAAATTGTCACCTAGTTTAAAGATGAACCTTAAAGTGCTGTTTGACATTACAGTAAAAATTGTATAAGGCACAGACAATAAAAAGACAATTAGCTTATCTTAACATCAGTAGTTAACTAAATTATGCAGTGAAGATGACTATGATAGAATTTCTCAGTATTCATTAGCACACCACCCCTCATAGACTTGTCAGGTAGCAGCAAAGTGGTCATGTTTTGACATAAATATCACATCTGTAGAGCACACAATGCAGACTTTCACAGGGTGCCTAAAATTTTTCCAAAAGCTGCATTCTGGAACTGGACATTTTCTGTTAAAAGGCGTACTTCGATTTCCGTTGCCCACATTAGTCAGTTTTTGTTTAATAAAGGAAATTTAGCATGCTTTTCACCCATAAATTCATGGGGCCATGAAATATTTTCATTTAAGATAGATTTCTGTTTAATAACAGGTCTGTAAAATTCCAGTTTTATTGTAATAATAATAATAATAATAATAATAATACTTAGAGAACACAGATAAAATAAATTTGAGTGACTGCAAGTTAACAGTCCTACAGGATTGATGATATCAGAGACAAGGGGCTCATTGCCGCACACAGCTATTCTCTATCCATTCTTATTTATTTTCATCTGTAATATAAACAAAAGCAAAGGTTGCAACAACTCTGATTATTGCTGAATATTTTACCACTTTTCTTTATAAAAGAAAAAAATAGCTCCTGTTGATTTGCTAAAAGAAGTACACAAATATCATATTCAACTAAGCAATGTTGTGTAAATAACATAGTATGACTAGTTAAGCAACAAAATTTACTGAAGTTTAATCATAACAAAGTGCATTGTGTTTTGCTGCAGTTCATGGTAACATCTGCTTCAAATTGGCATAGGGAGAGCATGAAGTTTAAATGATGATAGTAATGCCTGATACTGATATAGTAAAAAAGAAACAAGCAAAACCCCTAAAAAGTGGCACGAAAGGAATTATTCTTAATGTAATTACAGATGACTTCACGGGATAGCAACCGAGTTAGATTGAAATTGGAGAAATCCAAACTTTCAATCATCTTGCCTCTGTGGTCTCCATCAGAAAACTGGCAAAAAAAGGCGTAAATAACAAATATTTATAGCTTGGAGGTGTACCTGTAGTTGTGTTCAGCTCCAACCAGCTGCTACCCAGGCTCTAATGGCGCCAACTATTGATGTGTTTAGGTTTTGTTGCTCACTCTGAATTTCGATTACAAGGTATAGGTATTCGTTTGCTTGAACGCGGGCCTTTCTTTTGCTATACCATCTACATAGATTTAGATTAAAAGTTAAGTTAGCTTTTTGAGCAACTGCAGACATTTGATGCATGCCAATAATGGTATCTTGAAAATCTTGAAGGTGATTGAGTTCATCTTCGTGCAAATCTCGCCTTGAATGAATAATTTATATGGTGCCAATAATTGCTCCCATCATTGTTGTTGATCGGAAGTCTAGATGTAGTTTCCATCCAAGCAGTGTGCCAGAATCAGGCACTTCTCCAAAGCTTCTCATATTTTCCTTTAACCTTATTCAGTGTTCTGCAAATATCTGCCATATGGTAATCATTCTCCCTTAATGTAGCGAAAAGATGGTTGATTTCTGACTAGAAACTATCAGAATCAGAAATATTAATGGGTCTGTGAAATAATGTTGTTAAGACCCCTTGTTTTTGGGCAGGATGATGGTAACTGTGGTTGTTGAAGTACAGGTCTGTATGCATGAGCTTTCTGTATACACTATATCCTATGGATCATCTGTGTTCCTGTAAGTCAAAATATCCAGGAAAGGCAAGGTGCCATTGGATTCAACCTCCATGGTGAACTGGATATTTAGATGGATGCTATTTAGGTGTTCCAGGAACTGGTGCAATTCTACTGTCCCATGTGGCCAAACATGGCACCTGGGGCAGAACAGGCACTAGTCGCCTGCTTGGAGAATCTCGAAGACCAGCCTCACAACATGCTTGAGATGGCGCATCAACACATCCAGATAGAGCGAATGAATATCTGTTATGATCAACAGGCCAACAGCACAGGTTCCTAGCAGAGATATTTGGTGTGGCTACATCTTCCTGCTTGGAACTTAGGATACTTTAATAAACATCATTAGTGAAATTTTTGAGAAAATAAAAAATTTCAACAAATGTTTCATATAAAGGGTAGGAGGATTCTCTATAAAATCTTTTTGTCTATTTTTAGGATATACTGAACTTAAATGCCAAGTTTGATACACCTTTTCATTTTTGATTATGCTGTTCAGACACACCCATTGACTTTTTTCTACCAAAATGCTCTATTGGGAATTCAGGTGATCTCAAAGCATGCATTTCCTGCGAAATTTCAACATTGAGTTTTTGAGTAAAATACATAACTTCCGCTACTTACTATTAACAGTAGAAATAGAAAAAATGATTTAGCAAACTATCAATTTTATGCAGCTACCTATATAATAATGCAACTAACCACTGATGATAAGGTTCTAATGAGGTAAAAAAATGGATAGTTTCTGTATACCTTCTGCTGCTTTTTCTCCTATCCCTCGTTGGATTTGTGCCTGTACTTGTTTGACTTGTGGTGTCTGAACCACCTGGATCTTCCCCTCGCAATTTCAGAACACATTCTGCAACCATATAGCATAATGTACATATGTAGTGCTCTGCAACGGCGATTTTCATTTAAAGAGGAGAAAAATACATTTCGTCCATTTTTTAATGCCAGACCTAACAGAGTAAATATAATAGATTTGATGTTCTAGAATTAATTAGGGAATCCATCCAAATGGACATTGAGGACCTAAAGCTTAATGTGGGGACGTTCAAGTATAGGGCGTTAAATTATAAGGTAACTCTCTCTATTGCGCGAGAGATCCAAGTCGCTGGGAAAGTGGTGCCAGCAAAGGTACACTAAAATACATATCTTAAGATAAATTACGCAACTGTTGGCCTGCTCACATACAGGCAGCACAATTTCTGAAAATATTTTCGCTCACTCATCTAAGCTTAGCAGCAGGAATCACTAAGTTTCTGTAGATTACAAAGAGAGATTTCTGTTGCTGAGCTTAGGCGAATGAGTGAGAACAACTTGTGATACTGCATGTTTGGGAGCAGATGGTCAATATTTTCAGCATTTATTTCAGGTAAAAACTCCACTGCACATTTACTGTCACCGCTTTCCCAATGACTCCTGGATCTCTCGTGCACTGGACAGAAGCTGTGAGAGGGGTTACCTATATATAAGTGCATAATAAGCCTGTGTTATAGTATTGTTATCCATTGTCTTACTGATTTGTCTCATTACATATGTGCCTTTATTTTTTGGTGATGTACAGTGTGGTATTTCCAGTTTAACATCTGATGCTAGTAATTTGTATTGTATAAGTTCTTTATCAAAGTTAAAATGATGTTTTTTTTGGATTAAATACATCAATATACAGTATGCAGAGGATTTTCACAGCTTACTCTAGAAATTTGGATTTAAACTTCATACATTCTAAAGTAGAAATGTCAACTCTGTAATTAGCTGCAACAGCAGTTTTCAATGTTTTTTGATAGCAGCTAATTTATCAACAAAAATAATCACAACATGCCTCTGTCTAGTCACAAGTTGCTGGCTTTCCAGTAACACTGCTTTTTAAAATAGTTTATTTTATTTCAATTACACCTTTACTCACTATTGTATTATATCTATTTCATCTTTATCTACTTACTTCTAAGTTTTCAACTTTAGTTTGTAGTTTAGTAAAAGTATGAACAACTAAATGTTAGAATCACTTATAGAAAAGAAAACCGGGCTTGTAGGCCGTGATCCACTGGGCTTCTCCCCTCGTTCCCCAGACATTTTGCCTGTGTCTGCGGCAGGCATCATCAGTGGCGTGTACATCTCCATGGTCTCTCAGTAGTGACTGGTACGTTGTCTGGAGCGCTCGGCTTATATAGTGTGGGAGGTACCGCCCTGGCATGACCTGATTGATCCAGATTGCGGTCCCCTGCTTCCGTGTTGTGTTTGATTGGTGTACGTGCTTTCTTGTTTGGTCTGTTCTGTAAGGCTGGGTGCCAAGTTTTATTTAGTCTGAATGTTTCTTCTTTCCTATTGAAATTGTTGGTGTGTTTATAGATCTCAATTGCTTCACGGTGCAAATGTGTGTAGTAATGAGTAGTGGAGGAGAGGATGTCAGTTTTGTCGTAACGGATCACATGTTCCCCTTCTGCTTCTAGAGCATGCAGTGCTACCGCCGATTTTTCCGGTTGACCCAAACGGCAGTGTCTACGATGTTCTGTAAGTCTGGTGTTGATGCTCCGTTGTGTGGTCCCCACGTAAACTGCGCCACATGAACAGGGGCTCTGATACACGCCTGCCGATGCAAATGGGTCTCTGAGATCTTTGGCTGAGCGAAGGAAACTGCGTATTTGTTTTGTTGGTTTGAAAATAGTGTCCATATTGTGGGTCTTGAGCACCTTGGAAATTCGGTCTGTGATGCGTTTAAAGAAGGGGAGATAAACCACTCCTTTGTTTTTGGGATTTTGTTGCTCTGTTTGTGTTTTAGGCTGTATTTTTGGATGTAAGGCTCGTCTTAATTCGTTTTTCGAGTACCCATTGCCATGTAGGGCCTGTCCTAAGAGCTGTAGTTCCTGGCGAAGATGTTTTGGTTCACATACTCTGGTTGCTCTGTCCACTAATGCTTTTATCATGGCTCTCTTTTGTCTCGGATGATGATTGGAATTTTTATGGAGATAGTGATTAGTGTGTGTGGATTTGCGGTAGACCTTATGTCCCAAAGTGCCATCACTTTTTTTTGGTGACGAGAACGTCTAAGAAAGGAAGACTATCACAATTTTCTTTCTCCATTGTGAATTGTATTTGTGAATTTTTGCTGTTAATGTAACAAAGGAAATCATCTACAGCTGAATCGCCTAAGCTCCATACGATGAAGGTATCATCCACATATCGGTACCAGCACTTTGGTTTCTGGGGAGCAGAAGCAAGAGCTTTGGCTTCGAAAATTTCCGTATAGAAATTGGCTATTACTGGGCTTAGTGGACTACCCATGGCCATTCATAGAATTCACCCTGCCATTGAAAAAATGTGGTTGTTAAAACTTGATAGAATAGTGCCAAGATATCATCCGGAAAAATATTTTTCAGCTGTTCCATTATTTCTTTAATCAGTACCATGGTGAATAAGGAGACCACGTCGAAACTCACAAGTTGATCCCCGGGTTTTAAAACCAAAGTTTCCAGTTTCTGTATAAAGTGATGTTAAGTAATTGCTAAAGAACTTGCAATGTATTTCTGGAAATAAAATTAATTTTTGAATATATGTCCAAGTATAGTTATCTAGGTACCAGGGCATCATTTCAGACTTCATTTATTAGCCACCATAGCATAGAATACATACACAATGAAAACAAATAACCCCTTGAATGCCCTATTGTATTGCAGATTGTCCATTCTTGTGTGTTAATAGTTAAGTAACTGATGCATGCATCAAGATATTGGAAAGGATGGAGAGTTTACATTGTAGCTGTATTTAGACCAGTGAGTCAATGGCCCGAGAAGCAATTCAAGGTATTCACCTCTCCCCAGCCATAGCCATAGCCCACAGTATTATTTTTTGGATTTGTGATTTTAGAGGCATTTTGGACCCAAGTTTGGTTAACCAGGGTTTTACTGTAATAATGGTAATGAAGAAAATTACTAATTATAAATACAACTGATCAAAGATAAACAATTATATGGTGTATTATTATGATTCCAGCACAAATGCAATAGATGCCAATGCCAATACCAATACAATCTCTGAAATTTACCTATAGTGTTGATGGTAATGCTTATAGGTTCTGATGCCAATTTAGTCCAAGGAACGTGAATAAGCAGCTCATGGATATGACCACTTATAAAACTGAATGGTAGTTGGAGCTCTTGTTCCAGTACTTCCAATCGAAGATCGAGATTGTGGAATGATGCGTCTCCTCCCCATAATGAAACCTGTCAAAAATGTAAAATTCTCAAATAAAAATCTGATGCACTACAATCACATGACTTTCTCTAGCTGTTCTCAAACTTCTTACATAAGATTATTCTTCTTTCTACTCCTTACTAATCAAGATAATCATTAGCAGAATATTCTTACTACTTACTGAGTAGAAACAAATTAAAGGGATGCAAAGGCTAAACTGATAGTAAATGTTTTAAAAACTGTCGTTACATGATTGTCATTGCAAATCATTTCTTTGCTTGGCCAGGAGTAGAACAAAAGAAATATGGACACTTCCTGTCTGAGAAAAGTATAAATACTTTACAACTGAAAGTAATGACAAGGAATATTTCAGAACGGGTTACCTCCACAACAAAAATGTAAAGGATATAAATTGTGTGTTTTGACGAGATCTACATTTTTTGTGCAGTAATTTTTTCTCTATCTCTTATGGTTTAGCAGTTAAGCAAAATTTGGCAAAATTCATCCAGAATAAAAAGGTCTCCAGATGCTACTCCCAGAAAATTCAAGAAATACATTTTATTTGGGATGTAAATATCTTTAATATACAATATTTTAATCAAAATCATTAGGAGCCATTTTAGAGAAAATAAAAATGATTGAAAATTTTTCCATGTAAAGGGTAGTTTGTGGTAGGGAATTTTCTTGAAAATCTTTGTGTCGCATCCTTGGAAGATACAAAACCTAAAAAACTTGTTTTTGAGTTATGCTGTCGACAGACACACACAGACCTTTTTCTAAAAATGTTTTTGTTTTGGACTCAGGGGACCCCAAACATATATTTCTAGTGATATCTTGAAATCAAATTTTTGGGTGGATTACAATACTTCTCTTCGCTATGTACATTATAGATACAGAGCTAGAGAAAGTAAAAATTGCAAAATTACATCTTTTATTTCTTTTTATATGTTGATTGTCTTACAAAAATTGTATTGATGGTTTTTATTCCCTGCCTTATTGGACCAATAAAGGGGAATGACCAATCACTGCCATTTTTTTATCCTCTGATGTATTGTGTTCTGCAAAGTATGTGTTTGTTTATTCTTGCTATCTTTGTTTAAGTTTTAATTGGATTTTTGTGAATGCAGGGCTGAACATTGATGCACTGCACTATGAAGGACCTCTGAATGTACATTCTGAATTTGCTGCATAAAACCTGCTACACTGCTTAATGATGTTACTGTATTGCATTCTCAAAATCTTGTAACCATTTTAACAAATGAAAATAGCTTTAAACACCAAACACATTTGTCTTTATACCAACGTACTGATGCATAAAACGGTTAAAGCAAAAAGGGTAAAGGTAAATATAGTACAAGTAGCAAGTGAAGCAAATAATATGATAAAACATTGTTGACATGGGTGAAATTCATTTGGTTATGTTTTGGCATGGATAGTTTAATATCAGTAATTATAAAAATTTAATTTTACACGTTGCAATAAGATGCCACTGTATTGTCAATCGCGGCTGAGAAGAGTTGATGCTTACATACTTTTTACAGAAAAGGATTAATTTATGAAATTACTAACATGTACAATTGGATAAACTATGAATATTTACCTGAGAGTCCTGAGGACGAAAGTTCTTTATGTATTTGTCCACATAGCTGAGTAATATTGGGGTGATGTAGGATTCCAGCTTAAACATCTTACTTTCCAAGCGCTAGTTAAAAACATTCCTTACTTACTCTTTATATGTGATAAAAATGCGCTATTGTCACATTTATAGATTTATGTAACTCAGGTTATTGTGCTGGTGGAGCCGAAGCCCTTTATCAAATGTTCGACATTATGAAAACATTACACGTTACGCCCACTTAGAGGTTATGAACGCCCACGCGATTCATCAATCAAATCCAGTGTTTTATAAGCTCAAAATTACAACACTGTTTGGTAAACTTTTGAAGCATGTTAATAATTTTCCAGATTATTATAGTTAACCTTGTACTGAACTGATTGCGATACTACTTTATAAAACAGAATTACGACACGTATTTACATCATTTGAACGTCTTTTGTTTCGTTGTTTTCACTTGCCTTCTTTTTCTTCTTCTTCTTCTTTTTTTACTGCTTAACAGTATCAGCAATTGTTTTCATCACTTTTAATGACAGCGCCACAGCTTTATTGTAATGAGCTCAGAGAGTTAAAATAAATATCATTAATATGTAATGGGCCGCGCCGTGGCCGAATGGTTAGACCATTGGCTTCTCACTGGGCCGCGTACAGTCCCAAGTGACCGCATGTGGGATTTGTGGTGGACAAAGCGACACAGAGGCGGGTTTTCTCCAGTTTCCCACGCCAATGCATTCTACGGGTGCTCCATCCTCATTCTATGTATCATTAGTGTCATCGTCTGCGGTGCCATAGTAGCAAAAGCGGACGTAATACACTGGCATTAATATCTAAAATCTCTCATTTCAAAGATTTTATCCTTAGTAATGGAAATAAATTTCCCTTGTTGTCCACAGCATTCATTTAGTTCTCACAGTTGGCAAAATATGACTGTAGTACCACTGTCAGAGAGTATTACATAATTTTTTTTTCTTTTTTCTTTTTTGCACAGCCACATAACAGATCAGAATTTAAGGTATTGCAGTATGAAGTTCAAAATAAATTCATATTTGATTGGAATAATAAAGAATAAAACAAAAATAATCAAGTGTATATTTCCTTATAAGATTAAATTAATATTTCCTTTAGAATATATTTATTTTAAATTATGTAAATTAAATTGGAAATTGAGTATAAGATGATGAACAAAAGAAAAATCTTTTAACATAGGTACTGCAAAGTAACACCACCATATTTATTGCCTCCTGAAGTTAATAGTAATTACTTTTGTATTCTGGGTAATCACACATAAAATTTGCACTTTGTTAAGCTCAATAATTTTGGTGATGTTAAATTACTAAAGACCAAAGTCAGTTTAATTCTCAGCATGTAGGTAGCATATTAAAATTGGGACAAACCTGCAGCTACTTCATGTCACACATACATTCGATAAAACTGGATTATTATATTCCATTTAAAATGTGTTGATTGAATAAACTTGTTAAAAACATTTTGAAGTGTTCAAATTCAAACATGCTCCTATTCATAATGTTACTATTAAAGCATGAAATAAAATGTAGCATATGTAGTTATGTTTTAAAAATTTGCTTCAAATTTGTATCAATTACTTACATGTATATATTTCTTTTGTTTATTGGACCAAATTCTTCAAAAAATAAGAAATCCAACAAAAATTATAAATATTACGAATATTCTAAATATATATAAAAAAAGAAAAAAAAAAAAATGACATAACAGTATTGGGAGAGGATGCACATTCCATTTCATCCATGCACTCCCTTTTATCCTCCCATTGGAGCTGATGCTCATGACATGCTGCCATAGAAATATGCAAATTTGCTTGCAGTGCATCTGCGCAAGTGGTCAGTATGCTGTCTTCGGTGCAGAAAAGGGGATTTTTTTACTTTGAATTACCTCTTATTCTTGCTAGAATTCCAAAGTATGAGAGAGAGAGAGAGAGAGAGAGAGAGAGAGAGAGAGAGAGAGAGAGAGAGAGAGAGAGAATGAGTGAATTAGTCAACATTTAGAAAACCTATAGAAATGATACAAATGGCATAAGCCAAATGTAGAAAAATCTTATGTGTTCCATTCACATGACTTTCTCTACATCCCTGTAACACATTTATTAAAATGAAGCTTATTCTTCTATCTGTTTCATGCTAATTGAGATGATAATGATAATAATAATAATAATAATAATAATAATAATAATAATAATAACAATCTTTATTAGCTCATAGACTTTTACAAGTTTCAAGCCTCGTCAAGAGAAAAATATAAACATAAACCTATAATTACATATTTACAATTCATCTATTCGCTACAGACATTTTTTTTATTAGAAATGTTTTTAACTCTTTTTTGAAATCGATTTCAACTTTTGCCTTTCAATTCTTTTGGTAGCTTATTGTACAAAATTTGACCCAATGTGAGCGGGTCCTTCTCTGTGGCCTTTTTGTTAACATTACTTCTATAATAATTATTTAGATTTCTAGTACTATATTTGTGACTATCTTTTATTTGTACAGCATTTTTATTTACTACAAACATGATGACTTTAAACACATACAATGATATAACAGTGAGTATTTCAGCTTTTACAAAACAATCTCTACACGATTCTCTAGTTTGAGTATTAAATATACATCTTATGCATCTCTTGCTTTTCTGTAAGTAGAAGGGAAATAAGGAATTACACTAGGCTAAAATGATAAATCTTTTAAAATCTCATTGCCATGTGGTTAAAATCCATTTCCTTGAATTGCCAGGAGTTGACAAATTCCTGTATAAGAAAAGTTTTCTAAGTATTTTAAAATTGTCCAAAAATGGACAACTTCTCAAAAAAAAAGTATATGACATAAATTATGTCTTAATGAGATTTTTTCATGCAGTAAGTTTTTGTCTTATATCTTATGGTTTCCAGTTTCCAGCAAAATTCATCCAAAATAAATCCCAGAAAATTCAAGATACACATTTTATTTGTCATGTAAATATCTTAAATATACAGTATTTTAATCAAAATCATTAGATCCAAATTTAAGAAAATCAAAATTTTCAAACATTTTTCCATGTAAAGAGTGATTTGGGGTGGGGGGTGATTTTCATCAAAATCTTCATGTCCTTGAATGATACTAAACTTAAATACCAACTTTAGTATTTTACCAACTTTTCATTTTTGAGTTATTGTATTCACAGACACACAAACACATGGACACACAGCCAATCAAGCCTGCTTATATAAACTTAAGTATAAGCTGCATTCTAATTGCACAAATAGTCAGGCTGAACAACTAGCTGTCATTAAAGCATTACAAAAATTAAAAGAAAAAAACAAATAAAAAATACTGCAATGAACATGGATAGCTAAATTACCATATATTCAATCAAAAACAGCACAAACCATAAAGCACTAATAAATCTGATTAGAAAGGAGATATGATAATTAGAGTGCAAAAACTGGTCCATTGACTTTGTGTGGATTGAAGTACATATGGGCCACCATGGGAACAAATTTGCGGACAGATTAGCTAAAGAAGCTGCCCAAGACACCAATCTTTGAATCTCATATAGAAAAATTCCTAAAAGTAAAATTAGAAAACAACTAAGAGAAGCTAGCATCAATAAATGGGAGAGAGAATAGAGAACAGCTCAAACAGACAATTACCAAATTAATTTTTTCCCACAGTTAAAGAAAGAATTACAATTAAAATAAATCTTACTACCAACATAAGAAGTATATTAACTGAACATGAAAAACTGTGAACATATTACTACCGATTTATAATGCCCAATGTGTCCCTGTAATAATCAAAATCAAACAGTAAACCATATTCTCTATGAATGTATCAAACTGAAAAATGGAAGAGAAACATTTTCAAAAAATGTAACTCTGAAAGGTGGAAAGTGGGCAGTACAAGAGAAGAAAATGCAGCAAAGACTTTTATAAATTTTTAAATTCTATAAACTTTGAATTAATGCAAACCATAGGTATACAAATTGTTAATGTCTCATAGTTAAAAAAATATCATTACTAACTACAGCAATTTTGCTAATTAAGTATTGGATTCAATCATGTAGTAGCATGTAGTATTACCATATCTGTAAACATGCGCTAATAAAGGATAAAAAAACAAGAAACAAAAGACAAAAATCACACACACACACACACACGTACACGTACGCATGCGCCCATGCACGCACACACATCTTTTTCAAAAATACCCTTTTTTTTAATATAAGAACTTTAAAATGTGTATTTCTGGTAAAATCTCAGCATTAAATTTTTGAATGGAACACAATACCTTCCCTACCTACTACTACATTGTATCTACATGCTAGATAAAGCAAAAAAAAAAAATGTCAAAACATAACAGGCTTTCATATATGAGATAAACTATGCAGTTATTAAGCACTAAGTAAAACATGTTAGATGAGTGGTCTTTTTAAAACCTAAAATTAACCAATCTAAAAAGAAATTCCAATTTTAGTTTTCATTCCATAGAAAAATTCTACAGCTATGTACTGCAGCATTTAATGTGTAATTATTCTTACTAACAATGCATCCCATATGGTCTGCATGAGCTTCGGGGAACTTCATCCCACCAAGTGATGTCTGGGCCCATTATTATCTGGTACATTTATTATTATTATTATTATTATTATTATTATTATTATTAATATTGTCATTATTATCATTATTATTGTTGTTGTTATTATTATTGTTGTTGTTGTTGTTTTGAAGCTCCACTCATTACAGTATATGATGTTTGCTGCAAGGATGGCTTTAAACCTATAGTTGAAAATAATCATAGGACCAAGTCTTCTGCATACTCATGTTTTGCAACAGTATTTATAACTTGCAACACATTAATATCTTTCTTAACTGTTAAGTGTTACTAAATGAATAAATTGAATAAGATTGGGCTTAAATTGAACTTGAATTGTCTGAGCAAACTTACTCGCATTCACTCAGTCACAAAACTCAGAGCAGAGTTGGAGGGAGAAGTGGTAGCCAGCACATCACTGCAGTAAGGTCACACTATAATGCTTGTGTCCTGCCATTTCATTTATAATAGTTGACTCAGCCATGACAATAGTATGCCCTCAATGCTGTGCTCTATTGTATGTTGGAGGTTACTGAGTTATTCGCAACATCTCAAGTGTTTTTGCCGTGCATCAAAGCTGGAAAAGTCTGTTCTAGAAGAAGAAAGAAATACTAATAAAATGTATTCAAATAACTTTATTGGATTCTTTTTTCTTTTTTACTTTAAATAATCACAACACTGTGCTTTGACACTCAATTTATTACAACTGCTTGCTATAAACTACCTAATCCCTTTTTCATTAAATCAATTACAACACCAAATATACATAGATTCTTTCCTTCATATTGGTTTCCAAGACTTTCCTACTGATATCCCTGAGTCCCTGTTGTAAAATCTCATGGCAGTTGTAATGTTAAGCTATTTATCTGCATGATACTCTATTAGTTTTACTTTACAAAAATATACTCTTTTTGAAAGGACAACAAAATTAATATTAGGACAACATTAGACCTATAACAGATAAACTTAAATATTCATTGTATACAAACGGAATGAAGAAAAACCCACAATTGTTAATAAAATACAAACTTATATTACAGACTATAAGTATATGATTATCCAAAACAGACAAACTATACCTACATTAATATCTTTTATAATCCTTAAAGAATATATCAAGTCCTAATTATTACAACAGCAAAAATTACTAAAATTCTGATTCTTTCAAAATAAGTAGAATGTTTAATGATAATCTAATATCTGCATTAAATATTGGAAAAGAGTGCTTATAATGGTACATATAGGTTGTTAACTGCAGTTTCAAAGAAAATCTAAATTATATACCTAGTGCAAACTCTTTAATATTTTATGGTCCTTATTAAGCAATTACTATTATTGGAAGTATACCAGAAATCAGTAAGGGTTCATAAATGATATCTTCTATGTATCTGGTCATACAAAAATACTGATGTTCTTACCTATTTGGCAACAATTATGAATTAAGCCTTTCGTGACCATCAACAATTACCTTCAGCTGACATTTTTCTCTCAATAAATTATATTATTTGTTAATATTTCTGTTTACCAGTTCTTACAGATATTGTATAATATACCATCAAGTTGCATTCACAGACAACTTAACACAGCTTTTAAGATTCTCAATCTAAACAGACATATTCTGATATAATAACAGGCAAATGCCAAATCCTAAACAAGTAATATTTATTATCACCATTTTCTTAACCTTAAATAGGGGCATAAGTTTCATTATTTTTCATACAGTTTACAGTTACTACAGATAGTTGATAATTAAACTGTAACACAATGCCTAATATCAACTTCCTCACAATTCTGATGATATATTATTATACTTAAGCGAAAGTAAAAAATCAAAATAGATAAAGTATTGCAAAATGTTGTAAATACACAGCACCTGTAAAGAACATAAAAAAAAAAGTCAATGCTTTGCAATAATCCATTTCTGTCACTTCTGATTTTTGGACAGAGTTATTCTTCACTGCTTAAAATTTTTGTTAACATCTTTATTATTTCTATTGGTTGAAGCCTATTATATATACAGGAAAAACAATGTCGCTTGTGCTGACTGTCAACAGAATATAAACTAATTGGAAACACTAAAATTTTAATACAACTTATTTCACTCTGAAGCTACTTACTGTGAAGTTACATAAAATTAGTACCAATAGAACTTGTTTACAAACTTCACTTACATCTTCAATAATCTTAACAAACAATTTTGTAGTTCTTAGTCACTGCTATAAAAAGGTAGATACATAAATGGAGTAATTTGGCAAATATTTAGGTATTCTCTGCTTTGTTCCTGAAGAATATAATCAGCTAATAACTTTCATAAATATATTTAATAAACAATTTAAATTAATAACACAAAATAAAAACAGTAGAGTGTAGGTATCTAAATGTATTAGGAGAAATAAAGCATCTCTAATTTAATAAACTTATAAATTTTAAAATCATTTTGAACAGCATACTATGTGCTAATACTTTAACTACTAGAAACAAATCAAGTTTTTTTTATTGCTGATGAATATTTATTCAGCATTATTTATATTGTGAAGATGATAGTCATTTCATTGTAGAATTCTTTTTGAACATTTTATCACAGAAGTCTTACTCCTGCTATTGATATTGGATCTTTATGGCCCACTACAAAATCATAAGACAGCACAGATTTGGTGTTGTGAAAGTGCATGTGGCATTTATTTTTTTGGTTGAATGAAAAAAAGGATCTTTAACTCTAAATTTCCATTAAAAACTCTTGGCCTAATGTATCTTGTTAGCTACTTGTTTTTTTCACACAAGCCATGTGCAGTACAAGTTGAATAGGTAGAGGTGGCTGAAAAAATTCAATACCATAGTCAGAATGTGAACCATGGATTTTCCAGTCTACATTCTGTTTCTCTAACCACTGAGCTACCATGGCAACATGCCAATAAAATAGCAAATTCATAACTGACTCCTGGTAAGCCACAAGGGCAATTAGTTGGTTTTTTTATGTTAGAAAATGGATACATTGGATCACACTTGTGAAGAAAGTTTTGTCTTTTCAGTGTGAATGCCATGGAATAGAAAATAATCAGCATTATTTTACAGAAAATGTATGTGAAAATTAAACAAAAACAATACTTAATTCCAAAATAAGAATATTATTATTATCATCATTATTATTATTATTATTATTATTATTATTATTATTATTATTATTATTATTATTATTATTATTATTATTATTATTATGATGATGATGATGATGATGATGATGATGATGATGATGATGATGATGATGATGATGGTGGTGGTGGTGGTGGTGGTGGTGGTGGTGGTGGTGGTGGTGGTGGTGGTGGTGAGGAGGAGGAGGAGGAGGATGATGATGATGATGATGATGATGATGATGATGATGATGATGATGATGATGATGATGATGATGATGTTCTCTATTTGCTTACAGACTCTTTTAATTAGAAAGTTTCAACTCATCTGATCAATGTCAAAGTTGTTTTAATATCTGAGGGAAGGTTGTTGAAAATTTAAAACACATGTTTAATATCTTTCAGTCCATAATTGGTGGAGTTGACTGGGTTAATAAATATTTGATTGGCTCATCTTGTGTTGTAGGAATGTATATCTTGTACATACTTATTAGCACAGTTAGTACACAGTAAATTATTTTTTATTTTATACACTGGTGATTCACTCTCATTGCAAAGCATGAAAAAATGCATTATGTTTGTTTCTTTAAACATGTTTACTGATGTTTTAAGACTATTACTGAGTAAGTACTATGATTTTTCTTAAATTCACAATATGTTTGTAATGATATGCATATATAGTGAAACCTGTTTCAAATATAAGTAACATGATCCTAAAACCTCCTCCCTTTTGGAAGTTTCTATATTATTCAGATATTTTATGAGTAATTGTAAGCATCATTCACATTTTTAGAGGTCACTCACCTTATTAGAGGGTATATTTTTATATCTGCTTCTTAATCCAGCATATGTTATGAATGTTAAATACATTATTTCAGTCTTTCTGCCCTTCCATCAACACATTATCACAACACTAATTAAGAAATTTTACACTATATATTTGAGTCTGTTTTTCCTTGCAATAATGCATGGATTACAACACTAAACTAGGAAAAATGCTGAACTACTATTAATACAGGATGTAACAAAAATGCACAGCACAAATTGCAGAACACATTCCTCACACATAGACGAAGAAATTAGATATATGAACATGGGTCTGGAAATGCTTTGTTTCCATGTTACAACTCATTTTCTCCAACTCATTAATTATGGAAAACACATAAGAATAGAATGTACCAGCATTCCACATGCAACTCTTTCCTACAGGAGATGTTCAATATGCCCTTCATGAGCATTGATACATGCATCAACCTGCTGTTGTAGTGAATCCTGGATGTGCTGTTGTATCTCTGGAGTATTGTATATGGTTTTGCAGCCTTCCATAATACAGGCACGGAACTCTGAATATCTGGTACGGGGTTCAATACACAAGAGCTTTCAAATGCTCCCACAGATAAAAGTCCAGTGGGTTTACGTCTGGGTAGCACGGAGGCCAGGCAATAGGTGCACCTCTACCTACCCATCTATCACCGAATCTGTTATTTAGAAGCCAAAGACATTAACACTAAAATGAGGAGGTGCTCCATCATGCACAAAGTACATGTTTTGTTGCACAGCTAAAGGCACATCTGCTAACAGATCAGTAGAACATTCTCTTCCAAACTATGGTAACTTTGTCCACTGAATCTGGGTGAAAAAATGTGAAGCCCTACCAAACAGTCACCAACAATGCTGGCCCAAACATTGACAGAAAATTTATGTTAATGACTTCTTCAACAGTTGTGTGAGGATTGACCTGTGCCAATTATGATAATTTACAATCTGATCTTGTTGAAATGATGCCTTATCTGTGAACAGCACCATTGCACTAAAATTAGGGTTCACCGTTGTGCATAAACCATTCACAAAAAGCGAACCTGTGCAGGAAAATAAGCTGCTGATAGTGCTTGCATGGGCTGCAAATAGTACAGATCACTCATCAGACAATCATGTGATCAACATACACTGTTACAGCTACTTCTCTTGTACTGACACTAGGGTTGTCGTCAGCCGCCTGAAGAATTGCCACCTCCTGTTGCAATATCCTCATCCTTCTAGACTTCCCCCAGTCATGATTATCAGGCTGAAATGCCCCATATACCCTAAGACAACAATCAATGGCTTAAAATTTTTCCTGTCGGGGCACTTTCTTCCTGGAAATCTCTCCCAGTACAAATGTTGAGCGCGAGCACCATCCATACATCAAATGGGTTTCTGCCATCTCTGCATTTGTGTACACTGCTATTGCATGAGCCAAGGCTGTGATCAACTCCACTAGTATGCAGTAACCTGTGTGCTTGCCAAAGCCGTACCACTCACTGAAGCAGTTGATGTTACCTGCAAATAAGTAATGACATAAGTTGCATGCCAACAGGGACATGTAAAACAAAACACTGGCGGTACACCTATAATAAAGACAGATGTAACCAAGAGTGCATGTTCCCCATGATTCTAACGTTCTGTTCGTGTGTGTTTCCGATGATTACTGAGTTGGAGAAAATGAGTTATAACATGGAAACAAATCATTTCCAGATACATGTTTATATAACATAATTTCTTCGTCTATGTGTGAGGAATGTGTCCTGCAATTTGTGCCATACACTTTTGTTATATCCTGAATATCTGAGAAAGGGCCACATTTTTACAGACAATTTTATCACAACAGCTTTTCTCAAATTGTGCCATTCCAAGCAACAGTCAACACTGAAGGAAAAATACTCATTTGCAATTTAACCCCCTTTCTTACATAGTTGATATGGTTCACCATATGTACATCTAAAAAAAAATCTCATTTACTTTAATGGTCTCTAATTGAGGTTTCCTCAGAAGTACATCTTTAGACATATAAGGATATTTACTCTGTAAATTTCTTTTATCACTTTTAATAATCAATCCTGTATAATATATGGGAATTTTAAAATTCTGGGCCCTAATTCCTGTCTACCTGCTCTCCTCTAATGCTCAACCATATCCAGTGGTTGCTTGTGCATATGCATTTTGAGTGTTCACAAAATTTTAAATTCAGATAGTGCTGAAAATGTGAAATAGCATCTGCTGCATGATGTGCTCACAATAATACATAACACTGAAAAACCAATTAGAGCAAAATTGAGAAGGGATGGTCTCACACTTAGACTTGTTAGGAATTGCAGATCTTGTGTGGGTGGCTCTATTTATGGATTTAGTTAACCAATAAATTAATTGTAACATATAGTTTTAAAAAAGGGAAAATGCAATTATTTTTACTCAAGAATATAATAAAAAACTGAGTGATAATAAATTACTGAAATTAGAAGAAGATGAATTATCTGCCAAATGCTAATTATTACACATGATCAGTCTTGTCAACAATTCTAAATAATTGCATGAATGTTGGCATTTATATTGTCATTAATTATTTCAACATTTGCAAGGACTTTGGGAGTTTCAAGACTAAAATTATTAAAAATATTCCTGCTTGAAATAATGCATTCACAAAAAGCAAATTTATATCTACCCACTATACAAATTTGTCATATCTCTATGTTTACCTATTTGCTTCATTTACAAGTCTATGGATATACACACTGCATGTTTGCCTGGAGTAAACTGAAAACTAGTGTAAAGCAGTGACTAAAAACCATTTTATGTAGGGACAAAACTAGTGTAAAGCAGTGACTAAAAACCATTTTATGTAGGGACAAAGAGTTGATTAAAAAGCTAAGTTGTATATTTACATTATCTGAATTCATATAACATAGGTATATAAAATTTGCATAATGTTAGTCTAGGACAGCATACCAAGTATATTACCCTAAATTTAAAATGGAAGACACAGAAAATGCAGTGATTTTTTTTTTTATATACAAAAATTTTGAATTTTTTTAGAAAGTAGTTCTAAACAGGTACTGTTTTTGGGCACAAATTTTGGTCCCATACAAAAACCCTTTTTTTTTTAATTATACATTATGAGAACTTAAATAACTCCATTGCATAACTAATTAAACAACTTTATCATATTTTGCCCCATTTTATTCCCATAACAGTAATAACAGCAACAAACAAATTTTGTTGAAGAGCTAGAGATGCACATTATTTATATTATTTTTATCTAAGTATAAAGCATACTCTAGCTCTCAACTGTTCATATACGCTCATAAAATTTCATTTTACACAAACAACAAGGTATTGTCACATTACATCAAACACTTTTATGTGTAATAAATGTCTTGCCTGATGAGGATAGAATACTAGAAGTTTCTCCCCAATCAAAATTACAATAAGGGTAAGAAAGCAGGTCCTATTTCATCCAATACTTGCAACTTGTAACTTGTGATCTTTTTCTCAGAAATTACTAAATAAATTTAATAAAATTTGCACTTTACAGAAAAAGTGATCTGTAATGAAATGTGTGTATATATTGTGAAGAAATTTGTGATTTGATTCCTTAAGTCAGAAATTTTTTAAAAAAAAGTCTGTACTGCATGTCATTACATTGAACCTATTAAATAATCATAATTAAAAAACTACACCTTCAGTAAACATACTTACTGTTTATTAAAAATCACACATGTACAGTAGTTCCTTTAAAAATTAGGGCAACTGTTTGAAAATATTTGTTTCTGAAAAAATTAACTTCTTCTTTTTTTTTTTTTTTTTTCAAAATGCGTACTTTAAAAATAACTTAGATGTTTTTCTTGGATGATAACCAGAAGCAGCTTGCATTATTTTTAAGGTCTTCATCACCTTTGAGACTGGTGATTTTCTTCTTTCCCCTTGCCTTCTTCAACATGCAAAGCACACTATATTCTGACTTAGTAATTCCTATGAAAGAGGCATAGTGTTGTTGTCTTGGTTTTCACTAATATTTTATTCAAATCATTCTTAAGCTTTCAGTTCCTTTGAATTTTCTTGAGCTTCCTTTGGGTCTTAACATTATGAAATATACATATTACATAATTATATTTAACAGTGATTAGGGTATGTTAAAAGTCAGAAACTTCTCTTTTATAAACCACAACAAATACAAAGACTTTTGTTAATGAAATGAAAGGTGCATGGATAATTAGATTGGAGTTATTTCATACATCTACAGTGATTTATGAAGAGGAAATTCCATCATAGAACAAGAAAGAATCTAAGATTTTAATCCAATTCGAACCTGATGTATTCAGACTTATGTGAGAGATGCAGCTAATACTTCAGAAGTTATTTGACACACTTATAATTTGAGAAAACTAACAAACCATGGACAAAAATTTGGAAAAGAAAATATGCCATTTAAAAATATTAAAATTAATTTTTTGTGTTTTTTCTTAAATATTCCTCCTGACCAAATCATTCATCATCCTGATGTTGGGAGAGATGCACACTGCAAAAACATTCATGGCTCTACATCACCTCACCTGATTTGAAGCCCAAGAATGTCTAAGAGTATATTTGTTGCCAAGAAAACTTCAGCCCTTATTTGAAGTAAGATATATTTGCTCACATTAAGCAGCTTCTGTATATTTCCATTGCATATCAAACTTATATTTCATTGCTTTATTTTAATATGATTTAAATTACTGTTTTTTTTTTTTTTTGGGAGAAAAAGAATGTGATGTAGGCAAATCCAAAGTATTAAGTTCCTGGCTCAGGTTAACATGTCATCACACTTGACAACCTTCAAATGAAAAAGTGTTAAGTCAGTTCTTAAACAACATCTAGTAGTAAATGTTGTACTTTTGTTTTATGTGATGACAAGTTGTGCTAAGTGCATTGTAATTCTAGCTTAAGAATCTGTAAATCAAACTTGCTTTTAGTTAATAAGAATTATTATATTTAACACATATTTATAGTAAACATAAGGGATTTTCATTATTAAGTTCCTAACATGTACACATATGTATTTAAAGATTTAGGTTATTTTAGAATATTATGGGCATAATATTTGAAAGAAATAAAATAGTAACAATTAACTGCATAAATGTATTCAAATGCTTTCATTATCTAATTTCTTGGAGTCTCCCAAAAAATGTATATGAACAATTTTCTATTTTTAAATGAGATGATCCATCTTGCGAGGAACTGCTCCTTAAATGCAGATAAAGTTTTCTGAAATCTGGTACTTAAGCTAATTTTAGGTCACTAGAGAATAAATTGATTTACATAATAATTTCCAAACTTGACACCTAAGTTCATTACACACACCTATTCTTAGGAATCTTACAAATGCAAAGCAGTGCTAATTACAAAAAGTAACTGTTTCTATGTAGAGCTAAACAGTGTCTGACATGCTCATTTCAATGCTTAAATTATAGCTTCCTCCACTCTCTTCCAGGCAGAAAACTTTTGGAAATCATTAGCCCTTTGCTATTTCATATTTTGCAAGGTATTACAGTTACCGCACAATTGTATACTTTCCATGTGACATTGTGACATTGCATGCTAAATGCTGCATGTAAACCTATAATGATCCAGTACAGGTGATAAAGAGTTTTGTATTCATTGACTAACAACATAATACGTTCTCTTTAATACCTATTTCACCTCATTTCTCAATGGATATCTCAAAAACTTTAGTTTGAGGCATTGTATCAATGATGAAATAAATAAATAAATATATTTTGAAAGGGATGGAAAGGTGAAGTTTATATGAAGCCCACATGTAGGCTATGGTTTCTTTGTCTTCCATAAACCAATGGATGACAATTTCAAGCTCTCTAATACCTACCTCTCATTGCAACATTTATGGAAGAGATGGATCCTTGCTTCTGATATTAGACATAACTGTGTTAATTCTGTCTGTCTGCTCTATATTATTCACAGCTAAAAATTGTATTTAAAATATATATGCATATGTGAGTGTGTGTTTTTTACTGCAGTTTTAGTTACCTTTTTATGCAATATTGATGAAACTAATTATTATAAAACTTGTATCTATTTTCTTTATTACTATTGTTATAGGTATAGGTACTGGTTATCCAGAGAGCAGTATAGTTTCTAAGAGGCAGGGAGAGTGGGAGAGAAAATGAGTATGGTGAGGTAGAAGAGGAGAAAATACCTAAAATGGAGAAAGTGGGAGAGAAGAGAAAAAGAGGGACAAGAAAGACATGATAAGATGAGTGAATGAGAGAAAGAGACAGAGGGAGGGGGAAAGGGAGAAAATATCATTGTGGAATATTGTGTTAATGAAGTGTTGTAAATAGAGTAGTGGGTTCTATCAATGATAAATAAATTAAAATAAACTATGCATTTAGGAATATACTAAACTTCAAATTAATATATTAAAATTAATATAGTAAAATAACCCTATCAAATTTAGTAGTGGTTGAATTGATTTAACATCTACCACAACTTAAACAAAGCTTGCATTTCTATCTTTCATTTTCCTTCTAATTTTAGATGATGAATTTATTTCTCTTTATCACTTGTTAAAAATATTTTCAAATAAAAATGGATATCTCTCTTTATCAAAAAGAAAGAAATTAAGAAATTGAATGAACAGTTCATTTTTTTAAGGGGCAGAGGAGGATTAGGCTATTGTGCCATATGCAACTATTGGGAGGAAAGGATGAGATGAAAGATCTGAAGGGTTGTTGCTCAGGCCAAGTAGTGGCTGTTACAGATATTGTAGGGTCCTTAAAGTTTACACATGGAAACACTCCTGCAGGCACTTCCCAGCATCCTCCTGATGAAGAGGTCTATACTGCCCTGGTTCCATACCATAGGAGAGGGTACGAGGGTCACTTTGAGATACACAAAAATTAAACTGGATAAAATCACTTTGACTGCTGGAGCTTTTCAAAGCATTCACCACCACACTGCATGCACTTTCTCATTCTCTCAAACCACTTTTGAATGCACTCCTACTACTCATTTTCATGTAGGTATAAAAGTTCACTTTCGAATGTTGCAACAGCTTCTTCAGGGCTCAAAAACCTCATTCCACGCATGTGATTTTTCACTGTGGGGAACAAAAAGAAGTCACATGAAGCCAAATCTGGACTGCAGGGGGGATGAGTCATCAACTTCACCTCTGTGGACTCCAGAAACTGGATCGTTGTAATGGCTGTGTGCGCAGAGGCATTGTCGTGGTGGAGCAGGATTCCTTGCAGTCCTGTTCTTGGCTGCAATTCATGAAGTTTCTCAAAAATCTGTGGTAAGCAGACTGTTGTGAACCAGTGCGCAGTAACTGTCTTTTGTTCCACAAGTGGATTGGTAGCCGCATGATGAGATTTAGAGAAGAAAGTGGTCACCATTTTCTTGCCAATGCCGCGTGGCTGCTTCACTTTCAGTGGAAGATAGCCATCCGGCAAGATCTGCACAGCAAACTGATGCTTAGTCTCAGGGTTAAACTGGTAAATCCAAGTTTCATCAGCAGTGACAATGTCAGAAACCCGCAGAGAATTACTTCCATCGAATCTGGCTAGCATTTCTTCACACCACTCAACACGGGTGCACTTTTGCAGATCAGTTAAATTGTGGGGCACCCAATGGGATGACACCTTCTCCATGCGAAGATAGTCATGCAATATTTTCAAAATTGATGGCAATCCAATCTGCATAGTTGTCTCAATTTCCTTAAATGTCTTGCAATTATTTTCGTGGACCATTCTTTTCACAGCAGCTACGTTTTCCTCAGTCACGGCCATAGATGGATGACCACTCCAAACCTCGTCCTTTAATAAAGTTCTGCCTCTTTTAAATTATTGAAATCGCTGCAAAGCTGTTGCACAGGATGGAGCAAGTCCCCAAAAGCCTGTTGTAAGCGCTCAAGATTTTGGGTCTCATTTAAACCCTTTTAAAATCATACAAAATCATTGCATGAAAGTGCTCTCTTTCCAACTCCATGCTGGCCAGCAACTGTCATCTCACTAGAGGTTGTTAATCTTGCGCTGTAGACTACGAGGGGAGAAGGAGGATGCAAACTGATTCAGTTTACATTTGCAAAGAATGTGGCTATCCAATGGTGCAATCCATTTAAATTGATTAACCTTAGTTTATGCATATCTCAAAACTTTCATAATGACCCTCATAGCAATTACAAGTGCATATCCACTGTGGACCAAACACCACCAAACTACCCAGTCAAGTCACATACTTGAAAGATGATATGAAATGAAATGGTGGGGACAGACCAGAAACATTTTTGTGATATTAGGAACACCACCCAAGCATTTGCCTAGCATCAAGGGAAAACCACAATAAAACCCAAGTTAGAGGAGTGGTTCGACGGAGATCAATCCCGTGACCTCCAAAATCCAGTGCACAAACAAAACTGCCTGAACCATCCCATTTGATATATGAGCAATTGAGAAACAGTTATAAAAATAAAAAGAAAAAAATGTCTGCCCTTGACTTGTCTCCATGAAAGTCAAAATATGCTTCTGTCCATGTCAAACTGCTTTATGCTTGTATTCTTAGAATCTGGTAGATGTACCTAAAATTAATAAATTTCTGCATAAAAATTGGAATTGGATTGGTTGGTGAGGGATGAATTGAGTAAAATAAAACAAAGGCCCTTCCTCCCAAAAAAAGAATTTTTGCCCAAAAATTAAAACTTTTAAGAACAAATTAAAACATTGGTTCTATTAACAATACTTTTAGTTTAGTTTATACTCATAGATTCCATTAAAGAAACATAACATGAAATTAAAATTGGGTGTACTTACCTTATTTGTGAAATATCAGTCATTTATAAAATGCCAAGAACAGAAAATAAAGAAGTTCAGTAGTAGGACAATGGTAGTCAGCATAACGAACTTTGGTTAAGACTAGATTGAAGAATACAGCTTGTAACCCAAAGAAAATTATTTTTCTTTCCTCATATAGAGTTCAAGCATTGCGTGTTCTGTAGCCACAAATCAAAATATTGGAATTTCTCAGAAGCTTCTAAGTGACTGACAATTAATTTAAGTGCCTAGAAGATTTCAGAAAAACCAGGCTCTATTGAGCTCTTCTTTGATGATTATTGGAGTTTGTTGCAGTTTTAAAAAGGTGTTGGGTGAAAACTTTGAGTGTTCAGTTGACTTTATCTCCACAAATTTAATCTTAGGTGTTAATGGTGTTCATTTTTTTAAGGTTAACTTTAACATAACAATTCTGACTCTGGAAGCACCTCTTCTGTAACATTATCTTGATATTTTTAAATTCACTACACTACAAGAAGCATAGCTGAAGGGACATTCCCTTAAAATAACTTCTTTATACACTCTTAAATGACTAATAGAAGAGAAATAAATCAGCAGTATTTGGGGTAGAAACCAACTATTATGCAGCATACTTCATTTTAGAAAGCATAATATTGACATCTACATTGTATATACAAAGGTGGATCCAGGATTTCTTAATAGAGGGGCTAATATATTTTTAAAAATACCTTACAAATTAACAAAATAGAGTCTGTAATGGAACATAAATAAATATTGAAACCTTCATATAAGTAATCCACGAATTATCCTTTAAATGCAAAGATTTATTTACATTTTTGGAAAACTTTTGAATTAATATATTAAATAGAGGCGCATTTTAAACATAATATTTAACTAAGCTGATTATTCAGTTTTACTATAACTTATTGATCCTCATTGATTCAAAACTTATTTAATAGAAAATGTAATGAGATTTAATATGCACCATTATTCTCTTTTCTTTCTTTTGGAGTTAATGGAACATTTTATGAGATATACAAGGTTCACTCTGAAAGTTCTGAGAATCACCAACAAGGAGTTGTGGTAAGTCAACAAGTTCTTCCTAGTTTTAGATTGAAGTTCAGTTAATAATATGAGCAAAACTAGCATGCTCCAAAAATGTGCAGCTTCAGCTTCACCAGACACAAGGATGGATCTCAAGCAAGAGCATTTCCATGTTATGATTTTCTATGACTTTAAAATCAGTTTACAGGAGAGGGAAATGAAAATTTTATTTATGGATGCTCTTTAACTACTGTGGTTCTGAACATCGTTCTCAGCATGCCATTCTATATTCTAAATTTTGCTCAGAGACCTCTTTATCAGACCTCTTTTCAGATTCTTTTACATGCTATAAATCTGTGGTTCTCAACATCGTTCTCAGCATGCCATTCTATATTCTGCTCAGAGACCTCTTTATCAGGCTTCAGATTCTTTTATGTGCTATAAATCTGAGACATAGGACCAATGGCTTTACTTTTCTTCTGAAGGAAGCCATGCTAAGGATTTTTACATCCGAAAAAATCCATCGTCCTCTGCCAGGTTTAAACCTGCAACCCTGGATATATGAGGCTAGCATGGTAACCACTACACCAAGGAGGGCGATAAGGGAGAGGGAGAATGCCATCTAAGACTGCACTATGCATTTGGGGATCTTTGCCCTTTGCAATCCTATCAATGGTTTGCAGAGTATAGAAGATGAAGAGATTCCCTTGAAGATGAAGACTGCACAGGATGACCAACTTCAACAACAATGGATGAAAATGCAGTGAAAGCTGAGCATTTGTTGTGGGAAGACAATCATTGTACATATTATCAGATTCAAGATGCCCTGAATATTGGACCAGCAGCAGTGAACATTATCCTTATACTAGTTGGAAACTATGCAATTGTTGGATCCCCCATCCCCTCACAAATCAGCAGAAAGAGGCATGTATACAACGGTGCCAGGACAATGCCATTCTTGTCATTAAATTCAATAAATCTTTATTGATTAATAATCTTCATCTACCTAAACATTCATAACTAATATTAGCTAAACAAAATAAACCATTATAGAAAAATTTGATGCAGGATGATCCAAAACATACTTAACATTGTAACAGGTGACAAAAGTGAATACCCAATATGATAATATAGCCTACATTTCACAAAGATTTAACTCACTAAACCATAAAAAAATCATCAAATTTACCAAGTGACAGTCATTGGACTGGTATTTCTTAGCAGAAGATTCCCTAAAGATAATGAAGTGAATAAGAAGTGTTGGCAAGAAAATAATCTATTCTTTCTTCTCAGCTAGTGGCCATATTTTGAAAATTCTGGTTGAGGGACAAAAGGCTGTCACTGCCAGATGATACACCACAAGTCTTCAATGAACTGAGAGCAAAACTGGTCTGTAGAATTTTGTTGCACTATGACAATGCCACTGCCCACAATGCATAAAAGATAACTCAATTTCTGTAGGAGTCAAATACTTATTCAAGCCTCCCTACAGTCCAGATCTGGCCCTATGTGACTTTTTCATATTCCTAAAAGAAAAAAATTCAGGTTGATTAGAATAACCTGAAATTGCAGTAGTTTCTTACAAAGAATATACTTGCACTCTCTGCAACAAAGAGTGATGTTAAGTATTTGAAAAATGGTTAGAAAGGATGAGATGAAGAATACTTTCATAAGATACAATGATCATATTTAAATTTTTAAAATGTTATCACACTCAATCTCAAAACTTTCAGAGTGAACCCACATACTTCACTACTATGATAAATTCTCTTATTAACTATAATCAAAATATTATGTGTTATAAGGAAATAAATTATAAATAAAAGTGTTGATTTTGATTATAAGAAAGTAACACCACCTTTATTGTATCTACAAATTAGAAGGGGGTTTTGTCCCTCATAGTAGCTACCTGGGTCCACCTACACTCAAGTATATTATTATATTCTCTCAGTTAAACTAAAACAAATAAAGTAATATTTTGCCAACCATACATACATTTTCTCTAGCCCAAATTATATAATTACAAACTTTCATGTCTTTCTTATATTGCATCATTTGAAGGTGATAGTTGAGAGGTTTAATTTTAAAATGCAACTTTTCCGCTATTGTAAAAGCATAAGGTTATAACAGTTGCTTTTAAGAGATTTATTACCCATCTTACCATTAAGTAAAACAAATATAATGCAAAACGTGTTCTTTCTCACTAAATACTATTTTTCACTAGCAAGTTAATTTCAAAGTACCCTTTCCATCAGTTACTTAGTTTCAAAGAGGTTATTTTTCCAAGTGACAATCAATGGAATATATGTAATCATGTGCTGCTTTGAATCAGAAAAAGTGAACAGCTAAACTTATAAGTTCATGTTTTTGTTATGTAAGGAATGAAAAGAATGTTGTTATGTCTGAGATATTATAAATTGTATAAGATTGAGCTTTCAGTTGTTGCTGATTTTGAAACAACCACTAAAATTTAAAAAAAAAAAAAAAAAAAAAAACATACAAATAGCACTTCAAATAGTGATAAAAATGTAATTAATTATATGTATATAGGTAGAGGAGGTATTATATTCCACCCAAAAATCTGATGTCAAGATTTAACCAGACATGCATGTTTTAAGGCACCTTGAATATAAAAAATTAGAAAATGTGTGTGTTTATGCAAGTGTGTGTAAGAGAGAACAGCATAACTCAAAAACAAAGTATGTTAAATACCAAAATTTGTATTTGAGTTCAGCATCTTTCAAGGACATGACACAAAGAACTTCAAGAAAATGCCCTACCAAACTACCCTTTATATGGAAACATTTTTGAAAATTTTGATTTTCCAAATAATGGCTCTAACAATTTTGATTAATATACCATATATTTAAGATATTTTCATCACAAATAAATTATATTTTGCCCTTTATATTTTGGATGACTTTTGCATAGCCCATGAACCATAAGAGATAGACTAAATATTATTATGCAAGAAATGTAGATTGTGTTAAAACACACAATTTATGAACCGCAGACTAAACTCCATTTTTTAATGGTGTTGCCCATTTCTGAGATATTCCTTGTTATTGGTTTCTAAATTTCAAGTACTAAAGACTTTTCTCAAATGGGAAGTTATTGCTCGCTTTTTAGTATCCTGGTCATGCAAAGAAAACAGATTTTCAATTGCATCACATAGCAATAGCTTATAAAAGATTTGACTATTCCTTTAGGCTTGTAATTGCAAAGAACTAAATAATATGATCTTTTGCAGTAACGTTTATCTTGATTAGCATGAAGTAGTTAGGGAAATAATGTTTTGCAAGAATAGTTTGATGCAGAATAGATAGAAAAAGTTATGTGAATGAAATGCAGTGCTTATTGAAGTCAGTGTTAAACAGGATAATGAACTTTTCTGTTTTAAAATCAACAATAATATTAGCAAGCCAGGAGATTGCAGTATTTCTCAACGTGAACTACAGTGAGGGATGGATAGTTTCCTAAAGAGATGCCAAAAATGTGTGGACTATGGTGGTGGCCAGTTTCAGCATCTCCTTTAATAACATTGGTAAGTAAAGCCTTTAAAAGTAGTTTTAAAAATGTTGCATGCTTTCATTTACATCTTTCTATAATAGTGACAGATGGTGTACAAGCATTGAGGGTGCAGACAGGCAAAACACTGTGCAACCAGTTTGGACGTTTTTGGATCACAATATAAGTAAACCAATGTTTTAAAGAGCCTTAAAATTTGAGCTCAACTGTTATGCTGTTTGTTGCAAAACCTTTTGATTTTAATTTGTATCTCACTGTGAAATACTTTTATTGATTCTAATTTAAGACAACTGTAACACTTTTCAGAAAATCAATATTATAGGGTTTTGAGTTATGTAAAAATATCTGATGTATATTTTCTTCTCCCTTTCCATTATGATCCCCTCCCTTCACCCACAAATATAATGGAAGCTGTATGTGTTCATAAAAATTAAAATGTGAAATGCTTATATTTGAACTCATTTGTTTGTATTTCTGACTTACAAAATTCAGATTTTGTCAAACTTTCAGTTACTGTCTTAATTGCTATTTAAGTAACATTTCAATTAATTCCCTTAGATAATTAACACTAATATGCTAAACCCCAATATTAAAGAGTGTTCATATATAATATTAATGTTTTCTTATTTTTTCTGAAAATTAGATAAAATGGAAAAATTGCATTTTGGAACTAGATCCCTCATATAGATGATTAATAAAACAAAGGCTTTATTGAACAACATTTTTAATAAATATGCCGGTGGAAAGAAAAACTTAAATAACAATCAATTATATAACTGCTAATAGTTCCCTTTCCACCTTCCATGCAAATTGCCATTTACACAGCCCTTAACATAAAAGTGCTTTAAATAATGACTACAAATATTTTATATAAATGGTTCAGGGAAGATACACCATGCTTTAATTACTTATTACAAATTTTTTGATCTAAAAGCACTTGGTAAAAATCATAGTTAAAAAACAGGAACTAGCAATAAATATACATAGCTTAACCTCATGGAATTTTTGGTAAAATATTCTAACACCATAAGAACTGTAGTATAAATGCAAAAATCCTTAGCATACAATGCTAAGCTTAAAAGGAATGGTCTCTTAATTCATCAATATTACAGTCTTCAATGTCAAAGTATCTGACAAAACACAGGAAGTGTTAACTGATTACTAGTTATTTTATGAGTATGTGTGATTCAAGGGTATCCATCTAAGTATGATAATGATGAGGTAAGGTTATCCCTTTGTTGCATGAATTATTTTGCTACATATTATGCTGTGCTTCCTCTAATTTCTAAACCAATTTTTATAACCCTGTTAAGACTCCTTAAGAGAAGCAATTTGAATAGGCATGATCATTAAGATGAGATTAAATGGATTGGAGATCTATTCAAAGCCAAATGTCATGAGTGTGAATCCCAATGACTGCAGTCAAATGTGCCTGTGGTAAAGGATGGAGAGGGTTCATGTAAAATAACATGATGTGATGGCATGCATGATAATGGCAGGGTTGCATTTCAGTTGTTTGTATTTTGTTTTTATTCTAAAGAAATACTACTGAAATAATTAATTTTTATAGTGTACATAAAATAGCTACAATATTTTATTTTGTCAAATATTAGTATAGTATTAAAACAATAAAAACCACTATTAAAATATACTAAAACTTTGACTTCACATCTTTGTTACAATGTGCAACACTGTGCAATAAATGTTAATGGCCCTTTTATATTTGTGCAAAATTACATACTTTTGATGCATGTAAAGCAGGACAATTATTTCCTTCCTGCTGTCTGTATAGTTCCATAACAACTAAGAGTTATTGTTCTCTAACAGAATAATGCAAGGACACAAAAAAAAACAGGGAAGTTATGATAGCTTTCATTGATTGGGTTACTAATCCTTTCTCATGCAATAATTGCATTAAAAATATATTTGAACCAAGCAATGTCAGTGTTAAAGGAATGAACCAGTGAAAATATACATTGCAAGTCAGTAATTACTATTGTCATTTTGACATATTACCACTAGTAAGTTAATAATACAGCTTTAATTCTTCAGTAACAATCTTGTTAGGCTTGTGTGGGCAGGGATAATGTTCCTTCACAGAAATTCTGTATTTGGTCCACTGTTGTTGGTTTATGTTTCTTTATAATGAGATAGAATGAAAAGTGGCAACTGTCTGAAAGATGATAAGCGTTTTTAGACATGAATAATAAGTGGCATTTGGGCTGAAATGCTATTGTAACATTAGTCACAATACTATGCTGGGAGCTAAAGAGATAACCAGTAATAAATAGGTAATTTGTTCTAAATGTTTTTCATTGACCTTAGATCTTCTATATGCTCTATGTTTAAATAAACAAGAACAAATGCCTTCAAATATGAGAGCATAAGAAGCAATCCCCACCCTTAGAATACTCATTTAGAAAACACACAACAGAAGCACTTTACCTAAAATGTCCATAAAAGTGAGTTGTTTACTGTGGTGTTATTTTATGACAGCAGATGTCATAAACATGGGCCTAAAATTCTGTTTGTCATCTAGTATTAAAGTCTTAAACACTAAATATTCCATGTATAAACATGTTAGAAGTTGTATACAATAGATACATTGTAAGAAATAAGCATACAGACTGGGTTGTTACACTAGACTTCATTACCTTTAATTTATAATACATGTTCTAGGAGCATTTGCTCCCATCCTCAACTATAGCCCACTTGTGAGAGATCCTGAGAAAACCTCTGTGTTGACATAATTATTTATCAGTCAGCTGGAAGTTCTAGCTGCTATACCTTTTAAGGGTCAAATTTTCAGCAATTTCCACACTTGTGCTCAGGGCAAAATAATTATATTAGAAGTACTGTCACGCATGCAACACTGATTTTCTGCCTTAGCTTTATTTTATAAATTTTGTATAACTCCTCCATGTGTACCAAGTTTTCAGGAACAGAAAAGATTTTTCAGCATCAAAACATTCTTAATAGCTTTTAATTTAAACCTCAGTAGACAGAATTATGAAATAATGAAGGAAGAAATATATAATTACATTTTTTGTACAACTAACAGTCAGAAGAAAGAAATTGAACAATATGTTATTTATATCTTCTGCTACTTCTTCTCAAATAGCTCTAGGCTGTCCTGTCAAACAGCAATCTTAATCCTCAGATGATCACTAATTTGGATGTTACAAATATGTTAAAGCATGCATTCTGGAAAGCATGCATTATGATACATAAAGAGACTTACTAAAAGAATTGAAACACTTTTTGCCCAAAGTGATGCACATTATTTTTTTCCAGGCACAAATGGACATTGCTTGTCTTTGGTTACACATTTTACTGTTTTCAAGCATTGGAAGTTTGCAACAAATTCATAGAAGTCTAGTGACGATGGGTAATGCATCTTTTGTTAATAAAAATTAATATAAGCAAATTTTTTGTATGTGGAAGTAAAGCAAAATAACATTTGCTATTTATAAAATATTTGTGCTTTAGTTATACCTCATCATTATTACTATAATGTTCTGTTGATATTATTGTCTAGGCTCACATTTCATAAAATATAACTAGTACTCAGGTAAACATCTGAATGATCAGATGCTGAGCTCTGAACTTATGTTCCATGAAGTTTTGGAATGTTCAAAAACATATTAGATGTATAAGTCACTCAACAGGCAAGCATTCAGTTTCTTTCCAGGGCACATGTGGATTGCTTGCTCACACTTGAACTGGTTTCTCCTTTCCCAGTACCAACATTATCTTCTGCAGGACTCGAGTTATCGCTACTGTAGGGAGAAAAAAATACATCTGTTAGCAAGTTTTGTATGTAACACACTCTGCTGTAGTCTAATGGAGGAGAACTATAGAAAACATATATTTTAAGACAACTTGCAGTCTCGTACCAAAGTTGTTTCAACTACTAATCATTAAACAACAAATACAGTGGTATGCATGACAGTTAAATATTGGACATATCACCTAATATGTAGGGAGATACATCTTTCTGCATTTGGAATAAGATAATATAATTTATGTGTATTTATACAATATAAGAAATAGGGCATTAATGTGAATATGCCAAAATAATCATTAAAAATAAAAATGGATTATATAAAACTGTAATGTCTTGGTGTCTAAAGGAGAAAATATAAACATTTTTCTATCACCATCCTTGTTTAAAATGTTCTGTATTGGAATAATCTGTAACAGTAATGTAGATCAGTCACTGTCAAGAGCCATTAAGTAAGAGTCATAATGTACTTTGCCTTATGTAAAATTAAAAATAAACTAGAGTGGCAGGATATTTTAGTCTGTCTGTATTGATATACATACTAATTGTAATAAAATATATAAATGACTACCATAAGGCCTTATTCACAATGAAAAATAAACATACGTGCAGTATAAATGCAAGGCTTTGTACCCCTGTTATTTAATGGAAGCATTCGCTAGAGTTGGGCAATGCAATACGTAATGCTCCAAACTTAATGCTTGTATTATGTATATAAAGAAAATATTCTGCATTTCTTTCTCCATACTTACCAGTCTTTGAACCACATACAATTGTGTTTTAGATTTTATGCCATCTACTATACAATCATGATGCTCTTACATGTGGCAGCACATGCCAGAAGATCCCCAAATCTGATGTTTGATTGATACAACTTTTTATGTTCCTACTGATCTATAAACAAGACATTTTCTCTTTGGGCATTATTGGTTATGTTATTCAATTTGAAACTTGTAATATGTTCAGAAGCTTTCCTAATTTACCAATTTAGAAGCCCTTGGCAGCTTTTAGTGTTATGTTGACAGTTGCAGTATATATGGCCTTTCGTCATGTTTGCCTATATGCTGCAATATGTTAGTGCTATGTCTTCATTGTGAATGGAGCCTAAAAGGATATGCATAAAAAAGGCCTTAATTTTTATACAATCCAGGTTAACTTAAAGTCTTAATTCAACTTTGTGCATGACCATATTATATACAAAATGAAGACTTGTAGGTACCTTTTCAACACAGAGGAGCAATAGCTCTAGGAAACTATACTTATCTGCATTTATGAGTTTAATTAACAAACAAATTAAAAATCAAATCAATGAGCCTGAAAAAAGCAGGCATCATGGACAGGTCATTCTCTTGTTACAAATCTAAATTAAGTATTACAGAAGCATCATCAATAAATTCTAAAACTACTCACTATTTACAACTCTGTTATGTATTTCTGAATGCTTATACTTTATTTGCTATAAATTAGGTCACTAAAAGCATGTAATTTTTTTAATTGCTCTATATCACCATTTAGGTGGATGAGTTTTTCTATAGCGCATTGGAAATATAATTCAAACATATTGTAAACATGGTCATTTAACAGGAAATACCTTCAGAAATACACATTTGAAATATAAAGCCATATATATTTTAAATATAAAAGTCATAATCAACCACTTATTAACATTACAAAGAAACCAAAACAAAATTTAAGTGAACAATGCATATAGATATTATATACATATCCTTCTTTATTTTCCTGGTAAATGTATTTCATTTAATTAATTTCATTTCTTTCATTCATTCATTAATATGAAGGGGATAAATAAATCCCCTTAGGTTATGAAATAATAATAATAATTATATTTTTTTTATAGAGATTCTCATGGTTCATAAAATATGGCAAATATTAATATAGGGGAATCTGTTTATAAAAGGAAAACACTTATGGACACCAGAAGGTCATTAGGAAGTTAAGAAAGCTATCACATACACTACATTACATTCTGGTTATACAATAACTGCTTAATGAATAGTAACCAAATTTGGGTTGCTTATATTTTATGAGATTCTGCAAAAAATGTTTATGCACATAAAATAAGTAAAATAAGTGATAAAAAATAAAAGATTTTGAGTCGGTTTTTGAAAATAAGTGATGTTTGTGTAATAAAAACCGACTCAAATTCTTTTATTTTTTTTATTTATTTTTTTTTAAGTAAATTCTCTTTTCAAATTGTGTAAAATGATATAAATGACAACCTGCTTCTTTATTCAAAATTTTGCAACTCATATTTCAGGTTCACTTTCTTCCCATGATTTTGCTTCTGTGTTTACCATTTTTTCCCTAAATCACATAAATGATAATTTTATATTGTGAAAAAATATTTTTCCATTACTTTTTAATTTTTCCAGAATGAAAAATAATTCAGGTGACCCAAAAAGGTGATTTCTTCATAAATAGCTTTTCATTCTCACATTTATTTAAAATCTGAGTAAAAAGTAGTTATGATAGTTGCCAGATATATCCAGCAATCATTATAATATTTTTATATGAAATGTGTACCAGAAGTATGAAAAGAGCAAGTTATGGGAAAATGAGATAGATATATAATAGATAAGGTTATGTGCTGACATGTTTAAATTGGCAATTTAAAGGGCCAAATTAGTCAATAAGCCCAATGATATATATAATTTTGAAATTTGGAATTATTATTTTTTATTTCACAGAAAACAAGGAATCAAATTTTTTAAGCATTTCAACCTCCCAGTGTCCTCTAGAAGAAGATGAAGTCTAAAAGTAAATAAATAAAATACAGGTACAAGAAAGAAAATAATGGGAAGAAATGCATATGGAAAATGCTATGCCATATACATATTTATATGCACAGGAACTCAATGGCACAAGTGCAAAAACTTCATGGCAGTTACAGTAGACTTGCACGATCAAAATTGTTAACTCTTTGGCTGAAACCAGAATATGGTCATATTTTCAATTTCATGACTCAAACAGTGTTTGCATTGAAATATCATATTTTCTGAAAATGTTGCTTTTAGTTCTTATTCTAATTCCTTTACCAAAATATCATTCAGTTTATCTTATTCAGAAACAATCAGCAAAACAAAATTCTCTTATCACTGAAATTAAATATTAAATGTTACGATAAATAACTTGGAATAATTAAATGCTAAATATATCTACATTCCTTTCATATTCATTTTCTCACAAATATTCATATGTTTTCAAATGTTCTGTTTGTACTATACTGAATGGTATGAAGGTGCAAATAGACCAAGGCTTAATGCACTGTTGAATTTTGTAAGAGAGGAGAGCAGTTCAGTCAAAACCTGCTATTATGTCTAAGAGCCTCGGCAAATGCTGGATCTAAGTGAAAGGAGGAAGTTTCCGATTGCTGACAACAATGGCACTGATTATTATTAACTATCCATTCACTGAGTCAGGTGGCTCAGGCACTCGGGAGGTCATGGGTTCAATTTCCACTCCTGACCTCTGGCCCAAGGGTTTTTAAGGGGTTTTCCCAGGTCACTAGGCAAATGCTGAGGAGGTTTCTTCGTTCCCCCAAACTTCCTGTCCCTTCATTTCATCCAACTGGTCTCTTTCAGGGTTGTGTCAGTGAGGACTGTGGTGGTGAATACACTATGGAAATACAGCTCTCAGCGGCAAGATGGCATTGGAGTTGCCTATAGGACCAAGGAGGTTCAATTATATTTGGAGCACGGATTCCTAGTGCTCATGGCATCAAGATGAAGAACTACTTGGACTATATTTGAACCCTCCAGTGGCTCTTTCCCTGTGGTCTGGTTTTGGCCATCTATTGATTATACTCTCATGTCGTCCTATCCTCCTGGCATCTGATGCACAATAAGTCCATCATGGCTGTAGAGTGGAACCCCATCCAGAATGACACACAATATTCTTTTCTTTTAATACTTGAAGTGATGATAGAGATACACCAGCTTTAATTTCTCTTTGACTTATTAAGAGATAAATTTAGATGCGTTTAGTGTACATTAGGTATAGGAAAAAAGGCTTTAAACATACATTTACAGAACCATAATCTAGAGCAATATTCCTATCAACTTACAATTCCTAACATAGATGGTCCATTATTGTGCCATTTTGTAACATCACAAAACAAAACAAAATGAGTTACCTAGCTATCATTAATTTCCTTTAAAAAGACTTTCTAGGGCTGTGGTCAAAAGAAGTTAATTGGTTAGAATGTGAACTATCCAATTCTTCTGTAATTTGTATTATTATAATTTTAACCAAAGCAATTACAAACCTGACTGTAAAATAAAAGAGGCAAGAGCACTTCCAATTGTTTTAAGCATTTAAGTCAACAGCACTTCCAATTGCTTTCCCTAATTATCTACCTCACAAAGTATCCAAAGCAGTAACAACAAGGAAAGAAGTTGTCAATCAAGAACAATAGGACAGTAAAGAGAATTCTGCTGTTTGAATAATAATCAACAATTAATATAATGATGATGATGATGTAGATGATGATTGTGATACATGTATATACCTAATTTTATTTTATAGCTCCAAATAAGACATAAAATTCCATCTTTCATTTCTGGCCTGTACAAATAGGAGGACTTATAGTGAGGAAAATAATTGCAGAAATTACATCTTACTGAGCAGTGATGTAATGTATATCACAAAATGCACTTATCTCACAAACTCTATATACACAGGACAAAAATAATTTTGTTATCTTCTCCAAGATTTTTAATGTTTCTACTAAAAGAGTTTATTGTAAACACCAAAACTGCCAAAAATATGTCACAGAATGGCACTGGAAATGTATGCTAATCCAGTATTATCTGTTACAAACATGTTCTCTTCTGTTGTCTTGAATCATGGTTTGATAGAATTTCTCATGACATTCCCCATGAAAGAGGGAAAAGGAAGGTTTTGAAAATCATGGTCTAATTTGAGCCTTATCAGCTATTTGTTTCTTAGAATTTGTTTGAGGTCATCACATGTTTACAGTTGGTACAGATATAGATGCACGAGTTTACTTTACAGGAACACCTATAATTGTGGTTGACCCAAATGGAATTAAAATTTTCATCTGTGCAGTATATACAACCCATTCCAGGCTATTGGTGAACTAATATGCTGACATTTCATTTCCATTTTTCTCAGGAACATTGCTGCAGCTACAACATAATGATGGAAAATCTGAGGTATTTTAATTTCAAGCCTCAGAGTTGCAAAGTTCTCCTATTATAATGTTACAATAGTTAAGTGACTGGATGGATGTTAGTCTGTGTTCAACACTAATCGGCAGCTAGCTGACCAAATTAATTTGCTGATCATTTGATTTTGCTGTATAATTGTGAATGTTGGCACAGTCTTGCCAAACCTTTCAACATTTTGATTCATTTCTTTCAGTATAGACTGCTTCTTCAGGCTAAAATTTGCCAACGATTTGCCCATCTTATGATGAAGCTTCCTCAGGGCTGATTGCATCTTGTCCAGTTGGCATTCCTTATTTTATACCTTGGTTGGGACATGACAAGTACCGCCCTCCTGTGTTCCCATTAGTTGACATTTGGCCAATGCATAAGGTTGCTGTTTCTTGTATTCTCATTGGTTCGCTGGCAGCAAGGTGGAATGGTTTTCTTAACAGAGATCTCCACAATATTCAGATTTTTTCCATTGTCTCTGTTAACTTTTTGTCTTCTTTAAAAATCTCAATACTTTTGTGTATAATGTGATGTTTATAATCTCCACATGGGACCAGTAATTTTATGTCATCAAAATCAATATGACAGTTGATTTGAATAGCATACTTGACTAATGTGGGCTTCTCAGATTGATTGAGTTTGAAGCTCCTGATATGCCCTTTATGATGTGTGACTGCTGATCTTCCAGTTTGGCCTATAGGGGCTGCGCCGTGGCCGAGTGGATAGACCACTTGCCTCTCACCTAGATGGCCAGGGTTCGATCCCAAGCAACCGAATGTGAGATTTGTGGTGGACAAAGCGGCATTGGGGCGGGTTTTCTCCAAGCACTCTGGTTTCCCTCACCATCGCATTCCACCAGTGCTCCATCATCATTCATGTATCATCAGTGTTATAAGTAGTTAAAGCGGACATTAAACACTACAAAAAATTCTGTCCTATATATGTTTTCCTCAATTGCATGGTATTTTATAAATCCTTGGATTAAATAATGGATTAGATTTGTCTTTTACTGGTGTGAGGATGGATTGTAGCTCCCTAACCTTGCTGTAATGAGTATTAACCTCATGTTTGCATAGGACCTTGTCAATTCTTTCAGTGGTGCCTGAATAAAAGGAAGGCAGGACCTTTTGTCTTTTGTTTTTCTTTTTGTGTTTGTGGTTTTTTGACAGTATTTCCTCAATGTTTTATTTCAGTATTTGAGTATCCATTGGCTTTTAGCACTTCCTGTAAGTGGTATTTCACAGAAGTATTGGACGAAGATAATCTTAACATTGGCCATGGAAGTTTACAGAAACATACTTTCAACATTTACTAAATCTGAATTAATATAATATCAATATAATTATATATTGCATTCCTTTCCTGAAAATCCCATTTAAAAGTTTCAATTTATATAACATAAAGATGAATTACCTATAACAAGAGAGTACCTGAATTGCTGAGGGTCTTAAGCATATCATTGGATCTGGTACAGCACAGCATAGTACAAGAAATGAATATCATGGACAAATACTTCATACACATTTGTAAAACTTGTGTTATAGATTAAAATATTAATGGGAATGCACAGTGAAGTAACTTACTTATTTCAAGAGTGAATTTTGAGTGTAATCTATGTTTTTACTCCTATTTGTGTTATAGAGTTTAAACTATAAATAGTAACTACACTGCCAATTCAAATAAAGCTATAAGTTATCTTAATGTCCTGAGTAAACATACCTCAAAGATTCCTTTAGCTAAACACATATACCTATTTTCAAAATTTTTTCAAAATTCTGGTACTTTATAAAAAAACTATTATACTAGTGGATTATTGAAGGTAAATGATGTGCTCTTATGTAAGTTGTTTCTTAATTTTCTGGAAAAATAGCAAAAGTGCCAAAAAATAGCCACTTCACAGTTACAGCTATATAAAGTGTAGAATAACTACTTTATTTGTTGCTTGCAGATTCAGGGAAAATCACGTTCAAATTCATTCAAAACTTTGCATTAGACATGTCAGAAGTCACCATGCAGTGATGAAATAAAAATAAAAAGAAGATGAGAACTGAGTCCATTTCATTTTAACATACTTACCTCAATCCGTAAGACACTATAATTTGATTTTAATATCAAATGCCATCAGTAAGTATAAGATTCATGCAAAAGGCATAAGACAACTGTAAATTTAAATGCTTCAAATAATAAATGCATTTTTGCTGATCTTATTAATGTATTTATAAAATCTTATAGATGAGGTACTGTTGAATGCAAAATGATTGAGAGGGTTAGGTCTGAGTTTTATACTTCTTTATTTTTATGAACAGTTTTCTAAATGTTTACTATTCATTGCAAAATTTGAATTGTTAATTTTTCATTATAAAAGAAACTAAAAACAATTTTAAATGTTTATTTTATTGATATACTGCAACTTTACTCTATTCATAACTAGAGGTGAAGCAATTTATTAGTTTCCAAAGAATTTCATGCATTTGTAAATCTTAAACTCTGAAAAATACTAATTTTCATTATCAATGTCCAATAAAAGTGTCATGTGTTAATTGCATTCTAGATTCTTGTTCTATTTTCTTGAAGGAATATTAAATGTTTCTATATTCTATTAAGAGAAGGTTAACGAATATTTTAACTAATGGAAAAAACATGAAGAAAACATAAAACTTAGTTCCAGTGTCCTTTAAGTGCAGAGCTCTAAAAATCTCAACTGTAAAGCAAAACATGGTGCACAGGTATAATCTGTATGTTAAATTTCAGTATATTAGTGTCCAGAGTCTAATATCTACTTGGAAAGATAGGCAATAAATTTTATTTTGAGCGTGCAAGCTATGTAACAGTGTGTGCAGCCTTCAGCAACCACGCAAGTGTGTTCTGCTGGTAAATAGAGAAATTTTGTTAAACCAGCTTGCTGGATGAACATGAGTTGGAAAATATTCATTATTATTGTTCCATTATTAAAGAGTATGTTTGCAAAATATTACTCTTGAATTTCAAAGAGAAGTGCATTTAATAATATAATTAATTTTCTTCTGTAATATGCCATGCTCCTTTTCTGAGCTTTTTTTCCCTTTTTTTTTTTGTTGTTAAACTTTAAGTATACTTTTCTCTTAACCATCCATGGAATTTTGTACATGCTCTTGATTATGACATTTATTATTATATGCAATTATTTTGTATCTTTGATATGAATATCTCACTAAAATAGTAGTAATTTAGAAAATATTATAAAAATAGTAAAAAGAATTAGAAAATAAAATCGTACACATAATTATAAAACCAGTATTGTAGATATGATACTGCATATAAAATTTCCCAGCATGGGAGCAAATGTACCAAGTTTTGTTGCAAACTCATTACTTTAATTTCCATATGAAATATGCTGAATTAAAGGATTCTTTTTCTTCAAAGTTCTCTCGGGCTCCCAGCCAGGAGTAGATATGGTGAGGCATATCTACACCTAGCTGGAAGCGCAAGAGAACTTCAAAGATTTACCCCTCCAGAAAAGCTACAGCTCTTATTTGGGTTCTTATTGTTCTCTCTGAAAGTGTTAATTTGTTCTTCCAGCAAGCTTTTTAAATGTTAGTAAAAGGACAGCAAAGAAAGCAATTTTAAGAGTATATCTAAAATGAAAGGGTTTAAAAAAAAATTAGAACCTTTGATGAATGTGGACGGACAACCATCATTAGCTTTTGTAGACTGTGTGTTGTTCGACCTGAAATCAGAATATCAAACATAGGAGAATTTATTTAATTAGTCAAATAAGTGGCTTAAAATAAATTAACAACAATTTTATTTTAAGGATGAAATTATATAATGAATTAAAAGAGAGTACTTCACTATCTGGACATACCTGCAGCAATGGAACTTAAATTAATATCCTACATTTAGTCATTTGGTGTAGCTTCATTCCATAGAGATTAAAACTTAAAAAAATATAGTATGTCAATTGAAAAAAAGTATGTTCTTTGCATGTAGTAAAAAAATTGTCTCTGATTCCCACCACACAAGAAAAGTAGAAGGCAAACCAACCGTAATAGAAGTAAAACATCAGTCATTATTTGTGAAAACTTTAGCTTTTGTGCTATACAGAAGACAAAAATAATATTTATTACTCAGACAAATGTCAGAGTTCTTAGGAAATTCAGTGGTATGTAAAACATTAGGTGGTATAAAAGCCAAAATGGTAATGCTTTCCCAAAATAATATCTTAAGGAAAGATGGTAACTGTATAGTCCTCATAATTTTTCTGTTAGCCATTCTACATCTACATTATGTGCACATAAGCCCAGAGATCATTACCCTTAAAATTAGGTACACATGGTTGCATATATGATGTCCCAACATTGTCAGGCAACATTTTATTAACTATCTCAATGGTCGTGGGAGATATGTCGCAAGTACTCTTCTTCATTGTTTAGTCAAACATTTGGGCTTGTTAAATGTAGCTCAGGCAATGTATGCAAATACCTACATTATGGAGAGGAAGAATTGTGCCATTTGAAGATATTATTAAGGCAACTCTATGAGACTTTGCACAGTTCAAAAGTAGATAAACTATTGATAAGCAGGAGGGGCTGGCATTAAGGATCAGAGAAAAAGAAACTAATGGCCAAATAAAATCATTCCTGAATAACATGGTACCCTTGTAGCAGCAGTAAGTGTCCAATCTTAAGACCATGAAAGATGTCAAGGCATAATCAAGCCTGTGAGTTAGTGTCCAAACACCAACTCAAAGGTTCCACTTGGCACTGTAAGAGTTCTTCTCCACCCACAATCAAGAGTTGCACATAAGATTCACTCTGCAGGAACTTAAGATTAATGAGAAAAGTGAAATGGAGTTTTATTTAAAGACACTGCTTAACTCTTTAACACTTTAATACTCAGCATCCCAATCTATAATGGGCATGAAAGACTGATTAATTTTGCTCAGAGACATCTTTATCAAACTTGAGGTTCTTTTATAAGCCATAAATCTATGACATGGAACAAAAGCTTTACTTCCCTTCTGAAGGAAGGCATGCTAAGGATTTTTACACCCAAAAAAATCCATTGTCCTCTGGGTTTGAACCCCCGACCTGGGTATAAGATAACGACTACACCATGGAGGGCAACAGAATCATAAACCATATGAACAGAAAAAAAAAATTGTTTTGTTCTGAACATAATCATCAAATTAAATATTGAAGGCCTGAAGGCTCCTGAAATGATTCCAGAATCTACAGGTGATTAGAAAATCTGGACATTGCTTGTTCACTTTTTGAATCAGTGCTGCTGGTCCTGGTGAGCTTGTAGAGACCATGGCAAATATGAACCTCAAGGGTACTATCCTTAAGTATGTTATTATCCCTAGTGTGCTGACAGACTATTCTTAATATAAAGTGCCCATTATTCATATAGTGCAGGATAATAGGTCAATATCCAACCCTTACTGTACAGAACTTCTTTGCCAAGCTCTCCAATATTCTTGCTCTTGATTGGTCACCTAAATCACAGATCTCAACATCATCGAGAATGTATTTGCCAGGATGTTTCAAGTTTGGCAACCTCTACAAAGAAGAACCAGAGTTACCCTCTGAGAATACTTATTTAAGGCTAGAACTCTTCCAGCTCAAAAATGACAGGTGCCTAGACAGGTAAATCAGGTATTGCACAAAAATAAACATTGGCAGACTATTAAAATAATGTATAGTAAATGTGTCATCTTTGAGAGAAAAAAGTATAATTTGCTTCAGCTTTATACTATATTATAATTAAACATACTTTTTCATGCAAAACAGTGTTTTATTAGATTGTATATTTATATCGACAAATTATTTAAATAATGTCTAATAAATTTGTTGTCTTTGAGAGTAAAACATATAATAATATCAGCTTTATATTATTTTGTCATTAAAACTATTCTTTCCAGAGAAACTTCCAAATAAGTTTTTATTTAATAATGGTTATTATAATTGATAAGAAGTAAAGCTGTTGCTCAAAGTTAAAGTACTTCAGGGCTTTCACAATTAGTAATGAAGTTCTGGCATATGTCTAAAAAAACTACTTATGCTACAATTTAATACATCTCACCATGCAACACTTTATATTGTGATGCTGAATGGATAAAGGTCTTATAATGCACCTTTGTAATTTCTGCATTTCTTCATTCATGAAGATTTTTATATACTTTCATATAAAACCAATAAGAGTTGAAATATTTAGCAGGGAAAGAATTATGTTAACTTATGTTCAACATTTGAAGCAGGTGTTACAGTTAAACATGTTACATTTATATGTTTTTGTTAAGGTACCAGCAGAATTCCTGTAGTTGCTATACAGTGTATGTCATTTATAAGCTCTTTGCTTATGTGTTTTTTGCACTTATAAGATCAAATATAAAGTCCTTAGAAGAGTAAAGTACTCTTTATATGTTTAGGGCTGGTTTCACAGCTTAAGCTCTTAATAATCAACTGAATGCTGCTTAAGCTATATTTATACTGGTTTACGTTTTGCAATTTTTAGAACCAGCTTACCATGTTTGTCTTCAGGAACTGAACATTTCTACTGGAACTGAGAAGCAGATAAAGTTTGCATATGAATTACACAGGAATTCTCATCATTTATGAGATGCTGTTCCTATGCTTTTGTAGGTTAAGCAGCAACATATTCTTAAAATAATGACAAAATCACCAAATTTTAAAAAATTGTAATACAAAGTGCAGATTAGAATGGCATGAGATAATCTTGACAGCTCTGCATATTGTAGAGTTTGAGATACTGGAAAAATGTCAATAAAAGCATTGTTTCTAATGAGAAACTACTTTCTCATGAGAATTAAGTCACCATTAAGGTGTTCTCTGAAAGAAGAGACATACTGGTTGGTTGACCAGGTAAAAATACATGAATCAGTTGAAGGATTGAATGTCATACTGGCATACTGTCATAGTAGCTGAATGAGAGCAAATATACGGAGAGTGGGAGATCCGTGTTCAAATCCCAACTATGGCATGAATTTTTCAGCTGGTTCTAATAATAAAAAAACATTACCCAGAGTATCAATATAATAACTGTGAATTGTGTATTCTTGTAACAAATACTCAAATGCTTTTTCACACTGCCCGCATGAGCAAATCACTTCAGAGAAAAGAAAAGAAAATGCTAATGGTAGATTGTTGTTTATTCTACTTTAGTAAATGTTCCTTTGTCATGTGGTCTTGATGTGCCTGTCTTTAGAGCAGCACAATAATAACAACATGGTCCATGTTTATTTTTTTTTTCTTCTTGTTACTCTCCCAATAATTATTCTATGGATTTTAATAATGCCATAAATGCTGTAGACAGTAAAATGCTCTTTGATGTATCATCTCAAAGGAGGGTCTGGGTATAACATAGTTATTGCGATCCTGAGGTTGAAAAATATGAATACAGGCTCCCAAACTAATATGTCATAAATTAGTGTAATTACATAGTGTTAAAAATCTGAAATATACAAGCACAAGGTTCATGGACAGTGGAGTTAGTAACCACTCTAGGCATTGCTGCCTATTATCACGATCTTGCAATTTGAGTTGCAACATCCCACTTCATTTTCTGATATAATGAGAGACGTTTTCTTTTAAACAATCTGTTATTACTTTTTTTCACTCATGATCTATTCATATTTAAGCATATCAACCTTGTTCACATACATTTTACTTTTATTTCCTCTTATACAGAATATGCACTTGTTTAATGTTATCAATGTTGTTAAATTGTGCTAGCATCCAGCAAAAACAACATTCTGTTGTTAGCTCATCTAGTGTTATGCATGATTGGCATAATTAGTAGTTGTCCCAAAGTTTAGAATTTGTTGAATTTATGTACACTGCATTATAGTATTTCTTCTGATACAAAGTTTGTATGATTTTGTTTTTTCTCCACCAATCCCATTTTTCTCACCTAATGTATGCTTTCACTTGTTCATTTTCATACATACATTTATTCCTAGGGCCCTAAAAGTGCATAAATCAAGTTTTACTGTATAAGAATTTGATAACTTTTTCTGTTATAAGACATAATACTATATCCATTCAGCTCTTCAATTGCACAGTAATTTTTACAAGATAATAACATTTAATACATAGGTATGAAAGGAATATTATATAATTTTTCGTACCTAAACCTTCTTGCACACCCTGTGGTTTGTTCTTCCATTTAATGAATAATAGATATACTGGAACACTGGACAAGATCATTAGACAACCATAACCTGTAAATCAAAGTAGATTATGTTTCATATACACAAAAGCAAACAAACACTGAAAACTATTGCAGTTAAATACAGCTTCTTTATAATTTTTAAGGGATGCAGAAGTAAGCTTTGAAAATATAAATGGGAATTGAATGTACAAAACATTTGCATACAGGCATTCCAGTTTATCAGTTAACTTATCAGATTCATCAATTGCATTAATTACAATCATTAACCTGATTTATCATTGATTTTTCTGTTGACCAAAAAACATTTTTAAGATAGAACATAATAAATAGGAATGTACAATTATTACACCATGCTTATGAATATTTTAAATGACATGTTTCTGAATTCTAACTTCAAAATAAAACCTGTTTGTAATTAAAACTACATATTCACTCTTCCATAAATTGATTTATTACTGCAAAATCATAAAAATATTAATAACTATTGCTGCAATAACTTAGCAATGGTGTTGTAATTGTTATTTGAGACTGATATAATTAGTAGCAAAATAAAAGATCTCAGAGCTAACCAAACTGTTTAAAAAATTCCAGAAAAGAGCAAGCAGCAGTACTCCTTGTTTTAGCCAGTCTACTAGGTACCAAACTGATTCATCTCTTTGCTCTCCCTAACTTGTAGAGATAATCACGTCCCTCTTGTAGCTAGAACAGCCACATTCAAGTATTCACTCTACCCTGAACTATTAGTTCCCTAGCATGCCTAGAGATAGGGGTGAAAACATTCCCTTCATTGGGTATGCTATAATACATAACAGTCTCAATAATACTGTATATTTGTTATAAAACTTGGCTGCCAGTGGCACTTGTGTGACCTTCACTGCATTTCCCTGCACGCAGGTCCTACATCTGTTCTGTCATCACACATGCCACAAATCTCTACTAATAATTCTGTTCTGAAACACACTCCTGACTATGGCCATCCAGTGTCTCCTCTCACCTCATCCTTCTCTCCCAGGGGTGCCTCCTTGAGGGGCATGGGTGCAATAATCTCACTGCTTTGATGAAAGGTTCCCTCTGAAGCACCAGCATGATTAACAACCCTTATTGGAAGAGGAACAAGTCCAGTCAAATTTCTCAGCGGCCAATTGATTTGGCAACTGCTATAAATTGGAGTAAAGGAGCTCACTCTCATAACAGTTTTATAGGTATTTCATTGTTAGAATATGACTTCATTTCTAAATGTCAAGATATTGCAGTTAAAGTTATACAACTGCATCAAAGTTCAACAATAATTTAATTAAAAAATGGAACATAAATGATAGCAATTTATAATTTTCAAGAGCATAAGGATATGAAAAGTGATGAATTTACCTAAAGCAGGAACATTTGAATACATACCTGTCTCAACTGGGCTTGCAATCATGGGTACCACTGTTACAAAGAGACTGCAGATAATGTACACTATGGGGAAAATGAGATTCACTTTGATGGGCCGTGGAAGATTTGGCTGAGTATATCGCAACCATGGTAAACATAACACAGCAACTCCTATACTCAGCTGAAACAATAACCAAGAGATTGAATTTAGATAAAGTATGATTTATCACAGAAGTATTGCAAACAGTTATCAGGGCAAGCATATTAAATGAGTATGGCTTAATGAAACATCACTATCCTTGAGTTTAGCACAAAATGTTTTGAAAGCAAAACTGTAATTTTCAACGAAGAATCCATACTGAATTCTGGAAAGTATCTATAGAACAACATGTCTTCTGCTCATTTCTTTTGGCAGGAATTCAAAGTAAATAGTTTTGTTTCAAGTTTCCAGTTTGGAAATGAATTGTGACGTGCAAGTTCTTTCAGATGTTAGGAGCAAAAGTGATCTAATGATCCTAGGTTCAAATACATTCAGCCATAGCTGATATATTCATTTGTTTGTAATTAATATAGTGTATTGGTGAAATTTGGCAAAAACATGACAATTTTTAATTTTTTTATTTTTTCATTTTTACTATACTGGGTGTTCATTTTTATTCATGATTTTCCATGCAAGGAATGTATCATCACTGATGAGTTTATGTACTGCCCCTCTAGCTCATACTTAATGTGGTGCCTTTCTGATGAGGCATGTTGGATACTGTGCCTTTAGTGACAGAAATATGTATTTAATGTGATACAATTTTGATTACTGTTTCTCTAGTGGCAGGAGAACTCACTAAATGTGATGCCATTTTGATGACTTCAATATTATCCCTCTAGCTATAGATGTTCATACTGATAGTACAGAGTAGGTATCATACTTATGCAAGGATATAAATCTTATATATGATCTGGACACCAGAATGATAATACTCAACACAGACACAAGATGTGTTGTGTTCAAAAGCAAACTTTGAATTTTATTCATTATTGCGCCCGGACGGGGATGGGGTGAGCTGGTTGTATTAGTTAGCAATGCAACCACAAACAGAACATTGTGATTTGCTTTCTCTTCTGTAAACTTTCACCGCTCTTTCTTGGAAGAGATCTTCTCCAAATGATCATTGCTCCTTCTCGATAGAGAGTGCTAAGGCTTCAATATATCAATCAGTGTGTGGGAAATCACAGATCAAAATGAACACCCAGTACTTTTAACTTGTACTTCAATGCTGCAAAATTGGCTTTTTCTAATATAAAAAATGTTATATTAATTATTATTCATGATAAAACTGTAGAAAACTTATTAAGCATTCCTATTTGAAAATTATTCAATCACATCATGCTAAATTCAAAGTCTCAATGAGTTTTACACATTTAGTATATTAAGAACACATGCAACATTCATACAATGAAAGCATAAAATATCTTACCCATGTTGCAAATCCCACGTAGTTAATAAGTGCAAATATATCATTCACTGTTAGGTACAGCATGGACAGAAAAGCCTGAAATGAAAATATAATGCATTAATATATTTATCTTGTCCCCGCTAAGTTCTTCTGCTATTACTGTTGAGAAATGAAAAGGAGCTGATCCAGTTATCAGCAAGAAGAATTGGGTTCAGGGTTTATTTAGGAAGGAGCTAACACATTCGGAAGCATATCTTGCCAACAAACCAAATTCAATCAATAATAGAGCATTTTATCTTTATAGATTTTCAAATGTCAACCACAGATCATTCTTCAGATGAAAACATAATTTTAAGAAAACAAAAATATTTGGATAGGTAGAGTCAGGCTGAAGAATTCAATGCCAAAGCTGGGATTGAACCATGGAACTTCTGGTCTCTAAGCAGTTGCTCTATTTATCCAACTCCTGTTCTACACATTGCTAATGTGGATCCTGTTCTACATATTGCTAATGTGAAAAAAAAAAAACAACAATTAATTAACAATTAAAATATTTATTAAATAAACATGCCTTTTGGACATAATATTTAAGCCATTTGATTATTCGGTTTCACTAAAGTTTTTCTCCTAGTATTTTAGAGCTTAATTCTTATTCTGAATTTATTCATAGTATATGTAAAGTATATATGTTCTGGCCTATTTGTTTGTTTTCTTCTGGAGTTGGAAGAACATCTTTGCAGATATGGTCCACCACTAAGATAAATTGAGTCACTAACACTGACTGAATAAATGCTTATCTGGTGTTAAGAATTAGTGATTTATCTCATTTCAGCAAGATTCAGTAGTGTTTATTTTGGCACACAAAAGCCATCTAATTCATTACAATCCTTTAGTAACTTATATAATTACATGTTATTGTTTTTTAACATGTTGCTTTAAAAACATTTAGAAAAATTAAAAACAAAACACATTAAAAAAAGGAAAGTTTGAAACACAATCATTTCAAAAAAAGAACTTCATTACACATCTAACATATGATTTAAGCAAATAGGTAAGAAATAAAAGTTGGTTTTGAGCAAAGCAACACCATAATCAAGTGCAAAAAAATGCTGCAGGTGTGTTTGCGTGTGTGTGTGTGTGTGTGTATCGAGTCAAAAACCTCTGAACTGGCTGCACAGTGTTTTTCCACACAGTGGTTACATGATTCTGCACTGCTGCTGTAAACAAGGTCATGTTTCTGATGCAGTTTTGCTCTGCACTGGAAGTGCAGTATTGAGTTAACAGTGATATGTGTACTTAGTCACAAAGTACCTAATGGCTCAACATATATTTTTCTACAGTATTTACTTATTTATGATTCGTATGTGTTAACTCAGTCAGGTGTAAAATTCCAGGCTGTACAACAATCTATGAACTTTACAATAAATTTCAGCCTACAGGAAGTATTCAGGCTAAGAAATCTAAAAGACGATGTATGATTCTTACCGAAGAAACATTAGATGACATTGGTCATCGTTTAGAGAATTCCCCCAATAATCTTTTTACTTCTTTCACAACATAGGAATTTCTAATGGCTCTAGCAAAGAGATACTAAATTGCTGAAGTTAAAACCATATAAAATAACTGTGGCACATGCTCTTCAATGAAGTGATCCTGTAATTTGGAGCACATTTTGTGAGTGGACTCTCAATGTATATACAATGGTGAAATGGACCCATATTTAATATTCTTCATGGACGAGGCTTGGTTCCATCTTCATGAATATGCATGTTCATAAAATAATCATTATTGGAGCTCGGAGAAACCTAATATTGTTCATGAAGTACACATTCATGACAGAAAAATTGGTGTATGGTGAGCCTTTGTCAGAGAAAGAGTTGTAGAGCCAATTTTTTTTTGAGTCAACAACTGATGCCTGTACATACCAGAATACAATTTTGCCTCCTTTCTTTAGAGAAATAACACACAGGGAGCTTGAGTTTGCATTTTTTCAACAAGAATTTGCAATAGCTCATATGGCCAATCTTTTGATGAGTACAATTGAGAGTGTGTTTCAGAACAGAATTATTAGTAGAGATTTGTGGCCCCCTCGATCCTACAACCTAACCTTTGCGATTTCTATCTCTGGGGTAACTTAAAACATAAAGTGTACAAGACAAACCCACACACCTGAAAGAATTAAAACAAAATATCCACCATGAAATTGCCAGCATTTCTTAAGGTGCCAAAAATGTATGGACGTGGCTAGTTTCGGTATATCCTTTCATAAAGTTGGTAAGTAAAGCTTTTAAAAGTAGTTTTTAAAATGTTGTATTGTTTCATCTGTGCCTTTCTATGATAGCAGAAGACGGCAACAAGTGCCGAGGATGCAAACAGGTAAATCACCGGGCAGTTAGTTTGTACTTTTTTGACTCACTCATTATATAGTTACAGTTCCTTATCCCATCATGTTAAAGAAAAGAAGCTAATACTTTAAGAAGGAAAACAAACTAATTTTAGCTGTACATACCTATATGGGAAAAATAGGACAAAATGATAATTGTTCATATTTTCTGAAGCATTGCATCCAATAAAATGAAATTTTGTCATTTTTATAGAATCATAATTAGAAATTTTAAAAAAGTTGATTATGGTTTGCTATTTTAGAAAAGATAGTTGCACATAGTAACATTTTCTTAAGGATTTTACTTTATGGAATATTCTACAATAGATACTCTAAGAAGAGGTATATTTCTCTTGTAAGAACTATTCTTATTTAAGTTCTTATTTAATTATTTCTTTATTTAGTTACTAAGATAAAAATTAAGACCATATTTTTAAAACCTGTAAATCCTCTGAGCAGATTACTAATTATATAGTTTAAAACATTTTGTCTGCAATGTAGATTATGAGAAGAATGGAATAAAAGTATTAAAATGTGTAACTTTTGGAGAAGACTTCAGATTTGAAGCAATACTTTGCACCTTACTTCTCAGATGATGTGTGCTTCACTTAATTTTTTTTTTTTATTTTAAAGGATATTTATAGCCCAAATCTTGCTATAGACTTTCAATACTGCATTTCAGAAGGTTTACTAGGGCATTTTAATAGATCAGGAGTCTAACTCATATATAAGCATCTTGCAGTGAATTTTTAAGAGTGATTTATATTTTCACTTTATTGCTTATGTATATCTAGGACGATAGCACAATTATCAAATGTAAATGAATTAGGCTAGTCTTCTAGCCAAGTGCTTGATAATGATAATTCTAACTGTAATCAACTTTTGTCTATCTATAATTCATATTTAGTAAAATTGCATTGTGTAAGATATGTAAAATTGAAGCTAGTAACAGTGAAGTAACACAAATATAATTATAAAAAAAAAAAAAAAAACTACATTATAAGATTTTATCTTTTTTTAAAAAGATAGTGAAGTTTTGTTACAAATTATAAATTGTTATGTTAATATGGATTATGTAAATTTACTGCCTACATTTCACTTTCACTATTATTCTCTAAAATACTAAGCAAGCAGGAAACTTGTCTGCTCTCCCATATGAATCAGCATTAGTTTCTTTTCATTTCTCAGTGTTGTTACTTGATTATTTGCTATATGCTACTCAGATACATGGGAAAATTCTACAGAGGGGCATATTCCATGGAGCCAAAGGAAGCATTGCTTCCATTATAATTGTTATTAATATATTTAGTATATTAATTTCTATATTTTCATTAAAATCACCCTTATGGAAAATTAGTGATACAATTTTCAAAAGTGCATGCAAATTGCTAAATAGAGCGCATGCAAATTGCTACACAGCTTGCATTTTTGTAAGTAGTTGTCTGAAGCCCTAACAGGTGGTATGGAATGTTTACTGCTGATGGCCAACATAATCTTATTTTGCAGGAGCGAGATATTTCTTGCTTATTACCTCCCTGTGGGTAGTCCAGATTACCCCTTGTTATAGGTTAGGAAAGTAAATCAAGTGAATTTTTGTTTCTTTATAATAAAAATAGCAGTTTACTATTTAATGATGATACAGATGTTTCTAATGCAATGTTTGTTTGATAAGTTTCATTTCTAAATATAGAACTACAGGTGTTTTGGTAATTTGGAACAGCATTTACTGTAATTAATTTTGAAATGACAAACTGCTTGTGCTTAGGTGAGAGCATGAGTGCAGTAAAGAGTAATGAGTGAGGGAAGAGTGCTGTGTGGGTGTGAATTTTTAATCATGGTTTCTCTTCATACACCTATAAAAGAAGAAACAAATCTTGAAAAAGGTGGGGAAACACCTGCATTAGAAAATTTGAAAACAAAAATCATAACCTGTGTGACATTTCCATAAAGACATTTATGGTATAGAATGGTTAACAGGTTGTAAAAGTAGAGCCAAGTATTTTGTTGGCCATATCCAATGCCCAACAGAAAGAAAGTATATGGAATAGTGCAGGGTTCTCTGATTTAAATAATATACACAAAGTGATTAAAAGGCACTCAAGTTAAAACATCATTTGTACTGCATCCTGAAATCTGGCAGTTTTAAGTATAGAAAAGCATTAATTAAAGACGAGTGTAAACCTAAATTTTATGAGTGTCATTGCTGATTTTGAAAGAAAGAAAAATAGAAGAGTCTCTCTGCACTACAAATAATGTTATGCCCCTATAAAATCCACTTTTTCTTAATTTCTTTTCATGACTGCTTTCATATACCAGAAATTGTCACTGCACGCTACTTTCCACAGTGACACAAAACAAACTTAATACATACCATACATAGTACTGCTGGAGTTGGAGTCAATTTGCTTATCTGGATCATTGTTAAAATTTCAGGCATTTGTCCTTCACATGCACCAGCATAGAACAATCTGTCGGCAGAAAAAGTCAGTACTATTATATGATATAAAGGTTCAGTTGTGCAAAAATACTTTTAATAGAGCAGAAGATAGTACATTTGATACCAAATTAGTGCACGTACATGACACATGGTCAAGCATTATGCCTCAAAATGAGTGTTATAGAAATGTTATGGCATTTAATTTAGCTTTGTATAAATAAAATATAAATGTTAATAAAAATACAGATATAGAACATAGTGAAGTTTGCTCTCATTTCTGACTTGACCTACTAAACCTCTAGGACTTCACTTGCATTTCAAAATTGAAAGTCATGACTTCACCACCAGTTTGTGCTTCCTCAGTTCCTTTGCTCAACTGATACATATGAGTGAATGGCATCTTCTTACTTTGTTTGATCATATTGCCCTCTGACAGTAGGTCTGATGAGCTTGAAAATCAGCTGGTTATCTATTTTCATGCCAAAATTAATTAATTCTTGATTAAATCTGGATATAAAGAAATTTTCCCTAGTGATTAATTCTGCCGTGTCCTTGCTGATATTAATTTAATGATTTTCTGCAAAAATGTGCAGACACCACTGACTTGTCCAGCTGTTTATTTTTTATGTGTACTTATGTGTTCTTCATGCATGTGTTGATGTTTTTTTAGGTCTGAGCTATGCATATTTTTCACATTATGAACATTCAATTTTATACATCCCAGATTCCTTACTATTTTAATCAATGTATTTATGTAGGTTGTAAATGAGGAAGCAACAAACTAATGACAAAACCATGATTTTTCAATTTTAAAATGTAAGAGAAGTCCTAAAATATGAAGTAGGATTGGCTCAAGTTAGAAACATATAAACAATTTATTCCTAAATCTACCAGTAATAGATAAACAGTGGCAACATTATTTGAAAGAATTAAAGAATACTGATTAGTTTTAAATTAAACCCATATCTAGGAAACAAATCTTGTCTCTTCAAGCTAAATTGTCGATATATTTGTGATTGTGTATGTTTACTGATATTCATAAGCAGGGGCACCTCCAAGGGTAAATGAAATGGTGTTTTATTTATGGATGCTCTTTAACTGCCCATTCTATAATGGGTGTGAAACACCACTTAAATTTGCTCAGAGGCCTCTCTGTCAGGCTTGAGGTTCTTTTACGTGCTGTAAATCCACAACATGGGACCCACAGCTTTACTTCCCTTCCGAAGGAAGCCATGCAAGGAATTTTTACAGCCGAAAAAATCCATCGTCCTCCACTGTGTTTGAACCCACGGTTGGGTATATGAAGTCAGCATGGTAACCATTACACCACTGAGGGCGACAGGCATTACCTTAATAAAATGAAGAAGTATGTATATGATTGTTTATAAATGTGGTGGATTATATAAAGAATGCAGTCATGTTTATTTTTCTTCTAGGTGCAATGAAACAGCTTACCTGACCTCTAGAAGGTGAAGGAGTTACACCATTATATTTCTGTTCTATGGATACGTACTAATTAGTACCAACATTATCATACTTTTATTAGTACCAACATTATCATACTTTTATAAGTCAAAGTAAGCTACTCTGAGAACAGAGATATAAGGTACTAATCAATTTTGCAGTGTAAAAGCAGAAATTAAATTCGTCATTCATTTTGCATTGTTCATACTTAACATTAAATTAATCATTGTTTAATAATAATGTTGCCTGTATTGTCAGGAGTTTAGCAGATGATCCAAAGAGAGGTGTGCGAGTGTGTATACTGTTTTAAGTAACATGAATAAAAATTCTTTACTAAGCAGCCCAATTTCTACAGTATCATTTGAGGATAAGGTATGGGAAGATCTACTCCTAATAAATGTACAGTGTTAGAAAATCCAATAGGGACATTTTCATGAACACGAACGGATATGTGCTGATCCTTTAGCTCAGTTGATAGAACATCCACCTGATGTGTGACAGGTACCGGATTCAATTCTTGGCTGGGAGGTGGAAATGTTTTCTTAGCCAAGATTATTCCCTACCCTCCCCAAGGTCTAGAAGTGTGAATATGTGTATGATATAATGTATGAAACCAAAAAAGCAAAAATCCAATAACAACTGAGTTAACACCACAATATGTTCGAAAAGTAAAACACCACTGATATAACAATTACAGTTAAAATAAATAAATATATATAAATGAATAAATAAATAAATAAATAAATAAATAAATAAATTGATTTGTGGATGTGATGATCAAAATGCTTGTGATCATCACAGGAAACCCAAAAAGCAGAAATGCAATAACAACTGGGTTAACACCACACTATATTTGAAAAGTAAAAGGCCGCTGATATAGCAATTGCAGTTAAAATAAATAAATAAATATATATATAAATGAATAAATAAATATATAAATGAATGGACTTGTGGATGTGATGATCAAAATCTTTTATTCTGCTTTCTATGTGATCTGTTTGGTGCAATAACCATTCTCCAAGAAGTAGTAATAGATATAGTATCATAAAAAAGCAATTTTTAAAAAGTATTATTGGCACTACCAGTGTAATTATGCAGTCACTGTTCAAAAGTGCCTATTCATAAATAAGGTTATACAGGTTTGCTGCATGATTTCTTATTATTCTGAATATCTACAACTATTTTAAAAAAAAACTGTGTAAGTATAATTGTTTAAAGTTGGATATTCATTCAAAAATAGGATTATGTTAACTTTCACCCTTAGTATTCTTTTCTTTTATTAATGCATTAATTCTGCTCAGGAGCTAACAATTCCAGATCATTTCATCTAGTCATCATTTTCAGTGATCTTGTAACTTTAGGGTTGCTCTGATAACTTTCTTTTATGCTACTTCTCACATTTTAGTATGAATATAGAATCTATTAACACCTCCTTGGTTTAGTAAAATAAGTTTTGTTTCTATGCATAATACAATTAATTATTATTTTTACAATAAATTTACATATCTGACGTGTTCCATTCACATTACTTTCTCTACGTCTCTCTAACAAATTATTGTTGAAAAGCCTATTCTTCCATTTGCTTCATGCTAATTGAGATAAACATTAGTAGAAATTATCTTATTTCTTGCTTCCTTATAAGTAGAAGGGAAATAAGCGAATACACTAGTTTAAAGCAATAGTCAAATCTCTTAAAAGCTGATTACTATGTGATTGAAATCCATTTATTTGCAAGATTAGGAATTGACAAATTCCTGTATGAGAAAAGTTTTTAGCATTTTAAAGCTCAAACGCATGACAAAGAACGTCTCAGAAACAAAACAAAACAAACAAAAACAAAACAAAAAAGTATATGGCATAAATTGTGTGTTTTAACAAGATCTGCATTTTGTGCAGAACATTTTTGCTTATCTCTTACGGTTTACCAATTATAGAAATTCAACAAAACTCATCCAGAATGAAGAGGTCTTCAAAGGCTATTCCCAGAAAATTCAAAATATATATTTTATTTGTCATGTAAATATAATTAATATACAGTATTTTAATCAAAATTGTTAAGAGTCATTTTTGAGAAAATCAAAATTTTCGAAATTTTGTCTATATAAAGGGCAGTTTGTGGTGGGAAGATTTTCCTCAAAATCTTTGTGATGCATCCTTGGAGGATATTTAACTTAAATACCAAGTTTGGTATTTTTCTAACATTTTGTTTTGAAATATCATCTCCACAGACACAAGGACATATGTGTATACATATAGACCTTTTTCTAAAAATTTTTTTTTGGGATAAGGGGACCCCAAAAACGTTTATTTTCAGTGTAATTTTGGTTTTAAATTTTTGGGTGGATTGCAATACCTTCTCTAACTATGTACTATGTACTAAGTAGAAAAGTAAAAAACAAATAAAAATATTTGATGTCTTGCATTTATATTACTTTCTCTATGTACTTGTCTAAATTAATCGTATAAAAGCTCATACATATAGGTGAATACTATTCAAGATAAAAATTCCATTACTCATTTTTATAGATATAAGTATACACTAGGCTAAAGAGTTAGATTTTTAAACAGATGGGTTTGGAATTCAATGTTCTTTGCATTAGCACAAAAAAAGCAACATCATTGTTTTGTCATCTGTAAGAATTATAAGTAATTGGAAATTTTACCCCATAACAAAGAATGTTTCAGAAGTGGTCAAAGCCACAAACATTTTTATTTCACATAAATAGTGGGTTAGATAGAGATCTACATTTTTTGGATAGTAAGATTTTTTTTCTGCTCTTAGGGTTTGCTAACTATACAAAAAGCCATTCAAAATGGAAAGAACTTCAGAGATTATTCCCAGAAATTCAAGATATACAACTAATTTGTGTCTGGTATATATCTTAAACACTTTAATAAAAATCATGAGTGAAAAGAACTTCAGGGCCTATTACCAGAAAATTCAAACATATAATTAATTTCTGTTATGTATATATCTTAAACATCTCTTTAAAATGAGTTATATCTGGAAAAAAAAAATCTGATGTGTTCCATTCACATGACTTTCTCTATATCTCTGCAACAAATTATTGTTAAAAAGCTTATGCTTCTATTTACTTCATGCTAATCAAGAAAAAAAATGTCAGAAATAGTCTTATTACTTGCTTCCTTTTAAGTAGAAGCGAAATAAGGGTTAAAATGATAGTCAAAGGCTGGTTGCTATGAGACCCAAGTTCCTTTGTTTGCATGGACAGGAGTTGACAAATTCCTATATAAGAGAATATAAGTTTTTAAAAGCTGAAATCAAAAACAATGAATAACTAAAAAACGATCAACTCCACAAAAAAAAGTTATATAACATAAATTGTGTGTTTTAATGCGCTCTACATTTTCTGTGTAGTAAGCTTTTGTCTATCTCATACCATTTAGCAGTTAAGCAAAATTCGGCAAAATTCATCCAGAATAAAGAGGTCTTCATAGGCTATTCCCAGAAAATTCAAGATATACATTTTATTTGGTATGTAAATGCCAGTAATATACGGGATTTTAGTCAAAATCGTTAGAGTCATCTTTTAGAAAATAAATATTTTCGAAAACAGTTCCATGTAAAGGGTAGTTTGGGGTAGGGGGATTTTCTTGAAAATCCTCGCGTCGCATCCTTGGAAGATACCAAACTTAAATACCAAGTTTGGTTTTTAACGATCGTTTCGTTTTTGAGCTATGCTGCCCACAGACACACACACATACACACAGACAGACAGACAGACAGACAGACAGACAGACAGACACACGGACATGTTTATAAAAATTCTTTTTTTGGATTCAGAGGATCTCAAAACATATATTTCTGGTGAAATCTTGGTATCGAACTTTTGGGTACAATGCAATACCTTCTCTATATACTATGTACATAGTACATATAGAGAAAATAATAACAAATCACAAATCTTTTCCATTACACATGCACACGCACGCGCACACACACACACACCTACACACACACACACACACACACACACACACACACACACACACACACACGTCTTTTTCTAATTTTTTTTAATGAAGTCAGAGAATGTAAATTTCAAGTGAATTCTTTGCCTGAAACTTTTGGGCAAAATCAATAATTCCTCTACTTTCTATAGATAAGTGGTAGAGAAAGTAAAAGAGCAAAAGAAAACAATAGCAATAAGTGATATACATAATTTGCAAACAAAAGCAGTTGGTTGCTATGAAGGTTAGCAAAACTAAACATTCCTGTTAAATGGTATGATCACATTTCTCAAAAAAATTTACAAAAGAAGTTTTAGAAATGTAAGCCTTATACTATGAATATGTACAAATAAACTATTATGGCTATTACATTTTAAGAGTATCTAAAATTTGATCTTAATCCTGAAGAAATTAATTTTCTGACTTATATTTTGTATGTTTGTTTTGCTATTTCTTTACCACACTTTATTTTGTTGTTAAGAATTTAAAGGTGCTTATAATAAGTTAGGACTAAATAAATAATATGTGGCAAGAAATGGGTAGTAAAAAGTTGATAAGATCCAAATAGACAAATTATTTTATCGGCCATTCTCAAATAAATGGAAATACCCTGAATTACTTATAATACTATAAGGAATCATAAGGGACTCCACCCTTTCTATTACACATTGTTATGCTGATCACCCCTTGCCTTTCCCCTTCATCCCTTCCTCCCAGGGTCACATTAGAAGCAAAAGGGTACTCTCTTGCCTAATTATGGTATTATTCTGCAGTTTCTATAATCTCCATCTGTGTACTCTTACATGTGCAATACACTAAAAATGTTAATAAATAAGTGTTACTGCACTTACCTGGATGAGGTTAGTAGGATTCCATTTACAGCTCCGAAGGTGGAAAGTGCTACAAAGACTGGTATTGTCCAAGCCATTACACCAAATAACCGGTTGGCAAATGTCTGTCAACAGAATTTAATAGAATGAATAGTAAGAAGATTTTTTAAGGAATATTATTGCTATACTACTAGAATAATACATAAATGAATGTAATACATAATTAAAATAGACAAAGTTACCTGCAAGACATATCGTCAAAGTCAAAAGGATTACTTCACTATTACAGCCACTGTGCTGTATAATGAAGAAAACCGCTAAGAAGCTTTAATATTGTTGCTCTCTAGCGACCTTGAATTCTATCACTGAGCTACTAGCTACACATATGTGAGCTACACATAAGTTATGTTAACAGCATTCAAAGAAAAAATATCCAATAAATCCACAAGGTGTTAAAAATTTAGGGTGTTCACGTGTTCTTGTGCTCTTATAAAATAATCACCAGGATGATGTTTCTGTAGCTTGAAGAGACACCATAAGTTTTAATTCACAAACTACAGTATAAGACCAAAAATGTGACATCACAGATTATTAAAGTTCAATCTTAGAAAGAGCCTAACCCTGCCTTTACATGGAGACCATTACAAAAGTGTTCTTTTAATATAAAAATGCCTATATATGTTAAAGGATATCATATCATCATCAGCATCATCATCATCATCATCAATATCATCATCAGCAGCAGCATCACCCTCATAATCATAATCAGCACCACCATCATCTTCTTCATTGTCATCATGATCATCATCATCATTTATTGTTACTTATATTTATATTTCTCATATTTTTCTTGGGCATCTGACATCTATTCTATCAACTTTTTGTACTGAGAGGCAGTCTAGAGAGTATGGGACACTACTTCAAATACAGCCGATTCTTAGTTTGTTTTTAAGATCATTATATATTCAGTCCGCTCTTGACTAGATCTTAACTGATCTCAGATCAATAGTTTCTACAGGTTTTATGAATTTTATTTTTTCTGTATTTTACGTTCTTAGAGTGCAATATATTCATGACCTTTAAACTTTAATGTTTTTTCAGACTTTTCAAATATGCTGCATATTGTATATATTTTTGTATATTTCTACAAGAAGCACAGGAATTTCCAGGTCAAAGCTAAATGTTACTAGATTTCATGCTGTGACTTTGCAGTTACAAACCATCCCATCCCTCATAAGTCTATTGGTATTTGCAAACAGTAATCACCGGAGCATTACCTGGTTGGTTGAAGTTGTTTAACTTCTTTGTATTGACATAATAACTTGAAACCAACTGCTTAAGAATTCCTAGGTCTGATAATGATCGATGGGTAATGCTTTCAATATGTATGATGCACTAAAGCACTATGTATGCATTTAATTTCTTTTTTGCATTAATGTCTGTCTATAATTACTTTTATTTTATAGAAATATGCAAAACAAATGCTTACCACTGCTACAGCTTCTGAACCTAGCACCTCTGTAGGTGAGAGTGTTGTGTAGAAGGCAACATTAGTAAGCACATACACAATGGTTACAAGCGTGCAAGAAATGGCAATTGCACGAGGGAGATTACGAACTGGGTCCTTCAACTCCTCTATAATGAAGTTTAAATAGTTCCTGGAAAAAATATAAAACTGTTACATTTTTTCATACTAAAGCTTAATTTTCAAAATCTAAGAAAAACTTGTATTCTTACTTTATATTTAATTGTTACTGTTGATACATTTATAATGTTATACTTTACTTCCTTTGTTTGTATGGATAGGGGTTGACAAATTCTGTATGAGAAAAGTATAAGTTTTTTAAGGCTGAAACAAAAAACAAGGAATATCTAAAAAAAACGACCAACTCCACGAAAAAAATGTACATAACATAAATTGTGTGTTTTAATGTGCTCTACATTTTTTGTGTGGTAAGTTTTTGTCTACTTACGGTTTACCAGTTACACAAAATTCCGTAAAATTCATTCAGAATAAAGTAGTCTTCAGAGGTTATTCTCAGAAAGTTCAAGATATACATATTATTTGTCAAGTATATATCTTTAATATATGATGTTTTAATCAAAATCGTTACAGCCATTTTTTAGAAAATCAAAATTTTCGAAAATTTTTCCATGTGAAGGGTAGTTGGGGGTGGAGGGATTTTCTTGAAAATCTTCGTGTCGCATCCTTGGAAGATACTGAACTTAAATACTTTTCGTTTTTGAGCTATGCTGCCCATAGACACCCACACATACACACAAACGGACATTTTTCTAAAAATGCTTTTTTTGGATTTAGGTGATCTCAAAACATGTATTTCCGGTGAAATCTCGGTATCGAATTTTTGGGTGCAATGCAATACCTTCTCTATACACTATTCACTATAGAGAAAGTAATAAGCATATATGTGTATAAAAAGTCATATGAGTATAACACATGAGATAAAGCACACAAAAGTATTTTTGTAATTCATTTATGCTTTGAAATACTAATGCTTTAAAAGAATTATTCCTACTAAATGAGTGGGATGGCTCAGGCGGTAACTTCTGTGGCCCAGAGTTTTTTCGTAGTTTCTCCAGGTCAACAGTCGAAAGCTGGAGTGGTTCATCTACTATGACTTTTCTGTTCCCATCACTCTCGTATCATGTGTTTCAGGGTTGAAAAATCAACGAAAGTTTCGGCGGCTTGTGACTGGGTGGATGTTTTGCATTATGTGAAGGTTTCTTCCTGCCGTCGTTTGCGTCTGTTAGACCCCCTCCATCGGGGGACCTCAGGAGCTTCGGGCTCCGCTGCGTCGGATGTGTTCGATTTGAAAACGTTAGGGATCCCATCCATGTTTGCACCCGTCGTCTTCCGGATCTGGACACCATTCGGCCTCCCCTCATCCTCACCCTTCCCAGTAAGATAAATAATTTTCCTTTAGTTGAATTACCTAAGAAGCATATTAATTGTAATCACTTCCGACCTGATAGTAAGATACATAATTAGGTATCCTTATTAATTGAATTAAGTAAGAAACAAATTAATTATAATCAGTTTCGACCTGATAGTAAGATAAACAATTTTATTATTATCCTTATTTAGGGGTCGCAAAGGGTCTTACTGACCTTCGTGCGATGCTATGTCCCATCCGAAATAATGCTAATCTTACTAAATACCCGAACAAAATAATATTCACCACATAACTAGCTAGGTATGACGGAGAGGACTCTGCAATGCACCGGTGAGATTATTGTACCTATGTCACAAAAGTGGGTGTCCCCGAGAGGGAGGAACGAGGTAGAAGACTGGGCGGACCTACAGTCACCAGATTCAGACTCCCCTTCGGACAGGAGACCCGGAACTCCGTTCCGCATAGGGTCCAACACCCCCAAAGGGTGGTTCCTTATATCCCGGCAACCAGCTTAGGGTCGGGGGTTGGATAGAGTTCCAGAGAGTTCTGTTCTTGAATGCGAGCCCATACACTACCATGGGGCTACCTTCTTGGTTTACCTAAGTGTTGATCTATGTTGTTTTCTAACCTAAAACTGTTTCAAGTAAATGAAGGGAAAATATTAAAAGTGCAACAAAGAGCAGTTAGACTAGACATGAAAATAAGTAACATTAAGCATATTAATAAGGACCTTTCAATAACAAATTTTAATTTCTTTTTTTCTTTTTGCGAAATTGACCCATGAATTTGAGGATTTAAGTCCAGAGAAGTAAAAAGAGAAGCTGAGTCTTCTCTTTCGTAACTCTGTGTATTTTTCCTTATCTGCAGACACAGCTTCATTAGCTGCAGAAGACTGGCGAAGCCAAGAAATTTCCAGAAGCGTGGGTTCGTCCTTCATTAGAACTCGAGTCTTCTTCATTAACTGAAGCTCTTGCTTTTCTTTACGAGTAACCGTAAGCCGATTGGACTGTCCCATGAGACGTCAGAGGTCTCTGCACTCCACTATACTGCGCAACAAAAGCTTTCACTCAGAAAGAGCTTATTTGAAGTACTTTTCTCAACAATTGAGAATAAAATATGTTGACGAAAGATTGTTATCTGAATGTTTTATAATATTATTTACATTAGGTATACCAAGTGGTGCGTAAATACTTATTATTTTTAAGATATGCAACATCAATCTCCCGAAGCTGTTAGCTGTTTTTTCTCTGCTTGCCGCTTATGTTTATTATGTAAATGCGAGTATATTGTAAAATCAAAATGTTCCACACGCCTCAAATTTGAGAAAATTGGTTAAAATTTTTATTTTCTTCAGCGCGTATGTATGTAGAATGTACATAGTGGATAGAAAATGTAGGTGCTGTATAACATCAAAAAATTTTATACCGATATTTCACCAGAAATACGTGATTTGAGACCTGAAATAAAATAAAATAATAATAAAATTATATATATATATATATATATATATAATTTACTAGTGATATTAGAATACGTTTGTCGCCTGTAATACTACAATAGATCCTTCTACACATTCTGGAAATTTAGTTGTATTTAAACAAAAACTGAGACGGGTGGAACATTTTGAAAGTGTGGAGTGTAGTTTTGAGAAAAACGTTGCTTTATAAAACAGTATGCAAGGAACCAGGCACATTGTTTGATATTTAAATGGCTGTAGAGCCTGAAGCAAGTGAAGGACAGCTAAATGTTGATTCTCTATGGGTGGTCAAAGATCCCAACAACCATTCACTATATAAAAGCCATTTTCAATATTTATTTTTTATTTATTTATTTTTTTACACATTGTAGTTAAATTTTCACTCCTAATGTTTCTAAAGTGCATATATACGCCATAAAATTAGGTGTTCAAATCAGAATGCTTAAGCTATCTTTTCAAAATGCTAGTAAACACAACTATCCACAATTTTGTGTTAGTTACCAAATCTCAAACTACTATTAGGTGTTCGAGATATGAAGTTTACCAGTAGCGCGCAAACATTTCATTTGGTAAAATATACGAGGGCTGTCCCAGAAGTACGACCTAACAAAGAAAGCACATACATTTTAGTAACAAATCTTTATTTCTCTACATAATCTCCTTTCAGCTCGATACACTTTTCCTAGCGATGTTCAATAGCTTCGATACCCTGTTTATAGTGAGAACTATCGAGGTCTGCAAAATAACCATTAACTGCAGGCTTCACCTCTTCATAGTCGCCCTCGTTGGTGTAATGGTTATCATGCTAACTTCTTATACCTGGCGGAGGACGATGGATTTTTTCGGGTGTAAAAAAGTCCTTAGCATGGCTTCCTTCGGAAGAGAAGTAAGGCCATTGGTCCCGTGTCGTAGATTTACGGCATGTAAAAGAACTTCAAGCCTGATAGAGAGGTCTCTGAGCAAAATTAAGCGATATTTTACTCCTAATTTAGAATGGGACGCTGAGAACCACAGTAGTTAAAGAGCGTCCATAAATAATACGCCATTTACATTTATTTTTCCACCTCTTTTTTTATGTAGCTTAACGTCCTTTAACCTAATGGTCATATCGGACGATGAATGAAATTGGTGAAATGATGCTCAAATGATTTCGAGGTCCATGGAGCTTAAAGTTACTTGACATTAGTCTTCTCAAGATAAGGGAAAACCCCGAAAAAAACCTTATCCGGGTAACTCATCCTAAGCGAGGTTCGAACTCACGACATTTTGAATATGAAGCAGACACGCTACCACCACACTACCCAGCGGGCTAACTCTTCATTGTTGGCAAATCCTCTACCACGAAACCATTTCTTCAAATTTGTAAACAGAAAATAATCAGAGGGGGCTAAATCTGGAGTAGGGTGCATGAGGAAGCAATTCGAACTTTAACTCGTTGATTTTGGCCGTGGTGGTAATGGACGTGCGAACTGGTGCGTTGTCTTGATGAAACAAAGCTTTCTTTTTCGCTAAATGCGGCTAGTTGTGTTCGATTTCATCACTCGAACGCTGTTAACAAGTTCGCATAATATTTGCCAAGGATTACTTTTCCTATTTTGAGATAATCAATGAAAATTATACCGCGTGCGTCCCAGAAAACTGACGCAATGACCTTGTCTGCAGATGGAACTGTCTTCGCCTTCTTTGGAGCCTATTCTTCCCTTCCAATCCACTGTGATTTGTTCTTTCGTCTCAGGTGTGAAGTGATGGACCCAGGTTTCTTCCATTGTTTTGAATCGACGTAAAAATTCAGCTTTATTGCAGCGAAACATTGCCAAACACTCGAATGAAACATCCTCATGACGTTGTTTTTGTTCTACTGTGAGCAAACACCCTGCACACAACGTTCTCATATACAAATGTATAGTCAGTATGCGATGTAAAGAACTTTTTGAAATATCTGCAATGTCTGCTACTTGCGCACTTTCAGTTGAGGCCACCCATTTCCATTTTGTGGATTTTCATTACAATTTCTGGACTGGTGACCTAATTTTGTCGACCACTGCCATGCTCGTCTTGGCAGCTCTTACAGCGCGCTTAAACTATGCCACCCAATATTTCACTATTGTAAACGAAGGAGCAGACTCCTCCAAAGTAGAATCTAGCTCAGTTTTAATATTAGTTGGGCTAAGACCTTTCAAATGAAAGTATTGTATCACATAACGATGTCCAGTTTTATCCATGTACAAATTCGCTGAGAGCATTCACTGATGATGCTGCCAAATTAATGCTAAACAATGTAAAATCGTCAAACTTCAAACTTAAGCTTTCTAAGGTTCGTACTTTTTACCATCGTTGTTGTTTGAAACAACAACCACTATACGTCAGGTCGGGTACCTCTGGGACAGCCATTGTGCTTTAAAGAATTTGATGTGTTTCATTCACATGACTTTCTCTACCTGTTCTGTAACAAACTATTCTTACAAAAACCTATTCTTCAATATACTTCCTGACAATCAAGATAAAAATTAGCAAGAAATGGTTTTATCACTTGGTTCCTTGAAAATAGACGGGAAATAAGGGAATACACTAGGCTAAAGCTATAATCAAATCTTTTAAAAGATGTCGCTGTGTTATAGAAATTCGGTTCTCTTTATATGGTCAGGAGTAAAACAAAATGAGTAGGTATTTAAATTCTTGCTTCACAAAAGTTTAAGTATTTTAAAATGGAAACCAATAACAAGGAGTATCTCGGATAATGAACCCCACAAAAATCTATATCACATAAATAAATTGATCTACATTTTTGTTGTAATAAGCTTTCTATCTATCAGTTTAACAGTTGTGCAAAAGTCATCCAGAATATAGAGCCTTCAGAAGCTATTCCCAGAAAACTCAAGATACACAGATTATTTGTTATGTAAGTATCTTTAATATACACTATTTTAATTAACATTGTTAGACCCATTTTTGAGAAAATCGAAATTTTTGAACATTTTTCCATGTAAAGAGTAGTTTGGGGTGGGGAAAATTTCCTGAAAATCTTCGTGTTGCAACCCTTGAAAGGTGGCAAGTGCTAAGTTTGGTATCTAAATTACTTTTCGTTTTTGAGTTATATTGTTTACATGCATACACCTACACACTCATACACATACAAGGGTATTTTCCAAAAATGTTTTTTCATAAAAGGACCCCAAAATATGTATATCCAGTGAAATCTTGATGTCAAATTTTTGCGTGAAATGCAAACCTTCTCTATGTATATGTACTAAGCAGAGAAAGTAAAAAACTTTTGCATAGAATATAGTGCAAGATTTATAATACTGCAGTGCAAAAATCCAGACCCCCATACAAGCCCTTTAATTTTCTTGAAGATGTAGCCGAAAATAATTTCGTGACGTAAAATATTTCTACAAACTACAAGTTTACTAAAATAATTAATTCACCTTCACCTTAAGTTTCTCATGCTTTTCAGATCTTGATCAGAAATGATATGTAAGAACTAATGTAAGCAATAAATATCAATATTTAAGATGAACGGCATTTTTAAAACATTAATGTCCGTGACATCACTGTCTTTTGGCAGGGAGGGGGCTTTAAATGTATTAAAATAAGAGTAAGCAAAGGGTGAAATACAAGAGACAGTACTCGCTTTCTGGATGAAATACATTCTGCGATTCTCCTCTTAGTAACCGTTCAAGTTTACCCTTTTGATAATATTGATTCTGTTTAAAATGTAATGCTACAATAGTAGGTAAACGTTAGATGAGTTCCCTTTATTGTGGTCGAATTTCTTATAGTTTCGATTTCTCGTAAGTGAAAGAGCATACAGCGGATGGGAAGTGACAACTGACTTCTTGAAATCATCCAAATTGCATAAGAAATCTCCTCTTGTAGGTGCTTCAATAGGGAAGGCAGACTCATTGCGCATGTGCTACAAGAGTGCGCAGATTCTGCGTGCCCTTAGTGAACTCTCCCAGCATAATCCTTTCCATGCTCTTGCGCATCAACTCATTTTAAATCTAAAACATTCTGCTCAATTAAACTTGTAGATACCAAAAGAGAATGTGTCCTGGTCCTTTCTCTTGACACATAAGCACACCAAGTTGCTTGCATTCGCCTGAGAAGCCGTTTAAACCCCTCACTTCTATCATACCTGGGTACACCATAAAGCAGGTGCGAAGCATTCACGGTTTGCGGCTAAATGTATTTACATCAGACTTCCGGGCAGTGTTGTCTACACAGTGTCAAAGTTCCGCACATAACATCTTTGACATCTGGGTGGCTCAGGCGTTTCGTCTGGGACTGGTATTCGGGAGGTCTTGGAATCAATTGCCGCGTCCGCTATTCCTGACCCATGCTTTTTTCTTCTTCTTATTTTTATTTATTTTATGTTGGTTGCTTCAGGGTCACTAGGCGAATGCGGGCAAGTTTCTTCATTCTCCGGAACTTACTGTCCCTTCATTTCATCACCATTTCGTTCAAACTGGTCTCTTTCAGTGTTGTAAGTGTGACGAAGACTTTGGTGATGACCCCTTGCGTGGTAGTGAATGTGCTTTGGAAATCAGCTCTTGGCGACAGGATGGCGTTGAAGCCGTCCGTGGGACGAAGGGTATTAGGCTCCTAACGCTCCTCGCGTCGAGATGAAGAACCGCTTGGACTATGTTAGGAACTCACCACGATGACTCTTAACCAGCGGTCCAGTTTCGGCCGCCTGTCGATACTACTCTCATACCCTCCCGGGATCTGACGCACACTAAGTCAGCAATGTGGAACCCCCTCCGGTATGCACCAACAACAAACATCTTTGATCGACTGAACTAATATTATCAACAACAACAATAATACAGTAATAAAGCAACATTCTAACGCATCCACCCTCAAATTATATTCCAATGATGCTGTTCAAAACAATGAACAGCATCATTCGAGAATAATCACCAAATGGCCCGATCCAGAGCCTACCATCACTTCAATCTCTAACAGCAGTACCAATACATTTATTGGTTAAACAGGAAAGAAGTTCCATCAACCATTAACTGTAATAATTGTGTTTTAAATAAAATTTCCTCCCAAAAGTTCGTTCTGTGAAACTGCATTCTCATTATTCTAGCTAATAATACCAGAGCTGAAGCTAAAAATAAATATAAAAAGTATTTACTTACTGATTATATAATTTTAGCTTGTTAGCATGCAACTATTAAAATAGATTTCATTAAAGTTTCTTGTGATCTGGTGGATAGAATATTAGCTTCCGAATTCAGACCTTCGGGTTCGTTTCCTATTATCCTTAGAGAATGGAAGTATGAGCAAATATGTGTGTGTATTTGTGTGTAGGTGTGTGAGTGTGTGTGTGTGTGTGTGTCTGTGTGTGTGTGTGTGTGTGTGTGAATTTAATAGAAACATGGCAGTGATATCGAAATGGCAAAATGGTACTTGGCAACCAAAGCTTTGAGGAATCTAAAGCATAAAAAAAGACATTAACAGTAAAGATGCGCTTATTTAAATCAAGTGAACTTCAGAGGTTTTATAACTAAGGGCGCCAAGGTAGCTCAGTGGTTTCCTTCACAGTTTTCGTGCTGAGGGGCCATAGTTCGATTTCTGGCTCTGACGTGATGATTTTAAGTCGGCTCTATCCAATCTTTCACTGTGACTATTCATGTAGAGTATCACCACGGCCCAGTGAGGTTCTGAGTTCGCGGTAAAGTCTGTAGATCCTATCATTTCATCATTATGCACATCATCATCCTACATGCCATCGGAGACAAAGGGCGCCTCCACCTGTCCGTCATTGGTTGATGGAAATGGTGGAATGGTGGAAAGACACTGACCATATTGGAAGGGTTGTAAACAAAAACAACTCTTAAGGCTATTTAATTTACTTCGTAAAGTTTTTACTCGTTTATTTTTAGCTTATACTCTTGCATTGTTCATTAAAGTAACTAAATCAATTCTAACGAGATCGTTTTAGATCACTTATAATAATTTATACAGAAGTTAATTAGACATTTCTTCTTTTTCTTCTTCTTCTTCCTCCTCCTCATCCTCCTCCACCTCCTCCAAGGATTATTTTACCCATTCCGGTCTCTATCATCTATCCACCTCTAATAAGGTCTCTTTTCAATCGGCCGATAATTTATTTTTTGTGAATTAGTTGTTTCTTCCACACTAGCAGAATGTAGCACAGAAGTTGGAGAGGTAGAGTCAGACTAAAAAATTCAATGCCATAATGCTTCACAATGCCTGGTAATATTAAAAGTATTTTTGGTAATATTAAAATATTTATGGCTAAAAATTAAAGAGAGGGCCCTTAGCACGAACCGCCATTGCGAGTTACATAATAAAACGAAGTAGGCGACTCTTTTTTTTTTTTAATTTAAAAATGCAATTCCAAATACTCGGGTCTCTGGTGCTGTATGCTCTTTTTCCATTTTCCTAACATTTATTTTGGTTTCTGTTTGATTACCGTTTTGCTGTTTTCTTCCAATACACACACATTTCACAAACATGTATGCTCCCATTCGAAGGTGGGACCCGAACCCACGATCTCCTGCGCCACGCAGCACCAAAACGAGGCACTTTAGCGAGCGCGGCCATGGGGGACCAGCTTTTTGGGAAGGTAGAGACATGAGCTGACATGAAAACTATAAAAGGGCGCGCACAGGGAATTAATGGAGTGACAAATTATCTTGATCGCCATTAAAAGTATAGTACTACCATGTATTACATAATCAATACTTACCACCCGTTATACGCGAATAGACCCGAGTAGAAAGACAAGGCTATGGAAGTGACCTCATTTTTGGTTCCATCAAATGTGAAGTATTCTGTGTGACCTGAAACAAGAGAATGTAACATTTACAAAGTAATTCAATATCTCGATCTCGTAGCTGGTCGTAAACGTCCTATTTTAAGTAAAGAATTTTAAACAAACTTTAACAATAGTTGTTACTACCAACTTGTTTTAAAATGTTCATCATGTGAATGTAAACAAGAGTATTTTCGTTTTATAATTTCGAATATATTACATAGGAAAATGGAGAATGATATTTTGATATTTTAAATGAGCCAAATGTATTCTGACTAGATCTTTATCTCGATTAGCATGATACGCATAAAAGTATAATCCTTTTTAAGAATAGTTTATATGTGGAACAGCTAGAGAAAGTCATGAGAATAGAAAACATCACATAAAATCTTTTATACTTAAATATGAAAGAGTATTCAATTGTTTGTTCATATCATTCATTTCATTTTTAAATCGTTTCCTAGCAACCTGGAATAGTCATTGTGGAACCATTTTGAACATTTATTGTATATAAGCATTTTGTAAAATAGTGCATTCATTCAATAGAAAACATAAACGACTTTTATTTATTTGTCTTGATATTTTATGTCAAATTTGGATCATTTTCAGTCTTTGAGACATCTGTTCACAACTCTTCAATCAAAATCGTCTTTGCTGAGCTGTTGGTGAATTTGTACTTTTAGAGATAAAATGTGTTCATTTTTAGTCTGTATGGAATCAACGAAATATTTGTTACAGCAAATATTTTTGGAATGGGCATGTTGTGCTCAAAATGTATTATTAACTAACATTTCAATCTTCAAAATGTCATCGATTTTCTGTGTTATTTATTTACTTTATTGTACACAGAACAAGTTTCTTCAAATTTACGCATTAGATCTATTACTTAGGTTTTAATTGTATTTATTTACTTAATTGCACACAATCAGTTTCTTCAAATTTATGCATTAGATCTATTACTTACGTTTTAATTAGGGAATCTCTCTTAAAAAAAGTAGCTGTTCTGTGAGCACAACGGTATTCAGCTCCATAAATAAATATGCATTCTGTTCTCGCTTGTATGGAATACACCATTTTACAAACATTTAATACTCAAGAAATATTCAAAATGATCTTCCACAATAATAACAACCCAAGTTTCTAGGCAACGATTTAAAACAAAAGATGTAAAATAAATAACTGAGATGGATAAACAATTGAATATTCTTTCGTATTTAAGTTTAATAATATAAGGGTGCCATTTGTGAAACCTAAAAAGCAATTAAGACCAGTTTTAAACTTCCTCCTAACACCTAAGTTGATGTGCTTTTTGTTTAATCAGCTAATTTAAATACTTAAATAAATTATTATTTAGTCTGGGAAATTTTGAGATGAAAGCTCTGTATGTTAAATATATCACTGCTCCTAACTTACAACATTAGAGTCAAAGCTATCAACTACACTAGAAGTACTGCGAAATGCCCTTTCATTTCTCCATGCTTCCTTCCTGGGAAGAAGTGCTCTTCCTAATTGGGCAATTTGATTCTGTTGAAAAGTCTTTTGTAGTGCAGTTTAGAGAGAATAGCTGGCTGGAGTCAGTGGCCTGAAAGAACTAACACGCTGTCTCTGCAAATGCAATTATTTCTACTTCTCTTTTCTCTTCTTCCCATGGCTACAGTTTTTCCATGTCTGCCTTGATTGTACTCGTTTTTACGACAGTGTCAAGTTGGAGTTGATGCATTGATTTCCATTTTCTTCCCGACTGAAAATTTGCCCCTTGAAGCTATGTCAGGCGTGCGAAGCAAACACTGAAGAGATTTTCAATGCATTAAACATGCAAACGTCCTTCAATGGGTGGAGCAAATTTAGGCTGAAGTTAGGACTTGCTTGAATTTCCGTGTATTTAAATCAGAACGAATATGAAAACATTAAACTTTTATTAAGATATCGAATATGAACATGCCGATGTCCTTGCTGGAGGTATGCAATTATGTATTCTAATCTCGTAAATGACAATATTTAACTGCAAATCATTCACGTCGTTCGTCCCATTTAATTGTCTCTCTAGTATAAACTACTCGTATGCTGGACTCAAGCCCTTTGTTTTTACTTTCTCTCTTACTCTTAGTAAGTTGAGGAAGTATTGCATTTCACCCAAAATAGGATAACAACATTTCGTCGGAAATACACATGTTGAGACTCTCTAAATCCATAAAAAAAACAAAAAAAAAACAACAACCCAGTTTTAGAGAAAGGTGTGTGCCTATGTATCTGTGTGTATGTATGTGAGTGTTTGCTGTGAATAACGAATAAGCTTAGCATCTTACATAGATATGACTAAGATTTTTCAACAAAATTTCCCCACTTCTAACTACCCTTGACATAGAAAATTTTACAAAAGTTTCGATTTTTTCAAAAATAATTGAAACGATTTTGATTAAACTACCATGCATTAAAGGTACTTACATGAAACATATAATGTATGTTGTAGGGTACATGATATGACCATTTTGAATAAATTATATTTCGTTTAAGCAATCGATATTTGTTGCAAAATATCGAAATGTTGGCATAGCTGTGACCTCTTAAAGTAATGATTGTATAAGCAGCTGGGTTTAACTATAAAAGCTCCAATAACTATGTCACGAAAACATTTTTACGGCTGAGCTGCGACTCTGTAGGATGTACTCCGGACCGACGTCTACCGAATGGCCAAGTATTTATTTCAATGTGTTAACTTCAAGAATAGCAATGTACAGGTGAGTGTTAAATGAGGTTTGGGTAACGATTTGGGCTTTCTTCTCTTTTCATCCCTGACCATACATTCATATACTGGATAGTAAAAACCCCGCACCCTGGTGGATTTATTTATAGCCCTCAGTTTTTCTCCGCAAATGTACTCCCTCCATCACCTTAAACCTTGAGGCCACCTACTTCCCTCTCGCCACCTTTGAAACTACTACCCCTTAGAGATACGCAGTGCAGGGATAACTCCTAAATGTTAAGCGATAGACGAAAAGGCACTAAAATGTCTCTTTAAAACACACACCTTATTTTAAAAGACATCTTTGGGCCCTAAGTCATTTCTGAGATAACCTCTATTAATGGTTCGAATTGTTCAATACTTCCTCATTATAAGTCCTTTCGATGCTCAACTGTTTCCGCGATTTCGTGGAAAGGGTATGGAATATTACCTAGTTTAAATGGCGACCAGTTGTTAAACATTCAAGTGTTGCTATTCTATCGAGCGGGGTGGCTCAGGGGATTTCGTCCATGGTCCGCCTGGTCACGTGTTCGCTTCTCGTGGCTGGTCTCCCTGGCGGTTTCCCCGGGTCGCCCGGCGAATGCTGGATAGGTTCCTTTTATCCCCCAAATGTCCTGTCTCTTCATGCTGTTTCCATTGTAATTTAATTCAGCCTCCATCCCGTTGGTTTATTTCAGGGTTGGAAGTGTCGGAGATGGTGCTCGGTGCGGCGTGGGAGGAAGAAGAATGCTCAAAGTGATTATCTCCGTCTCCGCCTGGGTAACCTGTCATTGCTGTGACGTCACTACTGGTTCCGGCCGTCTGGAGTATACTCTCACCTCATCCTTCCCTCCAGGTGGCGCCCCCCGTGGGTACAATGAGCTTAGGTCGTATTTTATCTTATTGCTATTCTCTTTATAGGAGTCTAATACGAAATGTCTACTGTAGCTATTTCTGGATTCAAGTGAAGTAGATAGAAATATAAACTTTGGTAACCATAGTTTGTATATCCACTAATAAACGATAGAGGACAAAGAAAATCATATGAATGTAACACCCTTACATATAGTATATAGAGGAAGTATTGCATTCCATCAAAACATTTGATATTGAGATTTCACCGCAAATACACGTTTTGAGACTTTCTGAATTTAAAAAATGTATATAAAATATTTGCATGCGTCTGTGTTTATATGTGTGTATGCCTTTGAACAGCATACTCAAAAACTAAACTTCCTTTGTACACAAATCTTGGTATTTAATTTCAGCATCCTCCAAGGATGTGATACGAAGATTTTCAAAAAAATTCCCCGCTCCAAACTACCTTAATATGTACATCAGCTTGTTAACTCCGCTCGGCTTAAGGCGTGTTTCCAGGCTACAGACTGGCGTCGTTTGATCCTATAACAGGAAGACATACAGGTCAAGGCTTTTAAAAGATTAGACTATCACTTTAGCCTTCTACTTACATGGAACTAAGTAATTTTTGTTTGTATTTATCTCGGTTAGCATGAAGTAAATAGAAGAATAGGATTCTGAAAGAATTGTTTAGAGAAAGTAAGATAGGTAAACGGAATAGTCATATTTTTTTTAAAAAAAAAAACAGGATGCATTTAAATTTAGAGATCCCCTGTTTTACAAACAGTAATTTATTATTAGAGGATCGGTGCTACTCCGCAAAATTCATTTTCACAATGAGTTTTTCAGTGTTTTAGTTAGGTACTTGTAGCGGTAACCTATGCTGTTTTAATATGTGAAAACACTATAAGAGCTGCCCAAAAATCCTAATCTTGACTTGCAACTCATCAATCCCAGGCACATTCCTTGAGATGTTAAAAGAAGGTTATTTAATCATGGCATTATTGTAAAATAAAAACATCACTTATGCTTATGAGCAAAGCTGCAGATTCTAGCAATAGAACGACACATTCAGCGCAGATTAAAACGTGTGTCTACTCTCTAGTTCCCTACCGCCGGTTTATCTTCTATTAGAGTACTCCATTAACAAATTGCAATCCAATATAGTGGTTCAACCTTAGTACGAGTAATAGTATTCCTCTTCTATTGGTAGTAAAATGAACGCATTTAGTTCCCGCTGCCGAGACTCAGATTACGTTTCGGGAGTTTCGCTAACGGAATGAGCTGTATTAGCTTGAAATAGTGTTTCCCTGAAAACCTTTGAACTAACTAACAAAGCTATATGGACACACCCAACTGGCAAAGTAAGTCTAGAAGAGATAAACGAAGACAATACATATTACATTAAAATATTTTCTGAGGGAAGCAGAATACAAGAATGTTTGGAGTAGCGGCAGCAGTGATTTTCAAGCAAGGATTTTTAGTAAGCTAATTAAAAGCCAGATTTCACGATAACTGTTCAAATAATCAGACGGAACAAGTTGAAATTCTAGGAGCGCTGGAAGTACTAAAAATTTTAATACCATACCTGAAGAAAGAAACGTTGTAATGTACACAGACAGTCAAATAATAAGACTGTCAAAAACAAGTATTAACACAGCTACTTGATAGGAGAAATTCATGACACAATCAGAGAGTTAACATTACATCATTAGTGTGCTGTGATCAAAGCTCATTCAGACCTCATTGGGAATGAACTGGCTGATAAATTGCTCTTGAAAATTACATTATCCTAGCATATGATAAACAACCTAAATTTTCAATTGTTTGAAAAGTTAAGGAGGAAGTGCTTTTCGATGGCAAGGTGAGAGGAACAACACAATCAATGACGCTAGAAGAACAACACAATCAATGGCGCTACATGCAAAAAGTTTACTCCATCTACAATCCAAAGAATGAAACAGGACACCCCAATAAACCCAACACTGACAGCAATTATTATTAGCGACATGTGGAGAAGCCTTACAAGTCACGCATAATACATTACCCCACATGTTCCTGTCTACTAGAACAGACGGTACAACACTTCATCTACAAATGCCCAAAACTACAAAAGGAAAGAAAGCACCTGAGACAAGATATAGAACCCTAGAAAAGCAAATAACCAGTGAAGAGGGACTACCAATAAATACATCTGAAACATTTAATAAATTTGTCAGAACAATAGAATTTGATGCCCTCTAAGTGTAAAAATGTAACTAGAATATTGCAGACTTAATTAAGAGATGTAATGAAAAAATAGCATGTAGTATTATGTTGCGTAATCGAACATGCTTAACAAAAATATTAATTTAAAAATTTGATGGTTCCATTCATATGACTTTCTCTACCTGTTCTACAAACTTCTTATACAAGATTATTCTTCTTTCTAATTCATGCTAATCAAGATAAACGTTACCAGAAATGTTTTTATTACTAAGTTCCATATAAGTAGAAGGGAAATAAAGGTATACCCTAGACTAAAGCAATAGTCAAACCTTTTAAAAGCTGTCACTAGACAGTTGAAATTGAAATTAGCTTCTCTTTCCATGGCCAGGAGTAAAACAAAAGAAAGACGACGACCTCCTGTTTGAGAAAAGTATAAGTATTTTAAAACTGAAAACAATAAATAACAAGGAAATTCTCGGAAATGCTTAGCTCCAGAACAAAAATGTACAGTGGTGTGTTTTGACGGAATCTATAGATACGTATTTGTTGTCTATCTCTTACAGTTTACAGTTATGCAAAAGTCATTCAGAAAGTCGAGCGCTTCGGAGGTTATTCCCAGAAAATTCAAGACATGCGTTTTATTCGTCATATAAATATATTTAATACATGGTATTTTATCAAAGTCGTTAGAGCCATTTCTGAGGAAATCAATATTTTCGAATTTTTTTCCATGGAGTGGGGGATTTTCTTTAAACTCTTCGTGTTTTATCCTTGTGAGATACTACACTTAAATGTCAAGTTTGGTATTTAACAGGCTTTTCGTTTTCGAGTTATGCTGACCTCCCATACACACACCGACATTTTTCTAAAGATACTTTTTTTGCATTCAAGGGATCTCAAAACATGTATTTCCTGTGAAATCTTGGCTTAGAATTTTGGGTGGAATACTTCTCCATCTACGTTGCACATACGTGCTAAAGAAAGTAAAGCGTAATCTATTTGATTCACACCACTTTTTCTGTTCTGCAAACAAATTACTCTTGCAAAAAGTATTCTTTTATTTACATAATGTAATCGAAATAAACAGTAACACAACTGCCTTGTTACTAGGTAAGCAGACGGAAAATTAGGGAATACACTAGGCTAAAGCGATAGTCAAAAGTTTTAAAACCTGTCGCTATGCGATTGACATTGAAATTCGGTTCTTTTTCCATTGTCAGAATAAAACAAAAGAGATATGAAACCGATGAGGATTCCACACTTGAGAAAGTATTTTAAAACTGAAAGTAATTAAGGAAATAACTCTATATTGTTAACCCTGCATAAAAGTATATGACATAAAATGTGTTTAACGAGATCTACATTTTTTCTGTAGTAACCTTTTCTATCTTTTACAGTTTGCCACTTAGCCTAAAGTATTTCAGAATGAAGCAGACTTCAGAGGCGATTTCCAGAAAATTCAGGATATTTATTTGCTTTGCCATGAAAATACGAGGGCCGTTGTTTTTTCAACCTCCGATAGGCTATAAATAAAAGACAAGCTCTTAGAAAACAACTATTTTATTACTAAAAGTTTTGTACACTTGTGGTCTTTTCAACATAATCACCGAAAAGATTGAGAGATTTATTGTACCTGTGCACAAGCTTTTGCAATACCCGCTTCAAAGAATGGCCCTTGTATATTAAACATATGGCATTTAATCAAAATCATTAGAGATATTTTAGAGAAAATAAAAAATATCGACAAATCTTCCATGTAAAGGGCAGTTGGAATGGCGGGATTTTCCTGAAAATTTCTGTCGCATCTTTGGAAGATAATGAACTTAAATACCAAGTTTAGTATTTAACGAACTTTTAGTTTCAGAGCTATGGTGCCCATAGACAAAACGCGCCAGAGAGCGCACACACACACACCCACACACACACACATTCACAGACACACACGGAGCTTCTTCTAAAAATGATTTTTATTCTTGAATCAAGGGATCCTAAAACATGTACTTCCCCTGAAATTTCGGTAACTAATTTTTGGATGCAATACAATACCTCCTCTATCTACTAAGTACATCGTACATATGTGCTAGAAAAAGCAAATAAAAATAAAGTAACAGAGAAGGTTAAGAAAGTCCGCCGGTGTTTCATGCCCATTACTGTGAATATCAGGGATTTTTTAATCACATATTGGAAATACACCCTGGTTATAAGAGATTATATTTCTAAAGCCACCTGCACATGATTAAAATTGTTTTTCAATTCAAGAGCTTACAAAAAATATTGACAACATTGGAAAATATAGGAAGGTCCGTGTGTGTGTGTGTGTGTGTGTGTGTGTGTGTGTGTGTGTGTGTGTGTGTGTGTGTGAAATAAATGGCGTGTTATTTATGGATGCTCTATAACTACTGTGGTTCTCAGCGTCCCATTCTATATTGGGCGTGAAAGACAGCTTAATTTTGCTCAGAGGCCTCTTTATCAGACTTGAGGTTCTTTTACGTACCGTAAATCTGCAACACGGACCAACAGCTTTACTTCCCTTCTGAAGTAAGTCAAGCTAAGGATTTTTACGCCCGAAAAAAATCTATCGTCGTCCGCCGGGTTTGAACCCGCGACCATTGTGTGTGTGTATGCGCGCGCGCGCGTGTGTGTGTGTGTGTGGACAGCATAACTTAAACGAAAATTCCGTAAAAACCACATTTACTGTCTTGTCGCCCCTTCCAAGGATGCGACATGAAAATTCTCGCCTTTACATAGAAAATTTTTGAAAAAGTTTAATTCTATGAAAAATAGCTCTAACGATTGGTTAAAATGCCATTGATTTAAAATATTTTCATGCCAAACTAAATGTGTATTTTCAATTTTCTGAAAATAGCCTCTGAAGATCTCTTTATTCTGAATGATTTTTGTATAACTAGTAAACCGTAAGGTTTAGACAAAAGCTTACTACACAAAAATGGAAATCTATTAAAACACAATTTATGCCATATGCATTTTTATAGAAATATCCCTTGTTATTTATTATTGGTTTCAATTTTAAGCGACTTAAAATTTTCTCAAGCGGGAAGTCAACTTTCGTTTCATTTCTTTTGTTTTACTCCCGGGAATGCAAACGAGAACAGAATTTCAATTGTTTCACAAAGCGATAGGTTTTAAAAGATTTGACTATCGCTTTTCATAGTGCATTCCTTTATTTCCCATTTCTGTTAATGTTTATTTCGATTAGCATGATGTAAATAAAAGACTAATTTTTGTAAGGAAAGTATGTTCTTAGAGAAGTCATGTGAACTTTTTCTATTATTTATTTATACGCTGCATTTAACTTTTAACATCATATCTGCTGTGAGTTTTCTTTATTAAACACTCACACACACACACACACACACACACACACAACACACATTTCCGAGCGGGATGGTTCAGGCGGTACCGTCTGCGGCTCGTATTCGAAAGGTCCCGGAATCGATCCCCGGCGATTGTCCACTTTGATCCATGGGGTTTTTCAAGGTCGCGTATGATTGCTGGGATGGTTCACCTTTTGTTCATAATTTTCTGTATCCATTGCTATTTTTTTTTTTTTTTTTTTTTTTTTTGGTAGTTTAACCTGGTTTGGTCATATCGAACGATGAATGAAATTGATGATATGATGCTCAAATGATCGCGGGGTCCATGGAGCTGAAAGTTACTCGACATTCGTCTTCTCAGGATAAGGGAAAACCCCGAAAAAACCGTATCCGGGTAACTCATCCTAAGCGAGATTCGAACTCACGACCTTTTGAATGTGAGGCTACCATCACAGTATCCAGGTGGGTATTACTTGCTTGTTATCTATTTTAAGGTTGAAGGGCCAGGCGACGGTGTTCGGCAGATTGCGGCTAGACGGTGGTTGTACGCTCTGTAACGGTATCTTTCTGTCGTCATTCTTTCTCCAAGCTTGTGTCCGTTATTCCGGATCTGGTTGTCTCTTCATTCCTCACTCCTATTGGCACGCAAATTGCAAAGAGCCATAACGGGTTATAATAGATGGACTGTCTAGAAACATGGCCTATCTACCTCTCTGTATCTCGGGGAGGGATGGCAAAAGTCGTGCGCAGCGATCTGCTACTCTCTAGTCTCAGTGTTGTGAAATTCTAGGTCTACTGATATAGAAACAGCGTTTTTATTGTCAAAGAAAATGGAAATTTTTTTTATGTATTTAACCATGTGTTTTTGTTGGCTTTTGTATTGCTCGTATAGATAGCAGTAACATAAATACCTAATAAGATAGTAAATGCTAATCCTTGAATGACTTTATTATTATTATTTTCTAGCACAGCTAAACAATCAAAAATGAAATTAAATATATTTCATTTTTATTGAATAAGCAATTCAAATAAAAAATATAATTTCATATTCTCCCTAAGCAGCTGTGCGCGAGGTAAGATGTGCGGCTGTCTACAAACATATATGTAGATTGGTAACCTAATAACCGAAACCAAGTTTGAATTCAGGGAACTGTAGTTTGAATTAAATGTGTCAATAAGCTTTATTAATTGCTACGTCGTGTATTAAACCGCTCTCTCTCTATGTTTTGCACCTGTGGCACTGAAAATTAGTGTGGCAGATTTTGAATAATATGCTCCATTTCTTTCCAACAGAAAGCGGTGGTAAACAATTCCCATTAAGATTTCATTCCATTATCTTATAGAAACATCTGCGTCATGAGTTTTGAGAATTGACAAATATCCTCACTAGCATCTCTCTGATAAGAGATTTATTTATGCAGTTGCGGATAGAAGCCAATTTTATGAAATATAAAAATAACAGAGTCAAGGACAAAATTTCGACACACTCATGCTCCAAAATGCCACCAGAACGAGTGTGTATAGGAGTTTTATCACAGGAGCATTTCTTAAAGAGTTTTTACTAGAACTTCACTTTGCTTTCCAAAGTGTGTAATATTACACGCTTACCAACTGTAAGAAACATTTTCTAATAATTCTCTGTTTTGGAAAATAAAGTTGTTAACGTTTATTGCAGTTATACAGTGTGTATTTTAGGTGTAAATGTAAATAACTTTATGCTAAATTTTGAAGCAATACGTTTGAATTTCTTAGAACGAAATGTAACGTACAGTAAGTCCCATTCATCATGCAGAATATTCTTCATTATAAAGGGGGTGATTAAAAAGGGGGACTCGAGTTATAAAAAAATCTGATGCGTTATATTCACATGACTTCTGCATCTTCATGATAATCATGATAAAAATTAGCAGAAAAAGTTTTATTACATGTTTTCGGTACGTACAAGAGAAATAAGGAAATGCAGTAGGCTAAAGCGATAGTCAAATCTTTTAAGAGCTGGTCGCCTTGCGATGCTTTTGGAATTCTGTTCTCTTTACATAGATAGGCTAAAAAAAGAAAGAAAAGAAAACAATGAGACTTACCATCTGAGAAAGTACAAGTTTTGGAAAATTTATATCAATAACAAGGAATACACACACGCATTAAATGTATCTGACATAAATTGTGCGTGTTTACTCACACATTTTTTGTGTGGGTAGTAAGATTTTGTCTACTCCATACGGTTTGCCAGTTATTCAAATCGTCTAGAATGAAAAAGACTTAAGAAAATATTCCCAGAAAATTTTATTTGAATATAAATGTGTGCATACTAAATTTTCAAGTAATATGTTTCAATTTGTATATGACACTTAACTATATGTAATATTCCACTAAACATAGAGGATATTCATCATTAAATTAACTTCCCCAAAGAGAGATGATTCTAATAGCAATCGAATTCATTAATCAAAATACTATTATAGAATTTTGTGAAACATATTACATATAATTCTAAAGCATATCATTCAATTATATTTTGTAATAATTTCGATATACATAATAATAGGAATTCAACAATGTATCGTTTTAATCTGTTCCCATATGCTAGTAAATATTTGATATATTTTTACTAATCTAAAGATTAACACGATGCTTGTTTTTGTTTTCAGAAGCGTCTCGGGTATTGTTAACTTGAGGTGAAGTGAAACAATTTCTTGACTCTCGTTGGCAAGTGACACGCTCTTTGGACAATGTAAACATCAGCGACTTCTTAAAGGTTTACCTTGCAGCAATGAGTGTATCAGTTCAGCCAAATTAAAGCAAAGAAATCGTTTCGCTCTACATGAAGTTAATATTTGAGAACTTTTTTTATGTTTTAACCTGCACCACTGAGCAAGGAATTAGATTAAATTAGATTACGTCCTGTGGGTTTAAGATGGCCAAGCAGGCCTTGAAATAGAACATACCAAAGCATACAAAATTACATACACCAAACATGCAACACTTAAAGTTTTCACATTACATTTAATAGAAAACATCTTAACTTTCAAATGCATTAAAACTTAAAACAGGTATTAAACATTAAAAATTATATCACTTGGCTTTTACAGCCTGTATCACTACACGGTGCTTGTATCCTTTTATTTATTTATTTATTTATATATAAATGTGTCCAAAATTAATTTTAATATTTACATTCTCAAAATATTAAATATGTACATAAAACTTGCCAATGTCATATCTAAATTTGTGGTTATTACTCTCAAAGCTACATATATAATGTATACATTTCAAATGACAGTACTGCACTAAATGCAATAAATATTAATTTTCTAGTGTCTGCGCCATATCACTTAGTGTTTATAATCCTGTTTACATAAGACGACCGTCAAAATTTGGTATTAAAAGACACTTTTTAACATTAATGTGTAGATACATTGAACATATCAAAGAAACGTTGGTATTAAAAGACACTTTTTCACATGTAGATACATTGAACATATTGAAGGGGAATAATTATTAGCAAACAAAAGATGACCATGTGCTTGGGGCGAGAGGCAACGTATTAAAACCTTTTTCTTGGAGACACTGTTTGCAAGTCAAGAATCGCGCTTCAGTTTAAGGGACCAGTAAATAGAAGACTTGGCAACAACGAGGGTTGGTTTCCAACCACTTACTCCCTAATCCCAAGCTTTAAAGCTTTGAAAGAAGAGTGGGGAGGATCATCATGTTCTGAAAAATACTGTAAATCCTTAATTATACGTAAAGATCCCCAAAAAGATTAAGATATATATCTGATGTGTTCCATTCAGATGTCGTTCTCTATCTGTGTCAATGAATAGCTCTTCAAAACACTGTAAATGACATAAATTGTGTGTTTTAACATTTGTGTAGAACGTTTTGTCTACCTCTTTCGGTATACCAGTTATGCAAAAGTCATTCAGAATGAAGAGGACTTTAGGAAGTATTCCCAAGAAATTCAGGATATGTATTTTATTTACAATGTAAAATCTTTAATAGGTGTACGACATTTTTATTAAAACCATTAGAACCATTTTTTAGAAAATGGAACATTTAACATTTCGAAAAATGTTCCACGTAAACGGTAGTTTAAAGTGGGAGATTTTCTTGAAAACTTTGGTGTCGCATCCTTTGAAGAGGCACACAAAACCAAAGTTTTTTTAATGGAAATTTCGTTTTTGAGCTATACTGTCTGCACACACAATATACACATGGACCTTTTTCTAAAATTCTTTAGCTATTCTTTAAACAAACGTCTTATAAAAAGTGTTTCTTCTATCTACTTCAAGCTAATCGGAAAAAACATTACCAGCCCGCCTGGGAAGTGCGGGGATAGCGCGTCTGTCTGACATTCAACAGGTCTCGAGTTCAAATCACGCTTAAGGTAAGTTACCCGGATAAGGATATTACTTTTATACTCCATCTTGATTTTCAGCTAACTTATAAGTCATAGCATTTGTCTTGTGTGATGCAACATATACTATGACTACCACTATAACCAATGACGTTTTTCATAACACACACACACACACACACACACACACACACACACACACACACACACCCATGAGTAAAATGTAAATGGCGTGATATTTGTGGCGCTCTTTAACTACTGTGGTTTTCAGCTTCCCATTCTAAATCGGGCGTGAAAGACCGCTTAATTTTGCTCAGAGGCCTCTCTCTCAGGCTTGAGGTTCTTTTACTTGCCGTAAATCTACGACACGGGACCAACGGCTTTACTTCCTTTCCGAAGGAAGCCATGCTAAGGCTTTTTATACCCGAAAAAATTCATCGTCCTCCGCCGGGTTTGAACCCGCGCCTTGGGTATATGAAGTTAACATGGTAACCATTACATCACAAAGGGCGACACCCCCATCAGTGATTATCGCCATCAAACAGAACGCATGGAAAAGATAAAACATTTTTCACTGCACAACCAGAGATCAGAGATCCATTTTTCTTTTGTATAATGTTCCTACTGAATTTCCTAATGCAGCTAACCTTTGAACTGGGTAAATAAGCCGTTCTTGGTTGAAGTTAGTTTATGCCGGGCAGCGCGGATGCCAAAAGGATTGCCTAATCAGAACTGCAAAGGGGACTCCATGCCGACTGAAGAGAGAAGCACTTGCTAAATGAAAGCTAAATGATTGAAAACAGACACAATGTCTATGCTATGGCTGGTTCCGTAGCTCAGTCTGTAGAGCACTTGCTTGCTATGCGAGGAGTCCCGGATTAGATTTCCGCCTGGACTCGAGACAATTTTCTTTAATCAGGGTCGTTTCATGGTAATCGCGTGTTGTGTTGTTGAATGTGAAATATATGTTTGTGTGTTTTTATCCGTTAAGTACATGTATGACTGAAAGTTTTAAATTCCAAAATAATAATGCTAACATTTTTAAATGTATACTATAGATGTAATATAATGCAAATAAGTTACAGTGCAAATTTCATGGTTAGAACTTATGGTGAAATTTGTTTATGTTTTCTCACATTGCTAAAACAACCCTTGCGATAAACATTTAGAATTTTAGTCTAATATTTTAAGCCCAGATTCACAATAGATATACTTTTTGAAATTGCCCTAGGTTTCTCTGTATTTCCTTTGGTTTAGGTTCCAAAAATGCTTTACATTATGAATGTGCTTTTTTTGTCATAAAATATAATTTTTATGTCTGAAAATTGAAACTATATGCTTAAATACATCTGACAGTAAAACATATGCCAGTTTTATTCACTGTACCTCTGTGAACATGTACAGCAAATTTTATCTGTGTAATAGAAAAACTGCTCATTGCAAGGAACATTTTACAGAAAGAAAAGTGCTGAAAGTATCAATAACGAGAAAACAAAGAAAGGTTTGAATGCATGGTTCACATTAAAATCAACCTGGTTGGTAAGTTGTACCAATAGGTTTCCTTTTCCTCTCGTCTGATACTGCCTTTTCTGTCGTTTTCTTCTTGCATTGCTGTTTTTCTTCTCCACAACTTCGTTTTTTACTTTGCATGACGCGAATGAGAACTCGTTGAACTGAAATTTTTCTTGCCATATCCAGTACAGTTTCACCTCTAATGCTTTGCTGCAGCTCGAGATTCAAGGCATTTAAAATGGCGCCTGGAGACCATATTCAGGAATGTTAACATTATTTTATGGAATTAGAATAAAAATCTATTTTTTGTGATTTTTCATGTTATTTCAGTTATATACAATAATAATAATAATAATAATAATAATAATAATAATAGTAACCAATGCGCCCCTAAATTCGTAATCGCGGTTTGGCAAAACCCGAGCACATGTGTTAAGCCATATGATTACATTGCAGTCAATCTACGATCTATACAACTATATGACACCAGTTAATGTTACACATTTAAAAAGATTAAACAAAACACTAGTATAAATCAGAAGTAGGTCTTACCTGTATTTTACTTTCTCCTTATCGTTTAACGATAATTTACAAAATGGGTCCCGTAAGCATTCATGCACAAGGAGGCCCAGCTGTCTCCGTATTTTGGTACGCGTTAAAAGAGTTGCAGAATCAACTTCAAGTTAAAACCCACCGTAGAGAACTTCCTTTTACCCCAACGCGACCAGCTTACAGTCTGCGCTGATAGCAAGACGTGTAAAACGGAGATCACTTTCGCTAGTTCTCCACTGGCAGGTTTTAAATTCAAATAGCTCCATTCTGCAACTCTTTTTAACGCACAAAGGGATATCTACACACGTCAAAAACAGGGCACTTATTCATCTGGTATTCAAGAGCTTTCACTGTTCATAGCATACTTTTTCATTGTCGTATGCCGGATTGCTGGCAGCATTATTAGAAAACAATTATTAATTCAATTTTAAACGTGAACGATGAAAAATGATTCAAAAAATTATTTGGCGCTAACTTTTACGCTACAAAGTATTAATTAGTACCTTGCTCCTTACTGTTCAGTATAGCATAATTGTTTCTTATACATGTACGTTAATATTGTTTCCTATGATTCGCTGCCAACGATAAGTCATGACAGCTACTAACGTTCACGAATCTGGGCTATTCTCTTGTCCCTTCAATCCCAGTTAGATACTAGACTGAAAACAATAATTCTGTGCCTGGGCAGAAGTGGCACGGATCCATAAAATAGTAATATAATAGTAATGAAAACTTGAAGTTTAAGATCGCCTCTTTCAGCTTCTATGGTTCTCTATTGTCACGAAAACAATTTAATTTCCCCTTGAAAAACAACAGCAATGATGCTGATGATGATGATGATGATGATAATAATAATAATAATAATAATAATAATAATAATAATAATAACAAGCATGTCTACTTTCTTGATGTAATCGTGGAGTACATAAACAATTTAAAATGTGCATTTCTTCATTGTATTAAGGTAGACATGGTATTGAGACATTAACCCTGGAGCCGCCTATGTAAACTTGTATGATAGAGAAAAATAGCTTCTAGACCTAATCTAGATATATTAATAGAATCACTTAAATCGGTCTTATCACTTACTTTCTTACCACAAACACATATCCACGTTATCAGTAACCGCCTTCAGGCATTGTGCCCTGTTGCTAAATATTAGGGTATAGTGAATACGTACAACGAAGGGGCACTCTGTAATGGTTACCATGCTGAGTTCATATACCCAAGGTCTCGGGTTCAAACCCGGCGGAGGACGATGGATTTTTTCGGGTGTAAAAATCCTTAGCATGGCTTCCTTCGGAAAGGAAGTAAAGCCGTTGGTCCCGTGTCGTAGATTTATGGCACCTAAAAGAACCTCAAGCCTGATAGAGATGCCTCTGAGCAAAATTAAGCGGTCCTCCATGCCCAATTTTGAATGGGACGCTGATAACCAGAGTAGTTAAAGAGCGTCCATAAATAACACGCCATTTACTTTTACACTTCACGCACGAGGACCTTCGTGAGATCTATCAAGCACAGCATCCTCCAGGAGCAAGGGATGAAGTGAAGGAACCACAGGAGGCCACAGGTTACAGAGACGCGCGGAAGCTCCTAACAATTCCTGGTTCAAAGACCGTCCCACTACTGTAGCTGTCTGAACCATCTGGTCGACCAAGCAACCCTTCAATGTGTACGGAAATATTCTTTCCTTGGAGCAAGCATCGCGGCATCTGTCCACACTGTCACACATCACGAATCCTAAAAGTACATTTGAAACGTAGAAACCACCCCAACTTTTGCATTGCCAACCAGAGAAAAATCACGGAAAAAAAAAGAAAAACATTGTCTGATTGGCTGGCTCAGGAATCGAATCTAAGGCATCCCAAATGGGAGTCTCATAGGTTACTGCAAAGGAACCTCACTCTGTAACACGAAGGGTTAAAGAGCAAGATTTTACGCTTTTCTAAATCAAATAAAAGCCTTAGATGTTTCTCTGCATAAAACATAAGCAACCAAATTCCAAAGACAGAGAGCTCTCGACAAATTAAATCCCTATTTGTATAGTAGTGGGAGTGTGGAGTAATAATGCACATTTATTTTATTCATATTAAGCGGTTATTACGTAATAAAATAAATCAAGCAATCGTCAGAAAGCATTCTGTCTCACTAAAGTACTTCTCATTGGATTGTCTCCTGTTTAAAGACTTGCAACATAACAGTACCATTTCGAAGTGAAATACCCAAAATACATAAAAGCCCTTAAACGAAGCTTGGGGGTTAACTGCTGTAACAGAATTGTGCGAGTACCCGAAGGATTCTGGGCGTAAATTGCAATAAAACTCAACGGCTCTAGTAAGCTGGAAAGTGGGTCACAAAGGAACGAATTGTTCTCAGCGCGGGTTCTAAATAGCGGAACCAAAATCGTCTAGACGGTTGACCTATATAAAACTTATGGCGAATTGTTTGCCTTAAGATTTAAATGTTATTGTTGTCTTTCTTTTGTTTTCCGTCTCGTGAAACGCGTGAATGTAGAGTTTTTCAGACATGAGTTCAGAATTTGTATGTTCTAAAGAAGAGGAGAGTGAAAGAACGACACAACCTGCGCAGCTGCCGTTCTAAGTATATACAGTAGAGTCCCGGTATTTCGAGCTGGTCTTAAGACAATTACACTTTTACATAAAACTAGAGTATAATCCCGTTTTTATACGTTGTCCGCATGTACGTTTACGCACTTCCAAATGTGTTACATTTTGAACTTTCATTCAATTTTCCATGTACAATACCGGTAAAACCGTCCCTCTTAGGGGTTTCGGTCATAATGCACAGAAATAATCTTTGCCTCAGACTGCTAGTGCATTTCTATAACAGATTGACAGGTAGCGTTAGGTTTGGAGTGCGCTTTCTCTTTTTATGTCGACCCTTCACTAATTAGTACCGCGTATCAATCAATTTTACAGTGCATACCATCCTTTCAGAAAAAAAATACTGTATTGGCATAATAATCCTTACTCAAGCGACAGTGGTCATAAAAATACGCTTAAGTAAATATGCACATTTTACAGCAGTAACAGACTGACCGTTGTTGTATTTGGTATGTACCTATACATACACTGTTATAGTAAAAAAATTGCATGTCATTTATAGACGCTCTTTAACTACTCTGGTTCTTAGCGTTCCATTCTAAATTGGGCGTGAAAGACCGCTTAATTTTGCTCAGAGGCCTCTCCATCAGGGTTGAGGTTCTTTTACGGGACCAACGGTTTTAGTTCCCTTCCGAAGGAAGCCATGCTAAGGATTTTTACACCCGAAAAAATCCATCGTCCTCCGCCGGGTTTGAACCCGCGACCTTGGGTATAAGAAGTTAGCATGGTAACCACTATACCACGGAGGGTGACACACTGCTATAGTGAGCCTACCAAATAGCTCAGGTATATACCAAATTGCTTTTTATTTATGTTTAATCATTATTGTTCTTATTAAACATCTATTCATAATTTACCCATTGATTTAGTGATATTTCCGTATAATCCGAGTTTTTGTGATACCCAGTGAGCTCGAATTTCCCGGGCTCTACTGTACCCCCATTTATTTCAGAACATGGTGGTCCTGCCCCACTCTTCTTCCAAATACTTTGAGGTTAGGGTTTACAGTTTTTCTGTTTAGCGGTACGGCTGGAAACCAACCCTCGCTGTTGGCAAGTCTTAAACTTACTAGTCCTTTTACTGAAGCGCGATTCTCGACTTCAAGCAGTCTCTTCAGGAAACACATTTTATTACGTTGCCTCTCACCTCTAGTACAGAGTTGTCTTTTGTTTGTTAATAGTTATTGTCCAGCGGTAGGAGGGAGCGGTCCCGTTTAAGGGCTCTCATGTTTTGGAAAAACCTATACGTGTTTAGATCAGGGTTGTCATCGGAGCAGACGTGAGGTGTAAACCCATCCTTTGTTCTTCGGTTGGCCTACTGTTCAGGAGTTTCTATTTTGCTAGGACTGCGTGGTCATAAATTCCGACCTCCACCATGAAGTTAGAGAAAGGAAAGAAAATGATTACTGACAGCACACATATTAAAAATAAATAAATAAATTAATTAAAATATCACATCTATTGCATAATCTTCACTGAGATAAGCTTATTGCCGTGCATGTTTATTATTAATATTGCATTACTTTAAATGTATTAATTTTTAAGAGATTTTGGTTTATTGAAATGAATTTGTTTAATCCCCAGCTATTTGTTTTTTTTAATTTGTTGTAGGGTGATGTTGCTTTATTAATATCTATTGCATAATTATTAAATTTCGGGAAATGAAGCTATATCTTTTGTATGAAATGTATAATAAATGATTATGAACTGTGTTTCAGATCATTTATTTGTTGATAATGTAGATAGTATTAAATCGATTCTTCACTTTTCATTCTGTCATTCAATTTATTACCGCGGTTGCAGAAATAATTCACTAACTTGTGCTTCATCAAACACAAGCCAATAATGCGGCAATCTCCTAAGCCTAAAAAATTAAAATAATGGTGAAAATTATCGAAGAGAATTAGGATTTTTTGTCACATCCACCTTATTTCCTTGACTTAACCTCATCACACTTCCAACTGTACCCGAAATTTGGTGAAAGGAAACTTTGGTCCAATGAAGCACTTTAGTTATCTGATGTGTATTTTGCAACCCTGGAGGAATTAATCTCCGTTAGCGCAAAAAAGCCACAAAGTATCGCTGGACGAAATGCATTGTTGTTTTTCTTGACAACAATGTACTTTTGCTGTTGTATAATCTGTTGGAATCTACCATAACGGCACACACGACTACGGAATCATTAAATTAAATAAGAGGTGGTTCATGACAGAATTATAAGTGTTAATTTGTGACTGCCTCGCTCCCCCAACACTAATCGTGATTTTTATTTATGGGATTCTTTGAAAGACAAAGAGTATCGTTCTACGTTACAGAAACTTAGTGACATCATGCAAGAAATAGCAAGGATTCCTGCTGCTAAACTTAAGGGTATGTATGTCTGAAATTTCTCGAAAAATCACAAAAAATTGGCTTGTATTTCCATAACATAAATGAAACATTCCTGAATACAAAAACGGTATAAATTGTGCACCGTATGTCATTTTTAAATGCCTTAAGGGGATGCATCACCCAAAATCCTAAATCCAGCAGCTTTCAACTAATCAGGCTGAAAATTTTAACATGCATTTATTTGTACAGTAGTTACATGCTTTAAATTTTAGTTTATGTATCATAAGTAGTTTTTGAGTTATTAATTTTTAAATTAAAAATCTGGCGCCAAATTCAAATCACTCCACACGATGAAAATGACTTAAATTTTATGTTTTTATTTTTCGAAATGTGCATTTAAGTATCAGGAACAGAACTGTCATGTGAATTTATTGTATCTGGAAGTAAAAAAATAAACAAATAAATAAAGCAAGAAACAGACAAAAGTCAAGAAATTTTATAATCAATTGACTTTAAAAATCAATATCTAAAACAATATTAGAAATTTTAAAAAAATCATATGCCAGAAATCCTTTTTTGCTTGTTACGAACCTATCCTAAAAATTTAAGAGAGCTTGAATAAAACGTGCATTGTGTGGAACATTTTGAATCACAAAAAATGTTGAAAAAATTGTAAATGAGTAAATCAAGTTTTAAAGTACAAAAGGTTATTGGTCAAAACCAAATTTCGGATTTTTACCAATTTTACATCATAGTGAACAGATTAAAGCACCACACTCACTTACAGTCACCCATTTAAATTGTCACGTGATACGGTTTAAAGCACCACATGGTAATAAAAATAACAAGAAATTGAACTACAAGCATAACTTTATTTAATTAGGCAAAAAAGCATTTTTTTCATTTTTGTTGTTGTTGCACTTTTTGATCAATTTTCACAGATGGAAAGTCAAAGCATTAGAAGTTAAACTTTACTGGACTCGGCAACACAAATTTCAGTTCAAGGAGATCTCATTCGCACCAAGCAAAATAAAAAACGAAGTTATGCCAAAGAAACGCAGTAATGCAAAAAGAAAAGGACAGAAAAGGCGCAGCAGATGAGAGGAAAAAGAAGGCTGAGGGTCCAACCTACGAACCTAATCGATTTTAATATGAGCCATGCATTTTTTTTTTAAAACAGTACCGGAGTCTGTATCCCCGTTTACATTCCCCCCCCCCTTTAGTAACCTTGTGTTGCGTTATTGTATATTGTAATATTTGCAGAAGAGAAGGCTATTGACACAAATAAATAAATGAATAAATAAAACAAGTTTAAGTTCCCAATAAGTAGTTTATGAACTCAACACAATCATGTACAAGTGCAAAGCTAGGTGATCGTCACTCTCAGTGCTCTTGGAAACAGGCCCACTAAAAAAAGAGAAATACTGCTTAGCAGATGACGTCATAGAGTAGTTAACCTGATGATTGCTGCTTTAGACGACGTGCTCACACAGTAGTTGAAAATGGGAACTATAAAAATTATCTGCGCAATGATTTTTTTTTTTTTTTTCTGAGTACTGAATTCAACTTTCGAAATTTATAAAGAGAAGAGAATTACCTGTAAACAGCTGGTAGCTTCCTGCAGCGATGATAATGAACAGCGCCAGAAGTTTTGCATAGGTGAAGACATCCTGGACTCGGGTGGCCCATTTAACATCCCAACAATTTACGAAGGTCAGCACCACTGCAACAATACACCGTTATTATTAGGCAACAATATTAAATTGCAATAATAGAAATGCACAGGATTGTATAGAGTTCCCTGTTTACTGTTCAGGGATTTACACCCATAGGCTCTTAACATTATTATTGCGATCATTATGATACTCGCTACGAGAAACGTGGTTTCTCAAATTATAAATATAAACTTTCCTAAGAATAGTTTGTATACCCACTGATAAACGACAGAGGGGCAGAGAATGCCATGTGAATGCAGCATCAAGATTTTTTCTACCTTGTAATTATCTCCATTCATACACCGCAAAGAAAGAGTTTTCTTGGACTATCGTAAGATATCAGCAAATCACTTCTTTTATAATGGTAATATATTCATTTCCACGGTAATACATCACTGCTATGTTGGGCTGAAAGTGGTTTAAAATATAAGACCTAGAAAAGCAGGAATGCGTGACGTGGTGTACGTAAGAAAGATTAATGGCTGCTTCCACTCCATCTAGGGAACCCGCTCATCAGCATTACCGATATGACGTCTATATTGCGGTGCACTTAGGAGGATAACATATCGATTTAGTTCGAAATTTCTAAACCGGAATATTCCCCATTAAACTGCTGTTATATAATTCTGCTAATTGGCATTTAACTTAAAAAGCTCTTCCAGGAATTATCGAGTTCGCAGGTTATACTTTTTACAAAACTGTTATTAAGACGTATAAAAATACACAAAGACTAATTCGTTTTCATTAGATTTTGTGTATTCAGAGATTTTCCTAAAAATATTTATTACCGCCACAAAATTTTGTCATGGAATGGCTGTTCGATTTCTGCGGCCGACCTCTCTTACCCATGCTTCTTTTTTTTTTTTTTTTTTTATTTTCGTTTTATTTTCGGGTCACCAGGCGAAGGTTTTTTCGTTCCCCCAATCTTTCTGTCCTTAATTTCATCTCCATGCCATTCCAACCGGTGTCTTCCAGGGTTGTAAGCGTCGGCGATACTGCGGTGGTGCACCCTTCTGTGTGGTAAATGCGTTTGGAAATATCTGGTTCGATTCCAAGCGACCGCATGTGAGATTTGTGATGGACAAAGCGGCGCAGGGGCGGGTTTTCTCCGGGTTCTCCGGTTTACCCCGCTATCACATTCCACCGGTGCTCCATCTTCATTCCATGTATCATCAGTGATATCATCTGCGGTGCCATAAGCAGTAAAAGCGGTGTTAAACACTATCGGCGGCAAGATGGTACTAGAGTCGCCTATAGAACTTAGGGAGTTAAGACAAGCCCAGGGTGTGGACTCCTAGCAACCCCCCCGCCTCGAGATAAATAATTTGGACTATGTTAGGGACCTACCATGTTGGCTCTTTCCCTGCGGTCGGTTTCGGCCACCTGTCAAATATTTTCATATCATCCTGTTCTCCTGGGGCCTGACGCATAATAAGCCCACGATGGCTGCAGTATGGAACTTCCTCCGGAATGTACCAACCAACTAATCAACCAACCACAGCAATACTTTTTTTGTAGTGTTTAAGGCCCGCTTTAACTACTTATGGCATCGCAGGCGGTAATAAATGTTAAAATTGCCCATTCTTGATAATATATCTTTCTAGGAATTAATGAGTTACACCTGCGACAGTTTTGGCTTCGGACGCCTTTCAGCAAGTTACGCGAGAAGAAAAGCGCGTATTAATCTAACGAAAGCCTGCTCAGAGATTGATTGAAACCCAGCGATGACACCTTACCTCTTCACGTGTGTGAGGATTTTCAAGAGGATTTTGAATGTGAAGATTTGAAATACCAGCTTTCATTATCCTTAAATAGTAATGAATAAACCGAAATATACCTGGTTCAGCGGTTCTGTTTATGCAATTTTTTAACAAATCAGCAGGAAGCAACAGTTCTAACACAGTTAAATTGCTGGTTTTAAGCGTATTATATGTAAAATAAATCTGAAATGAAATCAACGTAAGAAGACGATTAAATAATTTGAGCATTGAGGATCTCCGAGAATGGAAAAGAGAAAATGTGAGGATCGGTAATATCAACATGGTAACATCACACATTCGGATATAATTAATTTAAAATCGACCAATATTTTTGTTCCTCTTAATTCAGGTTCATCACTTTAAATTCAATGCGAAAAACTGTATATGGGAAAAAATCTGATGAATTACTTTCACATGACTTTCTCTACTTATTTTGCAACAGAATATTCTTACAACAGTTTATTCATCTCTCTACTTAATGCCATTTGAGACAAATAGTGGAAAAATGGTTTTATTACTTACCTCCTTATAACTAAACAGGAAATAAGGGAATGCACTAACCTAAAGCGATAGTCAGATATTTTAAAAATCTGATGTGTTCCATTCACATGACTTTCTCTACATTTCTGCAAAAATTATTATTAAAAAGCTTATACTTCTATTTACTTCAATGCTAATCGAGAGAAAAAAAAAATAGCAGAAGTAGTCTTATTACTTGCTTCCTTGAAAATAGAAGCGAAATATCGGAGTACCATAGGTTAAAGTGGCCGCGCCGTGGCCGAATGGTCAGACCATTCGCCTCTCACCTAGACGACCCGGGTTCGATCCCAAGCGACCTCACAAAAATGGTGGACAAAGCGGCGCAGGGGCGGGTTTTATCTGGGTTCTCCGGTTTCCCCCGGCATCTCATTCCACCGGGGCTCCATCTTCATGTATCATCAGTGGTATCGCCTGCGGTGCCAGAGTAGTAAAAGCGGGCGTTAAACACAACCCCCATAAGTTAAAGTGAAAAGCCGGTTTCTATATGACTGAAGTTCCTTTGTATGCACAGAAGTTGACAAATTCCTATATGAGGAAAGTATACATTTTTCATAGCTGAAACCAAAAATAATGAATATCTCAAAAACAATCAACTCCATGAAAAAAAATGTATATAACACAAATTGTGTGTTTTAAAATGCTCTACATTTGTTGTGTGATAAGTTTTTGTCAATCCCTTACGGTTTGGCAGTTATGCAAAATTCCGTAAAACTTACTCAGAATAAACTAGTCTTCAGAGGCTACTCCCAGAAAATTCAGATTATATATTTTATTTGTCAGGTAAATATCTTTAATATACGATATTTTAATCAAAATTGTTGAGCCAATTCTTAGAAAATCAAAATTTTCGAAAAAAGTTCCATGTAAAGGGTAGTTTAGGGTGGTGGGATTTTCCCCAAAATCTTCGTGTCGCATCCCTTGAAGATGCTAAACTTAAATACCAAGTTTGGTATTTTACCAACTTTTCATTTTTGAGTTATCATGTTCACAGACACAGGGACACACTGACACACGGACCTTTTTCTAAAAATACTTATATTGGATACAGGGGACCCTAAAACATATATTTCCAGTGAAATCTCGGTATCGAATTTTTTGGTGGAGTGCAATACCTTCTCTATACACTATGTACATAGTAGTTCAGAGAAAGAATAACTGGTCGTTATGTGATAGAATTGAAATTAGTTTCTCTTTGCAAGGCCAGGAATAAAACAAAAGAAAATCGAATAGCGACTTCCTGATTAACAAAAGTATAAGTATTTTTAAAATTGAAACCATTAATAAAGTATATCTCGTAAACTACGCAACAAAAATGTATATGTCATAAATTGTGTGTTCGAGATCTACATGTTATGTACACTTAAGCTTTCGTTTATCTTTTACAATTAAGCGGTTATCTATGAAAAATCATTTAGAAATATACAGAAATATTTATGTGCTTATTTTTAATATGTGGCATTTTAATCAAAATCGTTGAGCTATTTTTGAGAAAATCAAAATTTTCGAAAAAATTTACATATAGTTTAGGGTAAGCAGATTTTCTTGATAATGATCGTGTCGTATCCTTGGAAGACGCTGAACTTAATTATCAAGTTTTGTATTTTATTGAATTTTCTTTTTGACATAGGGACACACACACACACACACACACACACACACACACACACACACACACACACAGGTGCGCGCGAGCGCAAAATTTTCTCTAAGAATGCTGCTTTCATTTTATTTTGTTGTTTTTTTGTGTGTGTTTTGTTTTTAATTCCCATATATAAGTGGAAATTTAGTTCTTCGTAGACTCATAAGAATTTTTAGAAGGTTGATTCGATTATCATTATAATAGCATTTTATGCCAAACAGGTTGAGTAGGGTATGGTAACATTTTTAATTAAATTAAAAATACATTATACAAATTGGGAATATTAATATATTGGAAACGAGTAGACACTAGCTTATTGAACTTTGTTGTATTCTGTTTTATTATGCGATAATATAATCACATACTAAATATACAAATAAGTGCTGTGGATTTTAAGATTTTTCGCAGAATCATTCGTGAAATGAATTTTTCCACTGGAAGCTTGCCTTAAAATTCAATGCCATTGAGGAAAAAGGGCAGTGGATTATCTCAATATTGACAATGCTGTTATGGTGTTTTCGTTAACTGCAGCTTGTAGGTGCACTGCCAAACGGACCATTTCATGGCCGGGAAAGAAACGCAAACATGACAGAAGCATTTAAAATCACTAGGCCCCGCCATTCTAAGGAAAAAAGTAATATATTTGTATGAAAAGTCCTCAAATGTTAGTAAAAAATAATACAAGCTTGCTCAAATAGTGGCCATAGTTAAGATGAAAGTAACAACTTAGCGAGTTTGCGTCGCGTTAACGAGTGCGGCCCGGGTTTGATTCCCATCGACGTCAATTCTATCCAAATGTTTTTTCGGGTCGTTTTCCCAACTGCAAGGCGAATGTTGGAATAGTTCCTCCGAATTTACTGTCTCTTCATTTTCGTTTTATTCAAAATTTAATTCATCCTCCGACCATTAGGGTTACAAATGTCGGTGGAGGTTCTTCGGTGCGGCCTGGCAAGGAATAAGGATGCTCTGTGAAACTTTCCCCATCCCTTGGACTTCGGCTAGTCATCAGGGTTTAAGGCCTTGATGGGGGCAGGGTTCCCGGTCTAACTGTTCCATCGCCGGGGAGTTTCAATTGGGTAACTGTGCAATGCTCTGCAGTTGTTCCTTGTTCCGATCGTCCGCTATCTCCTCTTACCTCATCCATCCGTTCCGAAGGCGCCCGGTTGTGGGGCGTAGGTATAAAAACCGCACTGGTTCGGTGCCGATTCCATTCCGTACTTATTCTATTTCATCATAGCTAATTCCATGAGAGATTACGGATTTATCACCCGGGATTTGTTAAGACTGTTCAAGGAACAAATAAAATTTAACAGACTAAATAAATAATAATTACTTTTTACTTGGTAATTTAAAATTACATTTATATTGTGTCAGCTGCACAATGCCGTATGTTACATAATAGTAACTACTTCCGAAGGTGCTAATGAGAATACAGCTAACCTCAAAATAAGCTAAATCAAAACACAATAAAAACATTTTTTCTAGGTCATAATTTGTTTAGAAACTGGTTATGATTGAATGTGAAATCATTAAAAACAATTTTTAAAGTTGAAAGAATCTGCTGCTTTTCATGAATGGAAAATGTGATGTGATTTCGACTAAAACGGAATGGACTGAAGTGGATGATAAGGTGGTAGAATTTCGTAATTTCTATAGGGTTTTCTTTTTTGTTTTATTTGTTTTGAAGGCTTAAACGTCTTTAAATCTCTCTGGCCATGATGAAATGAAATTGGTGAAATGATGTATAAATGATTCTGGGGTCTATGGTGCATACATTTACTCGGCATTCGTCTTCTCAGAATAAGGGAAAATCCCGAGGAAAAAAAAAACTTATCCGGGTAACTCACCCACAGCGACCTGTTGCATGTGAGGCAGATATGCTACCACCACACTACCCAGGCGGGCTATAGAATAGAGTTGAATAGAGTTGTTTATTTGTCTGCTGATATGACTTCAGTAAAATAAATTAATTGGAATGACGGCGAATGACGGCGAATCAAATACAGCTCCGAACGGGTGGGTAGCAGACCAGACACAAAACAGCAATGTAACACATAGATAGTTCTAATAAATAGTGTGCAGAGAAAGTAGAGCACAACCATAGAAAATAATCAGAGAACAAAACGTCCATCGTAAGTCGGAATGCCAACGGCGCTTCAGTCTTCGCTATAGAGGTTCAAGTGGAAGGTATACGGTGGAGAAGAGTATTGCGGTGGCGCAGACAGGGTCGATGGAACCTCTTATAGCAGATGTGGAGGATACACATCACCTCCGAGAGAGCAATACCAAATGGTCAAACTGCCCCGTATTTGACAAGCAGATATCCTTTCGTGCGTTAAAAGAGTTATAAAACTCAACGGAGCTATTTTAAGCTAAAACCAATCAGTGGGGAACTGGCGAGAGTGACTTCGCTTTTATCATTTTGCTTATAAGCAGACGGTGAACGGTTCTCGTTCATTGTGAGGGGTAAAAGAAAGTCTCGCCAGTTTTCCACTGCCTGGTTTTAACTTGAAATATCCCGGTTATGTTCTGCAGCTCTTTTAACACACCAAGATTGAAATTCGGGGCAGTTGGCCACCTGTATCAGCGTGCAGAGTGGACTTCAAGATGTTCCTGTTGATGCAATTTTTGCTAGTCTCTCTGAAAATTTAATCGTGATTTTAATAATATCTGTGGAATATAAATACATATTTGCATTCTTTAATAAAAACTAAAATATTGGTTTTCTCTTTAAAAATTAAGGAAAAAACAGTATTAAATCTTAGGTAAAGCCCAGTAAATCACGTAAAGACAAGTAATTATTGAATTAAAAGAGTGTAAAACTTCACGTCCTAATTGTTAATGCCCAAAATTGCATTGTGCGGTACATTTTCAAGATAGTTTGAATGTGAGATACCAAAAATATGACGTGTCCCATTCACAAGACTTTCTCTAGCTGTTCCACAAATAAAATTTCCTTACAAAAGATTAACTTTTATCTACGGCATGCTAATCGAGATAAACATTACCAGAAATGGTTTTATTACTTGGTTTCTTATAAGTAGAAGTGAAATAAAGGAATACAATAGGATAAAACCATAGTCAAATCTTTTTTAAAAACTATCACTACGTGAACCAACTGAAATTCGGCTCTCTTTTTCATTCCCGGGAATAAACCAAAAGAGATGAAACTAAATCTGACTTCCCGCTTGAGAAAAACTAAAATAGTTTAAAATTGAAACCAATATAAAGAAACATCTGGACCAAAAAAAGTATGACATAATTGGTGTATTTTTATGACATCTACATTTTTGTGTAATAAGTTTTTGTCTATCTCTCACGGTTTGCAAGTTATACAAAAGTCAACCAGAACGAAGAGGTCTTCAAAGGCTATTCCCAGGAAAAAAATTGTTAGTCATGAAAATATTCTAAGCACATGGTATTTTAATCAACATCGTCAAGAGCCATTTTTGAGAAAACAAAATTTTCGAAAAATAACCCATAAAAGGGTAGCTGGGGGTGGAGATTTTCTTGGAATATACTGAACTTAAAATGCCAACTTTGATATTTAACGGATTTTTTGTTTTTGAGCTATGCTGTGTGTGCGCGTGTGTGTGTGTCTGTCTGACTTTCGACATTATAACACAAAAACACAGTCCTTTAAGTAACAAACTTGGTATTTATTTAGTATCTCGTAAGGATGCAACACGAAGATTTTTAAGAAAATCTCCCATCCCAAACTACCCTTTACATGGAAAAAATTTCGAATTTTTTTATTTTCTCAAAATGACTCTATTTTGATTAAAATACCTTATAATAAATGCATTTACATGGCAAATAAAATGTATATGTTGAATTGCCTCTGAAATCCTCCTCATTCTGAAAGACCTTTCCGTAACTTGTAAATGTAAGATAGATAAAAACTTATACACAAGAACTGTAGATCTAATCAAGACACTCAATTTATGCCCTTTGAATTTTTGTTGTGGAGTTAACCGTTTCCGAGATATTTTAAATACTCAATTTTAAAATACTTATACGTTTATCAAATGGGAAGTCGTCCGTGTTTCTTTTGTTTTACTCCGAGTCATGCAAAGCAGTGAATTTCAATGACAATCGCATAGAGACAGCTTTCCAAATATTTGATTATCGCCTAGTGCATTCCCTTAGTCCCTTCTATCTACAAGGTACTAAATAAGATCATTCCGCTAATGCGTGTCTCGATTAACATGGAGTAGAAAGAAGTATAATCTTTTGTAAGAAGTTTGTTTGTGGAACAGCTGGGGAAATTCATGTGAATGGAATACATCACATTTTAAAGTGAGTATTGTATAAGCAATCAGCGAGTATTAAGGACTCAAGAGCTAGCTTACTTTATATCCAAAAGAGGAAGGTTTTTGTTGGAATGTATATTGAATTCGCAACTGCCAGTGTAAGTACTATACATATTATAAGAACAACTTTCCCAGTTTGTGTACACAGAATATCAGTTCGCCTGTCGACGCAACCAGCTACACAATAGGTTGAGTATAGCTGACGGCAGCACTTAGCACGCTTTATTCTCAGACTTCATCCCTTCTCTCAAGTTTTTAATTATGCTGTTCAAGAAATGGTGGTTCAACAACAATGAAATAAAAGACACTTATTCTTAGCTAGCGGCTGAAGTGTAGGCGTTTACGGTAGAAAGATAGAAACTTAAGTCACAAGATAGCATCTATACTTCTATACCACATACTTATAGTAGGCAGGGGAAATAGTATATTCCAAACAGTTTTATATCAAGATTTCTTAAAAATGTACCTTCTGAAGTTAGTGAACAAATTCAAATTTTAGAAAAAGCTCCACGAGCGTAAATATATCTCAAACTTTTGGGATTAGCGTAAGGTATTCATTTGGAAGGAATTTTGTATAACTTTTTTGTGGCAATTACCATATGCTATTTATTTGAATTCATCATTATGCTTGTCATTTTAGAGTACCTGCCGCCATTCAGTTGTTTCTCTGATGTCATGAAAAAGAGTATGGGATATCAAGGCCAGTATCAAAATCGTTAAAGCAATTTTTTGAGAGAGTCAAAGACTTCGAAAAATATTCCGTGCAAAGCGTAATTTGGGAAGAGGAGCTTTTCCTGAAAAACTTCGTGTCGCATCCTTGGAACATATTGATCTTAAATACCAAGTTTGATATTTAACCGAATTTATGTTTTTGATTGATGCACCCCCCGGACCTTTTTCCAACAATGCTTTTTTACTTTCCAAACAGGTACTATGTACATAGTGTATAGAGAAGGCATTGTATTTACCTAAAAATTCGATACCGAGACTTCACCGGAAATACATGTTAGGAGACCTCCTGTATAAAAAAACATTTTTAGAAAAAAGTCCGTGGGGAGCATAGCTCAAAAACGAAAAGACCGTTAAATATCAAACTTGATATTTAAATGTGGTATCTTTCAAAGATGTGGCAGGAATCCCCCCACCCACAACTACCCTTTACATGGGAAAAATTCGAAAATGTTTATTTTCTCAAAATGGCTCTAACGATTTTGATTAAAATCTCTAATATTTAAGATATTTATAACACAAATAAAATCTGTATGTTCAATTTTCTGGGAATAGCATTTGAAGACATGTTTATTCTAGATGAATTTTGCGGTAGTTTACGTAATTGGTAAACTATAAGAAATAGACAAAAACTTGCCGCACAAAAATGTTAAGCTCATTAAAATACACATTCATGTTATATAATTTTTTTTCGTGAGGTTGATCGTTTTGAGATATTTCTTGCTATTAGTTGCAGCTTTAAAACACTTATACTTTTTTCATACGGGAATTTGTCAACCCCTGTCCATACAAACAAAAGTACTTCAATCAGATAGCAAACAGCTTTTAAAAGATTGAACTATCGATTTAGCTTATGGTAATGAGCCCTTTCTGCTCATTTTTTTCTCGATTGGCATTAAGTAAATAGAAGAATAAGCCTTTTAACATAAATTTGCTTTAGAGATGTAGAGAAAGTCATGTGAATGGAACACATCAGATATTGTTTTTTTTTTTTTTTTTTTTTTTTTTTTTTTGTAGTTCAGTGATCCTCAAAACATAGGTATATCTTCGGTGGCATCTCGGTATGGAATTTTTTGTTAGAATACCCTTACCTTCTGTACCTTACATTGCACATACGTAATAGAGAAAGCAAAAAGTTAGGTTCTCCTTAGGGAATCCTGTAGCCGCTTCTATCCAGAGAGATGTGTGTGAAGCAGCGGAGGATGAAATTAACAAATTATACGCAGCGTACGTAACATCCATCATTTCCCGCCAAGTCTCTCTGGTGACGACCCGAATGTCCTTATACAAACACATCTTGCAACATATACTTGTTTTACTACAGCTAGGTCAGTCTCTTAACTAGTAGAGTGCCTTGATACGACCTTCCATTCACCAAGTTCAATGCCTACTGTTACGTCACACTCGAGACATTATACGTATAGCTGTTTCCGTCCAGTGTGGGTTTTGCATTCTTGACATGTCCCATTCTTTCTGCTCAAACGAGTTTGGTTCACACCTCTATTTAACAGGCGCATGTTGTTCTGCTGCAACTTTCACTTCCTTCTTCTGTAAGTACGAAATTTCCACATGTCTTTACTTACATTGCAATGAACTGAGAGAGATGGCTCCGCGCGCATTCAATATCTATTGCATCGGCCACCCTGACCGTATGGTTTTTCGCGATTTCCCTGGTTGGTTAGTGAATTCAGGAATGGACCACATAATGCTGATAATTTCCTGCCTTCCCAATTTCCTTCGCTGCATTTCCTTACCATGTTTCAGGTTAGAAAGATCAAGCGAGTGTATGGCGGACAAGGCCTATGGTGGTGGAATTGGCTTTGTGGATCTTTCTTCAATGCCTTAAAAACCCTCAATATGGTATGGCATGTCATTAAAAACGCTGATGTACCTGTTCCAACACTCGATGTGTCTTCAAAGTAGCCGCCCCTCCCAAATATATGGGAAAACACTATAAAACTGGAAAAAAAATGTCTGTAAAACTGTTTAAAAACATTATGAAACACTCCAAAATGCTGTAAAATATGAGCAAACACGGCAAAAATGGTATGGAAGGCCGTTAAGTGCATGTTGACACATCTGTTCCAACACTAAAATTGCCTTCAAAAAGCGCCAAAAGTACATGAAAAAGCACTAAAAAGTGAAAAATAGTCATAAAATGTGCTAAAATGCCTATAAAAGTGTTAACAACCATTAGAAAACACTGAAAAACACTTAAAATATGATCAAAAACGTCCGAAAAGGGCTAAATTTCCAATTTTCAATAACCTCAAAATGGCTCGAAATGATGGAAAAGAACTAAAATGCCTGATATGTACACTAACAATATCTGCCCTAGAACCCTAAATTTCCTCAAAATAATGACATGGTATTCCTTTAAAACCGCTCTAAATACCTGTTGCAGCACTCAAAATGGTGTGAAATGAATGGAAAAGGTACTAAATTAACTGATATATACTCTGAAACTGATGTCCTAGAGTTCTTATGGCATAGGGTGTCATTAAAAAGTGTTCTAAACAGCTGTTCTAGCACTCAAAGAGACTACAAAAAACGTCATAAATGGTCTGCAAACACACTGTAAAAGAATTAAAAAAGGTCCTCAAACATCACCCATGAAGCACAGAAAAGTGCTAAAAATCGTTAAAACATGTCAAAATAACGAAAGAAGTCCTCAAAATCACTAGGAATGCTTTGAAAAGTTAAAAAAAAAAAAATACTAAAATAGGCAAATTCAGGGAAACATTATAAAAATGACTAAAACATAGCAAACGACCTTAAAAAGGATCATCAATAGACTGGAAAATACATCCAGTATTTGAAGCCTAAGCTAGGTTCCCACCTCCTCCTAACATGCCTTCTTGAGTTCCTTATCTCTCCCTGTATACGCATTAGCCTCTGCGCAACTTCCATCGTCTTCGGATCTGATGGTTATTCGGGCTTCCCCTTTCGAAAAACACAATAGACCTACTGAGGTGGCCACACGTGCTGGAGCTCTAGAGACCCACTCTAATTAATCAATCCTATCCCGCATTTACAGAGGAAGACATTTCAATTATTATACAAAGCCTGATACGTTACTTTCACATGACTTTCTGAACCATTCTTAAATAAACTATTCTTTTAAAACAGTTGTCTTCTATTTACTACATATTAATCGAGATAAACATTTATTAAATCGTTTTTATTACATATTTACTTCTAGGTGGAATAGGAATTGGATAATATGGTATGATTAATAGAAAAATCCTTTAAGAACGGGTCGTTACGTGATGAAATTCCATGTCCATTGATGACTAAAGAGAAAGAAAAAAGAATAAACCATTTTAAAAACACAAATAATGACTTATTATTCGAGAAAAATATTAGAAAATAAATCACTAATAAGGAATATCTAGCAAATGACTAACTCTACAGAAAGAAAAAGAAGAAGAAAGAAAAAAAGCATTTGACATACATGCTGTGCTCTGACACATCACTGGACTACATCTTTTGTGCAGTAAGATTTTGTCTATATATTTTATGGTGTGCCATAATGAAGAGGACTTCAGAGGGTATTCCCAGAAAATTCCAGATATGCATTTCATTTGTCATAAAATATATATTAAGCATATGGTATTTTAATCAAAATCATTTTAGCCATTTTTGAGAAAATACGTTTTTTTAAAAGCTCCTTTCAAAGGGTGTTTAGGGGTGGTGGGATTTTTTTTTTTATTTTAATTAATTTTGCACCTTTGGAAATTGGAGGACTTAAACACAAAGTCTGATATTTAGTTAAGTTTTTGTTTTTGGTTTTAATGTTCACAGACACATGCGTGCGCGGATCTAATATTTCCGGTGAAATGTCGACATCGAATTTTGGGGTAGAATAAATATTTCCTCTACTGGCTTAACGTAGTAGAGAAAGCAAGAAATATCAGCTTCAATGGCGTTCAAAATAACCCAAATATCATTCTTAATATAATTATTATTCTTAATATTAATTCTTAATAATCCTCCTCGTTTAATTAACAGTTCTTTTTATACAAAAGTTGCTGTTTTGTGATATTTACAAATGGTGATCGATGAAAAAGTGAAATTTCCCTTTACAGTCTCTTCAGAATTTCAGGAATTTTATCTATTCTTTCGCAAGGAGCTTGAATGTGATGTATAGCACATCATGCTAGTAATTGAAAGCTCTAGAAAGGAGTATTTCCAATATCCCTCCGAAACTTAAAAAACATGTACCACTTCTTTCCTCTTTAACTGGAAACAAAGTCTAGTTTATACTTGATCGAACCCTCTGATTTTAATTGCGCGTTGCATCTGCACGGCATTGACCCAAACACGAGCCGCCACTGCTTTACGTAAAACAATCACAAGCAGTCCTCTGTAATTGAACAAGCAATAAAAGAACACATCGCCTTGAGTGACAGTACCTTCACTCCTGAGGAAACAACAGCACAATGTTACGTCAGCCAAAATGTTCCCGGAGCTTGGGGAAATCCTCGTCACAGCATCCCTCCGGATCTCTGACTTCCTGCTCTGCAAACCCACATGTTAAGCATCAATGTCTGTTGCAAGCTTAACGAACCTCATATTGGGCCCGGAAAAGTAGTATAAATTGTCAATTTTGCATGAATGTTATTTCAGATTTTTTAGCGTTCAAAATTCAATATATCTAGTTATTTTTTCTATACATACTATGTATATAGTGTATAGAGAAGGTATTGTATTCCACCCAAAATTTGTTACCTAGATTTCACCGAAAATATACGTTTTAGGGTCCCCGGTATTAAAAAAAAAAGCATTTTTAGACAAAATGTGGGTGTCCGCGTGCCTGTGAACACGATAACTCAAAAACTAAAAGTCGGTAAAATACCAAACTTGGTATTTCAGTTTAGTATTTTCCAAGAATGCAACACGAAGATTTTGAGAAAAACCCCTTCGTCCCAAACTACCTTTTACACGGAAAAAATTTCGAAAATGTTGATTATCTCAAAAATGGCTGTAACGATTTTGGTTAATATGCTGTAAGTTAAATTCCGTTACATGACAAATAAAATGTATATATTAAATTTTCTGGAAATAGCCTTGGAAAATGTCTTTATTCTGGATGAATTTTGCTGAATTTTGCTTAACTGGTAAACCGTATGAGTTAGACAAAAGCTTACTAAACAAACAAAGTAGATCTCGTTAAAATACACAATTATGTCATATACTTTTTTTCATGAAACTGGCCATTTTTGAGATATTCTTTTTTATTTGTTTCAGATTTAAATATTTTAAACCTTTCTCACACGGAAAGGTTTAAACTCCTGGCTTTGTATAGAAAATATTTCAACCACATGACAACTAGCTTTTAAAAGATTTGACTATCGTTTTAGCCTCTGTAATCCCTTATTTTCCTTCTACTTACAAGGAGGCAAGTAACTAAGACAATTTCTGCCAATGTTTATCTCGATTATCATAAAGCAGATAGAAGAATAAACTTTTTAACAATAATTTGTTACAGCGATGTAGAGAAAGTCATGTGCATGGAGCACATTAGATTTTTTTCTCCGCTATCAATCTAAGTAGTACATCACTGCACTATATAGCGTGTTCACAAGTCCAATATATTTTCTGCTACAGCTAAAAGGTAATGTTAAAAATCTGAAGTGTTCCATTCACATAACTTTCTTTATATCTCTGTAAGAAATTATTGTTAAAAAGCTTATTCTTCTATCTACTTCATGCTGATCGAGATAAACATTAGCAGAAATTGTTTTATTACTTGCTTCCTTGAAAGAAGAAGGGAAATAAGGATATACCAGAGGCTAAAGTGATAGTCACATTTTTAAAATCTAGTTAGTATGTGATTGAAGTTTCTTTTGTTGTATGGCCAGGAATTGACAAATTCCCGTATGATGAAAGTATAAGTATTTTAAAACTGAAACCAATAACAAGGAATACTAAAACCGAAACCCTCGGAGCCTGGCTAGAGGGTGAATAAGGGCCAACAAGCATCGGCCTGGCTATGAAAAGTCAGACTAGTGAGTGACAAATGTTAAACCAATGGAGTGAACGCAGTGATTAAATGTGCAGTTTATAATGGATAGCACGCAGTGAGCCATGACACAGTGATCCAGTTAATTTGTGTACTAAGTGTGTAAAGTTAGTGTTACAAGTATAACATATTGTATTAAAATGAGTACCTTAGTGGCACAAAGTGAGTTTAGCTAGTGTTTTCATTTGTCACAATACTATAAATATGGTGTTGTAATCCAAAGCGTTAGACATTTTTAGGAAAAACAAAATGTTTGAATGTTCTACTTGTAAGTAGTTTAGGACAGGGTTTTTCTTGAAAATCTTTAAATATCAAGTTTGATACTTATTCTATCTCTCTCTCTCTCTCTCTCTCTCTCTCACACACACACACACACCACACACACGGTCCACACTTACACGAGTTTTATACTACCGTAAAACCTTCCTAACCTAGACAGCTTTGGTTTAATATAAATTGTCCAATCTAACGAGGTATCTAATCAACAGGGAGTAGTTTTTTTTTAATTATTTATTTATTTTTTATTTTTATACAGGAGACCTCATGTATTTTCAAAGAAAGCTCGATGTCGAATGCAATACTTCTACTTACGTATAGTAAGCAAAGTTCTAACAAAATATATAACGATTATCTCGAAATAGCTAATCACACAAAAAGGATTGTTCGAAATAAATTTTATATTTTTTAAAATATCTACATTTTTCATGCAGTACGTTTTTGTCTATCATTTATAGCTTATATAATATACAAAATTAAATATAATACCTTCAGAATGAAGAAGACTTAACAGGTTATACCCACAAAATTCAAAATGCAGTACACTACATTTTCCATGTAGACTCTTAAATTTTTAAACTTATGATACATTAATGATAACCGTTTGAGCCATTTTTGAGAAAGTAAGATAATATTTAACATTTTACCTTGTAAAGGATAGTTTCGATTGGCGAGATTTCATGATTTACGTGTCACAGCTTTGAAAAATACTTAACATAAATACAAAGTTTGGTACGTATTAAATGTTTTGATTACGAGTTGTGATCTCCGACAATTCGCACGGACGTTTTTCTAAAGATAAAGGTAAAGACTAGACAACGATGGGGGATATCTCACGCACTGCGACATATAGAGCTCTCTTACAAGCTAACACAATTCCCAGGAGGAAGCGGTAAAGGCAGTGAACCACAGAATGCCACAGTCCGCAGGGAGAGCGACTATGGAGACGCGCGGAAGTTTCTTATTTAGTTGCTGAAAGTTATTCACCCCGGCACCAGGATCCGCCTTGCAGTGCAAACACCATAGGTTGCGGGGCTCGTCAAACGTCCCCGCCCCTGCGAAGATAGTGACCACAATGCCACCTCAACGCCAAGAACAGAATTTAGTGTTTATCCATCCGCACCATCTGCTAGCGCTACCATACACTGCAAGCCTGGAACCACATCTGAAAGATAATAAGGAATGGAACGATGAAAAGGAGGTCGTGGGGAATAGGAACCACGAGAATTCGCCTGACAAGGTAGAACCACGAAAAAACCCAAGGCAGAGTGCGCCGTTGACATGGATTTAACCCACGACCTCCCGAATGCGAGTCGTGCCCTTACCGCGGGGCACCTCGCACGATGAACTTTTTCTAAAAATGTTTTCTTTTATTCAGGGGACCTTTAAACATGAATTTTTGGTGATTTCTCATGTTGATTTTTTGGGTAGAATACAACAGATAAGGTACAACAGGTAAGTAGCAGAAGAAGTCTTAAACAAACAACCATAAAATGTGTTCTTTGCAAAATCATCGAGGTAGGTATCGAACTCGCGGATCTAGATAGATGCAGCCGCCACGCGCGCAACGTGAGGTCCTCTACCCCAAGTCATGCTGTGGCACTCTATTGATCCAGCACAGCAGTAGTAGTGACGTCACCAAGGATGCTGGCCCAACATCCCCCTCATCAGAAGGGGTGATGCAATACGGTAGCATGTTTCATTCCTGCATTACCATTCCATTTCCGCCAGCATTGCTCAGATGTAAAAGGTTTCATGACTGGAAGGACGGGAGCAATTTAAACAAACACACACTTCCCGAGAAAGACAAAGAATTCCAGTTTTGCAAACGGATGTCTAAGAATGCTGTGCATTACATTTTCTTCAAGGTTTTGCTTTCATATCTCCGCGTGACTCAAGAACTGGAGTGTTCCAGTAAAGTAGGGATAGGATTGGCTTTTTGGGAAAATGTCGCACTTAGATGCCTGGAGGTTGGAAGGAATCCATCACCAATCGATATTTTACATCTGAATATGTCACCACTGAGCCCTTCATTGCGCAATCATCTTCTATGGTTGTTAAGGAGTAAGCTTTCTGCCAGGTTTTCCTTTATCCTATCGAGATTTTTGAGTAACTCTCTAAGGACCTCGGGTTTATTTAACCATCATTCCACCTTTTTTATTTTTCATCCGATATCTCCTACCAGGTGTTAAAGTATGCTTTCATATCTCCGCATGATTCAAGAACTGGAATGTTCCGGTAAAGCAGCGATATGAACCTTAGTTTTGGAAAAATTCGCACTTGGATACATGGCAGTTGGAATCCTTCAATAATCCACATTTTACATTTGAGCCCTCCATTGCACAATGCCCTTCTATGGTTGTTAATGGGTCCATTTACGTGGTTACATAAATTGGACAATTCCGCTGATTGTATGAAGCTCAATCTAAGACACCTTTTATACACTGAGAGATGAAATCTTTCAATTTTTCCAACATCCTGCCCTTCCTTACATGACCTGTTAAGATAGCATACATAAAAAGTGTAATCTTTGTTAGGCTCAAAAAAAATTAAAAAATTAATAAAATAAAGGCGGCGCCATGGCTGAGTTGTTGAGACTGCTCGCCTCCCACTTAGGCGGCCCGGTTCGATCCCAAGCGCCCGCGTGTAGGATTTGCGGTGAAGAAACTGCGTCCAGGCGGGTTTCCTCCGGTCCTCGCCACTCACTCCATCAATTGCTTCTTCGTCACCTTTCCTACCATCTATTTCGCTCTCATTTCATATCACCTACTTCCTCACGCTCATGCCTGGCTACGGGCCGATCACTCGTTCCTGGTTCTTCACTCTGTGGTTCCGTGTCATTGGCTCCTCGACAGGCTTCTAACCCCTCGCATCCGCTTGTAAGTACTAGGGGGGTGTCAGTCCTAAATACGAGGAAGGTAAGCTGACTATGAACAACAATAATAAAAATTTAGATAGCGATCCTCGGTAGTTTCTGACAATGTGGTCATAGAAAATGTAGTTATACTATAGAAGATTAATTCGAGAAAATTCTCTTTAAAGTAAAACTTAAAAATAAACTAAAATGCATTTAAAGAAATAAAGAGGAAGCTGCTATATTCAGCAATGGTACAGCGAAATAAAAAGAAAAGAATAGCTTCAAGAATATGTCTATATGCAGATATATAAAGTGCAGCCTATCTGTTTGGACAGCCTTGTATGTTAGACATATGATTACCTTGAACATATTTTCTTGAACCAAACACCTAGTTTTTACCATTATGTTGGACACCCCGGAATTCTATCTTGAACCATTCTTTATTTCTGTTATGTACAAATCTGTTAGAGTGGTGCTTTATAAGAATATTTAACTCAGTTCAATGAGAAGGGTTTTTCTTTACAGCTAATCTATATCTAACTTTTTAGAATTCTCATTTGCTTCTTTTATTGCTGATTGTGGTTAAATTTTATTGCGGTACATATTGACTGTTATTTTGCTCTTGGAACCATTCAACTTTAATGAGAGGGTTTTCCTTTGCAGTTCTGAACGTCGGGGTACACACCAGCAACTGCACCAAGTAGTAATCTATTGCGGCCTACCACCCACCTCTGGGGAAGGGATGAGGAGGGGAAACCACAGGCTAGCACACAGGCAACGACAGAGCTAAGCGCAGAGGCGCACGGAAGTCCCTAGCATTCACTAGATGATAGCCCTGGCGCGAAGCGGAGACTGTACAGGCGCCGGGAAGCCGGAAGGAGGTCTCTAAAAAATGGCACCTAGCCTCAACCAGCGGAACCAGGGGGAAGAGAGTTTCACACGGAGCAAGCAACCGTGCCATCTGTCTGCAAAGCCTCAAGCCATACTTGCGCTGACCTGAAAGATGAAGAAGGGGAATGAAATGAAGAAATGAAAAGGGAAAGGAACCGTGGTAGAAATACAACACTCCAGCATTCGCCTAAGCGGCCCCAGGAAAACCAAGACGAAACGCCAGAGCCATTTTAACTGGTATTTCTAATTCCTGGAAATTGCACCCGTTTTGTCCCTTTTTGTGATTATAGTTGAGTATTCAGTAAGGGTTTTATTAATCAAACACAAAAACGAAGAAACATCTGTAGATGAACATGATGCAATTTCTATTCCTTAAAGTCCACCTACACTCACACGAGGTCTTGAGTGCCTTAAGCATTGGAAAATAATGCATCTGCACATGGGCAACCACAAAAGATAGCTCTATTTGGTCTTGAACGAGGTATTAAGAAATACCGGGCATTGTAAACATTTTAAAACACTAAGCAGTGTCTTTTAACACACATTTTAAAAAAAAGTAGTGACGATCGGCAAGTCACATACTTTCCTATATATACTGTATTTCAAATGAATGTGATGATATGAAATGTGTAGAATTGTAACACAGTATGCTATTTTTTTTAATTGTTGACGTATTGTTATTTGATACGTACAACCGCTGCTTGTACATTCTTTTCTTTTCCATTGAATGCAAATCATTTATTGAATGGGGATAAAAATTAAATATATTTATATATATTTAATATGTAGTAACTATGTAAGTCAACGCTCACTGTTAGTCGATAACTATATGTTAGTCATGTTATATCATATAAACTATTTTCACAAAGGTGTTTTCTTCTATCTAGTTCATTTTAATTGATATGTTTCCGTAATTACTAGCCTCTGGTTTCCGAGACCGTGGGTTCAAACCCGGTGGAGGGCGATGGAATTTTTTTTTCCGAAATTAAAACTATCCTGGCTTCCTTTGGAAGAGAAGAAAAACTGGTGGTCGTAGATTTATGGCACATAAAAGAATTTCAAGTCTAATAAAGAGACCTCTGAGTAAAATTGAGCGGTCTTTCGCGGCAAGATTAAGGCGCGTGTTCCGCTTAAAAGACGGTAAAAGTTAAATGGAGCGCACTGTTGCCACATGTACTATATGTACGTTAGAACTTTGGCGCTCACCTGCTATAGATATACCAATTGTGAAAGACTGCTAATTAAGGTTATTGCAAGATATTTATTTTTTCGTTCGCACTTTATATTTTTAGTACTTCGAAATACAACTATAAGGATAAAAAGATATCAAATATAAAGACATAAAATGATAAAAGCTTTAAGTTTCATCATTGTTTAATGTTAACGAAATTTAATTCAGATGGGTGGAATGTTTTAAAGCATCAAAGAATGATAATGCGCCACATTATGTTTTGCACTAATCCATTGTATTACGTTAGCCTAGCGTATTTTTGTTTCCCTCATCACTTTCGCTTTCTATTTTAATGGCGTCTTTATAGCTATATTCGTTCGTTTCTCTTTTATTCTTTACACTGTTGTTTTTGAGCATCTAGTAACCTTAGCTGCTTAATTTTTTTCCTTATTGACACTAATTTTACATGAAACTGATTATTAATTTGCGTTTCTTCTTGACTAACCAATATTTCGTCTCTTCAGAGCTTCTATAACTCAATAAGTATAATATTTACTTAAATACAAACACTTCATAGTGTTCCACACGCTATAAATACTTCCTTATATTTTTTTTTTGTTTTTGTTTTTTTTTTTGTTTTTTTAAAGAATTTTAGGGCCAAGAAAATCTAAAAGAGTACAAATCATTTTTAGATCGTGTACTCTGATAAGAAAATATTCGGCATGAATGACGTGTTCGCAGCTGAAAATTATAACAACTAAATATTTACACTATGTTATTAGCAACTTAGCAACAGCGCGAAGATAGAAAAGGATGAAGCTGATGGCAAAATGTATGTCTTAGAAAGAGATAGTGATAGCACATATTATCTCTTAAGGTTGAGAAAAGTTATAGGATGATTTGTGATGAACTATAGTAGTTAGAGAGGTTCCATAAACAAAACTTCAACATAATTTATAAATGTTTGCAAAAATACTTTCATTACATATTCTGTTGTAGGTACAAGATGTATAAGGCAGATGAACCGACAGTGATATATTTTAAAAGAGGGTGTCTAAGTGATGTTCCATTTTTGATGGAACCGATGGTTATATACATTTCCCTCACCAACTTATAATGAATTAACTTTAGTAACTGAAAATGTATTACTTTATTCTAATGTGGTAAAATAGTACAATGGTCATATCGGCGGCCATTTATCTTTGGTATAATTGTCTATCTTATGATTTATTGTTTATTTCGGTTTTATACGTTATCTCTCTCTTTTTCTCTCTCTCCCTCACACACATACGCACACACAAAAACTCATTCATACTTCCACATTCTGGGAAGAATAGAAAATAGCCTTAGCTTGAGAAATATTCCTACCTGAGGATTCTTCACACAGTAAGCAGGTTCAAAAAGGATTACTTCATATAAATTGTGCGATTAAACGAGGTCTACATTTATTGGTTATAGAAACTTTTGTCTATTGCGGTTTACTAGTTATGCAAAAATCAATGAAAATGAAGAGATCTGTTTGAGTAAATCAAACATTTGAAAATTTTTCCATCTAAAAGATAGTCTGGGTTGATTTACTGTTTAAAATCTTCGTATCGCATTATTGGAAGATGCTGATTTTAAATGCCAAGTTTAGTATTTAAACAACTTTTCGTTTTTTACTTAGTGTATAGAGGAGGTATTGTAATGCACCCAAAAATTCGATACCAATATATGTTTTGAGATCCCCTTAATCCAAAAAAGCTATTTTTAAGAAAAATGTCCGTGTGCGTCTGTGGGCAGCATAGCTCATACGCGAAAATACTGTTGAATACCAAACTTGGTATTTAAGTTCAGATCTTCTAAGGGCGCGATTTAAAAAAAAAAACCTCTACTACCCTTTACATGGAAATATTTTCGAATATTTTGATTTTCTCAAAAATGGCTTTGACGATTTTGATTATAGCCTCTTATATTTAAGTTATTCACAAATTTTTTCTGAAATTTGCATAAATGGTAAACCGTAAGAGTTAGACAAAAACTTACTGCACAAAAAGTGTAGATCTTGTTAAAACACACAATTTATGTCATATACATTTTCTCGTGGAGGTGACCGTTTTTGATATATTTCTTGCTATCTGTTTCAGTTTTAAAACACTTAAACATATCAGATTTTTAATTTTGCTTTTACAGACACACGGAGCTACATAGGAACTTTTTTTTTTTTTAAATAATGAAGTTTTATTTGTTTGTTCGGGAGGCTCAAAACATACATTTCCGCTGAAATTTCGTCATAAAATTTTAGGTGGAATACAATAGAAATAATTTTGGATATCAAACGAGTATTTTTGGTGTATTTACCCACTATACGAAGACTGAAGAGAATTTAAGGTTATGCCGACATACATTCTCATTTTGTATATCCAATAGCGACTGTTAGAGAAAATTACTAACTAGTGGGTACACGTTGACAAGCGCCCGTCTTATTTGTGTTTATTTCCAACTAGTGTCAATATTGTCTCTCGGAGTTTCAAATTCTATTTGTCCTGCATCTTCAACATTTATTCTGTTCAGCGTTTATCTTTGTCCTCGTAACGCAGTAGGTAACCTTTGGCCTATTTGAGACGCGTAGGAGGAGATGACGCCCACGTTGGAATAGTGCGCCAGTGTGTCCCGAATATCCTGGTTCCGATACATGGTGGGCGTAGAACATTTTACTGGGTTATGGCAAATTAAAGTAGGTTATGGCAAGTAGATAAATGAGTAGTATATTCAGGAAAACAATGGTCCTTATACGGTTTACAAGCTTAAGTTTATTGCCGGCTTCTTACGCAACTGTACCTCTTTCTGTACACGATAGGTAGATGACTGCTTTGACGTGTGTCCACAGAAACCTTATAGTACTAAGTCACTGTATTTCTGCTTCTACATGAGCTTCTATTCAGAGCTGAAATTCGGTCTGGACAAATCAGACTAGGAATACAAATAACAGGCGAAAAAAATTCTAAAAAAATGGTTTTACCAAATTAAGCCAAAACTATACACAGAAAAGTGGATGAATTTGTGTAATTGCTATATGAAGTAAAGGATTTGTAATGCACGAAGCAGCATCTGTGAGGGTTTTCTCCGGGTCCTCCGATTTCCCTCGCCATTCAATCCATTAATCATATTTCTTGTCACTTCATCTCATACACTACCTCACTTTCATCCTGGCTTCGCTCTGATCCAGAGCTTCTGCTCAGCAGGCATCAGACCCCAGATGTTAAATTATTAAGTCTTCAGGGTGTAAGTCCTACATACGAGAAGGGTAAACAGAGAGAGAAAGAGAGAAAGAAAAGAAAAAAAGAATATAGTAAATATTAAAAAAGGGGGGGGATGTTATTATAAACTTAATACATCTGAGAAACTTAAGTCCACGTAAAAAACTAAGAATAAAAGTACGTTAAAGTCATTTCCAAGAGAAGATCATGTAGAATGGTGTATTAATACTATGCAATATCTAACTACAGGATCTCAACATTTATTTTGCGTAATAATAGCTTATATCACAGTCTTAAGGAATTTCCGGAAATTGAAACTGAGTGTTATTTGTGGATGCTCTTTAACTGCTGCGGTTCTTAGTGTCCCATTCTATATTGGGCATGTAAGTCCGCCTAATTTTGCTCAGAGGTCTCTTTATCAAGCTTGAGATTTCTTTGCGTGATATAAATCTACGACATGGGACAAACGGCTTTATTTTCCTTCCGAAGAAAGTCATGCCAAGCATTTTTTACGCCCGAAAAAATCCACCGCCTTCTGTCGGGTTTGAATCCGCGACATTGCGAACCAAGACTAGCATGTTACCCTCAGGCCACGGAGGACGACTCTCACATCTGGATGATGAAAATGAGTTACATGAGTATGATTGTAACTACCTTTTCCATTACAGCTCAGCTTATTTTATAAATATGCAGCTGTACTGTATGATATAAAAAAATCGATGTGTTCGATTCACATGGCTTTCTCTATATCTTCGTAATAAATTATTGCTAATAAGCTTATTCTTCTATCTCGTCATGCTAATCGAGATAAACATTAGCAAAACTGATTGTATTACTTAGTTTCTGATAAGTAGAACAGAAACAAATGAATACACTAGGCTAAACCGACAGTCAAATATTTTCAAGTGTGGTTGCTATGGAATTGAAATCTGTTTCTTTGCGTGGTTCCCGTATGTGAAATGTTTATGTATTTTAAAATTAAAACTAATAAAGATGATTTTTGGAATCAGGGGCCCTCAAAGCATATATTTCCGATGAAATCTCGACATCGAATTTCAAGGCGAAATACAATATCTTCTCTACTCACTTTGTACATTGTACATACGGGCTAGAGAACGTAAACAAAGTTTATTTCTAAAATGATCAAAAAATGTATATAAACATAAATTGTGTGTTTTAACGAAACCTACATTTTTTGTGTAGTAAGTTTTTGCCTTTCTCTTATAGTTTACTAGTTATGCAAAAATTCAGCAGAATACATCCACAATAAATAAGTTTTCAGAAGCTATTCCCAATAAATTCAAGATATACATTTTATTTGTAGTGGAAATGTCTTTAATATGTTGTATTTTAATCAAAATTATTAGAGCCATTTTTGAGAAAAACAAAAATTTCGAAAAATTTCCCCTGTAAAGCGTAGTTGGGGTGGGGGGATTTTCTTGAAAATCTTTGTGTCGCATTTTTGGAAGATACCAAATTTAAATTCTAAGTTTGGTATTTAACGTATTTTCGTTTCTTAGCTATGCTGTACACAGACACATACACACATAAACACGGACCTTTTTCTAAAAATGATTTTTTTTTGTTTCAGAGGGTCCCAAAACATGTATTGCCAGGTGAAATATCGGTATAAAAATTTTGGGTCCAATACAATAGCTTTTCTATACATTATGGGTTAAGTACGCGTAGGGAAAGTAATAATACAGTATGTACATTTGTTAAACGAAGTGTTTTCAGTGGGCTTCATTAGTGTGCATACTTTAATCCCAAGGGAGCTGATGGAGAATACAAGGCTATTAAGCCTTATAACTATGGAGATAGCTCGTTCCTTATATAATTTATTTATAAAACTCATTTGTATGTCTCATTCTACATTTCCCATTATTTTAAATTCGATGCTTGTTCTCGACTTATGATGGACATATGGATAATACCAAGCGAGTACTGACCAAGACCACGGGGGGGGGGGGCTTTGTCAGCTTGGGTCTACTAACTTTCCAGGTTAGTGCCGGAGGACATTAAGGCGTCTCAGGCATAGCCCAGACGTACGCAAACTCCCACAATTATCGGGCCACTGCCATGTCGAGTCCTACCCAATCCGGACACTCCCTTCCGGTGTTCGGCCCGTTACTTCCAGTAACATCAGAATTAACACGGGGGCTCTGGTCTGAATCGCTCACACCGGAGCAGCTGAAGAGGTCGGAACCTCCCCCTTACGGGAGGACATATTCATGGGAAATTCTTAGTAGAAAGAGAACCACCGCTGCTTCGCCTGCCAACTCGGGGAAACGTGAATGTAGATCTTATTAAACCACGCAATTTACGTAACATGCATTTTTATAGAGTTAACCGTTTCTTAGATGTTCCTTGTTATTGTTTCAACAATTGTGTTTAACTAGTTACACTTTTCTCAAGCGGGAAACCAACTGAAGTTTATCTCTTAATTTTACTTCCGGTAATGCAAAAGATGGCCGTCTCCTTAGCGCGGTGGTAGCGTTGCTGCTTACCAAGCGGGAGACCTGAGTTCGATAGTACCGGCGTGGGGATTTTTCCCACGCTGGGAGATCTGGCCCGGGGTGCACTCAGCCTGGTAAGGTCCCTGGGGGGGGGGGGCCAATTGAGGAGCTACTTGATGGAGAAGTAGCGGCTCCAGGTCATGAGGACCGCATTAACCGGCCGGGGGGGGCTCGAGGCGCTGACCACGTCTCACCCTCCAATACTGCACCACATCCATGACGTCTGTAGTGGACCGAGATGGGGGACGCAGCGGCCGGGCGGTAGGCCAAGGTTCCCCGTGAGCTGTCGTGCCATGGAGTTATAATGCATTTCAATTGTTTCACACAGCGATAATTTTTAAAATATTTGACTATCGTTTCAGACTATTCTCTTATTTTCCTTCCACACAAGGAGGTAGGTAATCAGAAAATTTCTGGATGACATAGATAACATGATAATAATAATAATAATAATAATAATAATAATAATAATAATAATAATAATAATAATATTTTGTAAGGAAGGTTTCTTTGTGGGACAGCTCTGAATGGAACCATCAGATTTTTTATTTGTTTTTCTGCAAGCCACATTCTCAGAACAAAGACGAGAATCTAATCGCTCCAGGCTTTGCTATACAACTGCAAATTGCTATATAATTACAACAAACAGCGCACATGAAAAGAAAAATAAACTTTTAAAATCTATTTCATCTGTGATACTTGCGTCTGTAATACGTTAATGACTGCAGCGCTTAAGTACATACATAAGTAGACAACAGAAGAACGAAGTCGAACAACATGAAACGCGCTGACGCAGCTACTTGATTTGTCTTTTTTACAACTCATGAATGAGAAATAGTGTCCAGATAGGCAAGTTACACATTTATCAAGCGTAACCCAATACTGCCAAGATACAAGCTGAGTTTGGATTCGCAGCAAATCCAATAAACCGTTGACAGAAATTGCTTTAGATTCGATTTCCCAAAGCGATTTAAACCTTTTTGTCTAGAAATAATAGATTCTGTGCCAGTTTATCATTAAAGGAGCAAATAGTTTTCATACATAACTTCTAGATTTTTAAAGCTATAAAATTAAATTTTTGCACACATATGCTAAATGGCATAAGCATAAACCCATTGGCGTTTTAACTCTGTAGCTTTAATAGCTTTTAGATTATTACTGTTTTTATGCTTAAAATGTGATTTCAAAAACTATCTCCTTTTGCAATTTTAACAAATGATGCCATAAATGTTACTGAATGTTCCAGATACTGTAATTAATAAAAGTAGAATCAGATTTTTTAATATCTGCTTCATGTGCAGAATAACGAAATATTTAGTGTGGTGATGACAACTCCTTTTGCGATTTGTTGCTTAAATGTCATACACTATACTTTTTCTTTCTCTATACGTACTATGCACATAGTGTATAAAGAAGGTATTGTATTGCACCCAAAAATTCGATAACGAGGTTTCACAGGAAATTCTTGTTTTGGGACTCCCTGAATCAAAAAGAAATAAATTAGAAAAATGTACGTGTTTGTATGTGTGTGTCTGCGGGCAGCATTGCTCAAAAACGAAAATTCCGTAAAACACCAAACTAGATATTTATGTTCAGTATTCCAAGGATGCGACACGAAGATTTTCTAGAAAATCCCCCCACCCCCAACTCCCTTTACATGAAAAGAATGGGAAACTTGGATTTTCTCAAAAATGGCTCTAACGATTGTGTTAAATTTTCTGGGAAGACTTCTGAAGACCTCTCTATTCGAGATGAATTTTTACTGAACTTTGCATAATTGGTAAACCATAAGAGATAGGCAAAAACTTACGAAACAAAATAATTAGTTCTCGTTAAGACACACAATTTATGCCATCTAAACTTTTTCCGTGGAGTTGACGTTTTCGAGATAGTTCTTATTGGTTTCAGTTTTAAAATTCAACTTTTCTCATACGGGAACTTGTCAATTTTATTCCTGGCCAAGCAAAGAAATGGACTTCAATCCCACAGCAACCACATTTTAAAACGCATTTTAGCATAAAATGGATATAAAAATATACTAATTAACAATAATTTGTTACAGAGATGTAGGAAGCCATGTGAATGGAGTACATCATTTTTTATTTCGTGAACCATGCAATATATTAAAAAAATCCAATACTCAGTTTCATTAGTCAGTGTTTTGAAAATCCAGTGCAATATTGTGCCTGTTTGCATTAAAACTATAATACTAGTTTTTAATTGCACCAAAATGCTGTAAAGTGAAATGGGTAAAATAAATTCAAAATTTAAATGCGGAGGGAATTTAAAGGATGCAGCCTTTTAAAAATTGTGTATTTTATTAAACGTCATAGGGCCACAAAATTTTAGAAATTCGTAAAACAAGATTGATAGACTTTAATTTTGCAAAAAAAATATAATAATAATAATAATAATAATAATAATAATTTGGCCGACAGTGAATATTAGCACTCATCTGTTTCCTTAAATATGGGAGTTTTCTGTTTCTACCAGGCTACCAAGGGTATCAAAAATGAAAAACTTTAACCCTAAATTAATCTTCTATTTTTACGTTCTCTGCACTTTCTTGTATAAAGAGGATCAATATACAATATATGTTTCGAGGCTCCTTGAATAAAAAAAATAGAAAAAGATCCGTGTGTAAGTGAGAGAGAGAGAGAGAGAGTGTGTGTGTGTGCGCGCGCAAGCATGTTTATGTCTTTGAACATCATAATTCAAAATCGGAACGATATTGAAACATCAAACTTGGTATTTAAGCTCAGTATCTTCCAAGGATTCGTTACGAAGATTTTCAAACACTCCAAACTAGCGTTTACATAGGAAAATGTCTGTTAACTTTTATTTTCTAAAAAAATTACTAGAAAATTTGATTTAAATAGTGATGTTTAAGCTATTTACACCATACATATAAAATCCAAACTGCTATTAGATAATGCTCGTCGGAATGGTTATCAGATGGTCAGAAATTTTGTTTCATTCACTGGCAAGTCATTTAGAAGCAATGCCAAGGCATGCCAGTAGAACATGCACATACGGAGGTATTTTCTATATGATTCTGTTTGTTATACAAGTCATTTTAATTTGTTTTACAAGAATAGAGTGCATCAGTAAAATAATAAACATAAAACGAACACGAAGTAATAAAAAAGCATATAGTTCTTAAAAATTAAAACATTAAACCATTTAGAGAAATTGTTTCTACCTACATTGATAAATACATTTTGGTTAGTGTTTCTTTGCTTATTTTAAAACACTTGTGGGCCGCTGTATACTTCTTTTTATTAGGGGGTATTGCCTCGAAGAGAGCATTGAAGTTATCTTTTCTTAGTTTAATATGTCTGTTAGACCATTGGTTTTGTTATATCGTATTGCCTGGGAGAGAGGAAGAGAAGGCCTCAGAGCCTTAAATGCTACCAGGGTAAGGAAATAAATTATTTAATCATCTCCTAAAAATAGTATTCATACTAGGTGAGTGGGTTAGGAGGTGAGCAACAGAATCTCGGATATATACCTAAAATATTCCACTTTCCTCTCGTATTTTCAAACTTTTCTTCAATTCTGTTATAAACCACTTACCGCCCTTTTTCATATATAGCCATACACTTTCAACCGCGAGTCTTACTGTCTTGCTTTCTCCATAGCAACAGAATCAGTCCCACGTGGCTAGAGCGTTTTCACGAGACGACAAATTCATTAACGCCCCACAAATCTCTTCTTTGTGTTCCCATTGTGGTCAATCTGCACATGGAATACTTGCAGTACTTATCTCCGTTAACTGTGTCGGCGTTTTACAATAGACCAGCATGCATTGAGAGTCATGCTAACCACTCGGTTAAAGGATATCCTGACGTTTATCCTACGAATTATAAAGAGTGCAAAGAAAGAAAGAAAGAAATTAAAACAAAAATCTTATATGTTCCATTAACATGACTTTCTCTACATCTCTGCATCCTGTTATTGTTAAAAAGCTTATGCTTTTTTTTACTTCGTGCAAATCGAGAAAAAATTAGCAGAAATAGTCTTATTAATTGATGCCATGCAAGTAGAAGGGAAATAAGGGAGTAGCATAGGCTGGTTGCTCTGTGATTGAAGTCCATTTGTTTCTATGAACAGGAGTTGACACATTTTCGTATGAGAAAAGTGTAAGTTTTTTAAAGCTGAAACTAATAACAAGGAATATATAAAAACGATCCCCTCCACGAAAAAATTTTACGTAACATAAATTGTGTGTTTTAACGAGTTCTATATTTTCTTTAAGTATCTATCTCTTACGGTTTGCCAGTTATACAAAATTCCGTAAAATTCATTCAGAATAAAGTGGTCTTCAGAGGCTATTACCAGAAAATTCAAAATATACATTTTCTTACGTAAATATATTTAATATACGACCTTTTAATCAAAATCGTTAGAGTCATTATTGAGAAAATAACATTTTTTGAACATTTTTTCAGTTGGGGTGGAGGGATTTTCTTGAAAATCTTCGTGTCGCATCCTTGGAGGATACTGAATTTAAATACCAAGTTTGGTATTTGACGGGCTTTTCGTTTTTGAGCTATGCTGTCCGCACACACACACACACACACTTACACACTCGGGCCTTTTTGCAAAAATGCTTTTTTGTATTCAGGGAGACTTAAAACATATATTTCCGGTGAAATCTCGGTATCGAATTTTTGTGTGCATTACAATACCTCCCCTCACACTATGTACATAGTAGTGTAGAGAAAGTAAAAACTGATGTGTCACATTATCATGACCTCTATCTTCGAGTGTTTATTAGAAGATAGGCAAACGACTCTTACAAATAGTATATTTCTATCTACTACGTTTTAATCGAGATAAACGTTTGCAGAAGTAGCTATAGTACACGTTTCATTATAGATACAAAGAGAATAGCGATAGGCAGTTGTTTAATAACTGGACACATATAATGGCGTTAAAAGTCCACTCTTTTCAAACAATAGCAAGAAAATCGATTGTACTCAGCTAAAGTGTTATTCACCTGAACAATTAATGACCACTATTTGAAGTAAGTAGTACGTTTTAAAGAGTTATACATTTATTGTGCAGTACATTTTCATCTAAACTTCAAAGGTTAATTTCATAAAACATACTTAATATGTGATGTTATAATCAACTTCAGTAACGCCATTTTTGAGAAAACCTATATTTTCCAAAAATTAGGCATGTAAAGGGTAGTTCGAGTTACGTTTCGGGTTGTTTCCTTGGAAGACACTGATCTCAAATACCAAGTTTTTGAGCTACGCAGACACGCACAGACCAGCACACACAAGGATCTTTTTCTAACAAAAATTGTTCAAAGATCCTCAAAACAAGTATTTCTCGTGAAAACTTGGTATCAAATAAAATATCTGATGTGATACATTCACACGATTTTCACGACCAATAACAAACACACACATATTCATTATATATCTACTACATTAAAAGTGATTTTTTTATCCTTACTAAGCTACTCATAATATATCACGTTATTTATTATGCACATAGTAGGTAGAAAAGGATTGTATTCTACCTAACAATTCGATACGGAGATTTCATGGGAAACAGAAGTTCAGAGGCCCCTCAATAAAAAAACAATTAGGGAGCTGACTTCTCACCCAGGGGTTCTATTCCCGGCTGGGACGGGGAATTTTTCTTTAACCATAATTATTCCCTATCCCCCACAGAGTCTGGAAGTATAAATGTGAGACTATGTGTGTGTTTGAGGGAAAAAGCGATTTAAACTCAATGTAAAGAATCTACAGACAACAATTTGTTTCTAATGAAACAATAAAAATAAGTAAATAAAAAACACTTTTAGAAAAAAGATCTGGTGTGTGTTTGTGTTTGTGTGTGTATGTGTGTGTGTGTGTGTTTGCGCGCGAATGTTTGTGAACACCATAAAACAACAACAGATATAAAACTACTATGTGAGGTCAGTATCTTCCAAAGTCCCGATATGGAAGTGAAGAACTCCCCACCTAAAATTACTCTTTACATGGTAAAGATTTCGAAATGTTGTTTTTTGAAAAACGGTCGAACGATTTTAATTGTAATTCCGCACAAATAATCATATGAAAGATAATTGTACATATATCTTGAGTTTTCTGGAAATAGCCCGTGAAGTCCACTGCATTCAGAAGGCATTTCATATAATCTTGTATAATATTTACCGTTAAGCAATACATGAAAACGCACGACATAAATACGTGGATCATTTTAAACTATATATTTTTTTTTCAAATAAGTTTTTGTGTTACAAGCTATTTCTGAGATACCCGTTATTAACTGTTTGTTTAATTCTTCTAAAGTCTTGTCGACAAACATCTTGTCGACTTTTCGAGATGCGATTGCATGGAAATTGTATACACTTTTAAGGAGATATAGCGTCCAGTCAAGTTCAATGAATAAAACTGAATTCCCCTTCCCCATCTCCTTTGCTTGTATGTTAAAATATTTCAATTGTACGAACGACAGTACAAAAAAACGTCAATATAACGAAAATAATAAATTTGCATTATCATATGACAGATTGAACAATTTTTGAAACTTTCCCCAGACTTATTCAACAATCATTGTGCAGTTTACTGATTCATCCTTAACCATAGATCATTGCACGCGAAATATTTGTTTATCCCTGATCATACAAGTTTTGCCTCAGCTTAAGTCATAAAAGGACAAAAGTTGAATGGAATTCCAAATTCAAGCAGTCTGTTTAAAAGGTACCTTTAAATAGTAAACTTTTGCTTCATCTGTTTATTGTAGTCTCATGTGGTTTAACTTTCATATAAGACGGGAATTTCAAGATGCTCGGAGCAGATCTGTTTTAATCAATGTCAACCAATGGTTAAGGGTAAGGTAAAAGAAGCAGTTTTCGCTGAAGGAAAAGTTTAAAATCTTAGAAAAAGTTGATAAAGGTCCAAATAAATCGGATATAACGAACAAATACACAATCACTGCATCTACCCTTTCATGATTTATTAAGGACAAAAGAAAGTAGAGGAAAATATCCAGTCAATTCTATCGCTCCGCATCGCAAAAGAATAAGATCTGCTACATTACTTTTCTTCTTCTTCTTCTTCTTTTTTTTTTTTTACATTAGTAACAAATCGACAAAGTTGTTTACGTGTGTTCCGTGGCTATACGAGAGTAAACATATAAGTGCTTATTCATTAATTATGTGTGTAATGGGCTTAAGTTACTTTAATAGCCAATCGAACTGTATTTTTCTCTTATATCCATTCCTAATGTTGATGTACATACATGGGCCGTAAAAATACATATAGTACCTATTATATTTAAAAGTTTTTATTTTGCCCTTTTTGTTATAACTGATTTAACGAAATGAATTTCAAAGCTCTCAGAAATTCGTTATAGCGAAATTTGTCTGTGACAATTTTTTTGATGGAGAAACAAAATGAAAAAGAAAAATCTGATGTGTACCATTCACATGACTTTCTCTACATCTCTGTAACAAATTACTCTTAAAAAGCTTATACATCTATTTACTTCATGTTAATCAGACTAAAATAGCAGAAATAGTCTTATTACTTGGTTCCTTGTTGCTATGTTTGCTTTGTTCCTTGCTGGTTGCTATGTCACTGAAGTTCCTTTGTTTGTATGGAAGCAGTTGACAAATTCCTATATGAGAAAAGTATAAGTCTTCATAGCAGAAACCAAAAACAAGGAATGACTCAAAAACGATGACTCTACGGAAAAAATGTACATAACATAAATTGTGTATTTTAACGTGCTCTACATTTTTTGTGCAGTAAGTTTTTGTCCATCTCTTACGGTTTAGCAATTATTTAAAATTCCGTAAAATTCATCCAGAATAAAGTAGTCTTCAGAGGCTATTCCCAGAAAATTTAAGATATACATTTTATTTTTCAGGTAAATATCTTTAATATACAAAATATTAATCAAAATCGTTACAGCCATTTTTAAGAAAATCAACATTTTCGAAAAAGTTCCATGTAAAGGGTAGTTTGAGGTGGGGGGATTTCTTTCAAAATCTTCGTGTCGCATCCCTAGAAGATACTAAACTTAAATACCAAGTTCGGTATTTTATCGACTTTTCGTTTTTGAGTTATCGTGTTCACAGGCACATGGACACACGGACACACACACGGACCTTTTTGTGAAAATGCTTTTTCTTTTTGGATACAGGGGACCCTAAAATATATTTCCGTTGAAATCTCGGTATCGAATTTTTGGGTGGAGTGCAATACCTTCACTATACACTATGTACATAGTGCGTATAGAGAAAGTAAAAATAGTAACTTTCAAGCATGTACTAAGGAGACGCCCAGGAAAGCTCTAAGCTTGCAACATGGGATATTTTGAAAACGCTTAACACTACGAAAAAGGTGTTTGACACAAATTGTGCATCTTAATGAACTCTACAGTTTACCTGAACTACCGTCTGTCTTTGAGGTGTCCTTGTTATAAAAGAATGGAAAATATATATCATATCCATATTAAACTGTACAGGTTAACAATACTTTGAATTATGCGAAATATGTACAATTCGGAGCAAAAAACAAAACAACAAAGATCGCTTTTCTTCCGTAACTTGTCCACATTTATCTAGCCAAGGCAATATTTCACCCAGGTCTTACATTTAGGAGTGCCTTGAAACAAATACCATGAAACGAAACCCGAACAAATGAACGATTTTACACTCGATATGAAACAAGTAATCTCTTTTAATGAATTCCTCTCCGATTCACATAAATAAATAAGAGATGACTAGTGTTTGTAACATGATTAGCGACTCTATCTTATTGAGGAAGGGATAGGTGAGAAATGAGTTACCTGAAGCACTAAATGCATAACAACCATAATATTTATAACAATAGTATTTCTTTCTTTGTGGAAATTAAGTCCAAAAGTACTACCGCTCTCAATTATAGACTCCAAGAGTACATTATTTTGACGATTAACACTTTCAATTAATTTCTTTCGTCTGTACACATTTAGACACAAATGCATTTAATAACAATAATGATAAACGTTTAACTTTTATATGATCAGCTAGATGTTTCATGACATTAAGGTAACTAAATGTTTCTAATTGAAAATTTATTTCACCAGGGATACATATTTTATAAAGGTGTAATAATGTATATAAATTAATTATGAATGGAAGAATATTGAGCAACACTAACATTAAAAGAAAAACATCTATTTATTATTAGAAAAATAATTTTATTCCATGCGTGAATTACTTTTATAATTAAAATAAATTGATATTGGATGGATTATTCATGTGTGTGCTTATGGAAAAATGACCTTAATTGATCTATCTTTGTCATACAAATGTATACAAAAAGAAGTAAGAACTTACAAAATAACACGTTATTAGTCATATATTAGGTCTTAAATGTAGGATTTTGTAATTAAATTAGAGCCACTTTTGAAAAAATGAAAAATAACAATATTCGATTAAAAGGAAGTGTGCAGTATGTTCTTGAAAAGTCTTTGTGTCGTATCCTCGCAATGAATAATACATATCTGTTTGCTAACAACGCTGTCAATGGTCAAAATCATAGCAGCGCCTACGGTGTGCCGGAATTTCTTCCTACAGCGGTTGTTTTACATGACATGGAAAACACACTTAAAATGGTCTATCTGGTCGGATTTGAACCTATGACCTTGGGACCTAATGACTAGCACTGAAATATGAAGTGCAATTGACGTGCAATTCCAGTGAAATTTCGATATCGAATTTTTGGATTATCGAATATATGTTCTATATTTACAACATTAATATACATATATTTTTGTATATACTATTGGCACATTGTAAAGTAAATAAACAGTGTATTTGGAGAGGAGTGCTGTTTCACGTATAAGTATCAGAAGTTATTGTTCTACTAAGTACATCTTTTCCCGTTTATTTAGATTTATATTTTACATGCGTACTGTTTTTATTTTTGCCCATGTAATTCCGTGCATCTGGACATTAAATTAAAATATTTACATATTCATTGCGGTAGTCGATATTATCAAGAAGCGGCCTCCATATTCAGGGAAAATAAACAAAGAAAAGTGAGGCGTGGTAAACAGCGGCATGTTTTCGTACGGCGTGTGACCAAGTGTGTCTAAAAGGTTAGAGCTAGGAAATAACCCACGCCTCTATTAGCGTCTTGTCAATTTGATAATAATTAGTGACAACTCGACACGTAAGCAAGCTCACGCCACCTTTTAGCCTCGTCAATCAGCAACGTGTCATCATATACTTCATAATGCGCCGTAGAACGTTTAATCGTACAGTGGGCAGCTAGGAATGAAACACACTTGGAAGCGTATTTCACTTAAAAATCTATGCAAAAATTAAATGCAAATATATTTGAATACTTTACAGATTCTTTATCAATTAATTTAGCTTATTTATATTTATCTGTATGCAATCTCTGCATTTAATTTCGCTGCATTAATGTACAAGTATAATTTAGGCAACGAAATTAAAATCTGAGGTGTTACACTCACATGAATTTCTCTAACTTTTCTACAAAAACTACTTACAAAAGATTATTCTTCTTTCTACACCACGCAAATCGAGATAAACATTAGCAGCATGTTTTTATTACTTTTCCTTATAAGTAGAAGGGAACTAAGGGAATACACTACGCTGAAGCGATAGTCAAATGTTTTAAAAACTGTCGTTATGCAATTGCCATTGCAATTCGCTTCTTTGCTTGCCCAGAAGTAGGACAAAAGTAAAACGGACCCTTCCTGTCTGAGAAAAGTATAAGTACTTTACAAATGAAACCAATATCCGAGGAATATCTCGGAAACGGTTACCTCCCTAACAAAAGGGTAAAGGACATAAATCGTGTTTTGACGAGGTATACATTTTTGTGTAGTAAATATTTGTCTATCTCTTGCGGTTTAGCAATTAAGCAAAATTTGGCAAAATTCATCCAGAATGAAGAGGTCTTCAGGGGCTATTCCCAGAAAATACAAGATAAATATTTTATTTATGATGTAAATATATTTAATATATGGTATTTTAATCACAATCGTTAGAGCCATTTTTTTGAAAATCATAATTTTCGGAATTTTTTCCATGTAAAGGGTAGTTTGGAGTGAGGGGGGGTTTCTTGAAAATCTTCGTGTCGTATTCTTAGAAGATATTAAACATAAATACAAAATTTGGTATTTAACGGTCTTTTCATTTTTGAGCTATGCTGTCCACACACACACACACACACACACACACACACACACACACACACACACACACACACACACACACGAACTTTTTCTAAAAATTCTTTTTCGGACTCAAAGGACCTCATATTTCCGGTGAAATCTCGACATCGAGTTTTTGGGTGGAATACAATACCTTCTCTATCCACTCTATCCACTATGAGTATTGTGAATGCGGGCTATAGAAAGTAAAAATGCATAAAAAAGTTTAATGCTAGATGATGATGACAATAATAGTTATAATAATACTAATAAAATAATAATATTAATAATAATAAATATAATGTCTATTTTGCATTTTGAACATCGTGTGCAGGAAAGATAATATCTTATAACTGCCCGTTTGACGATCTGATCAGTGTTACAACAATATTGTGTATGGCTGGTTAAATATTTAATAATTATTTTCTCTCTACATAACATTTTCAGTATTTTTCAGTATACAAAATAATCTGTTACAAATGCCTGTCTGATTTGGATAAAATATGATGGGGATGTACTGAAATACGCAATAAAACTCATTATGTATTTCATTAAATGTAGTTCATAAATTAGCATTTCTGAGACTATGTTAAAGGAAATAAATTTCCTGTCTAAGGTAAAGTGAAAAGTATATTTAAACCAGACCAAATCGTTTTGACATAAAATCACTCTTTATGGGTGAAAAAATAACGAAAATGCTCTTAAATTGCTATGTAACTTCTACACACTTCATGTATGAAACATTAAACAAAATAATTAAATATTTTAAAACCAAACTTATGAATGCTATGTAACTTCTACACAGAATTTTCATGTATGAAACATTAAACAAAAAACATAAATATTTTAAAACCAAACTTATGAATGCAGCACAAGAGTTAGAAGCTTGAAGAGTTCATTGGAGGGTAGTTACTAAAAGAAGATTCATTGAAAGCAAATTGGGAATTGATAACAACGCTGAATTAATCAAGTTGATTACCTGTTTCTAGCCATTGTCATAAATATGGAGATATGATATTTCTCTAAACATGTTACGTTTGCAGACTATTTTATAACAGTAATGATAGTCTAGTTAATTCAAGAACATAATTTTGAAGTCACTGTGCTGCCCGGTATGTACAGATGATTCACTTTTTTTCACCACAAAAAGGTTGAGGTTTATGTTGAAACATAAACATTTTTCTGCTACCTGACCGACCGTGAAGGCGGGGTGCTTTAATGACATCCGAGTGCTGAAAACCCTGTCACAGTCATCCATTACTGCCTATTACTCTTTCAGTATCAGTTGTAATTGTATTGTTACCACTTGTACATTTTTTGGGCGGGGGAGGAGGGAGCAGTGAAATATGGAAAACGAGGTGTTGGAAAACGAGGGAAACCTTTACAATCAGATGTAAGAGAAACTGTGTGTCGGGTGCACCAAAATTTCACTGATGAATTGGAGTTATTGAAACTTAGTAAATCCACTTTATCAGTAGCACAGGTATTGGAAAGGACCTCTGCAACCACCGATGTAACCCAGGTTTTGAGGATTGTCAACTGCCGTGTGGAATATATTGCTATCTCTTTCTACCTACTATGTTTCAAGTTAAAGCAAGTACACAACAGCAAGATTGCCAAGAGAGAAATCAAGCGAGATAGATGGCTCTGTGGCAATGTATTAGGCTCGCATTGGGAGATCCCGGATTCGACCCCCTTTCGAGTCGGTCGGATTTTTAACAGTTTTCCGAGTCGGTAGGCGAATGTTGGGTTGATTCATATATCAGGAATGTCCTGTGCCCATCTGGAATCATTAGGAAGCTCGACATTACTAGGGGCTTATCGTTGTTAGCATCTACTTATCTCCCCTTCATACCTTCTTCCCAGAGCTCACATTAGAAACAAGGGGGAAAGAAAGGCATTGAGGCCTTTTTGCGATGCTCTGTTCCAAGTTTCTGGAGACCCCTTCAGATGTATTCCTATTCCATTAGAGAGGCCAAAATGGTTTCAGGAAGATGTTGCCACAATACACATTGATAGAATTGCAATGTCAGCTGCATGCGGCTCTTTGTAAATCAAGTTATCTTGAAAGAAATAAATCAGGTTGTAGGGCCTGTAAAGTTCAAGAGCTCTCAGTGCACGACTACTTTCTATGGAGGGGGATTTGAAGAACAAAACCGCTTGCAAACGTTAAAATAATATCACGTGCCCTTGAGGGCATGGGCCTACCAACCCGACTATCTTCCTCACTACCACTTACGCATGACAGAGATCAACGACCACCAACAGATACGGGGAGGTGATGTGGCGGAACACGCATCCTCCAACCGGAATGTTAGCTATCGTGGTCGGAACCGCTGCGTATTGCAGCTCCTCACTTTCCTCGCGATGCTGAGTGAGCATATCTCTTACTCGTAAATCCGAAACTTATAATCCGATCTCTTATGGGTGGGATCTAACCCGGACGCATTCCATGGCGACTTGCAATATCGTACGCATTTCCGATTTCATAATTAACCACTTTGGGTCTACAAATATTAATTATATTGTCCTTTTACACACACTATGTAGAGGTTTGAGGTTGAATCAGACATAAAAATTGAATGACAATCGGAAATTGAACCATGGATCTTTACTTTACCGTGCTGCTGCTCTAAACTGAGCTACCATTACAATATCCAGATATTTCCACCTGACTTTGCACACGACATGTGCGAAAGAAGAATTCATTAATTGTCACTGCTACACATGTCGTTTAACGATTAAGTACGTAAAATGCACTTTCTCTCCACGAGAGAGAGAGAGAGAGAGAGAGAGAGAGAGAGAGAGAGAGAGAGAGAGAAGGATCCAAACTTTCAGTGCCGATAACCGGCAGCTGACGGGATGTAACGTGAGTTTAAGGAATGCTGCTAAACAGAAGACCTATTAGAATGCACTTACCTTAACTTAACAGAAATTAGTATAGTTGAGGTTGTTTTTATTACTTCACGCCGATTTTTTTAAATTACCATATGGCATCATTTAACGTAACGGGAAGGGACATTTTGATACTGCCAAACTCACGTTACGTCACGTTAAGTAAAGTTAGCTAAGCCAAACCTAAATAGCTCCACTTAATACAATGGATTACAATGACTTGTAAGTTACTTTACGGCATTACTGTAGCTCAGCGATTGACAGGCTCTAGGCGGTTATGCCATCAGGAATGAAAGCAGATAATGAATGAAATGCGTAATTTCTAGCTGTTCAGGCGGGAATTTCTTCCCGGCCATCTAATTATTTATCAATGTATTTTTTTGCAATGTAAATAAACATGTGAGTTTATTTTTACTATGGTTTTGTCTGCTACTCTTCCAAGATTGTCTGAAGGGCTGCCACTTCTTCCTTGACGACCTTTATGAATGAGAGATGGCCTTTTAGAGATTTGCTTAAATTTGGAATTTAATGTAGTTATTAGTGGAAAGTACACCTTGCCTTAATATTTGTCCTTGACGCCGAGGGTTGATGCCATAGTAGTAATAGAATAGAATTTAAGATATTTTATTACTAATATCTAAAACTGAATAGGTATATGTAGCGATTGTGTCTGTGAACCTGAGGTGTTCTTTTGAGAGGAAAAGACAGTTTCTCGCAGGCCATTTCGGAAGGGGCCAAAGTCGCTAAGAAATTTACCGTTATGTTGTTATTATTTACAAACTGCAGGGAAATTAAGAAATCGACGCGAAGACGTTCGGCCAATAAGAAGGGGATTTTAAGGCGCAAAGCCAGGTTTAAAAACCACCACATAAATACGGGTGTGAAGTATACTCTAGTGCCCAGAACGGGCAAGGCAGGAAAGCGCGGTAAAGAAGATGAAATAATCGTACGTGAGTTTAGATCGCTCAAAGTTGCGTTCGTGTCTAAGTAAAGAAAATCGCAAAGTGAGAAGTTCTTATCGCACCGCGCGAGTTCTCGAGCCACGAGAACCACAACATTATAAAATCAAAAGAACGCGCCAGGTCGACTCCTCATCCAGAAAATAAATAGAAGTCAGCAAAAATGTCTCGTGTCCTTTCTGTTCTCCACCCCCAGAGAAAGAGACGAGTCTCATGTTATTTAGCGCCCGGAAGAGAGGGGGAGACAGCCCAAAGGGACGAGGCGACAGAGGATTCACCAGAGCAGTTACGTGGTGACAGACGAGGAGGACCGGTCGCACTGCTACAGAAGATGCTAAACGTGTCATGACTTTTATCCATAGGAAAAGTTGCAAAATAAAGTATACGGGCCAAACTTTAGGAAGAACGGAAAGAAAACATTTACCATGAAAATTGATTAATTTCTGAATATGAACTTTGTCGAGACAATGGAAACTTTATCCGAAAATATCAACAGCGCTAGGAACAAATCTTCAGCAATTTCTGCAAGAGCCAAGTAGCGCAACTTAGCATTCATCTTTAAATTAGCTCCTTGCCTAGGGAAGACAAACCCACGGTAAGCAGCTGGGCTACAGCAGGCTTAGCTGTGGTTAGCGGCCTTTCGTACGTTCGGGGCGCTTTCTAAATCTAACTCTGTCTTACAGGCTTCCTTTGCCATTACTATAGTTTGACCAATCTTCATTTTAATTTCCACTACCTTATTCCGAAGAAAGTGTATCTTAATTGCTTCTCTTCCGCCAAACAGTGGTTCCTTTCTTTTATGCGAACATTTTCAGCCGTCTATAAAGAGATTATTGTTTTCCTATTTATTGTTCTGTTTTGTCAATGGCTTCTTTATATTCATTTTGCTGTGTTTCATATAAAATGATACACTTACATAATATGGAACATCATTCAGTGTTAGGCTTATTTTATCACAGAACACAAAAGGAAACAGTAACGGAAGCAATTCAGTAAGAAAAAACAAAAGGTTGGGTGTTTAAGGCTGTAAAAGGAAGGAAACAAGATTAGAAAGCTAAGGCCACTGTGAAATAACCATAATCCTGGCTTTACTTCTCTATTAAAGAAACTAAACATTTATAATTTTTGCAAAAATGTATACATATATCAAATAAAAGTAGAATGGGCATTTAAAATGCATTGTTAATGCCGTAGAATTTAGGAAAACCTTTAAGAATGCTATCTCCAAACTGCTCCTTAAGCTTACATAGAGGTATTTTGTAAGTTTAGAATAATACAAATGCAACTAAACTTGGTTCATATTTTTACTTTCTCCATACGCACTATGTACATAGTGTATAGAGAAAGTATTGCACTCTACCCAAAAAATTCGATACGGAGATTTCACCGGAAATATATGTTTTAGGGTCCCCAAAATCCAGAAAAAGCATTTTCACAAAAAGGTCCGTGTGTGTGTGTGTGTATGTGTGTGTGTGTGTTTGTGTGTGTGTGTCCGTGTGTCTGTGAACACGATAACTCAAAAACGAAAAGTCGGTAAAATACCAAACTTGGTACTTAAGTTTAGTATCTAACAGGGATGCGACACGAAGATTTTGAGAAAAATCCCCCCACCCCCAACTACCCTTTACATGGAACTTTTTTCGAAAATTTTGATTTTCTCAAAAATGGCTCTAACGATTTTGATTAAAATTTCGTATATTAAACATATTTACCTGACAAATGAAATGTATATCTTGCATTTTCTGGGAATAGCCTCTGAAGAGTAGTTTATTCCGGATAAATTTTACAGAATTCTGAATAACTGCTAAACCGTAAGAGATGGGTAAAAACTTACTACACAAAAAATGTAGAGCACATTAAAACACACAATTTATGTTATATACATTTTTTTCGTGGAGTTCGTCGTTTTTGAGACATTCCTTATTTTTGGTTTCTGCTATGAAAAACGTATACTTTTCTCATACAGGAACTTGTCAACTCCTATCCATATAGACAAAGGAACTTCATTGACATAGCAACCAGTTTTTGACTATCACTTTAACCTACAGTTGTCCTTCGTTTCGCTTCTACTTACAAGGAAGCGAGTAATTAGACTATTTCTGCTAATTTTTTCTGATTAGCATAAAGTAAATAGAAGTATAAGCATTTTAAGAATTGTTTGTTGCAGGGATACGGAGAAAGTCATATGAATGGTACACATCAGATTTTTTATAAAGTGCTCGGAAACATCACATTTAATATGTATTTTGAAAGAAAAACTATACTAAAAGTAAATACAATTTTCAGCTATTGTTGTACAGTTTGAGGTAATCGACAAAAAGTTTAAATGAAGTTATTATATTTTTCATTTCTACCCACTATGTTCATTATGTACTCTGCTAGAGAAAGTAATTTATTTCTTATCTCATTTGTGCAGTAATAATGGGAACAGTTTAAATGGTAGTTGTTTAATACTTTTCGTCACAATTCACACATTAGCTGTAATATATAAATTATATTTTAACTATTTACTAAAATGTTCAAAATGGTCCCCATTTATAATTGCTAGCATCTACGCCGAAACGTGACTCTTATAGACATTTTCAATCTCTACTGATGGTATAACTCTGCATTATTTCTTGATCCTTGTTTTAAATCTATACCAGGTGGCCCAACTGCCCCGAATTTGACGTTTGTAGATTTCCCTTCGTATGTTAAGAGTTGAGATTCAACTCGAGTTAAAACCGGCCAGTGGGGTACTAGCGAGCGATACCTTTATTTTACCCCTCTGAATGAGCGTGACCCGCCTTAGCTTCTCCACTGATAAGCAAGAGAAGTAAACCGAAGGTCGCTCATCCAATTTACCACTCACCGCTTATTAGAGGCCTCGTAACAAAGACTCTACATTTCAAATATCCCCAACAAAGCAATCAAGTGGAGAGAGATCTGAAATGGTGGCTCAGCAGTAAGACATTAGTATACAAGCCAAACACCTATGGTTCGACTTACGACCATAGCATGCAGTTTTCAAACTTGATCAATATTAACTTTATTGTTCCAAGTGCTTGATTGTAACACTGAACCTACTTTTCTATTATAATACATCCCTTTTCTTCTCGATGCACTGTTCAAAACGGAATACTAAGTGGCAATTGCGAGGGAAAATGACAATTCCAGTTCGGATAAATGCACTCCCTCTGATTATAACAACGATTCCTGTTAAAGAGAGCTGGTGCGATATGAAGTTGATGATGTAGTTAGTTATATACTGAAAACGAGCATCAAAATAGGAATTCTCGGTATGACTTCATGCGGAAAACCATGTTCATCATTAACTAAAGGATGTGTTAGCAGGAATCGCCCGGCATTTGGGTTTACTTTGTTATTGAAATCACTTTTTAGAAGGAAGAAGTGGCAATCTCCATTAGGTAATCAACAGAATAAAAATATGCATTGCCACGTTGACAAGTCTGACATTTGAAGGGAATATTATACGAAGAAACACCGCGCGGAAACTTCAGAAGTTATGAGGAAAATTGATTAATATTGATGATACCTATATAGCAATCACGTTTGTTAGTATTGTCAAATCTGTTACACTTCTTGGGAAATATTCAATTACCGATAAATTTATGAGTAACGAAATAACCTCAAATTTAAATAAACAATAACAGTAAGGGTTTATAAATATAACTGAGTTGGTTATCTTGGATTTATACATTGCATCAATGCAACAGAATTCATTCATTCGTGGAACAGAACTTCCTAACGGTGTATTTTACTATTTACTTTCTTTGGTAACAGACATATTTTATTATTATTATTATTATTATTATTATTATTATTATTATCATCATCATCATCATCGTCATTATTGAATACAGCTGAAGAATACAGTCTATAACAGTAATTAAATGAACAAAAACTCAATAAAAGAAACACGTGTTTTTTTCCGATGAATTAACATAGTACGAAAGCAATAAAACTAAAACAATAAAATTGTTGGGATAGGAAGCTCTGCTTAGAATATCAGAATCCTCTGATATCCTAATACCGGATTTGTCACTGATTCATGAGGTAGACAATCATAATTAGCCTAAGGTGCGATAGAAGAATTACGTTTTATATTATGTAATAGTGAACTGGTAATGGCTACAGTGTCACGCTACGTATACTTTTTTGCGTATAAGACCAATGTTTTATTTTTCGCTATTAAAACATTAAATTAAATAATATTTTTATTATTTCATTTATATAATTATTCCTAGCTTCATTGGTAAATTTATCAGATTTGACTTTAGAAACAAATTTGTTGTTTATTCGTTAGGTTTTATTATTGATTTTTATCAATCAACATTTAAAACACAATCACATTCATCGGTGCATTCATGATTATCATTGTAGGTAGAAAATCTTATGGCAATGCCGAAGTGATAAAAGTGATTTATTAAATATTAAAAATAAGCAATAAAAGAAGTGTGTACAAATTGTAGTTTAATATCTAAATGTATCCCTAAGATATTTTATATCAGTTTTATAAGCTATAATAAAAAGAATCTGATGAGTTCCATTTACATGAGTTTCTCTCCATCTCTGTAACAAAGTATTATCAATAAGCTTATTCTTCTATCCACGTCATGCTAACCGAAATAAACACTAGCAGAATCGGTCCGAGTCCAAAAAAGGCTGTTTTAGAAAAAGGTATGTGTGTGTCTTTGGACAGCATAGCTCAAAAACTAAAAGACCGTTAAATATAAACTTGGTATTTAAGATTGGTATCTTCCAAGGATGCGACAAGAAGATTTTCAAGAAATTCCCCCACCCTAAACTACCCTTTACATGGACATTTTTTTGAAAATTTTGATTTTCTAAAAAATGAGTCTAACAGTTTGATTAAAGTGCCGTATATTAAATATATTTACAACTTAAATACAATGTATATTTTGAATTTTGCATAACGGGTAAATCCTAAGAGATGGACAAAAATTTATTGCATAAAAATTTAGATCACGTTAAAACACACAATTTATGCCATATACGTTTTTATATACAGTCAACCGTTTCTGAGATATTCTTTGTCATTGGTATCAATTTTAAACTACATACTTTAATTTTCTCAATAGGAACTGACGTTACGTTTCATCTCTCTTGTTTTACTGTAGCCCATGCAAAGCGAACCGAACTTCAATTGTTTCTCATAGGACCAGTTTTTAAATATTCGACTATCGATTTAGCGTAGTGTTTTCCCTTATTTTCTTTCTATTTACAAGGAAGCAAGTAATAAGACAGTTTCTGCTAATGTTTATCTTGATTAACATGGAGATAAAAGAAAAAAGTTATTTATGCAACAGCTAGAGAAAGCAACGTGAATGGAATAGTTTGATTTTTTTAACACACATATTGGCCTTCACTGGCCAATAGGGAGAGAGAATGAGCTAGAGAGAACACAAACACAAAAGCCACCACAACACCCATATACGTACAAGGTGAGACTTCAACCCTCGATCCCCTCCGCCACGAATCACCAAAGCGTGACATTCTTAGCGAGCGGCCATGGGGACTGGCACTGGACACTTGTGAACCTTAAAACCAGTAGTGACAGACAGTGTGTGTGTGTGTGTGTGTGTGTGAGAGAGAGAGAGAGAGAGAGAGAGAAAGAGAGAGAGAGAGAGGGGGGGAGCATTTATTGAGAAAGTTTGACTTTTATATCTTAGGCTACCGTATACTTCCTTTGTAAGGCTGAGACAATTCGGGCTTAAGGAGTACGGTGGCGGCTATTCCACAACAGAATGTGCTCTGAATCCCGCGAATTGTTTCTATATTGCGATAATTATATTAACTTCTGCATACAGAAAATGCTTAATTACCCAATGAGTTGAAAACATCTAATAACGAAACCACTACTTTTAATTTTGAATGAAAGAACGAAAGAAAATACAAAATTGCTTTAATTTAATCGTTTTTCAGTATTTATTTACACACAGATAAAGTTTAAAAGATACTGAAATAGGTGGAACAGGATAGGTCTTCGAATTAAAAGAACATATCGACAATCCTCCCTCCCCCGCCAATTGATTAAATGTTATATAATCTAAAGTTTAAACCAAATGAACCCAACATATATTTATAAAGTCAATAAGTTTAAAGGTAATCAATGTAAAGGATTGCACGGATGGATATGTGTGAGTGTGTGTGTGTGTGTGTGTGTGTGTGTGTGTGTGTGTGTGTGTGTGTGTGTATGAGTTTCTTATCGTAATATCCCGATGTTGAACATACGAGATGCCTTTCTAGGCTAAACAACTTTATTCGCACGCACATTTGATAACCTCATTAGGAAGCTACAGATTCTTGAGTTCAGGCCTTTTTAATTCCAATCCTCTTACTCACCAAATTTCAGTTTATTATGTTTTAGGTATCAACGAGTAATATATTGCAATTTTATAGAGTCTAAATTGACCTTATTTTACGTTAAGACTGCTAAGATCTATTTTTCGTGATAGGACCTACAAAATCTTATACAGTTATTTAATCAAATAAAGTACATTCATTTATATGAAAGTATGTTGAAAGTGAAAGGAGACTCTTCAAATAAAGAAAATATTAAATAACTATGATATGTAAACTTGCGTAATACTCCGTAAAAAAGAAATTTGAAGTTGTTAAAGTGCGCAGTTTCAAGGTCGCAGAAACAATCGGCTGCGTTCTCTATGGAGAAAAAGTGCAAGAACCATTGATTTGAAACCCAAAGGAAATAGCGGAAATAAAATTATATGTTTCAATGTCATACTAATACAAAATGAGTACATTGAGTACTTTTCGTTGAAATTAATTTGTGTATGTTTTTCAGTGCCATTGTAATAATTGTAGGTGTACTGAAGTTTGTACTTTCAAATAATACTAAAATCACATTAATTTAACTTTTTACAATTTAAAAACAATAAAAAGAATATCTTAGAAATTGTTAGTTCTACAAAAAAAAAAAAAAAAAAATGATGCGTGTTAAGGAGATCTACATTTTTTGTGCAATAATTTTTTGTCTATCTCTTACGGTTTATCAACGATACAAAAGTCATTCAGATTGAAAAGGAGTCCAGAGACTATTCCCAGGAAATGCAAGATATAAATTTTATTTGCCATGCAAAAGTCTATAGCACACAGTATTTTAATAAAAATCGTTACAGGTACTTTTCTTTCATGTAAAGGGTAGGGATGAGGGGTGAGAGATTTTCCTGAAAATCTTCGTATCGCATCCTTGGAAGTTATTAAACCTAAATCCCAAAGTTGGGATAAATTCTATGTTGATTATAAGAATATAAATATAATGTATTCAATGTACTTCTTAAAAATATTCTTGATATTATATATCAAAGGGTAATAATTTTTATACAAAACTGGTTAATATTATTACGATAAAAGTATTTAGCGAACTTTTCATGATTTGTGCTATGCTTTATTTTTATTCAATTGTCCTCAAAACATGTATTTTGGATGAAACTTCACCATTGAATTTTTGGGAGGAACACAATACCTTCTCATCTATTATGCACTATAGAGTATTTCACAAAGAAAGTAAAAAGTAGATATTTATACTCGCACAGAAATGATTTGAAGTAAATATTCCATATAGCCAAAGGAGTGAAGCTATTAGGAAATAACGTGAACCTACTGAGGTGAAACATTGTGCTTCGTTAGGCAATAATCTGTCATTGCGTTCATTCTGCTCTTCATTTTACACATGGTGATTGAGGGCATTACAGAGGAAGGAGGGTTGTCTGGTGTATCGCCGATCAATTACAAGAAAATAGTGTAGATGGATATTTAGTGTACAGTTTACATATGGTATAATGATTGGGATGTATACCTATCGATTACAAGAAGGTTTTATGCAGCGTGAACATGAGAGACAAGGCTGACACTGAAAACTTTTAGAAAACCAAACCAGGATTACTATTTAAAAAAATAAATTATTGCATTAAGCTTTTAATACTCCCATTTAACTTATTACTGCATTCGATAAAAATAATACTTAAGCAAAAATGCCTCTTCCTGAGGCACTTCAGAAACAAGGTTTTTATAATGTTCCACTGCTTCATCTGATGACAAAAAGTGATTCCATACATGTTATCTTTAATTTTTGGAAACAAAAAATCACAAAGTGCTAGGTTAAGGTGTATTTTGGAGGGAGGTTTCCATGGTGCTGACCTTTAGGCATCCAGGTATTAATTGCTAGTTTTGTTATACGCAACGATTCGTTGCCATGCTTTAATATTATTTTTCGTTTTGGGTGATTTTCAAGAGCCTTTTTCAAAAATTTGCTGTGAACAGACATTTGGGTAACAACTGACACTAACTATATGCCTATCTCCTATTCCTTAAGTAGCATTATAGTCCGTGTTAGATAACAATAGCAACCCCCCTTTTATCAGCATTGCGAACTAGTCGGACTTGCAGGTTTATACTGTTGAGACAATTGCTTTTTCTTTTCAGGATCATCATAACATTATCCAAGATTCATCACCAGTACCGATATTCCAAACCGAATTTGAAGGGCCGTCTTGGAATGTTTCCAGAGTTTTTTTGCCCAACAAAGTTTTCTCACGTCTGTTGATGTAAAATATAAATTCTTAAGATGTCCACCGATCTTCAAGCATTGTTTTATTAGGCACAGCAGTTCATGGGGGTTATTCACAAAATGCATCACCAAGAAATAAAAATAAAACTATCTCTTTATGATTCGCTATACCAATTTTAAATTATTGCCTTAGACGGGGTTTCATAGTAACATTAATTTCTAAGCCGATCTTCATTGTTTAGCGTTAATGATTTAAAACCGTAAAAAAAAATTACAGCCTGGAAATGCCAGATACAAACTAATTCCACGTTTTTCATAGCCGATTTTTACTCACAGAAGACGGGTGCGAAAAACCAAAGCTCCCCTTTCTAAAGAAATAAATCAAAATAGGAAATCCAGCTCCTTCACCAAACTTTTGTTGCGAGTTATCTCATAAGCCTCAATCATGCTTCACCCAAATCGAAAGAGGCAAGGGCATCTGTCTATGACATCATCAGGAACATGCCCGGAATGTCCCACCCATCGTTGTAACACTGTATTGAGTTTGCGAAATATAGTTTGAACCACTGATGTTGGTTTTTTTTTGGTAGTGTTTAACGCCAGCTTTTACTGTTCTGGCACCTCAGGCGATGACACTGATGATACATGAAGATGGAGCCCCGGTGGAATGAGATGGCGGGGGAAACCAGAGAAAACCCGCCCCAGCTTTGTCCACCACAAATCTCACATGCGGTCACTTGGGATCGAACCCGGGCCCTCTAGGTGAGGGGCGAGTGGTCTGACCGCTGATGTTGAATGTTTCAAGTGAATGTAGCAGTGAAGCTCATTAAAATGTCCCTAAAATGTGACATATCGAAATACAGGCTTATTTATTTACAAAGTTAAACCCAGGTTTAACTTTGAGAATACATTATAGGGCAATTTTAATAATGATAATTAATAATAATAACGACAGTAGTAATTATTCATCATTGAAATATTTGCAACAAAGTTCAAAATGACAACGTATAATGAGCCTTTCCGCGAACTCTAAAATGTGATTAACGCTGAGAGTCCACAAGTAAATTGCGAAATATAAATTTTATTTGGCTGAATATGTGGGTCCGAAAGATTCTACGCTGCTCTCTTATTATAAAGGTAATTAACTATAAGTGCTAGGGATTTTGTTAAAGAGTGAACGTTTAGATTGTCCGTGTAATTGTTTTAGTTTTGCAAAATAAGTGATTTTCACCACACAATCTACTTAACTGAAAACATTTAAACGAAATTCCACGCTATTCGCAGCCACTCCTCAAACACGTAAACTCTAAGATACAGTTTTTCTCCTCCACAGAGTACATGCTATCACGTAGTAAAGTGACTTTTTGTTATATCTCTGTTCAGCATGTCATTAAATTGTTTTATCTAAATGCAAGCGGGACTTTCTCGGCTTAGCGCTTTTGGTATTCTTCCTTCGTTTTTTTAAGGAATGCACGACTTTTTAACTTAACAGCCGCAAACAAAGAAGCCTCATAGAAAGGAGATACCATTAAATCATACAGGAGAGCTCAAGCACTAGTCAATTATTTTGAGTTTCACATCAAAGTCATCTTACACAAGAACATTTTCTTTACTCTGAAACTCTGTTCCCTATCCTTCCTTTTCTTCAGCGTTCCTGTTTGTTCCCCATATATGAACTATTTACCTTAATATTGTCCATCTGTTCCCAAGCTTATTGTTCTAACAAGCAGTTTCTTCTCATCCACTCATAACAATTTACTTCACTCTTCTTGATCTGCTTCAGAATTTTACTTTGACTCTTCTGCTTATGTTATAAGTGTATTTCTTAGGCTCTATTTTTCTCCAAATTCCCATTTAAATATTTACAGTATTTTTTCTCGCTTCATCTCATAATATAAGTTTTCGCGTTATACTCTCATACTCCAAACGAGGAACATCACATTAATCTTTCTTTCGGTTATTTCTTCAAGAGTCCAAAGAAAATGCTTGTTGTCTTCATGACAGAAAGTCATGTTTCTAATATGACGCATCTCAAATATCTAAAACTGCCCAATTATATTTTATCGCAAATTCACGATTGCATGTTCTTTATTTTGTTTTCAATATACTAGTATTTTTATGTTTGATATATCCATCTTCATCTCGCATTCCAGACTTTGTCATTTAATCACAGTTAGCAATACCTTAGAAACGTTACCTCTTCTTCCATCAGAGCCATATCAGAAGATTTCTACGTTTTATTCTTCTTCCTCTCATTATTGCTTCACCCTTGGAAATGTTCTTCACCACATTCTCCTAATATACACTGAACAGGATGACAAGCAGGCAAGCTATTGTACGCCTCTCCCAATTCTATTACCCTCTAACCCAGGCTTTGTAAATTAAAAGAACGGAGGAAAAGGATCAGTAAGTCATTCCACTCCATGTGAAGCATTGGGATATGCTGGTATGCGATGTAACGGAATGTTGTAAATACACAGCCTTCCTTCTTTTTTTTTTTTTTTTTTTTTTTTTTGGGTAGTGTTTAACGCCCGCTTTTACTACTTGTGGCATCCTGGGCGATAACACAGCCTTCCTCGTTTGCATCTAGTGTTGTCTTTTCTTTTTTTAATTAGGCCATATGTTTTACTTTGAACGTGCCCATTCAGTGCTGTTGCTAAAATGATACACATAGCATTATTAGAGCAACCAAATAATCGCCGCGCAATCTACGGTGATTTATTTTTAATGTAATTAATTTTAGAGAAGCTTTGCTCGCAAATGTATGTGGGGCCAAACTTTGCCATTAACTAATCGCAATCTGGCAAATGAATCCTTAGGTAATGATTTAAATAATTCCTACCCACTGATCACGCAATTTTGTAGAGTAAGAAGTTCCATTTGTAGTTCATGTGGCTTCTCTGAATAGTTATGAAAATGATAGTTCCTTAATTTCGAAGCGGACATTCGTTTATGTTTGCTTATAAACAGCACACTCGCAAGAGCTGTACGTATATATGAGAGTATGTGTGATTCACCAATTTTCCCCTTGATTGAGTCGTGGAAACGAGCTGTGAAGTCAACTCTTGCAAGAGTTAGCTTTGGAAATATAAATGTAAATGGCGTGTTAATTATGGACGTTCTTTAACTGCTGTGGTTCTCATTCTAAATTGGGGGTGAAAGACCACTTAATTTTACTCAGAGGCCTCTCTATCAGGCTTGAGGTTCTTTTACGTTTCGTAAATCTACGACACGGGACCAACGGCTTTACTTGCCTTCCGAAGGAAGCCATGCTAAGGATTTTTACACCCGAAAAAATCCATTGTCCTCCGCCGGGTTTGGTTCCGCGACCTTGGGTATATGAAGTTAGCATGGTAATTAGCTTTGGTCATGCCTGTTTTAGACTATTTTCTCTTATCCTGACTTTGATTAGGGGCCTAGTATAGAGATTACATTAGTAGCCTTCTCTCTTTCCGATACACAATCATTTCCGCAAGAGTTTCTTCTCACCTAGTTTCTCTGCCTCCATCTCATAAGCGGATGCAGTCGGGTCAGTAGGTATTTGGTTCATCTCAGGTGTTACGTTTTATAATATTTAACGATCCATTCGTAATTTACCATTGAAATTATTCCTTTATTAATTTCAGAAGTACATGGATAACCAAGCTGATGCCTTGCGGTTATATACTTGCTTATCAAAGGCCAACGGAATAAAAATGACTCATTAACCGCAAGCAGGCAATCCTCCACATGAATTTCCCACTATAAGTCATTACCCTTTGATAGGAACGTTAACTTCAATTAAATTAATATGGCTATTCCAAATTCTGACGTAATCTGAAAATGGACCAATGAAATAAAAGAAGATGTTAAACGTTGACCAATCATTGTTGTCTTAGGCGATTACACTGCACTAGCGGAAGCGTCTTATCCGATAACACGTCTCGTCGATACTAAACATTTTAACTCAACTCAGTATGGAGTGATTACGTCATCACTGTTTGTTAAGCGGCAAATTGAAAAATGGCGAACCCACGATTCGGCCAAACTCCAATAGACGATATTGATTATTTTATAAATAATTCCAAATCCAAAATTACGGAAAAGAACAGACGATATATTTGGAATCAATTTCAACGGTTTTGTGTAGTGTGTCATTACGAACTAACAGCAGAAACTTCAATATCACAAATCGCAAACGTGTTGAAAGATTGGGATTATAATATGGATGACAACAAAAAAATATTGTGTGAAAACAATTTGGAACGCCACAGCAAAACTCATACGTCACTTCAAAGAACACATCATAAATATTAATCCATTTACAGACCAAGTATTTAGTTCAGCCAGGGTTAAAGGGTATGCAAAACGTAAACAATTGCAGAACATTCACTAAATTCCAATAATAATTCCAATAAATGTAACGGGTTATTAAAATGTTTCTTGCCTTAATATGTAGTTAATATTTAGTTAATATATCTCAAGTTATCTTACTGAATTTTCTAGGCTAAGTGATGTTGAATTATTTCTGCTCTCAATAGTTGGCAACATATACCTATAGTATTTATCATTTAATATGCCGTGATACATTGTTTTCTTTCAGCTAACTTCGCAAGAAAATATTATAATGTGCTTTTCATGTGTTTATAATAAATATTATAGTTTTACGTAAGACAAATTATTTTGTAAGTCCCTTAAATGTAATCATGAAGTAGTCTTATCAATTCACTCATGGGGCTCGCGAAATTATCAGTAAGATTACTATAGACAATACAATCCGTCAGGTGTTAGATCTGTGGGCACGCTCAGGAAAAGGTGCCTGGAGAATCTTTCAAAACAGAATTTATTTAAAGTATAGAAGGAACAGACGCAGAGGTCAAAAGACATCTTTCTTTCACTGTCTATTTTCTAATTCCTTCAAAATTATTATGTTTAAAACGTGTATATTACACAATTTCCTAACTTTAGCTACGGCCACGGGGAAATCTAGATACGGGTCAAAAAGTGCACTGCTTATCACTTGTGGAGCTTTTAGAGCATGAAAAGATGTGCTAGCTTCGAACAAAATGTGAGAATGTACTCACTCGTGAAGATAAAGCAGATTATAAGCGAAAGGTCAAATATATTCTAACCAACTGTTGAATTTCCACAATAGTTTCACAAAGCATTGTGATGGAGATAAACGTTCCATAGTTCTGTATAGTTCAAACTTGCAAGATTTAGGTCGAGGATATCTAGAAGCGCGCTCAGTAACAGCTCTTCTCCAATATTTTGTAATTTTTGCTCTTTCAATTACTTCTCTAAAAATCGTATGAACGTTATTGGGTTTTGATTTTCTATTGTGAATATGCGAGCGAAAATTAGAAAGTAATTGAGCAAATATTTTACAGGCAAACGTAAATATAGTCACAAAAACTGGAATATCTATTTGCAAAGTTTAAAATCACTATATTTTTGTACAAATAGCATTCATTTATTAAACATTTATTCTCCTATTACTACGCATATTTTTCGACACTTTTGCACTAAAAATCGATTGGTTGAAACCAAAGACGTCTCGAGACTGTCACAACTTCTGTGTCGCTCAGAAGATGTTTCTATTCTTTCAGTGGACCTAACAGGTTAAAGTCTGACGGGGCTAGGTTTGAACTGTATGCTAAATACTGAAAAATTCCGAATACCAAGAACTGGATGTTTGCGTCACTGATGAAGCAACATAGGGACAAGTATTGTCATGGAGAATAAGCGTTCCTCCAAAGATTTTCTTGGATGTTTAGAGCACAGAGCTGCTCGTACACTAATAGCACAATATGTCGCAACATTTATGCTCATTTTACCATAAAACAACAAGAATATTATCTTTGCTGTGCCAGAAAACTGTGATCAAAATCATTCCTGTGGTCCAAATGTTTTGGAGGGTGGAGGCTGACTTTCTGTGTTTTCATACCATACTCCAGCGCTTCGTTTTTTTTTAAAATACAGTTCCGGAGGCTTGTTAGGACTCCGGCGCTGTATCCCTTTTTTCTCCATTTTTTCCAGTTTCCTATATTTCCTTAGTAGACCTTATTATTCTTAACATTTTCCTTTCACCTATACATACACAAACATAGACGCATTTACAAACACAGAAACACCCATGCCCAAGGCGGGACTCGAACCCACGATCCTGTGCACCACGAAGCACCAAAGCGAGTCACTTTAGCGAGCGCGGCCACCGGGATCGGCATTCAGAGGTCTAAAGAAACACCCATGATTAGTAGCTATGTGATCGAAAAATGCCCATCAATCCTGATGTTTTCAGAGTAAATGCCCAAATGATCATCTAATAACGCCCTTCAATGCTATGGTGTAAGTTGCCTCGCTGACATTTTGCAGTACACACGTTTCTCATGTCTGAAAGTGAATAAATGGTTATATGAAATGTTCACAGTGTCAGCTATTGTTAAAATTGTTGAATCCCGATCCTAACACTGATGTGTGTGGAATCTGCAAAGACCTCCAGAATAAGCACTTGGAAGAATTTACATGCTCTGCGTTGAACGTTGCTCAGCTACACACATTTGCGAATATTCACGACCAATCATGACAATATAGATTTCAGTCTTTGTGACCAGAAAGAGTCATATTCTGTAGCTCCTCAAGCAGAGCTCCCATACTGAAACAACTGTCTCTTGGAGTGCTCACGTGCACACACCTAGGGATATATGCACATCAAATCCATACTTCAGTTTTTGTAAATACTTTTCTGTTTTGCTGAAAATTTACTCTAACATTTTTTTTAATTTTTCCTCGTAGTGCTGTGTCGTACGAAACACAAGTTTGAGGTGTGGTGAACACCCACTTTATAAACCATCACACAATTTGCCTCAGAAAGGAAACTAAAATAGTCAAAATAAACAAAGTTTTTCATGCAGGTTCTGTCTAATTGAAAGTGTTCATTAGCAAAATTATTGAACATTGTATATACACAAGAACTTCTTTTATCCGCACTAGATGTCAAGGGAAGTGATCCGGAATAAAGAAAAACCAGATAATCCGAAAACAAACTATTAAATTAATGTAAACTTGTTATCTATGGAAACATTTATATAGGTCACAACAATGATTAAGAAAAACACTTTTTTCACTTAAACTAATACTGTATGCGTTTTTATTTTTGGAAATAAGTTGTATCCTTTGTCTCAAATTTGTGCGCGTTTGAGAAGTAAAAACAATAAAGTAAGAATAAAATGGATAAACCGAAAATCCGAATTAATGAGGGTCAGATAAGCGATGGTCAAGTGCATATTAATTAAGACTTTTGGAAGATTTATATATCCAAGTTTCATTGAAGTGCTTTTAAATCGAGGATATCATTTTTACCCGATTAATGTAGGTGCTTTCCATTTTCTGCATAATACGCGCAATTTCTCTATAACTTTCCAATTAACCGCAATATTATGTCCTTACACACAAATCCTTTCCTTTCAATGTTACCGCAAACCAATGCTTCTCTTATCCCGTTTCTTATCAGTATTGCGAATTTCCTATACCGCTAAGTATGTTGAAAGCAAGCGACTTCCTGTGTTACTCTGGTTACAATGAAGAAATACTGTCTAACCCATATGCGTATTAATAAGACAAAGCGAATTGGTTCACTGAGCAGGGGGTTATTATCAAATATGAAAGTCGCATGACTTGTGAGTTGTGTGAATACTGTGCGCATTGAAATAGAAAAGACTTGGGTGTTGTGCACACCGAGAAAAGAAACGGCGTCTGTTATGATGTTTAGAGTTTCATGCGGTTAAAATAACTTAAATGATGTATTATGCTGCTGCTTTGGCGTAATGAGAACTTCATGAAAGGAGGAGGTATACATTTTCATTCATAAGTATTGCATAACGCCCACTCGATGTATGCATGCGGTTAGAAAACAGAATACAATAACATTGAACTGAAAGGGAAGTTAAGTAGGTCTTCATGAGAAACTGAAGAGTTGTGTATTAAAAGTGGTAATAAGCAGTATTCCACTTACTTCCATACGTGATCCGAAATTGGAAGTTTTCTTTTTCTGACATTAGAGCCACTTTGTGGTTACTGATCTGTTATAAACTTTTAAGGTCCTAAGTCGCAAAGCGGAACCTAGAGATGTTTTTTTAAGCACAGGAGTGAAGCAGTCAGGCCTTATACTGCGAATCGCCGACATGTGGTAACCAAGGAATTTGTGAAGATAAAACCCCAAGGACCCCAAGGAGAAGTCAAAATCTCGGCAATCTAGCGGATTTCAAATAAATCTGAACATGTTATTAAGGAATCCAGTTTGAGAAATAATTCAAGAATAGCTGCAACCTCGGATGATGATAATAATAACAATAATATTATTATATTATTATCATTATTATTTTAGTTAATTAATTGTTTCTTCACCCAAGTCGTGTATAGGATCCAGGTTGGATTGATTGGACTAATAGTTGGTTAACTATAACTAGTTAACCTGGACTTAAGTACTCACCACATTGTAAGTCGCGATTGAAGTATGTCATCTCAAAATAATTTGAGATCATTTTGTGGTTTACCAGGAAACTGGTGAGTGTTGGGGAATTTAATGCTGTGTTTACATGTTGCCATGTAGCTCAGTGGTTTATGCAACCGGCTAAAATCGTGGTACAAATCCCAGCTATGCCATTGAATTTTTCAGTTGGACTCTATTTTGCCAATTATTATTATTATTATTATTATTATTATTATTATTATTATTATTATTATTATTATATCCTTTTAAATGTGTATGAAAAGGGTACAAGTTACCTTATATGTGCATCCAACAAAAAAATCCCTAGAATTTTTCCTGCATGTTCTTAAAGTTACAGCAATGCCTTATATGGAATTACTCATTAATATCATGAAGATTGAACACGTGAACTGGAGCAGAGAGTAAAAAACGGTGTTGTTGAGGACACAGTTGAGTGTAAAAATGAGTAAATTATTCCAACCATAGTTAAAGCAGAAGCAAAATACTCAGTTTGGAAATAATCGCAATAAATTCATGGTTCCAAATCATGTGTTGTCTTTAACCTGTGACTTTATGAACAGACTAATTAATATAACGATTTAAAATAATTTTTTTGTACTCATTCTGTAATGGACTCCCTTTAAAACCTTCAAAATACCGCTTGCTCTATCCACAAATCATGTGGTTTCAATGCTGCACCCAATCAGTAATGTACTGCACATCCCCGATAGGTCTCTATTTTAAGTCTACGGTTTTAATCACCAGATCAATGGGATTGTTTATCTTATCTGTTGGTCTTAGTACAGTAATATTTTGGAAAATCTCTCATTTTCCATCCTCTGTAATGTGCATACCAGTCCACTTTTACGTTATATAAGTATTTTCTCCATTTAATTATTATTCTCTGAGGTTTCTTGATATTTAAGTTTCGTTGCTTATCTAAAATAGTGAATTCTGTAACTGAACGTCCACTACTTCGATTCTTCTTCTGTCAGACCGTTTTATTGCCCAATTTTCACTTTCATAAGTCAGCATAGGGACAGTTATCATCTTATAAACTTAATTTGTGAACAAAACCTTATTCTGCCTTTTAATGCACGTCGAATGGCACCATACAATGGATCCACGACATTTATGATTTTTATAATATCTTAATTTTTATATTAGGATAAGTGCAGCCTAGATAAGAATTTATTTAACCTGTTCGATAATTTTCTTAATTATTATCTACAGTTTTACACCTTAAAAGGTTATCCCAGATCGCTGAATTTTTACTTTCTCTACACGTACTATGTACATTGTGTATAGAGAAGGTATTAAATTCCACCCAAAAACTCGATACCGAGATTTTACCGGAAATACGTGTTTTAGGGTCTCCTGTATCCAAAACAAACATTTTTAGAAAAAGATCCATGTGTCTATGAACACAGCAACTCTAAAACGAAAAGTCTTAGTATCTTTCAAGGATACGACACGAAGATTTTGAGGAAAATCCTCCACCCCAAGCTTCCCTTTACACGTGAAAAATTATGACAATTTTGATTTTTTTCAAAAATGGCTCCAGCAATTTTAAAACACCATGTATTAAAGATATTTGCATGGCAAATAAGAAGTATATATTGAATTTTCTGGGAATATCAAGACCCTGAAGACCTCTTTATTCTGGATGAGTTTTACATAACTAGACAGAAGCTTAGTTAACAAAACAGTAGATTTAGTTAAACCACTATGTTTTCATTGAAAATAGCTTCTTTGCTTGGCCAGGAGTAGAACAAAAGAAAAACGGACACTCCCATCTGAGAAAAGTGTAAGTACTTCACAACTGAAACTAATAAGGAATACCTCGAAAACGGTAAGCTCCACGAAAAAAAAAGAACATTTTTGACATAAATTGTGTATTTTAACAGGACCTACATTTTTTGTATAGTAAGTTTTTCTCTATCTCGTACGGTCTACTAGTTATACTAAATTAAGCAAAATTCTTCCAGAATAAACAGGTCTTTAGAAGCTATTCCCAGGCAATTCAATATATACTTTTATTTGTGATAGAAATGGCTTTAATATGTGGTATTTTGATCAAAATCGTTAAAGCCATTTTTAAGAAAAACAAACATTTCAAAAATTTTTCCATAAAAAGGGTAGTTGGGGGGTGGGGCATTTTCTTGAAAATCTTCGTGTCGTGTCCTTGGAAGTTTGTTATTTAACCGTCTTTTCGTTTTTGAGCTATGCCGTCCACAGACCCGCACACACACACGCACATGTTTCTGAAAATGCTTTCTTTTTTTTTTTTTTGGACTCAGGGGGTCCTGAAACATGTATTTCCGGTGAAATCTCGACATCGAATTTTTGGGTGGAATACAATACTTCTCTATCCCTATCTACATTGTACATACGGGGATAGAGAAAGTATAAACACTCTTTCAGAAATCCACATTATTCTTCATTTAGTAGGGGCTCGCTGATTGTGTTTAGAGAGCCGGGATCAGAATAAAAGCCTGCCACTCCACTGGCAGGTTTTAACTTGAAATACCCCCGTTAAGTTCTGAAACTCTTTTAACGCACGAAGGGGTATCTGCACACATCAAATGCGAGGTAGTTGAGCCACCTGGTGTAGGTAATAATTTTATTTTCTATTGCGTATACACAATTGGTAAAAGCAAAAGTAATTTAAAAACGCACTTAAAGCAGCATCAAGGAAATATTAATCAGAAACAAATGGAAAAATTGGCTGTCGCTAATCTCTTTTGGTCTACCAATGGTTAGATGAGGTAGGGAATTAATGTATTATAAGTTGTTACATTACCCTCACAGATACCATAAAAAATGTATATTCATAGCAACAGTGCTAACGTCGTAAATTTTGAAATTCCTCCATCTGATGTCATTCTGCAACTCATCCAATCAAAATCAGTCAAGCTGAGGACTTAAAACCAACAAGGAGTTCCAAGATGGTATTCCAGAGGTCATCCATGTCTCGTCGAAAAGAAGACGAAGCGTTAGATGTCCGCTATAACCAGAGAGAGTAAAAGAATCACATTCCTATCGGTATGAGCGTTGGAGGAAGATAAGGCAGACGGCCAGCCTGCTTGAAGATGGCAAGATCCTTTGCCAAAACGCGTCCAAACTCTTTTAACAGCCAGAATGCTCAGCGGAGAAGTGCAAATAATGGTCGTCTCACATAGTTAAAATTTTACATTCTTCTAGTGCATTTTCAAAGAACTCATTTAAACAATCAGTTCCTGGTACCTTTTATTTTTCGAGTTTATTAGTGCGTTCTGTAGTTTTTCCAGTTCTATGTTATCAAAAATTGCTATCGAACCTAGAGTTGGATTAACGATGATTTCTTTTGTATTTGTCCATAGAGCTTCATAGTGTTTTAGTCAGCCACACTCTTCTATATTATTCAATAATTCATTATCTTTTCAGATGAATTTAAATGCTTTAAACTTTTATACGACGTATAAGTCGACAATCTCGTATTTATTATTATTATTATTATTATTATTGCTGGAGGAAATATAAGATGCTAAATTCAACATAAGTGCCAGACATAGAAAAAGGTAATAAATAACCGGGTACATATTTAAGATCATATTATATAAATGGCTCCGCGGTAACGTGTGAGGCGCGTATTCGTATTCCTGGTGACTGCCCATTCTGACCACCGTTTTGTTGTGGTTTTCCCAGGTTGGCAAGGCGTTTGCTGGGTGGGTATTCTAAAATGGATCTCTTGTCTCCAACATTCCCCTCTTTCATACTTCAGGTTGGCTCCGGGATAGAGATAAGGTCGGGATAGACAGAGGCACAAATGCTTGCGTACTGGAACTTCTACTCGGCCCTGCCAGATGACAGTTCTTTGAGTCTCCAGTCCTGGGTCGCGTTTTTTTCGGTCTGCTAGAGGAAGCCTGTGAGCAGCCCTTCAGTGGCTTAAAAGGACGCCTCTGAACGACTCTCCTGTAGACGGGTGATCAAGTCTATACTATCTGACCAGGAGAAAATGGCGACAAAGAGGAATTTGCTGCATAAACATTTGCTCCTCTGGCGATCAAGTTAATATATAAACATCGTTGTCAACTCGAGCACTAGAAATGAGAACTGGAATGCGTAACAATACATCTGGTATTAGCTAGATATGGCAAAATGGGTGACTCACATACATACATTTCGTAGTAAACAAATCGACTACTTGAACAATAAGCTCTATCTCTTACCTCAGACTCTTGGCCAGACATAACTGTGGCAGCTCGGGATTAAACTATATATAATCACAAAAAATAACACGCAACATACCTACTTCTTAAGTTAACTATTAAGTTAACTCATCTCCTTTCTGTTGGCGCATTTCTCAGTAATGTCATCCTGAAAAGGCTGCAAAGCAAACAAAACATCTTCCCATTTAATAAATATTGCATAATCATTCGTATTTACCACGAATACTTAAGATGCTTTTTGTAACATTTCGTACCTTTTTGTCCCACCATTTAAGAATAGGGTTTGGTCTTTTCGTTAATAACATATCCCTTTTATCGCAGTCAGTCCACCGTGATATATTACCACTCTACATCATTTTGCGAATATATCTTTCCACTAACATTAACTAAAAAAAACAGTAGGTGGAAACAAAAAGTTGCAGTGGAGCTAACTTCAGTAAAATAAAAGAACACAGCGGGCAGCTGGACTTTTCCAATGCATCCACTTTACGCAACAATATTTTTAGACATTAATTATTAACTTTTTCGGAACACCTACTTGGAATCCCTACTTCCCAAGGTATTCTCTCTTTCATGAGGCAATAAACCAATGGTTTAGCCTCTGCAAGGGGATGTCTGTTCATTAAATTCCGGTGCTGTTAGCTGCACCGTAGCCTTAAATCGGGTATTTTTGATAACACATGGAACCTTAAATTCTATTTCGTTGTCATGGAAACTGGGTATAATATTCAGCTAAATATCCATTGCAAAAATTAGCTACAAACCCACAGAGCTTGGCCATCCACTCTTGTTCTTTTTGTCTCTCTTCAAGGCCAGGAGTCAAGTAGCCTCCACCTCTTCCTTCTTCCCTCATAGATTGTTCCCAAATGGTTGTTTGGTTACTTGAGCAAACACCAAATTAAACATTTTTATTCAGATTTAATACAACTAAAAATGAGTGATCTTGAGCTCCTCAAGCTTCATCTGGATAGCCGCCACTGTTAAACTGAGGTATCCTGAGGTCCATAATGTCTGCTGCGGTTTCTTAACTTCATCCATTCCTCCCGAGGATATGTGTGTACAAGAATACATTGGGATCAAAGTGCTATGTGTCCCTTCCGTAACTGAACATAGTTATGTATGATAATTACGAGTCCTTTTAGTAGGCTATTTGTCTTATTAAACACGCTCAACATATGACGAAAGCGATTATTTATTCGGTTAGAATCATGTGAGCCATTTACATTTTGAATACCACACAAACGCTTACATTCTCTCGAAGAAGACAAGAAGCAGTGCAGCATCTTTAGTTAGCTAGTGAAGGCGATAAGACTTTTTCATCTGCTTTCATACTTGCTCTTTGTCTGGAGCCCACAGATTCTTTCCTCTTCGGTGATTCCAACCTTTTTGCTTATACTTTTCTTTTCTTTCTCTCAACTCTTTGCTTTTTCATTTCTTATCTCCAGTTCTTGAAGTACAGGTTCGTGGAAAGCAGGGCTTTTCTTTTTCCAGTTATCAATTTTTATTTTCTCTATTGTGTTCAAAAGTAGGGAAATATTGTATTCCAAGAATGGGTGTCAAGATTTCATCTGAAATATGCGTCCAGATCCTCTGAACTCCCTCCAAAAGCAATTTTTAGAAAAGGGTCCATGTGTGTAGGTAAAAGTCGATTAAATACCAAAACTTAGTATTTAAGTTAAACATCTTCCAAGGTTACGATACGACGAATTTCAATTTTCCTTATTTCCTTCCTACTTATAAGTATGTAATTAATTGTACGTAATAATAGAATTTCCGCTAATGTTTATCTTGGAACATCATGTGGATGCAATAAATTAGACTTTTTTTGTTGTTGTTACATTTTGTTTTGCAGAAAGTATTTAACAATTACGAGTCTTTTCATACAATTGTGCCTTCTTTCAGTATTTCTATTACTTATAATAAACCTTGCAAGTCAATTACATGAGCCATATGTTCCGAGTTCGAATCTCAGTTAGGGTGAGTTACCTGGATAAGGTCTTTTTTTTTCTGGGGTTTTCGCTTGTTCTGAGAAGACGAATGTCGAGTAATTCTAAGATCGATGGATCCTAGGCTCTTTTAAGCGTCATTTTCATTCATCGTTCGATACGACCTACCTGATAAAGGACGTTAAACCAAAACAAACACAAAACTAACCACATGTGATGTTATTTATCAGTTTATTTCTCAGCCAGGTTTGCAAGAGTATTGTTAGTTTACCTGTTTTAATTGCTAATATATGCTTTTTAAAAGTGTTCATGTTTAAATAATTTTATAACATAGAACGGTTTATCCAGCATTGTTTTATATTCATTGGAAGGTGAAATCAAAATAATGATATGTGCCTGATTAAAACATTACTATACACCCAGGAATGGAATATTTCGCAAAGTGTTAATGCTACGAAGAAAATGTTTCAAACTACTTCTTGCGCGTGCAGGGCTTCTCAGTGTTGACACGGAAAGCCAAAGATACATGATTCAAGTCCTGACTAAAACATTTAATTTTTCAAGTGTGATTCAACTTTTCAATTTAGTGTTTATGTGCACAGCTAATGTCAAAGAATAGTAATATTAATATACACTACGCTTTTACCTAAAGTTTTATCCTTTTCTTAATCATTCAGAAGATTTTATACCCAAAAAATTAGCAAAATTCAGTAAGCATGAAACTGGCTATTCGCAGAAAATTCAAGAGTCGATCTTACTCCGGTTATGAATTAGCAAAAATATTAGATCTCGCTTTTGAGAAAATTGAAGCTAGGGTGGTGAATTTCATGAAAAGTTTCAAGCTGCAACTTAGAAGGTGAACTTAAATAATAAGTTTAATATACCTACTTATGAGGGACCCAATGGGACTTACCTCATTTCAATGTTATTCAGTATCATGCATGTAAATAATGTCTAAAATCAATGATCTGTAGAGCGCACATGCGCTGATCGATCAATAAATCATTAAAAAAAAAAAAAAAAAAATAAGTTTGGTGTTTATTCCGCATTTTGGGAGAGTTATACTGTTCTCTTTCTCTCTCACACACAAATACACACACACACACACACACACACACACACACACATACTCGCTCTCTTACACACAAAGAGACCGTTTTCTAAAATAGATTTTTCGGCTTTAACCTCAAAACATGTATTTCTAATGAAATGTCTACATCGAATTTTCGGTGTATCATACTACTTTTCTCTCTTTCTCTATCACTCACGAGTATATTTTTCTAAAATACTTATTCGTTATCGGGGCCTAAAATATGTACTTTTGATGAAGTCGTCGATATGAATTTTTTTGGGTGAAAGTTGCCCATCTCTCTCTTATATATGAGGGGTCGCGCCGTGGCCGAGTGGTCAGACCATTCGCCTCTCACCTAGATGGCCCGGGTTCGATCCCAAGCGATCGGGTTCTCCGGGTTCTCCAGTTTCCCTCGCCATCTCATTCCAACGGGGCTCCATCTTCATGTATCATCAATGACATCGCCTACGGTGCCAGAGCAGTAAAAGCGGACGTTAAACACTACCAAAGAAAAAAAAAAAAGAAAACTTACATATGTGTACACGCGCCAACACATACACACAATTTTTTTCTTCTATTTTTTTTTTTTTTTTCCGGTTATGGTGGATCTCAAACATGTATTTCTGATAAAATGTCGATGATGGGTGGAGCGCTCTCTCGCTCTCTCTCTCTCTCTCTCTCTCTCTCTCTCCATCTCTATCCCATATACAAGGACTTTTTTAAAAATACTTGTTTCAGAGATCTGAAAACATATTTCTGATGAAATTCGCATGTCACTGATAAAATCTGTATTTCTGTTTCAGAGGCTTACAAAATATGCATTTCTGATGAAACCTCGAATGTAATATTTTTGGATGGAGTACACTACTCTTACACCCACTGCAGGTAAGCGCAAGAGAAGACATAAATTGCAGTTAGGTTTTAGTATATGAAAAATATATAAATCAATGGCATGCATTTACACGTTATACACATTGCCTTTTGCTTATAATGAAGCGAGTATACACAAGCGCAAAAACAAGAATAATGATATCCTACTACAGGTACAATATTTAAAATGTGAGTACGTCGAAGCAGGAAGTTTCGTGTGCATGTCCACAATGTTCGAGGAAGCAAACAAATAAAGCACCAATTACCGACAGCTGAAGGAGATCAAGGCCGAGTGGTATCAGAAGCTGATCATTGATTTCCCAGCCGCTGCCGGTGTCTACAAGCATCTCACTGCGCCACCATTTTACGCATTGCTCTTGAAAACCAATTACCGACTTGAGAGTCCTTAAGTTTTGCCTTCGGCAACGGAAACCCTAGTGAGTTTGTGGGAGTAACCCGCGGAGGCGTTGCGAAATGTCACCATCACTGGGAGTACCCGGTGACGGTTAACCGAGCGTGCTCCAAGAAACTTCTGAAAATTATCTCAATTAATTCAAATCTTAGCTTACACAGAAACGAAAAATATCTGGGGCCATTTACACCCGAAATCGTTATAATCGTAAATAATTCCTGAAAAAGATTACCAAGTTAAGTATGTATAGACAGAAACATTTATATCTATTTCGCCAACATTCCCTGAATTTCATATTGATTTCGCTTGCTTTTTCTGACTCTGTTAAGAAATTTTCTACCATGCATACTAATGTGAACATATTTTTTCAGTTTCATGCCAGTATTTAATTGCCAATACCGATTTTAAAATACAAATACACAAATGTGATTTTCCTCTCGACCTCCATCATCACCACAGCCCAGTATTCGCAACATTTTCCACTCCAAGGCTAGTAAATGGAACTTAAAATTATAGTATTTTGGTAGGTTAGATCGTACATTCCAATACTTTTTGCGATAAACTATATTGAAAATGAACATTTGTGATAATTCACGTGTTTTACAAGCCAATTAAAGACTATGAGCTGCATATGTCTTTACTAATGCTGCATAAATTATAAGTATATAATATTTTAAACAACAAGCGCTAAACCAAGACTGTGCACATAATAATCCTGCATGTGTCATATGTTGCAAAAAAGACATACTTCATAATATTTTGCAATGTTTAACTACACACTGCGCGAGCAGTTTCAACAATAGGTGCAATGCTATTCAGCGAAAATCACATCAAATCACAGCTAGCAATAATATTAAGCATAAAAAATAAACCCAGAAAGTATACCGTGAATTGTTGTGAAAGTATATACTTTTTTCTGTAGGGTTATAATTATCAAATGCCATGCATGTTAAGATTGTACATCGTATTCACAGCTGTCTTCCTCAATGGCCTAGGTGGCTCGACGTGGCCGAGATTCGATCCCAAGCGACTACATGTGAGCTTTGTGGTGGACAAAGCGGCGCAGGGGCGGGTTTTCTCCGGGTTCTTCGGTTTCCCCGCCATCTCATTCCACAGGTGCTCCATCTTTATTCCATATATCACCAGTGTCATCGCCTGCGGTGCTACAAGTAGTAAAAGCGGGCGTTAACACTGTCAAAAAAAAAAAAAAAAAAAAAAAAAACGTGGTCTGGTTCCCAAGATCACGGGTTCAAACCCGGGCGTTAAAATCCTTAGCATGGCTTCCTACTGGAAGGGAAGTAAAACCGTTGAACCTGTGTCGTATTTAAGATAAATAAATGTTCTTTTGCGAACTTAACTAAATATTCATATTTCATTTTATTTTTCCCGAATTTTAAAAAGTGCACAAAAGTAGGTGTTCTTCTGTTCTACTAGAGCTCATGGAAATGGCTTGATTAACCTTTATATAATACACTGATTCGCTGTCTTTCATCTTGGCCTACAACCTGTGTATTTCGGTGGTATTATTTAGCTGATGCCATGCACTTTTAATATGTAGAACGGTTAATGGAAAGTACACAGAAAAATAAACTTTAATGGGTTTGTGTTACTAGAATAAGTTTAGGCATAAAAATAAATTATAATAACGGTCTCAGAAAGTCGTTCGTAGGCACATATAAACGTTTGTTATAAAATAAAATAAAAAAAATAAGGCTTCGACATTATAGCAAGCGATATTTATTTATTTATTTTAATAGCTTAATTTCCTTTAACCTGGTTGGTCATATTGAACGATGAATGAAATCGGTAAAATGAAACTCAAGTAATCTCGGAGTCCATGGAGCTTAAGCTACTTGCCATTCGTCTTCTCAAAAAACCTTAAAAACTCACCCTAGGCGAGATTCGAACTAACCACCTGTTGAATCTGAGGTTACACACTACCCCTACATTACGCAGGCGGGCTAGAGTGATATTTATTTCATGAGAACAAATAGATGGTATTGCACGCCTCGTTATCTGTGGGTATCATTGAACTGTTTCTATTTAGGAAGTATTGAATTCCATCTAAAAATTCGTTATGGAGATATTGCTGGAAAATAACATTTTTGAGTCTTCTGAATTCCCTTCCGCCCTTACAAATAACTTTACTGTAAAATAGGCCGGTGTCATCGCACGTGTATAAGCCTGTTAACAGTAACAAAAAACGAAACCTAGATTAAATTCCGAAGTTGATATTTTTAAGCTCAGCATCTACCAAGTGTGGTACACACAGATTTTCAATAAAATCTTCCCACCCCAAATTGCCCTTTACGTGAAAAGGTTTTACTCATTTCTGACCTCTCAAAAACGGCTCTAACAATTTTGATTAAAATACTCTCAAGACAAATAAAATGTATAGGTATTTTGAATGTTCTGCGAATAACCTGTGAAGCATTCTTCACTCTGAAGTCTTATGCAAAATCGGTAAACCTTGGTAGATCTCAAAATACCACTTTATGTCCAAATAAAAATATTTGTGTGTTAACCATTTGCATTAACACTCTTTAATACTTTTTTATCAAGTGGTAATCACCATCTGCTTTTTCTCCTGTTCATGCAAAGAATTTCAAATACCACCCGCTCTTTAAAAATCTGACTATTTTTTGCGCCTATTGCACCCTGCAAAAATAATTTAAACTTTACCTCGATTATGAAACAACAGATCAAAGAATAAGGTTTTGTAAAAATAGTTCTAGGTGAGAGAGTAAACTAAGACATGTGAATGCCACAAATAAAATGTTTTACGGATCTGATTCATTTAATATCAAAAGGGTGATTCTGGATAATAATTGTTTTACAAATGCAATTGTTTGTTTAAAGATAAATGTATAACTTGTAATTAATATTTACGGTCAGTTACGGATACCCATGTAACGAGGCTTGACAATGTTTCGTAATAAGGGGCTATATTGTTATCATCATCATTATTATTTACTGCTAGTACTACGACTTTTCGATAACAGTGTTTAAAAAAATATCAATATCTTTTTAGGAAAGTTTCTCTTCATTGGAACTCATTCTTGAAAAAATGATTACTTGAGATTAAAAGCTGAAAGGGATGGCTTTTAAAGTGATGCATCTGAAGTTTGACCAAAATGTATGATAAATTCAAAAACTACCTTTTTCATAATAAAATAATAAGACTTAAAAACATTAAGGCAATGCGTCGTTTTATCAATTGGCGCACTTTAACTACCAATAAATTGAAGCTTTAGATTTGCAGGCGCATACTTATTAACAGGCAGTCCCAAATCTCGTTTTCTCGCAAATTTTTCCAACACTTTTTCAAACTCAAAATGTTCCACACGATGTCGTTTTTTACTAATTTGTTTCAAACATTTTATACTGCGTCTCAAAAGCACGTTAAACAAAATGGTCATATAGTTTTCCGAAACAATGTTCCAATTTTGAGAAATAAATTATTAAATTTTGAAAAATCAACAGTTTTACAAAGAACGAAAAGTAACACTTTTCCTACAATAATTAACCTTAATATAAAAAAATATGATATGGCAGATGTATTGTAAACTCATTTTCTGTAAAACTATAATTTTAATAGCTTTAAAATTCTGATGTGTTTCATTCCCATGACTTTCTCTTGCTGTCCCACAACATTTTTTTTTACAAAATTATGCTAACGGAACAAAACGTTAAGTTTATCAGAAATAGTCTTATTACTTGATTTCTTTTAAATAAAAGGGAACTAAGGAGATATATTAGGCTAAAGAGATAGTCAAATCTTATAAAAGGTATCCCTATATGAAACAATTGAAATTCAGTTTCTCTTGCATTCCCGAAAGTAAAACAAAAGAGATGAAACTAAAGTTGACTTCCCACTTGAGAAAAGTTTAAATAGTTTAAAATTGAAATTAATACAAGGAATATCTCGGGAACTGTTAACCCTACAAAAAATGTTTTTAGTGAGATCTACACTTTTTTGTATAGTAAGTGTTGTCCATCTTTTACGGTTTAGAGTTATGCAAAGATTATCCAGAATGAAGATATCTTTAGAGACCATTCTCAAACATTAAAGATATACATTTCATTTGTCATGAAAATACCTGAAATTATGAAATTTTAATCAAAATTGATAGAACCAATTTTGTGAAAATTTAAATTTGCGAAAAAATGTTCCATATAAAGGCTAGTTGCGATGGGAGGATTTTCTTTAAAATTTTTGGTCACATCCTTGGAAGTCACTGAACTTATACAGTAAGTTTGGTATTTAACGGATCTTTCGTTTTTGAGCTATGTTGCCTACAGAGACACACAAGCGCGCGTATAAATACGCAGACATTTGTTCACTTTTATTCATTATTCTCAAAATATATATTTCCGAACAAATCTTGAGTTCGAATACTATGTTGTACATTGTACGTACGTGCTAGAGAAAGTAAAAGTACATTACATTTTTATTAGAACAGTGAATTTAGACCATCAAATATTATTTAAATGACTGTACAAGCTATAATTTTGCCACCTGGCTAAAATATCACTATCATTGTGTGTAATGATTGGCAAACATTTTAATAAGATATCTTACTGTAGATTTTGAAAATTCCACAGCTGCATCATCTTAAGTGACATTTCGTATATGTGATTTATTTTATTCTGACAGGCCAGGTTTATTTTATTCTCTGTATATGTGTGACCAGATACTTCGATGGGTTAGTTCAATTATGTGAAATGAAAATGTCACATATTTCATTATGTATAGGTTTAGGTCACTTGGACTGCTTGCTACAAGATTGGCAACGTTGGTCAGAGTTTGAATTGCTCGGGAGGGAAAGCAGTTCAAGGAGGGGCTAGTTACAAAAGAGGGTAGTCCATCCAAAGTGGCCAGGAGAGGGACAGGTCCCCTATTCTATTTCCAGCCTGATCTCTTTTGTTCCGTAAATGCTCTTGTTAAGGAGGTGGTTATTCAGCTTTCCATGGCTTCAAGCACAAATCACGAAATGCTTTCAACCTAAGAATTCTACCTGCAACAGCAATTTGGCAGTTTATGGTCCGAAAAATCCCACGTTTATTGCTGGTCAAGGTCAGTGCAGAAATTGGACTTCACAAATCATTGAAGATGCTACAGGTCCCATAACAACCACAACAGCAAATTTCACGAAGTAACATTTCACACATTATTTCTCTGTAGTTATAAAGATCTCACTGGCATCAAGAAGTGAGGCTCTCCAGCTTAAGAATTGCCACTCTGAATTAACAACAAAAGACTGATGAACACATAATGACAGAGCATGACACTTAAGACATTCACTACGAAAGTCGTAATGCAGCATATGCGCAGACGCGAGGGAAGACCGTTCATAATGCAGTTGTAAACGTAACGCAAGAGGTTGGCTCGGGTTTTTAGATCTATAAATTACATCTGATATCTTCAATGCGAACCGTAAGTTTCAAATTGAATAACAAAATTCACTAAATCTTTAATAAATGAATATATTGGTTACACAACTTAAATACAACGACGCTCGCAGAAGTGATGTCACAATTCTTGTTTGAGCAAAATATTGAAGATAGTGCAAGCATGGACACTGCACACTTAATATAATGTACATTACCTCTGTGCACCTTGCGATTCGTGAGGGTCAAGAAATCTGGACGCAGATACTGGGTACATCCATTAAATCAAAGGACGATTCGCAAGGAGACTGCCCTGACCTCTAGAGGGAAATGAGAAAAATAGAAAAGACCACTTAATTATGCTCAGATGCCCCTTTATCAGGCTTGAGGTTCTTTTATATGCCGTAAATCTACGACACGGGACTAACGGCTTTACTTTCTTCCTAAGGAAGCGACGCTTAAGATTTTTTTCGCCCTTCCACCGGGTTTGAACCCGCCACCTTGGTTGCACGGTAACCACTACACCACGAAGGGTGACGAGGGAAATGAGAGACGATGCGGCACGGCCAAATAGAAGAGCATATAAGTACTGTAGACATAAAATTCCTCATTGCGATCGTCTGCTGTTGATCACAGCAATGCTTATTGGAAGGGATGCGGAGTTCTTTCTTTATGCACGCAACGCACGGATAAAGTTTGGAGTCTACACAGTTTTGTGTTGCATTGCATTGCGTAAGGTATTGTCTGTGTCTATGTGAATGCTTACATTGAATAGCATGGCTGCAAAGTCTTGCGCTTCCGATGCGTATGCGCTTACATCTCATTGTGAGTAGGGGTATGTACATGATCAAACCCCAAATACCTCAGTACTCATATTATATATATATATATATATATATATATATATATTATTATCCCTGTCATACGACTTAGTTCATGGGCTCGGCTAACCCGTAACAGTGCAGTGTTGGGCGCAAAGAGAGTGAATCTATGCGTTATGGTATGGTATGAGCAGAAACTATTAATGAAGTAACTGATAAGCGATAATCATAATTAAGTTTTTCAGGTTCATATGAGGCATATCAAGGCCCAATACAGCAATAACTAACAAACAAAACCAGAACTCCATCTTGTTATAATTAATATTACAACATACCTTCAGGCAGCTTTTTATTCCAAAGGAACAATCAGTTTTCGTTAGAGGTGTAGGGTTCTTGTGCTGAATGTTTGGTATTGGACTCTTTAAAACATATATTTATCTAATATACACGAGCGTAAAGTACTCTACCGGTATTACTGGTATGTCACGAAACGTTAACCAGAAAACACTCCACAAGACAGTTGCTTGAAGATTATTAATAAAGGCGTCGCTTCAAATTTATGACCAGAGCGACATTTAAACATTTTCTATGAGCGCTAACAGAAATTGAATAAACAGTGTTAAACATGCGGTTTTCACCTGAATGCGCAAAAATGAGTGATCTCTCTTTAAAAAAAATATGATGCGTTCCATTCACATGACTTTCTCAACATCTCTACAATAAATTATTGTTAAAGAGCTTATTCTACTATTTAGTTAATACTAATTGAGAAAAAATTAGCAGAAAGGGTGTTATTATTTGCCTCCTTGTAAATAGAAGGGAAATAAAGAAGTACCATATGCTAAATCTATAGTAAAATGTTTTAAAAGCTGGTTGCTATGCGACTGAAGTTCCTTTGTTTGTATGGACAGGAGTTGACAAATTCCTGTACGAGAAAAGTATAAGTTTCTAAAGCAGAAACAAATAACAAAGAATATCTCAAAAACGATCAGCTCCACGAAAAAAACGTATACAACATAAATTGTGTGTTTTAACGAGATCTACACTTTTTCTCAAGTAAAATTTTGCCTATCTCTTGCGGTTTATGAGTTATACAAAATTCCACAAAATCCATCGAGAATAAACAGCTCTGCAGAGGTTACCCCCAGAAAATTGAAGATATACATTTTATTTGTCATTAAAATATCTTCAATATAAAGGCACTACACAATAATTCATTGGTGGCATTACTGTCCATTCTTAGAAAGCTCTTCAAATCAAGTGGCTCTAGTTCCTTAATTGTGTTTGTGAGACAAACTGTTTTATTTGTAACAACCACTTGTTGGTCCAGCATCTTCTTTTCCGCACAATCAATCTATCTTTTACAGAAAATAGTTTTTCAAAATTTTGATTTTCTCAAAAATGACTCTCACCATTTGAATTAAAGAACCTTGTGTATAATACATTTTCTTTTTTAATGAATCTGGAATCATCATTATTCTGAATGAATTTTGCGTAACTGGTAAACTGTAACAGATGACAAAATCTTGCTACACAAAAATGTAAATCTCTTAAAAGATACAGTTTATGTTAAACGATTTTTTGGTGGAATTAATATCTGCAAAATATTCGTTTTTATTGGTTTTAATTTTCCGATACTTATACTTTTCTCAAATAGGAAGCCGTCATTCGTTTTTTTCCCTGCTTCTTCATTCTGTTTACCAGCGCTTAATAGATTGTGTGTTCTCACATTGTCCTTGTATCTATAAGACAATAAGTAATATAACCAATATTCTTAATGTTTATCTCGATTAGCATTAAATAGAATAATAAACCTTTACCGAGCGGGATGTCTCAGGCGGTAATGTCTGTGGCCCGTATCTTGGAGGTTCTGGGTTCAAATCCCATGGGCCGACTAATGTGGTTGCGGGTTTTGTGGTTTCCTTCAATCGCCAAAGTAAATATCGAAATAAAAATTTAATATTACGGTCCAAAGATCCACCACTATTCTAAAAAAATAAATAAATAAAAAAATAGAAAACTGAAAATAGACGCTAATTGCGATTTCATTGTCACAGGATCCTCAGATAGTGCAAGCAGTAGAATGGCCACACCCTAACCCTCTGCCTGTCGCGGAGCCAAGTGTTAAGAATGGACCTTAGAAGGCTAGCTACACTTTGCTACTTGACTACAGTTGCAGTGCAGCTAGACTGGACGGCGCTCTAACACCATGAGCTTGGCACTAAGAGGAAGACGTATGGAACGGGGATGAAATCTTAAAAGGCTACGTCTACCACATACTCAAACGAGGTATCTTACCGAACAATTCCGTCGCGATATGACCGATTTGTTAAAGCCACAGATATAAAATAGAACTTAAAAAAAAAAAAAAAGGCTTTTGTAAGATAATTTGTTGCAGAATATTAAGAAAGGCATGTGAATGTAACTCATCATAAATTATTAATTATTATCATCATCACTGTACTTTAACGGCCTTTAACCAGATAGGTTATATACAATGAATGAAATGGGTGAAATGATGCTCAAATGAGCCCAGGTCCATAGAGTAAAGTTATTCGATATTCATTTACTCAATAAGAGAAAAATTCGCTGGCTTTCTGATCCCAAGGTCGCGGGTTCAAATATTGCCCATGCTTATGATTTGTAAGTGTGCTTAGCAGAGACAGTCCTAAGTCAGTCGATTTACTGGGATGTAAAACAACTCCTGCAAAACTGACGGCGTCAGTATGATTCAGGTAATTGACAGCGTCATTGACAAACAAAATATTTAATTACAAGGAGGAAAACGAAGAAAAACAAATCTTATCAGGGTAACTCATTCAGAGATTCGAACTGGAGGCCTTTAAATATGAGGAGACATGCTACCCTTACACTACACAGCATTAACATCCTGTAAAGAATATCATAATGCCGTCACTATCTGATAAAGTAGCTAGTGTAGAGAAGAAAAGGGTATTTTTATGCGGGACTACCTTGTTATTTAAGAGCTGGGAAGCTCTCAGGTTCGAGTAAAGCATAGATCTAAAATATCCTCAACCACCTGTAGCTGCTGCGTGACTCGGAATGATAGGCTAGGTGTGCGGAGGGTTGCATCAGCTGGTGTGTGTCCCCACATTGCAATGCCACCTTTGTAGGAGTTCCCTCTCTATCCTATTTCGTTGTGTCAGTGCCTTCAAAGATACCAATAGCATTTCGCACAGCGACTATATATATTCGCCCTCAAGGGGATGCATCTTTGAAATGTGGCCAAACATTATGAAAAAATAAAAAATTATTTTGTTTTATAATAAAATTGTATTAATTAAAAAATAAGAAAATACATCAACGGTGCCGTGGCCGAGTGGTTAGACCGCTCGCCTCCCACGGGTTCGATATCAAGCGACCCGGGCTAGGTCCCAAGCCCCAGCATGTGGGATTTGTGGTGGACGAAACGGCGACTGGGTGGGTTATCTCTGGGTCCTCCGGTTCCAATTATTCTACCGATTGCTCCATCATCACCTTTCCTAACATACATCCCATTTACAATTAATATCCCCTTGCTCACGTTCATGCCTGGCTAATGGCCGACCACTCGTTCCAGGTTCTACATTCTGTTTGCTTCCCGACAGGCTTCTGACACTTAGGCATCAGCTTAGAGCATTCAAGAAATGGTCATACTATTTTCTCGAAACAATGTCCCAATTTTTATACATAAATTATTCAAACTTGAAAAATCCAGAGTTCTATAGAGGATGAAAAATAATACTTTTCTCCATCAATTAGGACTAATATAAATATAATATGACAGATGTATTTGTATACTCATTTGCTAAAAAGCTGGATTTTTGTATGTAAATATGTTTAAAAAGGTATCATGTAGCTCAGTTTTATTAGTGCAGTGAATTTAGAAAATACAAAATTATTATTTAGTTAACCATGTGGCTAGAATATTGATATATGGCAGAAATATTACCATTATTCTGTATAATAATTGGTATAAATTTCAATAAGATATCTCACATATTGTGGATTTTCAAAATTTCACAAAACAAAACATAGGCGACCCGTGCACCGTTTAATGTAGCCTTCAGACATTCGCGCCAGAAATACTGTGATATTTCATGTCCTCATGGCAAAAACACGTGGCATGTAACCAAAAATACAGAGGCCTTATTTCGACGGCTTAAACGGTTGCTAACATATGCTGTTAGGGATTTCAGCTCATAATATAAATACATCAAAACAAATGAGTACACGCGTATATAATTCTAAAAGAAATGTGCGAAAACAATACCTCCCTATCAATTATAGCACTTTTCGGCCTCTTCTGATAAATTCGAACCCAATTTCACACAAAACTTTATAAAATGTGATTCCTCTGAAATTAGGAAGATCTGGGTCAGCATTAACTTGCTGTACCATTTTATCAACTATTGTCGACTCATTTTTAAAAACAAAATTCTGCAATGTTACCCGAACTGCATTATATACAAAATCATCACATTTTCAAACAGTTGTTCATTTTGACGTGGGGAGTGCAAGAGCTAAAGCCCTGGTCTGACCAAACCCCCTGTGTCCTACAGACAACTCCAACGCCACCTCGCAGCTGAGAGTTATATTTCCACAGCACATTCACCACCACGGAAGGCCGCCACCATAGCAGTCCTTGCCAATACTTACAACACTGGATGAAATGGAGATGAAATAAAGGGACAGAAAGTTCGGGAGAATGAAATAACCTTCCCAGCATTCGCATAGTTTCCGGGAAAGCCCCGAATAAACTCATGTGTTAGAGAAGAATGCCACGGAAATCGAACCCACGACATTCCGAATGCCAGTCCCAGACGAAACGCCCAACCATTTGGCTCGGTACGTTTTTGGTTATAAAGCACATTTCATCTAAAAGGTATTTTAGATCCTGGTCTGATTGCATAAGCGTATTCTCCATGATCCACATTCTGGTGTATGGTATGACGTTGCGAGTTTTGGAAGCAAGTCCGTCAGTTTTTAAGGGAATGATAGAGCTGTCACAGTGACTTCTGGTCGATACACACAGACGTCAGGGGACTTCCTTGCACCAGAGCTGCATTATCGTGGAACTAATCTAAACGGCAACTGGTTTCACAAAATGGGGCTACAGCCACTGCCAACGTATCCATTACAATAGTTAAAGACTATCACCTCCATCTCCAGATGAGGAGAATTCCTGGCCCGCATGTCCTCCCAATCTACGTGCGTGTAGCTACTTCCTTTGGGTTTACCTCAATTCTAAAAACTACTTAGGAAACCAATGGAGATTAATGCACTCAATAAGGTTATACAAAAATCACAACCATACCAAACAACATGGTATGGTCAGCGACACAAAATCTGAGCAACATACTACAGTAAAGTGTCTTCAATGACGTGGGCCATTTCATGTGTGCTATTTAGAAATTGAGGTCATGTTTAAAAATGTGGCTCAATAACATGTAATAATATAACTGCATTAACATTTTAAAAATGATTTTATATTATTAATTATATATGTAAAATTAGCAGGTCCCCATTGCTCACCTTTTACTATTCCACTAGAAAAGTAAACAGAGAGAAAAGTTTATGTATTGCACTCATATGCCTTTCTCTACCTATTCTAAAACAAACTATTCTTAAAAAACATATTCTTCTAACAATTTCACATTAATCCAGATAAATGTTTGGATAAATGGTTTTATTAAACATTTCCGTGTAAATATAAAGGAATAAGGCATACGCTCAACTAAAGCGATAGTAAATCTTTTAAAACTGGTCGATAAAGATGGGTTTTACTCTTTTCTTCACAAAGAGCAAGAAAAGTGAATAACGACTACTATTTGAAGAAAGTATAAGTATTTTAAATAACAAGAGATATCTCGGAAAATGGTTAAATTTACAACAACAAAAATATTTGAAATAAATTGCGTGTTTTAACGAGATCTAGAGCATGTTTTACGTAGCAAGTTTTTATCTATCTCTTAAGGAAAGTTATTCAAGACATCCAGAATGAAGAGGGCTTCAGAGATTATTCCAGAAAATTTAAAATGCACATTCTATTTGTCATCAAAATAGTTTTAATATATGGTAATTTAATCAAAATCATTAGAACTATTTTTAGAAAGCTGAACATTTGAAAATCATGAAAGTAGAGGGTAGTTTGCAATTGGGGATTTTCCTAAAAAATTTTATGACGCGTCCTTCGAAGATTGAACTTAAATGCCAAGTTTGCCATTTAACTGACCTTTTCTTTTTGGGTTATACTGTACGCAGATACATTCATACATACACAAACACACTCACACGGGGACCTTTTTCTGAAAAGGATTTATTTACGTGTATTTATTATTATTATTATTATTATTATTATTATTTTCATGTATTTTTGGTGAAGTCACTATATCGAATATTTAGGTGGAATGCAACACTTTCTCTACCTACTATATACATTGTACATACATGCTACACAATGTTTAATTATATCGCTTTATTGTATTGCCGTATACGTACATTTCGTTAACAAAATTCGCTATATTATTGAGTCATGTTGGAAGTGTACTTGCTATTTAAATTTGCAGAGGCGCGGAGGATTACACGCAGCGAACGTATTTTCTATTCATTGTTTTGTCAAAGACTGGAAAATGCACATAATGTATATTATTTTAAACTATTTCTATTCAGTAATATTCGTTTGTTTTATGGTGATAGTTATTTACGATACAAATACGATTTGAATGTCGAACATTGTTACACATAAGGAGCTCCCGAGGGAGCTAGCTGCGATAACGTATACGACTCTTTATTCGGGAAGTCCCGAGTTCAATACCTCGGGGCCAACCAGCCAACCGAAGGTTGATTTTTCTGGGTTGCTAGGCGAATGCTGAGTTGGATGATTGGGTCTACGTATGCTCCTATCATTCCTTATATTCCATTTCATTTTTCTTCACCACCAAATCACACTCATACTAAAAATATTTTGATCCAAAGTTTACTTGCTCGTCAACAGGCAACTAATCCAAAATCCTTGGGGGTATTAAGTCCGACAAAAAGGATGGTAATCCGTCGAAAAAGATATACAGAGGTCAGCACCTTTAAAAGAAATGCTTGAAATATGATAGCTGGCGTCTCTGTGTGTGACCCTAAAGACCTCTAGTTGCAGACATGTGACATGTATGGTCGGCATTATCAACTGACACGTGGTGAAAGATAATAATGACTTAGTTGAAAGAAACCAACGACCTCATAAACTACTTTTGTCTCAATCATTTGACACTTTGAGCAGTCGTATTAGTTTTTTATTTTGTGTTTTACATATGCAATCTAATAAGATATTTTGCTTTGTCTCAAACATTTATATGCCTTTGAATCTTACTACATTTGCTCAGAAACCGCAGTAACAGATGGCAGTTGGTTTTCACAGTGTTAGACATAAAGGGTAGGCAATGAGGGACATTTCGCACACTGCGATCTACTCAGAACTATTGTGGCTCCCAGGGATGAAGTGTGGGAACCATAGATAGCCACAGGCTGCGGCAGACAGGTCACAGAGATGCGCGGAAGTCCTAAAATTTCCAAGCCCTACTGTTGCAGCTACGAGAGAGGATAACCCTCTAGTGGTAGTCTTTCCATTGGCGATGCATCCACGCATGTACCCGTACTGCCTACAGTAGAACCTAGAAGCAAAGATGAGAAGGAAACGGAAATAAGGGAAATGCTGGAAAGGAAATCATGTTAGCTGAGAAACCACACCAGAATTCGCCTGTCGACAACGGGAAAACCACAAAAACCCAATAGGTGAGAGTGAGAGAAAACCCGGGACCGCACCTGGAACCTTCTGAAAGTGAGTCGCTCACGCTACCACGCCGCCTGCTTGCTCGGTCACGTACTTTACACATATACGCCTGTCAAATATCTAATCGGTGCTCAAACGCTTCTAAAACATTTCTGTTAAATGTTTCTGTTTAAAAATGTGAATTTTTATCACATTTGAGATTGCCAACAGAATATAGAATAATTAAATAAGTTATTAGTGATTTTTTTCAACCAATATAAATTCAGAAAAATATTACTGAAATGACAGAGAAAATTGTCATAAGTGTAATAATATTAGAAAATAAACTACCTAATGCTAACATAATAAGGCAATTCTTTAATATGATCAGAGTATTTAATAATATTAAATAGCCTTAAAGGTTTGTATCTTAATTTTATATTTTAATTTCGACATATTTAAGAGAAGTGGTGTTTCCATAAGTCTTACACCCCTGCCCACGACCATTTACAATATATTAGGTTCCCAAATACGTAACTGTTTTATTGATTAAATAGCAGATTGCAATCACGATATTTATTATAGCTAGGAATTTTAGGTGTTGCACCTTCGTTTTACTACTTCCACTAGCACGTATGTGCATACGAAGTACATAGCAAATAGAGAAGGTATTATTCCATTCAAAAATTCAATATCGAAATTTCACCGAAAATATAGGTTTTCAGGTCCAAAAACAAGTTTAGAGAAAGGTCTGTATGTGTGCATGTGTGTGTGTGTATTTATGTGTCTGAGGACAGAATAGCTAAAAGACGAAGAGACCGAAAAGAATATCAAACTCCCTTAAGCTTCCCTTTACATGAACATCTTTTTAAATGTTTTTCTCAAAAATGGCTCCAAAAATTTTGATTAAAATACCGTACATTAAAGATATTTACATTACATATAAAATATATATCTTGAATTTACTGAGAATGGCATTTATAGATCTCTTCATTTTGGATAATTTTTGCATAACCGGTAAATCTCAAGAGATAGACAAAACTTATTACACTAAATATAGATCTCGGTAAAACACAAAAATTATGTCATATACTTACATTTTTTAGTGAAATTTACCATTTCTAAGACATTCCTTATTATTTGTTTCAGTTTTAAAATACGCAGATCTACTTTTCTCATGCGAGAATTTGTAAACTCCTGGCATTCCAAAGAAGTAAATTTCGATCACATAGCAGCCAGTTTTAAACGATTTGACTATCGCTTTAGCATAGTATATTCTCCTATTTTCCTTCTCTTTACAAGTACGTAATAGAGACCATCAACTTCTGTGCTAACGTTTATCTCGTTTAGTATGAAGTAGATCGAAGAATGCTTAACAATGATTTGTTGCCCGCCTCGGAAATGTGGGGGTAGTGTATCTGCCCCACATTCAAAGGATGGCGTGTTCGAATCTCGCTTAGGGATAAATTTTATTTCTTTCTTTCTCTCTTTCCCTCTCTCTCTCTCTCTCTCTCTCTCTCTCTCGCTTTTAAAAAAAGGGGTCGGGGGGAGGACAAATACAGAAAACTATATATACTATATATATTACAGAGATGTACAGAAAGTAATGTAAACAGAATACAGAATTTTTTTTTGTATTCAATTGCGCCTTTTGCAGCTGTTTTTATGCGTCAGCACTTCTTACACCTCGCTTCATTTTTTGTTGTACTTTTCTCCCTTACTTTTCTCTCGTTTGCCATGTCTTAATGTAAAAACTAAATTTGATGTTTAAATTAAATGGACAAATTTCTTGCCTAGTGAATGAAAACTAAAGCTAAAGCAGAACCTAGCCAAAATCTCTTTGTTGAGGATGTTGGAAGAAACAATTTTTAACGGTTAGAATTTGACACAGATTTCCCAGTGTCTAGTCGGCTGCTCTAACCACTGATCTACCATCGCAATATGCCTACACCATATTAAATGTTTCAACTGATTCGCAGTTTCCCGGAAACCGCAAGGTGATCTTAAATTATTTTGAGATGACATGCCACAATGGCGACATATTATGTCGGCTATAACATTGATTTTTTCAATCTGATTCTATCTATCCAACTCCTGCCATATACATGGTCTGTGTGGAAAAAGAATTGATTAATTTTTAGTAGTGTTTAATGCCCCTTATTTACATATTACACTATAAACATGTGGACATTGACGATTCAATGAAATGAAATATTTGGGAGAGAAAATTCGGTAAGGAAATGTTCCAGGTCATTTTAAGCAGACTGTTTGATCAGTGAATATTGTATAATAGTTTGCCATGCAATTACCCTTGATACTGTTTGTAATTGATATTTATACTTAAAATTTGCAACTTTTCCAGCTAATAAAGGCATATTGCTGACAAATATTTTGCACCCAAAATTCATAGCTCTGTATATTATACATATATATATATATATATATATATATATATATATATATATATTGGTTAAAATACCATACATTTGCATTTAAATTTTTCTTACATTTATAAAACGGCCAACCTGAGAGCTCATATACTTACTAATGCAGCAGATGGCCAGAAGCCTGACTGGAAGACCTGGAGGATCGCACTCCGGGAAGAACGGCTTGAGGACGTACACGGAGAAGGTTAGAGCAACGATCGCCTGCGAGCAAGGCCGTACTATCATGCATTCTATCCAGAGCCTAATGAAGGCCAGGAAAGGTCCAAACGTTTCCATGATGTAGGCATAATCGGCTCCACTCTTAGATATCATACATCCCAGCTCTGCATAACAGTAAGCACCTATCTGAAACATAAACCAGAAAAATTGCTTTAGTTATTTATTCCAGAGTATTCTATTTCAAAAACTTCAAAGAATCTGAAATAGAAATATAGCAATCTGTGACGTATCAGAATATCTCATTGTTCTGACTATTTGAGAACAATTTTAAATAATTGTCAGTAATTAATCATATACACCATTTATTTTACTTGCGAATCACAGCAAAGTATGAAATGCGAACATATCTAATGGATGGTATGGAGGTTATGCTGATGGCAGTTTCTAAATGCAAAGGTCAGGGATCTGTTCTGGGACAAAAGCGAATACTTTTTGTAAATGAGGGTTATTCCACATCTTGCTTAGAGCTGGGCATATGAAGGAAACAGCCATATGCCTACTTTCATCTTTTCAGCGATCTGCTTTGAAATGGTTCTGATAGAGAAATTTATTTCACTGCTAAGGGCATAGTCCGGTGGTAGCGCTGTCATGTAATATCACAATGTAAAAATTAAAATTAATACAAATTCGAAACAATAATAGCAATAATAATATCCTGTCAGATTAATAATACAATGTCATATTTATAGCACACTGTCAATATACTAGCACACACTAAAAATAAACACAATATTTAAAAACCTTTGTAATATGTTTCATAGTGATAATACTATATAAATATATACATACATATTAACTATCTTAACTATAAATCATTCTACCTTAGTCTCTTTTAAAAGCTATTTACACTTTGAGACAAAGTCTCCAGTAACTCAGCAGGTATTTTGTTCCAGTCGTCAATTGTACTATTCGCAAAAGTTTACTAATGTCAGTTGTCTGTTCCCCCATTTCTTATCTTTGGAGTGATCATTTCGCCCCCAATATAATGGAGCTAATAACCGCTTGTTATATTTTTCCTTGTAGATTACTACTTATAAGCCACTAAAAATTGCATTAGCCTTGTTCGTTTTCTACGTTTTTCTAAAGTTGCTTAAGAAAAGCTGTGCTAGCATTTTCCCTCTCGTTTTCCTCTATCTACGAATTTAGCTGCCCTTTTTTTTTTACTTTCTCTACACTTACTATGCACATAGTGTATAGAGAAGGTATTGTATTGCACCCAAAAATGTTAAATCGAGATTTCACCGGAAATACATGTTTTGGGACTCCCTGAATACAAAAAAAAAAAAAACATTTTTAGAAAAATGTGTGTGAATGTGTGTGTGTGTGTCTGAGGGCAGCATAGCTCAAAACGAAAAGTCCGTTAAATACCAAACTTGATATTTGAGTAACTTCCAAGGATGCGACATGAAGATTTTCAAGAAAATCCCCTCACCCCAAACTACCCTTTACATGGAAAAAATTTTACTCTCTCAAAAACGCCTCTTAATGATTTTGATTAAAATCTCTTATATTTAAGATATTTACATGGCAAATAAAATGTATATCTTAAATTTTGTGGGAATAGCCTCTGAATATCTCTTTATTTTGGATGTATTTATTTAATTTTGCATAACTGGTAAACCGTAAGAGATAGACAAAAACTTGCTACATAAAAATGTAGAGCTCGATAAAACACACGATTCATGTCATATACTTTTTTCATGGAGCTGGCCGTTTTCGAGATGTTCCTTGTTATTTATTTCAGTTTTAAAATACTTAAACCTTTCTCATACGAGAACTTGTCAACACTGGCCACGCAAGGAAACGGATTTCAAACCCATAGCAACCATATTTTAAAACATTTGGCTTCGGTTTATTCTAGTGTATTCCTTTAGTTCCCTTCTAGTTATAGGGAACTAAGTACTCGTAATAAGACCGTTTCTACTAATGCTTTAGTATGAAATAGATAGAAGAATAGGCTTATTACCAATAATTTGTTACAGAAATGTAGAGAAAGACATGTGAATGGAGCATATCAGATTTTTTAATTCTCTTGAGTGCTAAGTTTTTGCTACCCGATACGGATCTCAGCATGCAGTACATGTTCTAATATTGGTCTAGGTAAAGATGTGTTCGCTAAACTTCGCGATTTTCTGTTGCTGTGTTTTATATTCTCATTACAAAGTGAAGCTTTCCGCGCCTTCTCAGAGACTGAGTTTACATGTTACTCAGTTCCTCTTCTCGCTTATTATTTATTACACTTAGATAGCTGGCGATTTAACTATCACTTTAGCTTTACTACAGACTTCTTATTCCTACAATGAATGTGTAAATTTTAAGGAGAAATACATTGTTGTAAGAGCATCTTGTGGGAGAGTGAGCAGAGAAAGTCGTGGGAATGTTAACGTATCAAATTTGTAAGAATGGGCAAGAATTCCTGCTCTCGAATGTACTATGAGAAGTGCGGGACACTTACGAAACAAAGTCAAGTGTCATCACTATGTGTTGTTTTGGTGAATAACGTGTTTCAAAAACAATACGCAAAATGTTTCATGACGTCCGTGGTCATCAGACAGCAGCTGCAGCTTGTAATATCACTTAACGGAGGCCAATCAAATCATCTCAGATTTCCCTTTAATTCTAGGACTTCCAGGCGGCTTAGCAATCACATCAGAGTTTGCTACTACCAATTCCGAATTAACTATGATGAGATATGTTATGGCAGTGGCGGCCGGTGGTCCTTGAAGTACGGTGGGCCAGTGAACAACGTTGTAACCCACCTCCAAAATAAGTGATCAACGTACGCAAATAAAAATATACATAAAGAAATTGCAGTCAGCAGTAATTTATTTATTTACACAGGTACGTGAAACTTAGCAGGCTTACGAGAATAATTCGTTGAAACTCAAGTATCATTTAGGTAAATTAAATTTTTCTAAATTCACAGCAATTTATATTATTACAGTTTAAAATTAGATAAGTCAAACGGATATCCTTCAGTGTTCAAATAACCAGTTTCAAGGAGCCAGCAATTCAAATATTGCTCTTTCTCTCTTTGTGTTTTTTGCTATTGTTGTTTTTTTTGTTTTGTTTTGTTTTTTTTTTAAGGGGATTCCTTCAATATTGTGACGTCCTGCGATCCTAATCGCCCAACTTATGTGTACGGCTTGCTTCGTAAGTCATAGGTGATTGTTGACATCCATTGTTACACTGCGTTAGTGGACACCTTCCTGTGCCGACGGCAAGTTCTTTTGCATCGCAGCTGTGATCGTTACACCTGTGCGAATGAACACGTGTGGTGTCGGGAGGTTCTTTGTCGTTGAAGGCCGCATTGTTGCACCTGAGTGGGTTTGTGACAATTCCGGTGGTTTTGCATTTGCGACTGTTTCTAGAAGTTTCCAGTGACGTGACCGAGATGTACAAAACGGCGCACGAAGCCCAGAGTTCAGTTTTTCACTGGGACTGCAACGCATGTAACAGATGAGTGACTTTCGACGGGAAATTCGTAGCGAGCAGTTATCGTCACCGCAGCGAACGACGAAAAGAAACTATACGGCAGAATTGTTACAAAAAGTATTAAAGAAAGAGTTATTTGTGTGCATATTGTGGAACAAATAAAACGATGTTGGAGTAGAGAGTTTTGTTTCAATATTTTTGTTACAAAATTTAAAATTACACCTGTGCATTTAAACCCATATTTCGTTTATACCTAGTTAACCATAAAACAAAGGCATCAAAATCGCTTTTTAATACTTTTAATTTATACTTAAAATTAATTTATTAACCATCATTTAATTCATCTTACTAAAAAGAACGTGCAGAAATGTGGAAGAGTTACTCTAAATATTTTTTGCAGATATGACTATCCACTCTGACCTTGGTCGAAACAAATGCTGGGGTGGATTCTCATATGCCACGATTTCCTTTCCATTATTTATCTTTCATTACGTTTATTTATTATCTTCTATGTATGCTTATAGGTTTCGTGTGTTGGATAGATGGCCCGGATGCATGCTCAAAGGAAAGAGTATTCCCCGTGGACAATAGAGAGCTGCCTAGTCGTCAGACCATTTCAGCCCTCTCTTTATGCAGTTCTAAAACTGCGACAGGTCTTTGAGCCTGGAACTATTAGGAGCTTCCGCGCGCCTCTGTTGCTTGTCTAGCTGCGACATGTAGCCTTCCGTGGTTCCCTCACTTCATCCTTCCCTCTGGGGGATGGTATACACAACAGATCTATGTCGGGCACAGAGCGCGAGTGTCTTCCTCCGAGTATAACTTATACCTAGGAAACTCAAGCATTACTTATGTACCTAATTAAAGTTTTGCACTTTCACAACGTTACTCTTATTTAAAAACTGCGTTTTCCAGGCTTTGTGCCGTGGTCGTAGTTTAAAATCTAAAGCAGACGGTTCGCTAACCTCTACGGCCAGCATCTTCATGGCAGTCATTACAGGAGGTAAATGTAGGAGGTCGGTGCCTTTCAATAAAGATATTGACCATAAAAGTCGGCGAAACTCAGTTTTAGATTTTTGCCTACGACTAGGACACCTCATTAGGGAACGCAACTTTTAAATATGACGAAGCCGGCCGTCAAAATAGCTAAGCTACTCTTCAACGTTTTTCCTGTTGAAAATTTGAATTTTTACAAGCAATAGAAACAAACTTCAATAATGTCTCTCAGTGTTTAAATAAATTGTGTTTCAGAAATCTAAACAACATTATTCAATTGTATTTAATAAGTTTTATTTGCTTCATTATTTTAGCTGAAAATGTACTTAGGCAGGTAGATACGATGGAGCGGATTTGTAACCCAAACAGTATGGTTATTGTAACTATGCCATACGAGGAGGCCCCCGGAAGGAGTGAGGTGAGAGTAGACGCCGTAACGAGGAGCTCGGCAACCCATTAAAGGTGGCCGGTCTCCTTAGCCACGCTCGCTAAAGCGTCTCGCTTTGGTGCTTCGTGGGCAGGGGATCGTGGGTTCGAGTCCCGCCATGGGCATGGGTGTTATATGTTTGTGCAATGTGTCTATCTTTATAAAGGAACAGTAAAACCAGTAACCAGTAATCAGTAAAACCTACGGGGGGAAAAATAAATGGGGATACAGCGCCGGAGTCCTGATCAGACTCCGGTACTGTTTTAAAAAAATTAAAAAAAAAAGGCGGAGACCAGTTTCAGAGCATCTTTCCCTGCACGTCACATTGAAGCACCATCGTCGACACTTCAAATCCTGAAATAGACCACGGATGGATTGATGAATGAAATGATAATAAACGGCGTGGAGAGACAGGAAATTCGATGTACGAAAGAAATCCTCCAGGATTCGTATTGCGGTCCGGGAAACTTCATGAAAAACCCATAGTCAGAGAGGGCAGTCACCGGGGATTGAACCTGCTACCTTCCGAATGCGAGTCACATACGTTACCGCGGCACCCTTCCCTTGGTGAAAGCACTTGAGTAAATATAAGTGTCATTTGAGCTGAGATTTTCGCCCCATTTTTAAGAATAGATTCCGTAAAATGATGCTCAAATTATCTCAGGGTCCTTAAGGCTGTCTCCTTCGTCTTCTCTGGATAAGGGAAAAGCCCGGACCCCCTCCCCCCTTATCCAGGTAACTCGTCTTATGCGAAATTCAAACTCGCACCTCTTGAATGGTAGACATACATACAAGTCTCAATGTGGTCGCCTTACTCTTCTTCCGAAGTTGCAAAAAACGTACCGAATGGTAGCCAAGCGTCCAAGTAAACGTACGCACGAAATATCGGTTGGTACTAAGGACATTAAAATTGATTTTTATTTTTTGGACGCTCTTTAATTAAAACTCATTGGACATGCCGATGGTGCATGCTATCAAGAAATACAAAGATGGGGTTTCAATTGTGTGTGTGTGTGTGTGTGTGTGTGTGTGTGTGTGTGTGTGTGTGTGTGTGTGTGTGTGTGAGAGTTTTAGAGATCATGAATTGAGAAGAGCATCCTTTTGAGAAAGGATTATGTGAGATCCACCGAGAGCAATCAACATGCCCATTGAACTTTTGAGATTATGAATTGAGAAGAGTATCCTTTTGAGAAAGAATTGTTTGAGATCCACCGAGACAAAAGTTTTTCACGCTAAATGATAATGCAATATTTTTTACGTGAAATACCTAGGGTTGCCTATATGTCACAGTATGTGGCATTACGATCTTGTAGTATCAGTTTTGCACAGCATCAATATTTTCTGGTATACTTGATTTTGAACAACCTTGAATTTCGTCAGTGAGCGAACGGAGACCTGCATTAAATTCGTTATACCAGCGTTTCAAGTGGAAAAGATTGGAGCTTCATCGCCAAATGTAGTAGTAAGTTGTTCAATGTACTCTTGCCTTGATAATCCACGTTGAAAATCATAAATCATCGCTCGAACATCTTTACGAGAATTCAATCTTTTTTCTGAGACACAATTTTAAAGTCAATTTAAATAACACAAATAAAGCTCTATTGACAAAATATCCCAAGTAGGTCAACAACGTTAAACATTCTAATGGAAGCACCAGATGGCACCTACAGCAATTGGTTGCAAAGACTCTAAATATAAATAGTGGCCCTCGTATGAATATGGGTTTTACCCATTTCCAATTCATAAATTGTTAAGAAAAAAAAAAAACTCCTTCATGTCTTAGAAAAGTATAAGTACTTCACAATTGAAACCAATAAAAAGGAATATCTTGGATACGGTTACTTCCACAACATAAACGTAAAGGACATAATTTTTTTGTTTTGACGAAAACTTCATTTTTTGTGTATTAAGTTTTTGTCTGTCTCTTACGGTTTAGCAATTAAGCAACATTCGGCAAAATTCATCCAGAATAAAGAGATCTACAGAGGCTATTCCCAGAAAATTCAAGATATGCATTTTATTTGGGATGTAAATAGCTTCAATATACGGGATTTTAATCAAAATCGTTAGGGCCATTTTTAAGAAAATAAAAATGTTCTAAATGTTTTCCATGTAAGGGGTAGTTTGTGGTGGGGGGATTTTCTTGATAATATTCGTGTCTCATCCTTGGAAGATACTAAACGGTCATTTCGTTTTGAGCTATGTTGTCTACAGACACACATACGGATCTTTTTCTAAAATGCTTTTTTCGGACACAGGGGACCCCAAAACATATATTTCAGGTGACATCTCGAATCGAATTTTTGGGTGGAATACAATAGGTGATTCTCTATCCTTATGTACATACGATGTACTCCACTCACATGCCTTTCTCCACCTCTCTATAAAAATATTCTCAAAATGGGTATCCTCCTATTTCATGCTAATCAAGAGAAACATTAGCACAAGTGGTGTTTTGGCTCTTCTATCTAATATGTGAGCATTGATAAACTTTAGGACTTAAAAACATTTCTCGCCGTCTCGGGTCACATGTAAAGTATCCCGGTCTTATTACTTAGTGCATTATAACTATAAGGGAAATAGGAGAGTACACTAGGCTAAAGCGATCTATTAAAAGCTGGCTGGTCTGTGATTGAAATTTGGTTCTATTTGCATACCAGGAGTTGAGAAATTTTCGTATGAGAAAAGTTCAAATATTTTAAAATTGAAACCAATAATAAGGAATACCTTGAAATTGGTTAACTCTACAATAAAAAGTATGAGACATAAACTATGTGTTTTAACGAGGTCTACATTTTTTGAATGACATTTTTGTCTATCTCTAACGGTTTTCCAGTTATCCGAAAGCAATCTAGAATGAAGAGATCTTCAGAAACGATTGTCAGAAAATTCAAAATATAAGTATTTTTGAGTAAATCAAAGTTTTCGAACATTTGTCATATAAGGTGTAGTTTGCGGAGGGGGGAATTTCTTGAAAATGTTCGTGTCACATCCTTGGAAGATGCTGACCAGATCTTAAATGCCAAGTTTGGTATTTAACCAAAATTTGTTTTTAGTTATCGTGTACACAGCCACACGGACCTTTTTCTAAAAGTCCCTCTTTAATTCAAGGAACCTTAAAACAGGTATTTCGGGTAAAATTTCGATATCGATTTTTGGTGGAATACAATACCTTCTCTAATACTATGTATATGTATATGCGTCCTAGAGAAAGTAAAAACCAGTTAAACATTTTATTCCAAACAAACAAACAAAATCAAAGGTGCACTATAATGGCTGACGTAATTAAAAAGTTATTTGAAGAAATTGTGTTTTAAAGAGACTTCACAAGCATTACCAGAAAATTCAAGATATAGATGTTATTTGTCGTGTAAATTTTTTTAATACATCGTATTTAAATAAAGTCGATAGAGTCATTTTTACAGAAAATCTACGTGTCGCATCCTTGGAGGGTACTGAATTTTGGTATTTATCCATAACTTCGTTTTTGACTTATGCTGTTCTCGGTATCAAATTTTTGGGTGAAATCATAAACCTTCTCTGCCTTCTGTGTACAGCATACGTGATAGAGAGAGAGGGAGAGAGAGAGAGAGAGAGAGAGACAGAGAGTAAAAACTGAGTCAATAAAATCTTCCGTTTATAATATATTTACTACGTCGTGAGATATACGACTACTACTGTATTCCCAGAAAGTGTTATCTGTAACTGCGGTTAACCGTAAATAAAACCAGTGCTTAAAAGAGAGCTTCTGCTTCCGGAAACGTGATGATATAGCTACCAGATACACGTTTCCTTAGTTTAGGAAAAACCTGTGGAGTTCCTTTCTAACGCTCAAATAATACACTGCTGCTTATTATTTACGGATAAAGCAAATTAGAAAGGAAATGCGAAGTAGAATGCACTTAGTGCAGTAAAATTATGTAATAGGTATCACGATATGAGATTGGGTATCGAAAAAAGATACAAAAAGCAAACAAAGAGAGAATAAAAGTAGGAATAAACCAAAGAGGCTCTCTACGGGGTAGATGAATGATAAAATATGATATGAAAGTTTCCGCAAATCTTCGAATAATGTCCCCCACCCACATACGAGTATCAAAACTCTTCAAAGGTAACTTAACCTTAAGGGGATACCGAAGCGATATAAGTGATTTTCCAAAGTATTAAAGCTGAGTGGTTAGACCGCTCCCCTCTCACCGCTAGGTGGCCCGGAGTCGATACAAGTACCCGCATGTGGGATTTGTGGTTGACGAAGCGGCGTTGGACAGGTTTTCTCCGGGTCCTCCGTTTTCCTCCACTACTCATTTCACCAATTGCTTCATGATCACCTCCCCTATCATCCATTTGTTGCATTTGAAATAATCCGCTTCCTCACGCTCACGCCTGGCTACGGACCGGCCACTCGTTTCAGGTTCTCCATTCTGTGGTTTCGTGCCGTTGGCTCCCCAACAGGCTTCTGACCCCTAGACATCTGCTTGTAAGTCCTAGGGGGGGGGTATCAGTCATAAATACGGGAGGGTAAGTTGACTACAAGCTAGAACTAGATCTTTTTATTCAGACATCACTGCAACAAACTAAGTATTCTCAATATATGCTCTTTAGTTAGCTAAAAACAAATTCTATCTTCTCCAACATATAGTGAACTACATGTAGCATTCTTTTTAATATTACATTCCTTAATATCGTTGTAACAAATCGTTTAGTTGAACTTTTCCTATAATGAATAGTTTTTTAAAAAATCGGATGTGTTCCATTCATATGACTTTCTCTAGCAATTCCATTATTACATTTTCCTTATAGAAGCTTTTTCTTTTATCTACGCCATGCTAATCGAGATAAACATGCGCAGAAATGGTCTTGTTACTTACAAATAAGGGAATGCACCCGACTAAAGCGATAGTCAAATATTTTAAAAGCTACCACTGTGTGAAACAATTGAAATTCGGTTCTATTTTGCATTAGTAAAATTAATTAATCCACAAAATTAATAAAAACAGTATGAACGAATAACTTATCATGCCTTTTCTTCAAATATATTTAATTACCTAGTTTCAAACACATCCAGTAACTTTTATAGTGATATTCCTGAAATGTAAATATGAAGTTATGTTACAAAATTTTGAAAACTGAAGCGCAATATACTTTTTAATACACTATTTTATTTAAAAAATATAGTTTTTCTCAAAAACTTCTTGAAGCATTTATCTCAAAATATCACGATGAGCTACATAAACTATGATAAATAATCATAACCAAAAATATAACTTAAACCTCTTCAACAAAAAAAAAAATAAAGGTAAAAACAAAATGAACGTAATTGCTTATGAAACATTGAATTTGAAATTTTCACAGGTTGGTCCCCTTAAATCAGAGGTCTTATGACATCACTTGTGATAATTCTATATGCACACACACACACATATATATATATATATATAATATTAAAATGGCTTTCTGTCCTCATTAGTTATTCGATCAACATATTAATATTATTATTATAATTATTATTACTATTATTATATGTATTACTATTAATAATACAAAAGCTTACTTTTCTACTTACTCTTAATAAATGGTCCGTGGAAATAGCTATTTTCTGGTTGAATTCAAACAAAAAACCCGACATGTACGTTCAGTTCAGGCAAAACGCAAAGGTTTGACAAGTAGATGGAATATAATAGCAGTGATATTCCATAAGCTTTGTTCATAGCTCTGAGAAGAAAGAAAGAAAACAATATTCTCAGTGTGTTGCATAAAACGTGGGAAAATGCAAACGCACAGTAATGAGTATTTCGAAAATAGTTAGTGTCATAAATACTGTAATTTGAGTTAAATTGTACATCTTAACGAGATGTACATATTTCCGTTTTTTTCTACTTTGAAACTTTAGTGCCACATTGAGAATGACGTGGATTGCAAGGGCTATTTGAATCGTCTATGCAGAAAGGTCATGAGTGAGCTTTTTATGAAAATGAGTTTTATACTAAATTGATACGTTTAGGCTAGAGAAACAATGGCATGAATAAGCTATTAAGCATGTTATTAAAATTAATAGTTGAAATCATTGATGACCTGGATAAGGAGCAATTTTATTTTTTGCATAACCTAAAAAGAAGATACACTTCCTGCAAAACCATCTCCATTGGGTAAAGTGTCCAACAGTGAGAGGAAAATGGAGGAGTAATTAATGTTCCAGAATAATAGTTATGTTTCATGCAGATATTTCACAATGGCCAACTGGCACCATTAATGATGAATATTATGGAGAAGATTAGATTTCGTTTCATTTTACACGTTTTAACTCCTTCCAGTTTCAGGGGTCGTCACAACTGTTCTTCCGGTGAAATATCAGTATCGAAGCTTTGGGTGGAATACCTGCTCTCTCTCTCTCTCTCTCTCTCTCTCTCTATATATATATATATATATATATATATATATATATATATATATATAGCTCGTATATACATTGTATAAAGTAAGTATAGAAGGTATCGTATTCCACCCAACAATTCAATAGTGAGATTCACCGGAAACGTGTGTTTTGAGGTTCCCTTATACATTTTAGAAAAAGGCCAGTGTGTGTATAATTAATGACTAAAATTAAAGTAATGCAGTAACCTATCGATATTAGTAAACGAGTTAACGCCATTGTCGATATGCAATATGTTCCACAGAGAAATGTCGCCGATAGAACCATGCACTAAAAGGCGGAGTATAAATGGAACAATAAAAGCAATTCAATGTGTTCCATTCAAATGACTTTCTCTATGTATTCTGCAACAAACTATGTTTAAAAAAACTTATTCTTCTCTGTGCTTCAAGTTCATCGAGATAAACATCAGCAGAAATTGTCTTATTTACTTATCTCCTTGTAGGTACAAGGGAAATAAGGGAACACATTGGGCCAAAGTGATACTCAAATCTTTTAAACTAGTCGTCATGTGTTGGACAGATGACAATGAAATTCGGTTATCTGCTTTTTCATTGCCGCTTATTCCATTGTGTCCCAGTATCCACATCGGAGTAAGCAACATTGAAAATGCATACATCACAGTTTTGGTTTTAGACGAGAAGAACAGAAAAGCTGACGCATTAATATCAATGTCTGGGCTGCATGAAGTGCATGACACACATTTCCTCTTTTGTGTAACTGCATTGAACATCTTTGGGAACGAAGTGATGCATTATTATCATAGTGCACATGACAACCATGTGTATCTTCAAAACTGTCACGCAATACTTACGGTAGTAAGAACTTATGTTGTTAGTCAGATTATTACATGCTATAAATAGTCTACACTTCTCACAAAGAAATTCGCCTTCATGTGTATAACGACGGTTATCAGGGTGGTATGGACTCGTGAACCTCGTAAACAAGAGGTCTGAGGTTCAAATACTCTATGAGGCGTCCTTTCAGACTGCGGTCCTTCCAGGGTGTCCTCAGCTCTGATAGTTGACAAATGAATGGCAGGAATCCTAAACTTAGGCCTGGACCATTTCCTTTCTAAATTTCCTTTCCCAAATAGTTAATTTTATGTATCACTAATGTCAGTGCTTGTTAGTGAAGAATTAATTTAATGTTATAAAGATTATTGAAATGATTTATAGCTCTATAAAATATACACATTGCCCGTCAGTGTCAAGAAGAGTTTAAACTTCTTATTGGAAAGAGCAAACTAATAAAGAATATACATAGATATTTCAGAATTTTGAGAATGCAGCGTATCGTGAATTGAGTCGTAACTCAATATTTGGTCTGCTATAAATAAATAAAAAAAAATCTGATGTGTTTCATTCATATTACTTACTCTACGAACATTGTCACAAAAATGTATTCTTTTATCTGCATTAAGCTACTCTAGATAAACATTAGCAGAAATTAATAGTCGTATTACTTCCTTCTAAATGGAAGGGAAATAAGGCAATATACTAGACTAAAGCGACAGTCAATCTTTTAAAAATCCTGTCGCTATAAGAAACAATTGAAAATAAGTTCTCTTTGTAAGGCCAGGTGTAAAAAACAGAGATTAAAAGAAAGATGACTTCTCGTTTGGGAAAAGTTCTGTAGTTTAAACCTAAAACCTATACCACGGAATATCTCGAAACAGAAGATAAGACGTTTAAGTTAAGACGTTTAAATGCTTCATGAAGTTTATTAATAATTCAATTTCATAACACACAACACAAGTATTGTCGAAATACTTCACAACGCAAAGACAAAGCAACGAATGAGATAGCTTACAACTGATAAACGCACCCTTGACATTCCTGCACCACTTCTGCTTAGTGGCATAATATTGAGGCTACTACCGTCTCCGCCGACACTGGCAGTTGCGACCTTGTCAAAAATGAAGACAGGTATTTAACATATATGTATATATGACAAATAAAATGTATATCTTTAATTTTCTGAGAATTGCCTCAGAAGTGCTGTACATTCGGAAGGATTTTTCTATAATTTTGTATAAATGATAGCCAAACATATCACACAAACATTTCTTTAAAACACACAATTTATTTCCTTTGTTTATGGCATTTCTGAGATAATCGTTATTCATTCGAATTTATCTATATTATGTAATGCTTAAGTGTTTTTTTTTTCAATTTAATTGCTCTTCACGATAAAATGGAAAAGGTTTCGAATTTCAAAGTCAATATAAGAGCAATAATTTTTAAAGAATTGACTAACGCTCCAGCTTTATTCATCCCTCCTGTACTACCTCCTGTATTTTCTGTATTGAAAATCACTACACAATTTTCTCTCAATTAACATAAACTACAAAGAAAAAAAAAAGAATTTACAAAACTTGCAGAAGCTATACACAAATAAGCTATAATGGCTAAAGAAATTCATTGAATATAATACGCCATTTTTTACTTTATATTATGTACTTTAAGAAGAGAAAGATATTGTACTCTAACCAAAAATACGATTATGAGATTTCACTGACATGATTTGAGACAGCATGAACCCTCATAAAAAAAAAATAAACAAATTTAGAAGTTCCAAATATGTGTGTATTTGAATAGCATAATACAATAAATAATTTACTCAATCCGCCCCTCACAAACCGATCCAATCCACCTCTAACAAATCGACCCAATCCACCCTTCACAAATCGACCCAATCCACCCCTCACAAATCGATCCAATCCACCTCTCACAAACTGATCCAATTCATACCTCACAAACCGATCCAATCCATCCCTCACATATCGACCCAATTCACCTCTCACAAACCGATCGAATTCACCCCTCACAAATCGACCCAATCAACACCTCACAAACCGATCCAATCTAACCTTCACGAACAGACCAAATCCACCTCTCACAAACCGATTCAATTCACCCCTCTGCCGTGGTTATATAGCTCCCACGTTAGGGTGCCAATATTTCATTGCTTTGCTTGTGCAGCAGTATGGCGCTATCATGTGAGTCTACTTGGAGTTGGCCGAGGGTTAATGCTTGTGAAACTCTCTACATTAAGAGTGTACATACCTTGCAGGTTCCCTTTGTTGCTCTGGCTAAGCTCGTTCTTGTAGATCATGAGTTGTCTCTTGCTCAGGGGGAAAGAATGACAAAGGTGTGTAACACTGTTGTTAGATTCAAATAAAAGAGAAATTTCACTTAATTTCACTGATGACTTCTTTTACTGATTATCTGTTGCTAGTTTGAGGCACTAACCCTGAGAGTAACTCCTGACATAAACGATCGCGAACTTGATGACATAATCCTTATAAATGCTAATTCCACTCTTACTGAGTTCTTAAGATTTACAGCCGTCACCGTAAACTTAAGTTTCACAGTCCGTATAACATTTATGGTAATAGTTGCCCGTTAGATTAATTTTTACAATAATGCTTCACACTCACAATTAATGCGTATTTCTTACTATTCATCGCCGTTAGATTTCTAACGCTGTGCACCGCGCGATTTCTTACACTGCGTGCCGCGCGATTTCTTAGACTGTGGATCCGATTTCTTATACGTGTATCGCTTATATACCAAAAGATTCTAATATTGCCCTCCTTTTTGATTGACTGAAAAAGGCGCGTAAAGTAGTGTTGTCACGTGACTGTGTGGGATTTTTCTTTGTTTTCCACCCACGTCCTTTTTCTATAATGAGAAATTCCCTCTATCCGAAATATAAGGGACAGAACCTTCCTTCCTACTGGGGGTTGTTACTTGTGTCCCTAATACTCTAAAATTCTTGTTATTTTTAACAAAGCACGTAGCCCTGAGGAATACAATGCGAGTTTATACATTTTAAGGTCCTGCGTTCTACTGAGCAGATGTTTCTTATATTAAAAATGTACAAAACTAATGATTGAACTAGTAATATATGCGTCATATTAATATACTGTCGCACCTCACAAACCGATCCAATCCACTTCTCACAAACTGACCCAATTCACCCCTCATACGTCGACTCAATCCACTTCTCACAAACCGATCCAATCCACTTCTCACAAACTGACACAATTCACCCCTCACAAATCGACTCAATCCACTTCTCACAAACCGATCCAATCCACTTCTCACAAACTGACACAATTCACCCCTCACAAATCGACTCAATCCACTTCTCACAAACCGATCCAATCCACTTCTCACAAACTGACCCAATTCACCCCTCTCAAATCGACTCAATCCACTTCTCACAAACCGATCCAATCCACTTCTCACAAACTGATCCAATTCACCCCTCACAAATCGACTCAATCCACTTCTCACAAACCGATCCAATCCACTTCTCACAAACTGACCCAATTCACCCCTCACAAATCGACTCAATCCACTTCTCACAAATCGACTCAATCGACTTCTCACAAACTGACCCAATTCATCCCTTATAAATCGACTCAATCCACCTCTCACAAACCGACCCAATCCGTCCCTCACAAATCGATCCGATCCACCTCTCACAAACTGAACCAATTCACCCCTTACAAATCGACCCAATCCGTCCATCATAAACTTCTTTCTTATTTTGATTTTTTGGTCATCCTGAAGTTTATTTTGTAAAAAAACTTTTAAGATACTCTTTGTTATTTTTTAGAAATAGCAAATACTTTATACTTCTAACCACAAATCACTTAAGCTTGTTTACTTTCTCCACACGTACTACGTATATAGTAGGTAGAGAAGCTATTGCATTCCACCCAAAAATTCGATGTCGATATTTCACCGGAAATATATGTTTTGAGCTCTTCTGAGTCAAAAAAAAAGTTTTTTTAGAAAACATCATTTTATGTCTGTGTGTGTCCGCATGTTTGCAGAATGATAACGCAAAAACAAAAGTTGGTTAAGTACCAAATTGGATATTTAAGTTCAGCATCTTCCAAGGATGCGACACGAAGATTTTCGAAAAATCGCCCCATCCCAAACTACCCTTTAAATGGAAATTATTTAGAATATTTTCATTTTCTAAAAAAATATCACTAACAATGTTGATTAAATTACAGTATGTTAATATAATTACATGACAAAATTATATCTTGGAATTTTTAGGAATAGTCTCTGAAGTCCTCTCTCTTCATTCTCGATGAATTTTATAACTGGTAAAATGTAAGAGGTAAACATAAAGTTACTACACAGTTAATGTAGATCTCGTTAAAACACACAATTTATGTCATATATATTTTTTGTACAGTTAACAATTTTAAATTCTTCACTTATCTATAGCTTTTAAAAGATTAATCATAGCTTTAACCTAATCTCTTCTGCTTAGAAAGGAGCACGTAATAAGTCAACTTATATTAATTTTATCTCAATTAGCATGTTGTAGATAAGAGAATAATCTTTTGTAAAAGAATTTGTTTGCAGAACAGGTAGAGAAGGTCACGTGAATGGAACATGAGACATTTTTCTTTCTTTTTTGTATTTGTATAAAGAGAACAATTTCAACGCTATCACAACCGACTTGATTTGAAAAAAATTGGCTATCACTTTAGCTTATTATTATTATTATTATTATTTTATTTTTTATTTTTAGATTAACGTACTTTAGCTTGGTTGGTCACATCGGACGATGAATGTAATTGGTGAAATGATGCTCAAATGATCTCGGGGTCCATGGAGTTTAAAGTTACTCGACATTTGTCTTCTCAGGGTAAGGTAAAAATCCGAAAAAAATGTATTCGGGTAACTCGGCCCAAGTGAGACTCAAATTCGCGAGCTATTAAATGTGAGGCTACCCCCACACCACCCAGGCGATCGCTTCACTTATTCTATTCTTCTTGTATCTATGACGAGATAAATTAGCATTAAAGGCTTATTTGTAATAGTAAAAAAGTGGACAGAAAAATAAGTTTTTTAAGAATACTTTAATGATTAGAGTAGAGTGTAATGAGTAGAGAAAATCCTATGAGTGAAACAAACTATACATTTGTTGAATAATTAATCACATTTTATTGCAGTATTTTAACTGTTTCTTTAATTCTTGTTTATCTGTTTGATTACCGTTTTGCTGTTAATACACACACATATGTACACACATACAAACCCCCATGCACAAGGCGGTACTCGAACCCATGACCCCTACGCTACGAAACACCAAAGCGAGGCACTTAGCGAGCACAACCATGGGGACCGCCATGCTCGTATATTCCAGCGTAACCACTAAACAGAGACCATTTGCTTGCTGTTTGAATTTTTACTTTCTCTACACTTACTATGTACATAATGTATAGAGAAGGTATTGCACTCCACCCAAAAATTCGATACCGAGATTTCACTGGAAATGTATGTTTTAGGGTCCCCTGTACCCAAAAAAAAGCATTTTCACAAAAAGGTCCGTGTGTGTGTGTGTGTGTCCGTGTGTCCGTGTGTCCTTGTGTCTGTGAACAACACAACTCAAAAACGAAAAGTCGGTAAAATACCAAACTTGGTATTGAAGTTAAGTATCTTCCAGGGATGTGAAGATTTTGAGGAAGATTCCGCCACCTCAAACTACCCTTTGCATGGAACTTTTTTCGAAAATGTTGATTTTCTTAAAAATGGCTTTAACGATTTTGATTAAAATTTCGTATATTAAAGATATTTACCTGACAAATAAAATGTATATCTTGAATTTTATGGGAATAGCCTTTGTAGACTACTTTATTCTGGATGAATTTTACGAAATTTTGAATAACTGCTAAACTATAAGAGATGGACAAAAACTTACAACACAAAAATGTAGAGGACGTTAAAACACACATTTTATGTTATATATATATGTATATATATATATTTTTTTTTTTTTTTTTTTTTGTGGACTTGATCGTTTTTGAGATATTTCTTGTTTTTGGTTTCAGCTGTGAAAAACTATACTTTTCTCATACAGGAATTTGTCAACTCCTGTCCATACAAACAAAGGAACTTCAGTCACATAGCAACTAGCTTTTGACTATCACTTTAACCTATAGTACCTGCTTATTTCGCTTCAACTTCTTCAACTTGCAAGGAAGCAAGTAATAAGGCTCATTCTGCTAATTTTTGTCGAATACCATGAAGTAAATAGAAGCATAAACTTTGTAACAATAATTTGTTGCAGAGATGTAGAGAAAGTCATGTGAATGGAACACATCAGATTTTTTTGGTAGTGTTTAACGCCCGCTTTTACTGCTCTGGCACCACAGGCGATGACTCGGATGATACATGAATATGGAGCGCCGGTGGAATGAGATAGCGGGGGAAACCGGAGAACCCGGAGAAAATCCGCCCCTGCGCCTCTTTGTCCACCACAAATCTCACATGCGGTCGCTTGAGATCGAACCCGGGCCGTCTAGGTGAGAGGCGAATGGCCTGACCACTCGGTCACGGCGCGGCCTTTACTGTTTGAAAATCAACTACTTAAACTCTAACCATTTTTTTTTTTATCAGACAACAAATTAAATCGGTGAAGTGATACTCAAATGAGACCGGGATCCATGGAGCTTAAAATAAGGGGAAACCCTTTTTACGAGTATCTCAGCCTAACAAAGATTCGAACTCGGGACCTCTTAAATGTGCGGTAGACACGCTACCTCTACAGAGGCGGTTGTACATTAGGTATAAATTTCATTGTTCATTTCTATCGCATTCGGACAGAAGCAGAATCAAGTCTCTTTCTGCCGTTCTGCAAATCCCCTTGATGTCTCTCTGAAGATCATAAAGAAATGCATCTGCTTGTATTTGTCATATTTTGCTTTGTGAGGGATGTAGAGATAGAAGAGCGCATGTTCTAGAAAGCTCTCTCTCTTTGAACAACTGATCAAACATTCCAACTTCTCTACACCAGGATGTTATTAACAATGTTTGCTACAGAAGATATACACCAAAACGCAAGCGGTTGAAACAAAAGCACTCAGTTAACACTCGCCTGCATATGAACCATCTGCCAGATGGTTGCAAATGTATGGCGCACAAAAGCCATGAGATGTACTGAAGGAAGAGCAGGAGGGACATTTTCATGGTCACTTTCAGTGTGGAGAGAATTCTATGCGACGTTATGTTTTTCAACCTCTATGTACAGGATTGTTTCATTGTAGGATTAAGGTTAGTGTTACACAACAGAGCGGGACAGCTCGCCACTTGATCAATTAAGCTGCCATCCCCCATGTGGAAGAGATGAATTGGGGGGTCACAGGAGGCTACAGGACACAGAGACATTTCCAGGCTCAAAGACCCATCCGATGCTGGTGCTTCCCACACAGGGCGATAAACGACCCATTAAGTCCACGAGTGTACTCTTTCCTTTGAGTAAGTATTGGCAGGGCTGCGCCTCTCACTAGACGGCCCGGTTCGATCCCAAGCGGGTTTTCTCCCGGTTCTCCAGTTTCCCCCGCCATCGCATTCCACCGGTGCTCCATCTTCATTCATGTATCATCAGTGTCACCGCCTGCGGTGCCATAAGTAGTTAAAGCGGGCGTTAAACACTACCAAAAAACATTGGCGTCATCTGTCCGGCTCTGCCATACGTCACCAACCTAGAAGCACACTTGAAAAATAAGAAGGAATCGGAAAGAAGGAAAACATAGAAAGGAAATGGTGGTAGATGAGAAACCACAGCATAATTCGCCTAAGGACGAGAAAAAATCAATATCAAAATGGGAATCAAACTGTTCCAGAATAACTGAAACTCCCAAGAAATATTTCAGTCGTCGAGCTCTAACCTAAGGTTTTAAATGATTCAGTATGAATTTTTCTGCCCAAAATCAGATCTTTAATTTCCTCCCATCATTACTGCCTGTTTTCCACTATCCTCTTCCTCTGCATGCATGTTTACTTTATCGCTATATTTAGCCCGGTGTACCATCTTACCGTTTCATCGCTCTCGTTTTCTCTCTTAGTAAGCAATAAACTCACTAAGGAAGAAGATTCAAAATAACAGAGATGATATTTATACCTCCCTAGCTAGTAAGTGCAATGTTCATTGTAGGTAGAGAAGATATTGTATTCCTCCCAAAAATTCGATATTAATATTTCTCCAAAAAATGTATGTTTTGAGGCCGGCTGAATCCCCCCAAAGAGTTTTTAAGACATTTAGAAGGATAAAAGAATATAACGAATTAAAAATGAAGATAGAAGTCGTTTTAAAGTGAAGCATATAAATTATATAACAGCAGAGCAAAGAGAAAAAAAAATGAATATGGGGCTCATCTAATTTGTAAATATAGTAGCAGAACATTAAAACAAATAATATCATACAAATCACCTGGAAATAGAAATATAGGGTGATCAAAAAAAATATACGAGAGAAAGTAATAGATTTGGCATATAATCAGATGAGTTTACATGCAACAAAGTTAGTGTTACTTTATTTTAAACCAGGAAAATGAGATGATAATGTAAAGTGGATATAAGAATAAATGTTTCATATGGAGAAGAAAGCCCTGTGAATGTTAGCTCTAAATTTTCAAAGTAAGTATTTGCAGCGGTAGTAGACAAAAATAATGACAGCTTTAATGTTTAAACACTTTACAGATACACAGTTTTCTCTTCTATGTTTCATAAGCACAACTATCAATTTCCAAAGAGGCAGGTATATTACTGCCAGTCTACATACTCTTCTTGCGGTTTTAAGTGTTGTAAATGTCATTTGACTGTGCTTTAAGATGTCAGCAGCTCCATTCTCAGCTGCCTCTTGCAACTTTGTTAAGCTTCAGACAAAGCAAAGTCCAGCATCCACTCACACATGTATTTACTTTACCTACTACATTAAGGGGACCAACCTGTGAAAATTACCCAAAATTTTTGAAAATGTTGATTTTTAGATTTTAGCACATTAATATACCTACCTGGTTCTTGTGAATTATAATGCCGAAGTTATATTCAGCCACTTGCAATTTAAACACTTGTTGCGTGACCGTTTAAATGGAAGTTGTAATGGTAACAAATGACACTTCAAATATTAAAATACGTGTTTATCTAAATGCATTTTCCAACGAATGTCATAATGAAATTGAAATGTCATAAATGCTGCTTGCGGTACGCATTTCAACCAATCAGTTTCATTTTTCTACCACAGAACCTTAGGATCATACTAAATAAACTTATTAAATTAATTTTCTAAACAAATAAAATTAATTATGTATTTGTATTAACAAAATTAATTAATCCGCAAAAATAATGAAAAAAGTATGAACGAAGTAATATTTAATTAATTTTAAACTCATCCGATAATTTTTAAAGTGATATTTCTGGAATGTAAATTTGAAGTTTTGTAACAAAATTTTGAAATTATTTTTTCTCTCAAAGACTACTTCATGCGCTCGTCTTAAATTTTCAGAATTAGTTACACAAAGCAATAAAACAATGGAGATATGCGGTAAAAAAAAATGAAATATGAATTACTTTAAGAAACATTAAATTTTAAATTTTCACAGGTAAACCCCTTAAGCACTCTAAAAGGTGATAACGTATGGTTTAAGTTTACCTTCTGAGCAAATAATAATTATGAAAGCAATAGTTAATCTGTTTTATTATTATGAACTCTCTATAAGGGTAGATTTTCCTGGGCCAAGATACAGTAGCCTAGAGCGTGGCTCTCCGCCTCTCGGGTTCAATCCTACAATGGGGATGCGGAGTTAAGTCCCGGGTATAGGACCGGTGCTAACTCTCATGAGGATATTGCAGCAGTGACCTGACTACTCAGGCTTTTTTTTTTTTTTTTTTTTTTTAAAAAAAGTGGCTACGCCACTTGCACGCGTCAACCCCTAGGGGATGACTACCGAAGTCCTCGGTAAGGGGCGACAGCACCCTAGTATGTCGTCCACTAACTCTCCAGGTTAGTGTTGGAGGACATTGAGGTGTCTCACAATCCCACATACCTAATCTCCTATGGGTTTCGGGTCCACTGCGAGTCCAAATCAATTCGTATAGCTCCCTTCCAGGAGGGGCTCGATGTTCGGCCCGGCTACTTCTAGTAATGTTAGAAATATAGTTTTCTCTAAAACACGATGCCGTCAAACGGGACCGCTCCCCCTACCTCTGGACAATAACCATTTGCTAACAAAAATGACCTTGTACTACGGGCGAGAGGCAACGTATTAAAATCTCTGTTTCCTGGAGACTCGAAGACTCTACTTGCAGGTCGAGATTCGTGCCTCAGTAAGGGACCAGTAAGTGGAAGACTTGGCATTAACGAGGCTTGGTTTCCAGCCGCGCACACCCTAATCCCAAACTTTAAACAGAGGGTTATTATGCTCTGAAAAATACTGGGCCGTGGTTGCTCAGGGTTCGCAGCGCCTCACCGGAGCAGCTGAAGAGTCGGATCCTCATCTCTGCGGGGATCGCGTGAAGACTGTGAGGAAATGCGATAGATGGTGATCCTGGTCACAAGAGCCATGCAGAGTTGGCTCATCACCGGTAGTCAGGTTGGCAGACCAAGACCCTTATCAGGTCTGTACCGTCATTCAAGACAGAACAGAACAAGGCGTATAGAGTGCGAGAATCAAAGCACCATTTAGTTCAGGAATGGAGAGCTGCTTCAGAAGGGGTGATATACCTTCATTCCCCTTCAACTTCGCAATGCTCTGGAACCAGTTGTTTTACTCGTCTCGGAATATCATTGGTGGCAACATTTTCAATCCGAAAACTACACAGTTTGCGTAAATTGATATAACTTATGTACTATTAAAGGGCGCTGGACCGCTGGCATCTGTTTTGTAACGCTAAATTATCTATGCCAGGCTGGATATCACTCATATAGAGACATGAACTGAAATAAGGATGTCCCTATTTAATTTGGAGCGTATGTGAGATTATAAATAACTCAATTTCGAAAATAATTGTTCGCAAACATACGTAGAACCAAATGCCACAATGCGGCCTGAAAACTCTCTTTAATTGGCGTATAAATCCGTGGTAAAATCCGGTGAAGTTCCAAGTCCGGGTTTCCCTTAATTTTATAAGGATGCTATTTTGTAATGGAATTAATTCCAATTGCGATGGATTAGAAAATAGTCATGTGTTTTGTTGCACAATAGTTAAGAACCTTTCTTCAAATTCTCTGTAATGGTTATCCAAATGCTTATGTAATTTATATATCAATGAGGTGTTTTAGTTTCTAAAGAATCTAAATATATAATGTGGTACGTGACATTTTTTGCAAGTTGATGGTGCAATAGATGTAATTAGTTGCATCTGAAGGATGGAAATGTCGTCTGGTATAATGTTTCACATGGCAGAATCGTGTAGCACGCAATAAACAAGCAGCTTCGTTGTTCATCCTGAATACAAAAATAATCCTTTTCCCACGTTTTATTGAGGTGATATCGCTGTTCTACAGCACACCGAGCGTCACTTTATATATTTGTTTCAGTCGTGGTGACGAGTGTACGCCTACAAAGACAGTTAGCTGTATGAAAGGGATATTGAAGGTATGGGTTTGTTATGATCCCTCGGAGCGCAAGCTCCCCAAATGTGAATTAGCATGTAATTGAAATGCTAAGCAGCAAACATAAATATTATTAGTGAAATTTTGACCTATATAACAAAATAAGGTATGAAGACGTACAACAGATTAGCCATAATACAGTCTTGAGAATGACTTTCTCTACTCATTTTCTCGAGGAAGATGGCTCCAGGTAACTGTAAGCTCGCATTCGGGTTTCCCTCGGTGGAATGCCTACAGCCTATCAGAATTTCTGCCCCAATATTTGTTTTCATGTATTTTACCTAAACCATTTTAGAATTGAAGGACTAGGTGACAGTGGTTGGTCTTTTGTCGCAGAACAGTGGAATTTACAGTCTGAAAGGATTTCTCCCTGGCGTTCGAAGGGGTGAAAATCCGTACTTCTAATACTCCCAGCTCACAAGTGCCTTAGGTAGAGCTAGCCAGCATAAGGCTGGTGCCATGGTGGAATAGTGAGGGAACTCGTCCATATCACCGCACATCGTCCGGATCTGATCGTTCTTCGGATCTCACCTTATCTTCCTCCCAATATCAGTTTGGAAGCCAAAAGGGTCTACTGTGCATATGCGCATTGTTGTATTCCAGTTAATGGAGGCTCCTACGTCTGTCTACTCATAACACCTACCCATTATCGTTTCTTTCTTCATTTTTATGCCTCTTCTGCACATTAATCTTACAAAAGATTACATTTCTGCCTACTTCATATTATCAGAGGTAAAGTTTTGCACAAATAGTTTCATTACATACAGCATAGAGGTTTAAATGGGGGATATAAGAGGATTTAGCGATTGCAGTTTGACAGCAAGGTCACAGGTTCTGAAGTCTAAACTGTTTAACGAACCGCGAGAAAAAAAAGATCCAAGTGCTTGCGTTTGTCGTATAGTAAGTTTTATCTACGTCTTATGGTACACCTGTTGTGCAAACATTATACACAATTCATTCAGAGGGAAGAACACTTCACAGGCAATTCGTGGAAAATTCAAGGTATACATTTTATTAGACATACCAACACTCAGAAATGTGGTAGGTATCTTAATCAAATGCTAACCATTTCTGAGAAAATTTGTTCAAGTAACGCAGGATATTCCAGTTTGGCGCGTCAAAAGGGTAGCAAGTTACTCACGACACACAGGGTGCACCTGCAATATGCAATACACCTCAGCATTGAGAACTATCAATCGACACGGCTGAATCAAGTGCGGTAGGTAAGCGCAAACATTGTGCTTTTACCTTTTCCCAGAGACGTATTGGCTCTCACGCTCCCTCTCCAGTCGGGCTCCGACGTTGGATGTTGAGTCAACCGGAGTAATAACTCAGCCGAGTACAGTTGGAACAGCCTGATGATAAGGGTAGTTTGGTAAGGAGTATTTTCTTGAACATCGTCTGCTGCATCAAGTTTGAGAATTTAGTGTCGTTCCGGCATTTTGTCATGGTAGCTCATATGGTTAGAGCAACGGCGCAGTGAGGTGAAGGTCCATGGTTCAGATACCGGTTATGAATTGAATCAGTTGATACTACATATCAAATTTAGGCTTCATACGGCATTTGTGAAGGAACAAATAATTAAAGTATAATTTGTTTATATTGGCAAGCATGATAAAAGGTAAATTTACTCTTCTTGTTTAATGTTTTACTCTCCTCTTCATAGGATTATATGCCCAGGGACTCACAAGCCAATGCCTTGAGTCCGTAGCCCGTAGAGGAGTAAGCAATTCTGGATGCCGTGATTAGTACAATACCTGGTATGGTGATGAAGGAAATGAAATGAAGTAATGGAAGAAAGGATAGAAAAATTCGCTAAATTATCCAACCCAGCGTTCGCCTAGCGACCGAAAAAAACTTAAAAAAATGTGTTCCTTTCACATAACTTTCTCTAGCTGTTTCACACACACACACACACACAGACACACACACACACACACACACACACACACACACACACACAAAGCTTTCCTTACAAAACACTATTCTTTTATCTACTACATCGAGATAAACATTAGCAGAATTGGACTTATTACTTGCTTCCTTGTAGGTAAGTAGAATGGAAATAAGGTAATACATTAGGCAAAAGCGATGGTAAAATATTTTAAAACCTCATCGCTATGTAAAACAGTAATTGAATTTCAATAATTGAAATCCTCTGACACAATTTATGTCATTTACATTTTTGAGGAGTTAACCATTTCCGAGATACGACTTGTTATTGGCTTTAAAATGTTCAATACTTAAACTTATCTCAAATGGAAAGCCGTTACTCATTTTTACTTTCTCTAGCCCTGCATTTACAATGTACATAGGGATAGAGAAGTATTGCATTCCACCCAAAAATTCGATGTCGAGATTTCACCGGAAATACATGTTTTAGGACCCCATGAATAAAAAAAAAAAGCATTTCTAGAAAAAGGTCCGTGTGTGTCCGTGTGTCTGTGAACACGATAACTCAAAAACGAAAAGTAGCTAAAACACCAAACTTGGTATTTAAGTTCAGTATCTTCCAGGGATGCGACACGAAGATTTTGAGAAAAATCCCCCCACCCCCAACTACCCTTTACATGGAACTTTTTTCGAAATTTTGATTTTCTTAAAAATGGATCTAACGATTTTGATTAAAATATCGTATATTAAAGATATTTACCTGAAAAATAAAATATATATCTTGAATTTTCTGGGAATAGCTTCTAAAGACCTGTTTATTCTGGGTGAATTTTGCTTAATTAGGCATAACTAGTAAACCGTAAGAGATAGACAAAAACTTGCTATACAAATAATGTAGGCCTTGTTAAAATACACAACCTACGTCATATACATTTTTTCGTGGAGCTTACCGTTTTCGAGGTATTCATTGTTATTAGTTTCAGTTGTGAAGTACTTATACTTTTCTCAGACGAGAGTGTCCGTTTTTCTTTTGTTCTACTCCTGGCCAAGAAAAGAAGCGATTTGTAATGACAATCGCATAACGGCAGCTTTTAAGACATTCTATCGATTTAGCCTAGTGTATTCCCTTATTTTCTTCCTACATATAAGGAACTAAGTAATAAGTACATTATGCTGAATACCTCGATTAACAAGGTGCAGAAAGAAGAATAATCTTATGTAAGAAGTTTGTAGAACGGCTAGAGAAAGTCATGTGAGTGTAACACATAAGATTTTTTTCATCCTGGTATCCAAAGACAAGGGAGTTACAATTGTATCATGACGCAGCCTATTTATGTTTTATACTTAATGACTAAAAATAAACTATCTATCTATCTATCTATCACATAGCAACCAGCTTTTAGAAGATTTGGCTATCGCTTTAGCCTTAAGCATTCGCTTTTTTGGCTTCTACTTAGAAGGAACTAAGTATAAAAAGGAATGCGTTTTGCTAAAGTTTACCTCGATTAGCATGAAGTAGAAAGGCGAATAAGATTTTGTAGGAATAGTTTGTTGCAGAATAGGTAGATGAAAACAAACATAAGATTTTTTAACTTTGTCCCACACATGACTTGTGTAAAAGAGAACAATGTCACTAATTGACCTAATATGAGGTTAAACTTTGAATCCCGGGGTTTAACGCACTTAGACATTGTATGCCGCCATCGGGGTAGGTATCTCAAAGTGAATTTGGGTAGCCTTGTGGCTTACCGGAAAAAAATTGCGAGTCTGATAATTTAATGTCATGCCAGTATATTACGATGGTAGTTTAATTGGTTAAAGCATCCAAACGCAACCCGGAAGATCCGTGATTCAAATTCCGTCTCTGGAATTGAATTTATCGGTCTGATTCTACCTTTATTGTCTTGCTATACACGACATTGTGCAAGAAGAATTAATTATGATTAATTGTTATAATACTTGATTAATCTTAACACACTTGAGAGATCATACAGTCATCGCAAAAATGAATTTGAGGTCTCCTTGTGGTATAGTGGGGAAATATCGAATCAGTTAAGGAATTTAATATGATGGGTTATTGTCATGGTAGCTCAGCTGGTTAGAGCGACCCGGTTAAGGTGCTGCATCTCTAAAACTTGACCACAAATTAAAAAAAAAAAAAAAAATTGTTTCCATATAAAATCATATGAGCTTTAAGAAAATATATTGAGCTCCAATTAATTGAAGCTATATATAGCTGGACGCATGCTTCTTAATAGACACTTCCGACTACAAACTTTATTTTCTCGCAAACATTTTCGTATACTTTTTTCATATTCAAAACATTCCACTCGACTTAATTTTTCACAACTTTGTTTAAAAAATGCTAGATTGCTTCTCAAAAACACATTAAAGAAAATGATAATATATTTTTTTGAAATTATACTTCAACTTTAAGAAATACATTATTAAATTTTGAATTAATAGGAATTTTGGAGAGTACGAAAAAGAATAATCTTTCTATGCTAATTAGGGGAAATAGAAAAATGTATATATATGTATAAACCCATTTACTGTAAAACTGGATATTTTTATTTCAATACTTTAAAAAAGCATCACATAGCTCACTTTTATTTGAACAATGAATGTAGACCGTAAACTTATTAAAATAACTACGCAATCTAGAATTGTGATACGTGGCAAAAGTATAAGTAATTGTATATAATAACTGATATCAATTTCAATAAGATATGTTACATACTGGCAATTTTCCAAATTTCAGAAATGCATCATCTGAAGGCATCGAATTTTTCAGTCTGAGTCTCCCTTTTTACCTCTATCCTAATTTTCTGCTAATACCTATAGCTGAAGTATGCTTCACGCGAAAGTTGATTTATATACCCAATAGTATAAACCAGGAAACTGAGCGGTGCCTAGCCCTCTAATTTAAAAAGAAAGCAACGGGAAAATGGGGTATGTTATAACAAAGCTGTTGAAGGTAACAAAAAATATACAATCTATCGACCGCAGGCCGCATACCTGCTTCTGAAGCCGCGACTACCGGAGTGTGTCGCAAAAACGTGGGGAAAGCAATGGATAAGAAAGCACGTGTTCTGCTTGCGTCAAAAGAAAGGAAAACCTACAACGGCATCTCTTGGAAGGTACAGCACGTTATAGGAATCTGCTGTACGCAAAATATGCTACATTTCCTCGTACGCCAAAAGACCTTGACAATACCAAACTCTAATGTGTAAACCAGGAACGCCTGCTCACACCATCAAAGTATTGCAGTTCGCTTCTTGCCGAGATAATCGCCAAGTTATCTACTTAGATCTCACGCAAATCGACCACAAATTTCAGAAAGTCACGAACATAAATCATTTGTTTCATAACGGCAAGAGAGGGGTACGATATTCATGTGATCTGATTGTGAAAATAAAAAACATGTGTTCCATTCACATAACTTTCTCTACAAACTGAACTTACAAGCGATTATTCTTTTATCTGCATCATGAACATTAGCAGAATTTGTCTTATTACTTGTTTCCTTGTAAGTAGAAGAAAAACAAGGAAATATATTAGGCTAAGGTGATAGTGAAGTCTTTTAAAAGCTGGCTGTTATTGAAACAATTGCATGGTCCAGTCTGAGAAAACTTAATGTAGTTTTAAAACTCAAACCTAACCTTTGTCTATCTCTTACAGTTTAACTGTTATGCAAAATTCTGCAAAACTCAACCAGAATAAAGAGATCTTAAGAGGCTATTAACAGAAAATTCATAATATGATTTTTATTTGTATAGTAAATATCTTTAATATGTTATTTTAATCAAAATCGTAGGAGCTAGTTTTAAGAAAAACAACATTTTCAAAAATGTCTCTTTCTAAACGTAATGTATGTTGTGGAATTTTCTTGAAAATCTTCGTGTTGCATCGCTGGAAGATACTAAACATAAATACCAAGTTTGGTATTTAACGGTCTTTTCGTTTTTGAGATATGTTTTCCATAGCAATATATACACACAGTCATACATACACGGACTTTTTTCTAAAAAAATATATTTTTTTCGGACTCGTATCTCAAAATATAAATTTACGGTGAAATTTCGACATCGGATTCTTGGGTGTAATACAATACCTTCTCTAGCTTCTATAAAGATATGCTATGTAAATATGTGAAAGAGAAAGTAAAACTCTGATGTTTTAAATTTACATACTTTCTCTACCTATTTGTAACTATTTTTATAAATCCTTATTTTCTAGCTTCTTCATGCATATCAAGACAAACAGCAGAAATTGCCTTTCTAATTATAAATAAGGAAGATGAAGGAATACACTAGGCTAAAACATCCGAAAATCCTTTAAAAGATGTCGCTATGTGAAACAATTGAAAATCGGTTCGCTTTGCAAAGGACGACCGTAAAATAAAAGAGAGCTGAAACGAAAGATAACTTCCCGTTTGAGAAAAGTTTAAATAGTTTAAAACTGAAACAAATAAAACGGATATCTCGGGAACGGTTAACTCTACAACAAATGTATGTAACAAATTGTGTGTTTTAACGTGATATACATTTATGTGTATTAAATATGCGTCTAGCTCTTTACGGTTTACCAGTTATACAAGAGTCGCCACAATGAAAAGGTCTTCAGAAGCTATTCTTAGAAAACTAAAGATATACATTTTATTTATAATATACATATATTAAATATACGGTATTTTAATTAAAATCGTTAGAGCTTTATTTGAGAAAAATTAAATTTAAAAATATTGCCTTGTAAGGGGTTTTTTCGGTGGCAGATTTTCTTGAAAATCTTCGTGTCGCATCCTGGAAGAACTAAACTTAAACACCAAATTTGATATTTAACAAACTTTTCGTTTTTGAGCTACGCTATCCACAACACACTCACACGCATAAACGACCTTTTATTCATGTTTTTATTCAGGGACCTCAAAACATATATTTTTGGTTTTTCTCCTGATTGATTTGAATTGTTAACACTGTACTATATATAGTACACACAACATTTAAATGAGCTATTTCAAACCTATATTGTATTTATTAATTGTAATGAGTTTAAAAAACCTACGCCGTTGCGTAGCGCTCTGGTTCCCGCCCACGGAATGCATCCGGGTTCGGTCCCACCCATGACGTTGTGGATTTCAAGTCCCGGGTATAGGAATATATTGATATATATAGGAGTATATTGATGAAAGCGAGGGGCTACAATAGGTAGCGATCTCGAATGGCAACTTTTTACGCTAGTGGAAGCGTGATGCTGGTCACATCACCTCCCCTTATCGGTTGGATGATCGCGTACCCTCTGCTGTGGGCCTGGGACCAACAGTAGGGTTGGCAGCCACAGGCTCATCAGCATTAATTAGTTTAAGAGAAAAACAATGTTGGCTGGCCCTGTAACTCAATCGGTAAAGCTGTGCGAGGTTGGGGAATAAAAATTGTTCTCTAGCCAAGATTATTCCCTATCGTCCCCTGAATCTGGTAGTATGATGTAGAGTGTGAATGTGCGTGATTTAATGAATAAATATAAAAACAAAGAAAAGAAATATGATAGAGTTAACACCATTGTTCATAGACTATGTGTTACACAGGGGACTCAGCCGAACGACCGTGTAGTTCAAGACGGAATATAATTGGAACGAAAATAACTTTTTTTGTAATTGTTTAGCTTTTTAAATTTGAATTAAGGAAAATAATTAATTTCACCTGAACTATTTCTATTTTTAAACACAACAATTTTAAATCCATGATTTCTGAAGGTCTGAAAGTTTCAACCTAATAAGCTATAAATTGTGGCCCAAGATTCATTCTGAAAAAGGAAACTAAGAAAAATTGAATTTAAAGTTCAAGACTGTGTGTTATTAAATGGTACAGGACCATGCATAGAATTTGTCTCTTTAATGCTGTGAATCTTGGATATGTCAGGGTTTATACAAACAGAGTTAAATCATACTTGAAAAAAATCTAGTGCATTCTGCAAACAAACCATTCTTATAAAAGATTATTCTTCTGTCTACATCATGCTAAACGAAATAAACATTCACACATTTAATACTTAGCTCATAGGCAGAAGGGAAATTAGAGACTATACCAGGCTAAAGCAATACTCAAATCTTTTAAAAGTCGATCGAAGTGAACAACTGAAGTTCCGTTCGCTTTACATTTCCAGAGAAGCAAAAGAGATGAATTAAAAGGTTTGAGGAGATGCGTAATTCAAAATTGAAACCAATAACAAGAAATATCTCGAAAACCTCTACAACAAAAATGTATATAATATAAATTGTGTGTTTCAAGGAAATCTGCATATTTTGTGTGGGAAGTTTTTATGTATCTCATACGGTTTACCAGTTATGCAAAATTCATCTAAATTGAAGAAGCTAGAAAGCTATTCCCAGAAAATTCAAAATAAAAGTTTTATACTTGATTTAAATAATTTTAATTAAGGTATTTTAATTCAAATCGTTGGAGCCCTTTTTGAGAAAAACAAACTTTTCAAAAAATCTTCCATATAAAGAGTAGAATGTGTTTGGGGATTTTCTTGAAAATTCGTGTCATATCCTTGGAAGATACTAAACTTGAATACTAAGTTTGGTATTTAATAGCCTTTTCGACAGACACATACACACGAACCTTTTTCGGACTCAGAGGACCTCAAAACATATATTCCGGTGAAATCTCGACATCGAATTTTTGGGTGGAATACAAAACCTTCTCTAGCTACTTTATACATTGTATGTACATACGAGTTAAAGAAAGTAAAAATATAATGTGCTATGCTCACATGACTTTCTCTGCCCTCTATCGTTTTATGAGCTATTCTTACGAAAGCTTTAGTTTTCCATTCTACTTCATTCTAATCGAAGTAAACCCTTGCAGAAATAACAACGTTAAATATTTCGTTATAAGTACAAAGAGAACAGCGATAGTCAAATGCTAAACTAGACGCTATATGTTGACCTTAACATTCCGTACTGTTTCCATGCAATCGCGAGAAGCAACTGAAAATATAGAGACAGAAACAGAGAGACTGACACATCATACATATAAAGACAGAGAGAGAGAGAGAGAGAGAGAGAGAGAGAGAGAACTTTAAAAAATGACAAAATATTGAGCAATTCGAACCATTAATTACGGATATCTCGGAAATGACTTATGTCACAAATATACATTGTGTGTATGGAATGATTTGTGTGTTTGGATATATACATTTTTGTGTAGCATGTGTTCGCCTATCACTTAACATATACCGGTTATACAAGGTTATGCAAAATTCCTTCCCAATGGAGTGGGCTTCACATTTCCAGGCACTCAAAATATATATTCTATTTGTCAAGTAAATCTTTTTACTTAAGGCAGTTTAATCATTTTTGAGAAAATCAAATATTTCCAAAAATGTTCCATATAAAGAGTTGTTGGGGAAGGGGGATTTTTTTTTAAATCACGTGTCGCATCTTTGGAAGATAATGAATATTTATAAGTACCAAGGTTTATCCAAATGTCGATTTTTGAGTAATGACGTTCACAGACACATAAGGACAGACGGATCTTTGTTTAAAAATAATTATTACCTTTATTCTGAGGCCTCTAAACATATTATTTCTAATTTTTGGGTAGATGCAATAGCTTCTCTGTGTACGCGAGAGAAAAATTAAAAATATGATGTGTTCCATTTACAAGAATTCCTGAAATGTATTGTGTTGTAAAACTCATTTTACAAAAGTTTATCATTCTAATTACTTCATTCAATCAAGCTAAACATTACTAGAAATGATCTTATTATTTAGTTTCTCATAAATAGAAGGGAAGTGATAGTTAAATATTTTAAAAGCAGTCCTATCCGATTGACTTTGAAATTCGGTTCTCTTTGCATAACCAAGAAAAACGGATTACGACTTTCTGTTTGAGAAAAGTATAAGTATTTTAAAATTGAAACCAATAACAAGGAATATCTCGGAAATCGTTAACTCTACAAAAAGTGTATGACATAAATTGTGTATTTTAACGGGACCTACATATCTTGTGTAGCTCATTTCTACCTATCCCCAAAGGAACAGTTCTACAAAATTATACAAAATTCTTTCCGAATGAATGGACTTCACAGGTTATTCCTAAAATATTCAAAATATAATGTTATTGCCTATCACAATCTATTTAATATACGATATTTTAATCAAAATCGTTAGAGCCATTTTTGAGTCATTTCTTTTAAAATCTTTATGCTGCACCTTTGGGAGATACTTATATCCAGTGAATTCTCGGTATCAACTTTTATGTGCGTGTGAAAGTAAAAATTCGATGCCACGGCCGGCAGTCGACCCACGAACTTTCGGCTCTCCGTGGTGATGCTCTTACCAATGAGCTATCACGGCGATACACTGTAGGCACATTAAATCCTCTCACCTGAAAATCTTTAAGTTGATCTCAAATACTCGAGATGTGATATACAAGTGATTTTACCTGGAAAGTTTCCTAACATATTTAAACATATTCGGATTTGTTTATTTATTTCTCCATATACCCTCCTACTATGTAGGACTTACACCTCCCAAGACAGAGAGACTGACACATTGGCCTGAGTCAGACGCCTATTGAGGAGCAGAGATTCTGGATCAGAGAAAATCAGGATGGGTGATCAGCCCAATGCCTGGTAAGAAACTAAGGAAGTGGATGATAAGAAATGACGGTGAAATGGATGGCAAGAAAGTTGATTATGGAGCAATTGGGAACTGAATGTCGGGGGAAGCCAGATAACCCGGGAAAGTCCGTCCATTCGCCGCTTCGTTCACTACAAATCCCATATCGAACCCGGGTCTCCTATGTGAGAGGGGAGTGGTCTAACCACTCGTCAAGGCACCGCCTAGGATTAATTTAGATTTTAACGTGAAATAACAATTATCAAAACCTTGATTAGCAAATATGTTCAACAATATGATCGCTGTTGGTTTTCAAACAATCAGTTCTAATGTATGGTTAATTCATAAATTGAATATGATCTTAAATTAAACACTCATTTGTGCAATATATTTATACGCTCCTTAGCTGGGTGTTGTTTATTGTTCTTATATAATATCAATCCTAACCAGCCATTATTAATTATTTCCTTAAATATAAACCAATCAATTGCTAAAATGTATAAACATTACATCTATACATATATAATAAAATTGTAATCGATAATTTTCTGATATTTTACACCTTTTCAATGAAAAATGAAATTGCTGTAGTTTGTATAATGGGCTATCTCAAGCAAAAATAGCACTTTAAAGCGTTTTATTAATATACTATAGGTTTTAACTAAGGGGCTGCATCAATGACAGCGCCTTTCGTCAAGCTTTCAGTCAATTTGGCTAAAAATTTAATCAGAAATTTGTTTTATGTAAAACTGAACGGATTAAATTTCCTTTTGATGTTTTCTTTAGTTTTAGAATATTGAATTTCTAAATATAATGGCATTGTTCTATGACAATGAAATTTTAAAGATAGTATTTATTTTAAGTAACTATGACATGTGTTTGTGTTTGTATGTGTTAATAGGGTGAAAAAGTGTAGCATACCTTACTGTTTAGTTTCACAATTTTCAAAAGAAAAATTTTCTTTTCATGCAAATTGCTGTCCTTTTACATGCCTATTCATATTGCTTTAAAAACCATTTGCTCAAGAACCCATGGACATTTTATAAGACAATAATGTTTAGAAGTGTAACATGAAAACTCATCGTATAAAAAAAATCGGGTTTAAATTGTAAACAGAACATTTAATTGCGGTTTGTTACCATGTTGTATGCAAGAATGTACATATCATAAGGCTCTGAATATCTTTTGGACGCTGAATCCTAAAGTTAATTTTCATGAGAATTTCAGGGTATATTTCAATAAATAGTACATTATATGACACTTTACTTACTTTTTCCGAACGGGGAGGGATTATTAATGAAACTTGAGTTTACTGAAAATGTTCCGTAACGCATATTTATTATTTGCAATATTTCGATAAACATTTAAAACGTTATACCAAATAATCACTACTGTTATTCGTGTATGTATATAAATAATTTACCTTGAGTGATAAATATAGAGCTCATTTGGAGTACATAAAGACTGAAGTTCACTGTGCATTTACCTGTTGACGCAAACGACACGTGCTCTATGAATCGGTTTTTAGATAAACAGACAAGTACAGACAAACAGTTTTAGACAAGTACAGTTTCTGTCAGCATAGGATGCTTTATTATTACATTTTATATTCCAGAGTAGCGTTTACACATAAACAGGGACAGATTATATACTATTAATTATATATCTATTTATAATTAATGTAACCTTTGATATTACAGCAGTGATGCAACGTAGATATTAATGCATATGCATATTTACAAAATTAGTACGGAAGCTTGTGGTTTGTAGAATACAGTAGTTAATATAATTTGTACTACTTTAGTTCCCTTTATCATGGTCGTATTTCATGGAATATACAGCAACATAAAATTTTGAGAAATATTGGGATGAAGTGCCTAGGATGTTCATTAAGTAGCGTTTATGCTGAGAAAAACTCTCCACATCACTATCAGTAGATAAGAGCTCCGATCTAAATTCTCGAATACAAGATTTAAGGATGCATCTGTTAAATTTGACCAATTATTCTGAAAAATTAAAAAAATATTTTATTTCATAATGAAATTACATGAATTCTAAACTTTAAGAAAATGTATTGCTTTTCCATCTGGCGCACTTTAACTACAACTAGGGCTATAGATGGATAGGTGCATGCTTATTAATATGCACTCCTAACTTTAAATCTTGTTTCTCGTAATTTTCTATAAGTTTTCCAATTTAAAAATGGTCCAAACGATGCAAGTTTTCATCATTTTTATGCTGCTTATCAAAAGCAAATTAAAGAAAATGGTCATATTGCTTTTTTCTTCGAAATAATGCTCCAATTTTGAAAAAAACAAAATACTATATTTTGAAAAATAAAAAAATAGTATTTTTCTCTACTAAATAGATCTAATATAAAAGAATATAATATTATAAATATATCTGTAAACTCACTCGCTGTAAACTGGATCTTATATGTGAACATTTTAAAAAACATCAAGGCTCAATTTTACTATAACAATGAATTTAGACAGTAAAAACTTAGTATTTAGATAACCAAGCAAGCTAGAATTTTGATACATAGCAAAATAACTCTATTATTGTGTATATTAACTGGAATAAATTACAGTAGGATATCTTATATCTTATGTCCAATTTCACCTTCTCCTCTTTTCATCTCACACTCTATATCTTCTCTCAATCTCGTTTTCTCTCTGTACAACGCATATGTCACGTCATGTTTAGAAAGTAGGTAATAAAACCAGCTTTTCTAGGGCATTAATAAATTAAAAAACAGGTAAATTAGTTAATTGCATTCAACTATGCCTGTTCTTTATCGCTAGAGAGAGTAGGTGGGTAACGTTCGAGAGATTGGAAGTTTAAGCGTGTAAAATTACTGGTAAAATTTTTTGTCAACAGTTTCAAAGGCACTCGCAAATTTCTCTACAGTTGCATCATTTTCTATTTTTTCACAAACTTGTAATTCATAAAATAAGCAAATACATTTACATTATTCATTTCAATATTTTCATTTTTTGTTTTTCTATTTAAGATTTTCTTTTAAAGCTTTAGTTAAGTAAAAAAAAAATAATCTTTATAAAATTACAATTAAATCCACTTTCAAATTATATTTCAAAGCAATCCATAAATAAAATGTATTGTAATGTGCACACATTTGTTTTATATTTTAGGATTACAGTTTAATTCTATTAAACGTAGTTATAATAAAAAAGAGGTGTAAAAGCAGTAAAATTGCATTATTTTTCACTTTTTATTTGTCAAACCGGATTTACTCGTAACAATCCCTTAAGTGCCAATAGAAATATTGGTAAATTGCTTTTCATCCTATTTTCATTTTTTTTTTTTTTTTATCAAGGTGATGTTTTGGTATATCTACAGGATATAAGAGAATTTCCACGTGTAACCCAACCTGACCTAAGCTGCGGGTTTTGTTAGTATCAATAGCATTCTAGAGTATAAAAAATCTTGACATTTATTATAGTTCTCTACTGTAATATGAATCATCTACATAATCCGATGTCCTTCACATTTACAGGGTAAATTAAGCTGAGGAAATACCTTGTCAAGGTAATTTGCAATAAACAGCTTCCTTAATGCCATGTGGTTAAGATCTGCTAATTTAAAATACATTCGATTTATCAAAACTAAATTATCTGCTCTTATTCCAACGATATTACCACGAAATTGCTTTACTATTTTAGCTTTTATGTGATTATAATTTGCAAATATTTTTTGTGCTAAGTGCTGCGGACACCCATTAACATCGTATAGACTATTTGTTTGTATGCGTGAAACAACTCTTGAACCGCTGCATGTACGGAATTTTAGGTACATATGTATCTGTCATAGTAGACAGGTTTTAATATTAGCTTTTTACTTTCTCTAGCACGTATGTATAATGTACATAGCTAGTAGAGAAGGTATTGCAATCCACGCAAAAATTCGATACCGAGATTTCACCAGAAATATATGTTTTGATACCAATGAATACATAAAAAATAACAGAAAAAGGTCAGAGTGTGCATCTGTGAATAATGCAAATATGTAAAGTCTGTTAAATACAAAACCTACTATTTAAGTTTAATATCTCCCAAGAATGTTACTCGAAACTTTTCAAGAAAACTCCCAACCCTAAACTACTCTTTACATGAAAAAAGTTTCCGAAAATTTTTATTTTCTTCAAAATGTCTCTTAACGATTTTTATTAAAATACCGTATATTAAAGATAATTATATGACAAATAAAACGTATAGCTTGAAATTTCCTGGTAATAACCTCTGAAATCCTCTCCATTCTGAATCACTTCTGCATAACTGGTAAACCGTAAGAGATATACAAAAACTTTTTTTTTATTTTATGTATTTTTTTTTATATATTTTAACGTCTTTTAACCTGGTTGGTCATATTGGACGGTGAGTGAAATTGGTGAAATGATGCTCAAATGATCTCGGGGTCCACGGAGCTTAAAGTTACTCGACATTCGTCTTCTCAGGATAAGGGAAAACCCCGAAAAAAACCTTATCCGGGTAACTCACCATAAGTGAGATTCGAACTCACGACCTTTTGAACGTGAGGCAGACACGCTACCACCATACTACCCAGGCGGGCTTACAACAACTTACTGGACAAAAAATGTAGATCTTGCCAAAACACGTAATTTATATCCTTTACATTGTTGCTGTGGAGCTAACCTTTTCCCAGATATTCCTCGTTTTGATTTTAAAATGCTTATACTTTTCTCAAACAGAAAGTCATATGTGGTTCTTTGTTTTACTCCTGGCCATGTAACGAAGCGAATTTCAACGAAAATCGCATAGCGACAGCTTTTAAAATATTGATAACGCTTTAGCACAGTGTAATCCCTTGGAACCCTATACTTATAAGGAATTAAGAAATAAGACTATTCTACTGACGCTGATTTCGATTACCATAAAGTAGAAAGAGGTTTGTGTGTATAAAAGTGGAGAAAGTTATGTGACACATCAATATTTTAAAAGTTGGTTGAAATCAGTATAACTTATGTTTTTAAGCGAGCTGATTGATCTATGTAACTGAAAGCATTTTTAAAGAAAATTGCTGAAGAATTTAAATTCTTTCTTGTTCTCCTTCTCGAAGATTTAGCCTCATTTAAAACATCTGCGTGAAATATGCAAAATAAGTACATAAATGAGCCCAAGGTCCATTGAGTTAAGTACCGAAATATATTTGTCCTCTTAAATTTAAAAGAAAACCATGGCAAAAACAAAACCTTATTCAGATGAAATGCTTATTCCCACAGAGATTCGAATAAGCTACTCCAGATTAGAAAGCAAAGTTATTTTACCCAAGCCATGAAAAAGCGTCATTGAAATGGATACAAATTTAAGGCTCATTTATAAGGATAATTGGTTATAAAACAATTTTAGTCTGCATACAAATTTGAAATTGTACATACATTATGCGTTTTAGGAACTTAATACAAATATTTGCGCCAAATTGATGCACAAATAACGGTAGTTTATATGCAGATTTAAGTTTCTCTGTAGCGATGCAGGTTATGCTGCTCTTGATTTTAACATATTTTAAATGTATTTCACTAAGAAAAGTGTTAAAAACACCCGGAAAAAGATTAAGGAAGGAGTGAAACTTAATACGAAAAACAGAAACATCATACTTACCCATTTGTTTTATTTCTGTGGTGTAATATTGAACATCCTAAGAAATGCATAATTTCCTTAATTATCTCTAATAACTTTTAGCATTATTGTTTTCGCCTCAAGCAAACACACTAAAATATAAAGATTTGCATTTATTCACCACATTACTTTATAACATTTTGATTATCTTTGTGAGAGAAAAAGCTTATTTGAGGTTTACTAACGCCCTTGTATATACATTTTAATAAACTGCTTTTGTGGTTTCATAATTCACAATAAAAATACTAACTTGTAACACTCATGGGACATATTATTATTATAATAATAATAATAATAATAGTAATAATAATAGTGTGTTTGTCATTCATTTAAAATTACGCGACATGTTTTGAGACCCCAGAATCCAAAAAACACATTTTTGGAAAAACGTCCGTCTATGTGTGTGGGGGGGGCAGCATAGCTCAAAAAAGAAAAGTCCGTTATATACCAAAGTTGGTATTTAGGTTCAGTATCTTCCAAGGATGCGACATGACGGTTTTCACGAAAATCCCCCCACAACCAACTACCCTTTACTTGGAAAAATATTTGAAAATTTTGATTTTCTCAAAAGTGGCTGTATATTTGAATTTTCTGGGAATAGCCTCTGAGGGCATCTTAATTCAGGATGAATTCTGCGGAATTTTGCATAAGTGGTATACCGTAAGAACACACAATTTATATTATATACACACGTTTTCGTGGAGTTGACAGTTTTTTAGATATTCTTTGTTATTGGTTTCAGTTTTAAAATACTTTTAGTTTCTCAAATGGGAATTTGTCACGCAAAGAAACGGATTTCAATCCCTTAGCCACCACATTTTAAAACATGTGACTGTCGGTTTAGCCTACTGTATTCCCTTATTTCCCGTCTTTTTATAAGGAACTTAGAATGTTTCTGCTAATGTTTATCTCTAATTAGCATAAAGTGGATAGAATAATGAGGTTCTTAACAATATTTGTTTTGGAGATGTAGAGAAAGTCATGTGAATGTGACGCATCAGATGTAATCAGAGAATTCATAAAATATTCGTCTTTAGCTATAGAATTTCTATCAGGAAACTTATCTAAAATACAAAATACGATTTCAATACTCAATGTGAATAAATGATATCATTTACAGTTTATGCGTACTATATTTTGCCAGAGTTTTTTTTTTGCTTTGTTTTTTTTTGTTTTTTGTGTTTTTTTAGTTTTAAAATTGTGCCAAAATGTATCGTTCTCATGCGTAGTATTAGAAATTAAAATTATTGTATATGCATTTAGCAGAATACAATTTTTATCTAATACACGCTTTAAACTGACAGAGAAATAAATTTGTAAAATCTAAAACTTTAGTGAGAAAGTTTAAAAACGTATTGATAAATCCCAAGATATCTTTCTCTGTCATCAGATTACATTTTCATTTCAATTTTAGGCGGTTTACTTACTAAATGGTGTAAAATAAGTATGTAATTACCACAAGAAAATATATAAAATCGGAATAATTTAAAAAAGAAGTATAAAACTAATACAATTAACATTTTTGGACATTCTACGATATTTGCAAGCCAAATCAGTTTGTCGACATTTCCTGCATATGTACCTCCTAGCTATCGCAATTGTCATTTGCAAGCGCATATGACTAACAAATACATCCATATTTACGTTAAGAAGGCCCTAAGATAAAAGCCGTAACCCTGTTGAGGCCCTAAGCAAAGTGGAGCGATAATAGGACGTAACACGGGGGAGGTCTAAACCCCAATGATCTTTGGCGGTTTTCTATCACTTTCTCTGTTTTCATATACTTCTATAGCTATCGAAGAAACGCCAAATGTTTAAAAATGCTGACACGCAAATCATATATCGTTTTTTTTCTGCTTCTCAGTTTTTCTGGAATCCTCTTGGAGACTTACCATATATAAGGAAAATTTCGGCTCTCACCTAGACGGCCCGGGTTCGATCCCAAGCATGTGAGATTTGTGGTGAACAAAGCGGCGCAGGGGTGGGTTTTCTCCGGGTTCTCCGGTTTCCCCCACCGGTGCTCCATCTTCATTCCATGCATCACCAGTGTCATCGCCTACGGTGCCACAAGTAGTATAAGCGTGCGTTCAATACTACCAAAAAAGGAATATTTCGGAAACGACTAATACTATGAAAAATTAAGTTGTTTGAATTAAATGCGTGCTTTAATGAGCTCTGCAGTTGTATAATTTTCTTACAGTTTTGCAGTTATATAAATTATAAACAGTATGAAGTGGACTTAAATGGTAATGGTGCAGTTTAAGTCTTGAGAAATTTAACCCAATAACATATAATAATTCAAAAATGATTAACTCTCAAAAAATGTATTTGACATGAATTGTGTGCTTTAACCTGATCTATATTTTTCTGTATTAAGATTTTGTCTATCTTTTGCGGTATACCAGTTATGCAAAAGCCATCCAGAATGAAGAGATCTTCAGAGGCTGTTTCCAGAAAATTCGAGTTATACGTTTCACTTTTTCAGGTAAACATCTTTAACATATGATATTTTAATAAACATCATTAGTGCCAACTTTGAGAAAATAAGAAAAATTCAAAAAGCGTTCCCATGTAAAGAGTAGTAGGGGATTTTTTTTAAAAAAATCTTAGTGTTGCATTTTGGAAGATTATAAACACAAATACCAAGCTGATTTCTAACTTTGAATTTAGAAATGAAGGAAAACCTCACTGCTTTAATTCATATGTTTATTACCAAGTTTTGTATTTATTCGACTTTTTACTTTCTTCATACGCGCTATGTACATAGTGTATAGAGAAGGTATTGCACTCCACCAAAAATTCGATACCGAGATATCACCGGAAATATATGTTTTAGGGTCCCCAATATCCAAAAAAAGCATTTTCACAAAAAGGTCCGTGTGTGTGTGTGTGTGTGTGTGTGTGTGTGTGAACACGATAACTCAAAAATGAAAAGTCGGTAAAATACCAAACTTGGTATTTAAGTTTAGTATCTTCCAGGGATGCGATACGAAGATTTTGAGAAAAATCCACAAACCCCCAACTACCCTTTACATGGAACTTTTTTCGAAAATTTTGATTTTCTCAAAAATGGCTCTAACGATTTTGATTAAAATTTCGGATATTAAACACATTTACCTGGCAAATGAAATGTATATCTTGAATTTTCTGGGAATAGCCTCTGAAGAGTAGTTTATTCAGGAAGAATTTTACTAAATTTTGAATAACTGCTAAACCGTAAGAGATGGACAAAAACCTCACTACACAGAAAATGTAGAGCGCTTTAAAACACACAATTTATGTTATATACATTTTTTTCGTAGAGTTCGTCGTTTTTGTGACATTCCTTATTTTTGGTTTCTGCTATGAAAAACGTATACTTTTCTCATACTGGAACTTGTCAACTCCTATCCATATAAACAAAGGAACTTCACTGACATAGCAACCAGCTTTTGACTATCACTTTAACCTACGGTTGTCCCTTATTTCACTTCTACTTACAAGGATGCGAGTAATAAGACTATTTCTGCTAATTTTTTCTGATAAGCATAAAGTAAATAAAAGTATAAGCTTTTTAAGAATTATTTGTTGCAGGGATAAGGAGAAAGTCATGTGAATGGTACACATCAGATTTTTTGTTTTTGAGTCACATACAGACACACATACACATAGACATGGACGGACCTTTTTCTAAAAATCCTTTTTCAGAATTCGGGAGTCCTAAAAACATGTATTTCAGATGAAATCTCTGAACCGAATTTTGCACGTGGTAGAGAAAGCAATACGAATATTTTTCCTTTGTAAGGGGAGGTTCGGGGCGGAAAAAAATTCGGAAAATCTTATTCCAAGCATATGTCACAACTTGAGATGATTGTTGTTGACTTTTCGTTTATTTTTATTACTTTATTTATTTTTTTAAACTAAGCTTAGCACAGACGTATACAAACGCACATCAATACGCATAAGTCACATTGGCTTTTCTTTAAATTTACTGGAAGCGTTTCAAAAATCGTATTTTCGGTGACATTTTGAAATTGAATTGTTGGGTGGAATGTAATATTTTCTCTGCCAGACACAGAACACTGATTCTATCTGCATGGCTCTGACTGTTACTAAGTTGTTATATAAAATGAAAGGTACTCACCATGGAGAAGACGCCGGAAATGATCCACACGACCAGCGAAAGATTTACGGAGCCGGTGTTTTCCAGGACACCCGTGGGTGACACAAAGATGCCGGAGCCGATGATGCTGCCTACAATGACGGTGATGCCATTGAGGAGGCTCATCTTCGCCTTGAGGCAGATAGCATCATCGGCGGCGACGGGGGCTGCAGATTCGTTAGGCACCTCAGCATACTTGCTGTTCTTATCCCGTTGCGATACCGGCATTCTGACTACTGGTGCGAAAACTCAAGGACAGGTGTGGACGGCTCAACTTCCGTGCAAAACCACGTGGTTTTCCTGCCACCGTACGTGGATCCTTAACAGTCCCCCACAATACCTTGAACTGCTCAAATATCGCACACTGTTCTTTTATAAAGGAACGTCAATGCCAAGCCTTTCTATTCTTTACGAGCTGCCTTGGAGGGCTAAAGAAAGTGAACTTGGGAATTATATCTGATGCTTTTTACAACACGCACAGCACTTATCGTGATTATGGACGCTTATCTGTTTTTCTCGCAGTGCACAGAAAAGCTGGTGTTTCTCGTAGTATTTGTGGAAGCGCGGTTATTTTCCTTCTTGCTACGACGGAGGAAGAATAGGACCGTGCCGAGCGATTGCTGCAAGATAACTGATCCCCCACTACCTAGTCAGTCTCTCGCTCCGCCGGCACTACCCCAAAGCGCCGTCCAACCAACGGGGGAAACCACCCTTCATACCGCTCACTTGCTCCGCTCGTGTACCTGACCTTTGTCATCTGCAAATTTCGCGCATGTCCACTGCGTTTCAAGCGGTGTAGTTCCGTATTACTCCGAACGAAGCTTGGCAGCGTTCTACCATTATTCTTCACATTCAAAATAAACACGTTTTGTTTTCTCTACCATTTACTTAAGGTAGATAGAGGAAAAATGGTATTACACCCGTTATTATTATTATTATTATTATTATTAATTATTATTATTATTATTAATTACAATAATTATTATTATAAAATACATAAAGGCATTCTAAAAAGTATAAAAAGTATAAAAATAATCAAAGAAAATTAAATTATTATAATATAATAAGTATTATAAATATTAGCAGAACAAAGTATAATAAACATAGTTAAATATAAATAAAGCAATTAAATAAATATATACCTATAAGAATAAATAGAAGGTAAAAGAATAAACTTATTGAAACAATTGGTTTAGTTAGTGCTGAATGCTAGTTATATAGTTAATAGCATCGTTTAGGAAGCAGCTGTATACCAGTTACATTGCTGACTTTTTATTAGCATTGTTGTTAAGAATAGTTTGTTTATTTTAATTTGTTCTATATCAGTTACACCTCTATTCTTTTTTATATTCTAAATCTATATCTTCTAACCTATAATTTGTAATTTTAGTTTGCAGTTTGGTTATGTAGCTGAAACAATTTAAATATTAGATAAATGACTTGTAATGTTTTGTTTTACATAAAATTAAAGTTTGAATATATAACCCGTATAATTACCTAGATGTTGTATTCAGACTTTTTACTTTCTCTGCACGTACTATGTACATAGTATGTAGAGAAGGTATTGCACTTCACCAAAAAATTCGATATTGAGATTTCACCGGAAATATATGTTTTAGGGTCCCCTGTATCCAATAAAGTATTTTCAGAAAAAGGTCCGTGTGTCAGTGTGTCCGTGTGTCTGTGAACACGATAACTCAAAAACGAAAATCGGTAAAATACCAAAATTGGTATTTAAGTTTAGAATCATCCAGGGATGCGACACGAAGATTTTGAGAAAATCCCCCCACCCCAAACTACCCTATAAATGGAACTTTTTTCGAAAATTTTGATTTTCTAAAAAATGGCTCTAACGATTTTGGTTACAATATTGTATATTAAAGATATTTACCTGACAAATAAAATGTATATTTTGAATTTTCTGGGAATTTTCTACTTTATTCTGAGTGAATTTTACGGAATTTTGCATAACTGCTAAACCGTAAGAGGTACACAAAAACTTACCACACAAAAAATGTAGAGCACGTTAAAACACACAATTTATGTTATATACATTTTTTTCGTGGAGTTGATTGTTTTTTTAGATATTCCTTGTTTTTTTAATTCAGCTTTAAGAAACTTATACTTTTCTCATACAGGAGTTTCTCAACATCTGTCCATACAAATAAAGGAACTTCAGTGACATAGCAACCAACTAGACTATTACTTTAACCTATGGTACTTCCTTATTTCTCTTCTACTTACAAAGAAGCAAGTAATAAGACTATTTCTGCTAATTTTTACTCGATTAGCATGACGTAAATAGACGCACAAGCTTTTTAACAATAATTTGTTGCAGAGAAGTAGAGAAATCCACGTGAATGGAACATATCAGATTTTTATTAGTTTATTTTATTTATTCTACACTAAAATTTCTTGCAAATAGAGCTTTAAGATATATTTAACCCAAAATGGCAGTACATATGTATGTATCTGAGAACATAACTTAGGAAAAAGTCTGATGTTTCTCCACTCAATCTTCTAAAAAATATTATTCGAAAATTTTATTCTTCTCTCTACATCATGTATTGATACAACCTTCATTATTCATTTAGTTGTAGATATAAGAAGGATACAAAAGGCCAAAGCAATGGTTGTATTTTTAAAACTATGCTGTGTTCCATTCGCATGAATTTCTCTACAACTCTATTACAAATTATTGTTAAAAATCTTATTCTATTTGCTTCATGCTAATCGAGACAATATTAATGGAATAAAGAGGTCTTCTGATACTATTGCCAGAAAATTCAAGATATACATTTTATTTGTCATGTAATTATGTTAAACATACAGTATTTTAATCAAAATCGTTAGAGCCATCGTGTGTTTTAAAAAGGTCTACACTTTTGGTTTGCCAGGTATTTAAAATTCAGAAGTATTCATCCAGAATAAAGAGGTTTTCAGAGGCTATTCCCAGAAAATTCAAGATATAAATTTTACTCGACATGAAAATATCTTAAATATAATAGATTTTAATAAAAAATGTTATAGCTATTTTTGAGAAAACCAAAACTTTTCAAATTTTTCTATATAAAACGCACGGATGTGAGGGTATTTTCTTGAAAATCTCCGTGTCACATCCATGGAGATATAATGAACTTAAATACCAAGTTTGATATTTAACGGACTTACAGTTTTTGAACTATGCTGCTCACAGGCACGCGCGCACACACACACACACATACACACACGAACACTTTTCTAAAAAATTTTAAGATTTTTCTGTTCCATTCACATGACTTTCTCTACATCTCTGTAACAAATTATTGTTAATAAGCTTATTCTTCTACTTCATGCTAATCGAGTAGAGTCTTATGAGTAGGAGGGAAATGAGGGAATATATTAGGCTAAAACGACAGTCAAATGTTTTAAAATGTGGTTGTTGTGGGACTGAAATCGTTTATTTGCGTCGCCAAGAGTTGACAGGTTCAGCAAAATACGTGCTGAAAAAGAAAAACTGTGAGCAGTCGGTATCTAGCTTTCTGCCACCATATTATTTGCAATACAATATTATGTGTAATTGAGTTTTATGTTTATATCTATCTATATAAATTAGTTAACTTTATTTATATATGTATAAAGTTAACTTTAAGCAATATTGATAAAATCAGATTTTAAATATCTCAATATATGTAGATGTAGGCAGTAATAGATAAGGGAATACATCCCACAAACATAATAGATCAACCTACTCGCTTAACACAAAAGTATAAAAATTCAACTATTTTGTAAGTATTCAAATTATATTAATTAAAATCAATGTGCGTTTAGTGCTTTCTTGAAATACATGTTTATTTTAAGGAGGCAGGATGATGAAAATCCTATTTTCCTATTTTTTGTACCCATAAGTAATTTTAATACATTCCATTTCGAAACAGCACATAAACCAGGAATAAAAGTTTCTTCTCATTTTATCTATTCATTCGCTACATTAAAAATGCAAAGGAATGATACGACACATAGATTTTTAAGATAATCACCCACCACAAATTATCTTATACTTAGGAAATTATTTATTTTTTAAGAAACGATCCCAAAGATTTTGATTAAAATGCACGCTTAAGACTTTTTTATAACAAATGGAATCTCTGCCTTGAATTTTCAGGGAACAGCCACTGAAGATCATTTCAGTATGGATTACTTTTGTATACCTGAGAGAAAGACAAAAACTTACTGCAAAAATGTAGATATCTTTAAAACACACAATTAATGTTTTTTTTTTTTTTTTTTTTTTTTTTTTTGTGTGTAGTGAAGTTAACCATTTCCCAGATATTCGTTGACATTGGTTTTAATTTAAACATATTTTTACTTTCCTCAAATAGCATGTCGTTATTCGTTTTCCTTGTTTTTGGTCAATAAAAGAGAACGCAATTTCAAAACCATTACATAGAGATCAGCTCTGAAAAGATCTGTTATTGCTTAAGCCTAATAGTGCGTTCCCTTATTCCTGTGTGTCCACAAGGAAATGGTATAGAAACATTTGAGCAAAATATGTGTTTCTGGATTAACATACTCTTTTAAGAATAGTTTTTTTAAAGAGCAGGCAGAGAAGTGTGTGTGAATGTAACACATCACATTTTCAAATACTTTCATACTTCTTTTAATTATGAGACAATCATTGGTCTGTTTCTGGAGCTGCCATGCGAAGAGTGGAACTTGAAGGGTAAGTAATAGTGATTCAGTTTTTTAAAAGAACATTTTTTGTTTAAACGTTATTATTAGCACGAAGTAGATCGAATAATGTTAGTTTGTAATAATTGTTTGAGGAAGAATGTGAATAGAAAGTCATGCGAATGTAAGATTTAAAACGTACATATTTTTACTTTCTCTAGCACATATGTGCATACAATGTACATATCAGCCAGAGAAGGTATTGTATTTCACTTAAAAACTCAATGCCGAGTACTACCGGAAATATCTGTTTTGAGGTCCCCTGAGAACTAAAAACGCCTTTTTGGAAAAAGTTTCGTGTGTTGTGTATCTGTTTGTGGACAGGATAGCTCAAAACGAAAAGACCGTTAAATATCAAACTTGCTATTGCTATTTTAGTATCTTCCAAGGATGCGGCACAAAGATTTTCAAGAAACACAACTACCCTTTACATGGAAATTTTTTTTGAAAATGCTGTTTTTCTTAAAAATGGCTGTAACGATTTTGAAAAAAAATAATGCTTATTTTAGATATCTATATCTCAAATAAAATTTATATTTTGAAATACTGGGAATAACTTCAGGAGACCTCTTTATTCTGAATGAGTTTTGCAGAAATTTGCATAACGGATAAACCGTAAGAGATAGAAAAAACTTACTGTACAAAAACGTTGATCTCGTTAAAACACATAAATTATGTTTTATATGTTTTTCTTGTACAGTTGACCGTTTCTGAGGTATTCCTTGCTATTTGTTTCAGCTTTAAAATACACACTTTTTTCTAAGGGGATGTGCCAACTCCTGGCCATACAAACAAAGGTACTTCAATCATATAGCAACCAGCTTTTAAAATATTTGATTATCTATTTGACCTAGTGTACTTCCTTATTTCCCTTCTACTTACAAAAAATCAAATAATAAGATTTTTTCTACTAGTTTTATCTTAATTAGCATGAAATAAATAGAAGAATAAGCTTTTTAACAATAATTTGTTACAAAAAAGTAGAGAAAGATATGTGAATGAAACACATCGGATTTTTTTTTAAATTTGAATTAAATATGTGGACTGAGTACCGCATAGAGAGGAGTAGCACTAGAGACGCATTTTTACTTTCTCTACACATACTATGTATGTACATAGTGGTTGCAAAAGGTATTGTAGTGCACCCAAGAATTCGATACCGAAATTTCACCGGAAATACATGTTTTTTTTACCCTGAATAAAAAAAAAGCATTTTTGGAAAAATATCCCTATATCTGTGGTGTGTGTGTGTGTGTGTGTGTGTGTGTGTGTGTGTGTGTGTGTGTGTAGCATAACTCAAAAACGAAAAGTTCGTTAAATGCCAAACTTGATATTTAAGTTCAGTAACTTCCAACAATGTGACACGAAGATTTTCAAGAAAATCCCTCCACCCAACTACCCTTTACCTATATGGACAAAAGTTCGAACTCTGACAAAGCCGAATAATTAGTTCTAGGAAATAAGAACACTTTGAAATATTATTGGAAGTTAAAGAAAGAATGGGACAGAAATATATGGATGTTTGCAACCAAAGGTGTAGGGCAGGATTTGCATGGCAGAGCAGGAAAAATGAGTGAGTTAAACGTTGACAAATGGTGTCCATTATGTGGAAAAAGAGTGCATTATAAAAGTCCCACATATTTCTGTTACAGTTAAATGGAATGTTAGGGAGAGAGAGAGAGAGACACAGAGAGAGAGAGAGAGAGAGAGAGAGAGAGAGAGAAACGTGCCCATTTAAATGGATGTGTGCAGGCGTGAACAAGTAGCTTAATTTTAATGTAATCTTATTTTGTTAGAATTTAGTAACTAAATGTTTCATTATGCAAATTCTTTTCTTGCTGTCAAATAATATTGTTTTATATTTAGGGTTTTATTAATTTAATACTTTTAGAAATTTAACAACTACACAATTTATTTTTTGAAAAAACTACTATTGTAGAAATTTTAATCTTTAATAATAAAGAAAAATAATATTCGAGATATAATAAGCAACCTTAGAATTTGAAACTTTTCAATTTACCTGGAATATTTAAAGTGGATTTTAATTGTTTGAAACTAATTTTCTTGTAAAATTAGGCAGGTAGTGTCACGAAAATTATTTTTTTTTTTTTTTTGCTATAATTATGTTGGACAAACTTGTGATAAAATGTTCGGTGAACTTGGTTGCAATTTTTAGAAATGTATAATTTCTGTTCCGAATAATCTTAAGATCACAATCACAGAACCTCACTTGTACGTTGTATACTGTTCAGACTTTATCACTATCAATAAAAGTACGTGTTACTGTAACACAAACATATAAATCAACTGGTAATAATTGAGATATAGTAATGGAAGGTGCAATCAGAGAAAATTCTGTGTTTTTGTAACATTTATACAACATGTAGCATGAAAATCATAAATACAGCAAATATAAGGCAAAGGCGTGATACTTGCGAAAATTACAATCCAGACATATCTAAAGTTTACTCCTTTCTTCACAGCCAGGTATAGGGTTCTTCAAACTTAAAGGCAGGAGAAACGAGTTCAGCTGAAGTATTACTGGACTTTACGTAATGACATCGCAGATAACAAACCACCTCTATCCATAGGGGAGTCTGTTGGCATATGCAGACAGTGCCCAGCCACTCATCAGACCATATTTTACCTACCGTCAGAGACACTGATGTTTACTTTCTTTATGTTAATAGTTTGAGTGTAGCTAACTTGAAGGATCTGATTAAGAATTCCCAGGCTGTTGAAACCACACTGAAATGCAAAGTGAAGCTTGCTGCCTGTTCTTGTGTTTCATGTTTTTCTGTGCTTAACATACTTGCTTAGAAACACTTACAGCAGAAGCAAATAGCAGCATAGCAGATTGGCTGAAAACCCATGGCTGTTGCGATGAAGAATGGAGCAGAGAAAGTTTTTTTCTGTTATCGCACAGTTTCCATGACGCGCTTGAAACATTTTCAAGAGTTTTATTTACGAAACAGTTTTATATGGAAATAGTTTCAATAGCGAATATGATATAAATTTTAAAACAATTATTACCTGGAGGAATATATTTTACACTTTGTCTTTCGAATGTTATATTTTATAATCTACAGAATGCAATAATGGACAAAAGGTGGTAACTGGTATACAGTCTGTTACAACTGTTTTGTCCGATATAAGAAAAGTCTTTTTTCAACTTTAAGTTGGCATCATATCTTTCCCATGGTCAACTATGAGACAAAAATCTACATTTTTACCACCCTTCCCCCAACACACAAAGAAAATAAAGTGTAAGAGTAATAAGTAGCATTCAAGTTGCATCATTGTCATTTCTTTGGTTTTAGATTGTTGAACATTGTGTGTATTTCGGTTGTCGTTTGCCCCTGATTAAATTGTCTCGTGGGGTTGGGCAACACAATGGTTATGAGATAATAATACTTTGATTGCCCTTTAACGCTACAACGTGTATTTATTTGTTTAGTCCAGTGAAACAAAGTACTAAATTACGCCACGGTAAACCAAACTATTGCCGTGTTGCACGAAAAAAAATTACTTTCAAGCAATTAGTATCCTTCATTAATTGGTCTAAGAACATCTACACTGATTTACATTCCCGCGAGTTAAGAGAGTTGAATACTTTAGAGCCGGAAGCGAGTTCTGAATACTGGATTCTGATGCTCCCGGAGCTCATTAACGCACGCCTTTCAATCCAAGTATGCTCCCGGCTTAGGACATTCTCTTGATCTTGTGTTATTGTGGCCGGCAGCTCCAGTGCTTATCTACGAATTATTTCTACAGGATATGTGAGATTGATTGCGGGAATAGACAATACCAATTTAAATTTACTGACAATAATGGAGACTAATGTCTGATCTGTTAGAAACGAGTTACTTATTACTTTAAGCTGAATAATCAACAGTTTCTGAATCTAAGCACGAGGAATTATAACAGCCGTATTAAATCTGCTAATTTCCAGAGTGTTAAGAACTTAACGCTGTAGAAAAAAATGTTTACGTAGTAAAGTAATAAGTTTGATTTACTGTGATTCGTTAAACTGTTATACGGCAATTCCTCTAACAATCACCGCTCAAGGGAGCAATGAGCCGTGCGCAGTAATTAAGCGCTACCAACTTCTGATAATACTTGTAACTTTTTTCGCCTATAGTGCGGTAGAAGTAAATAATTTTGGAACTTCACGATATTTTATTAACTTAAGTCTCGCCTACTTCTGACTCCCCATCCTAGTTGCTAGGCTGGATGTTTCCAAACCCTATACTTCATATTAGCATCTGAGACTTCACATTCTGTTGGGTTTCAAATGTTCTCCCAAAGTCCGTGTTGTACTTCCTCTAGGACTTTAAATCCTGGGGGGGGGGATTAAAATGTAAACTACAGGATGACTAAAGAAGCAAAATAAATGATAAAGAATTGGATCTAAGCGACCTTGCCCCGAGGGAGGATCAACAGCTCTTTCTGGGACTTCCCAGTAGGTGCCTCCCATACCCGCAACAGTACTCCTTCCTTAGTCTTCAATGTGTCCCATTGGGCACAGGAGAACTTGTACGCACTACTCTTGCGTGCGATGTCTTACCAGCTCGGTCTAGTCCCTGCCTCCACTTTTCTCAAGAGTGGCCTCAAATAGCCAAGTCTTCGCCTGCTGCTCCCTCCTCAGGCCTGAGCTACCCCATCCAGCTGCAGGAACCGCCGAAATGACACGGACAGCTGTGTCGCGCACTTTCCCTTCAACTTTAGTGCTGCGGCCGCACTTCCCTGGATAGGATCGTGACGTGGCATCTGCATTGTTGTGGCTCCTTCCGTTAAGTTCTATTGTGAAGCTGTACCTAGAGCTTTTGGACCCAACGGGCAATTTTGGCTCTCCAGGTAGTTAAAGCTCAGCAGCTTTGTGAAGGCGGTGTGGTCAGTCTTCAGGTGGAATGGCTGACCGTTAGGTACTTGTGGAAGTGTTCCAGCGAATTCACTACTACAAGCTCTCGCCGGGTAACGGGCACTTCCTCCCAACAAGGAAACGATGCCTGGGAAACGCATAATCTGATCAATGAGGTTTTCGGTCCAATACAAGTACAATACAATATTAAGTTCCTTGACCGTTATCACCACCACCTCTCTTATTACTTACAGATCACCCCTGCAGAACTACGGATTCATGCGGGCTCCGGAACAACACCTCATTTTGGCCGAAAAGCAAGATCTTCCGGCAGACGTCGACCGCCGCCGTCTTACTTCCACAGGAAGATGTCGCCCGACGCCGTCACTATTAGTAGGGCCGACTGGGTGTTCGTGTTGGCAAACCCTTTGCCACATTAGATATAATTACAATCATGAATGCGCGGCTTACCTTGTACTCAGCCGTTTGCGATGAGGCTGTCGTCCACTCGTCTGCCCAGGGCACGTAGTGTCAATCGAAGCGTTGACGATGACGTCCCCGATGTGCCCCTCCATTATTTTCAGCTGCTGGTTGACTTTGTTATGGACAGTCTTTCGTTAAGTGTCCTGGCTCGCCAAACCCCGGCACACACCACTGAAAAATCTTCATCGTCGTCGTCGTCGTCTCTCTCTCTCTCCATCCCTGTCGTAGCAAATACTCCTCGTTTTCGAAACCGAAATGGTGCATTTACATTATTAATATAGTTCAGTTTGAGACGGATTATCGCCCAGGTGAATATATTTTAATTTATTAAATTATTTAAGTTAATTACTAGGTAAAATATCATGTATTTATTGTATTGGATGTTCAGAGAGATTATTCCTGGAAAGCGTTTTCTAACTTCAACCCGAGAGTTCTTAAGTGACGAATTCAGTTGTTTACGCCATTTCTTTGTATAGTGCAAGAGGGGAAAGACGCTATTATGTAGTCACGTCTCCGAAAGAGAAAGTGGAGGTGACGTATAAACAGGGGAACACGAGGAAATTTAGGTCAAGGATCACGTGAAAGACGCATTGACCAATTAGAATTAATCACGTCACGGCAGAAGTGCACCCCAAGGTGCTTTCGGCGCCAAAATGGGCCAATGAGATTACAAGTTGAGAGCTTTGCGCGTGGGTAGAATTTGCTATAAATGTAGAGTATTCACCCTAATTTTGAGGCAGTTGAAATGTAACTACACGCGGAACCTGCGACACCCTAAACAAGAATACGCGCAAATTAGCATAGTTATTATAGTGATTCAGGCAGTTGAAATGTAACTGCACGAGGAACCTGTGACGCCCAAAACAAGATTCCGCGCCAAATAGCAAAGTTATTATTCTGATTCACGCAGTTGAAATGTAATGTCACGCGGAACCTGAGACGCCGAAAACAAGGGAGCTACGGTAGAAAGTTAAAGTGTCTACAATTATTGTGCCCATAACAGTTGCACTCGTCGCCGCGTAAATTTTAGTTACCTTTGTGCACATTGCGCCCTTGTTCGAGGGAAATTACCGGAACACAATTGCACCAGGAACTTTCTTGGGAACGCTTGTGAAGGGAAATATACCTCTGACTGAACGAAAAGTGCTGACGCTTATTTTGAGTTAATTTCCCGTACCATCCTTTGAGATCATCGCCGCTCAATACCTGAGCTAGATATAAATAGGTCTTAATTGCTCGTTGTTGAGTCCACAAATAACTGAGGAGTGACGAGAATCGACTTCAGCACTGCAACGCCGGAGAGAGGAGCAGTCGTCGCTGCGCAGCCCAGCACCAAAGGGTGCGTCTCCCAGATCCACCAGTTCCACGCCACAAGTTGTACACCGTTTCATTAGACAAAGGTCTTACGACAGAGTATAGGTAGGACGGAGGGATCTTGGTGAGGTTTTTGTATCTATATAGCACAGGGGAAGCCCCTAGGAGGAGGGGTGAGCGAGAGAAGACACCGAGAGACCGGAGTCAGGGTCCTTATGGATATTATAGTGAGACTCGCTGACAGTCGGACAAACAGATCGGGGATCCCCACATCTATAGGGCATCTTATATACCAACAACCAGCTGAAGACCAGGGGACGGCGAGCGTTCCAGAGAGTATCTTCCCTCCTTGCCACCTCGCACGAAGCACCATCGCCGACACTCCTAATAGTAAAAGAGATCAACGGGGTGAAATATGAATTAAATAATAATGGAACGATATGGAGGGACAGGACACTCAGGGGTTGAGATAAATCACTCTATCATACGCCATGCGATCCGAGAAAATATCCTAAATTGCCATGGACCAGAGTGGTCGATCGCCGGGGATCGATCCCGGGACCTCCCTAATGTGGGTCACACAACTTACTGTGGCGTCACCTCATTCGGTACAAGGAATGAGTAAGTACAGTTGGATGGTTGGTACATTCCGGAAGGACAACTCAATGCAGGAAGCGCTAGGAGCCCGCGCCCTAGGTCTCACCGAACGCCCTTTGTCTCACAGACGATTCCAACGACACCCAGCCGCCAAGATCTGTATTTCTTAAGTGCATTCAACACCATGGAAGGGCGCTAAACCGGCAGTCTTGCTGACACTTACAACCCTGAAAGGAATCAGTTGACATGAAATGGAAACGAAATGAAGGGACAGAAAGGGAGAATGAAATAACCTCCCATGATCCGCCTGGTGATGCGGGAAAACCTCGAGGGAATCCATTCAGCCGCGGTAAGAAACCCACGACCTCGCGATTTGCAGTCCCAGACTAAACGAGTATTTCTTCGTAGTTTCGCGCAATTTCAGAAGCCAGAGCAAGGTGACAACATAAAGGCATGATGTAATTTATATCTAGTAGTTTCATTCTGATTCTAGTTTCCAGAGTTCACGCATACACACGTGTGCTGTGCTTCGTTTAATAATTCAACTAGTTCGCGGTAAATTAGCTAACCTATTTACCATAATGACTTGGCCTCAAAGAAAGGAACTTTGTTTGATTGACAACACTACGGAAAGACAGGCAAGCGAGCTCTCCCTTCTTTCCCCGACCCTCGCTTACCCGTAAAGCTAGTGTCCAAGAAAAGATGCGCTACAGAATGAAACTACTAGATATAAATTACATCATGCTTCTATGTTGTATATGCTCCGCCTTAAATATTCTAGATACATATATACTTCTAAATCTGTTTCTTTCTTCCTCTGTTTACACACCTCGTATGGAGGACTTGCAAGCCAGTACCTGGGGATAGATGCATGTTGAGGAGTAGATGGACAGACTCTGGATCGGAGAGAAGCTCCCTACGATGAACCCAAGCCGCCTTGATGAGTGGCAAGCGGTCTAACCACTCGGTCACGGCATCGCCATAGTGCCAATTCATTTCCTTTGAAACGTATGTGCACACTGCGAACAGCAGAATAATAAATAAATATCACTAACATTTATATTGGAAATATTTTTGGGGTTATTGGTTTTCCAAGCAAAAAAATATTTTAAGAAATATTGTATTCCGGCAAAACTTTCGACAATGTGATGTCAGAAACGTGGCTTTGAGACTTCTAAAGCTACAGAACTTTTAGAAAAGAATATGTGAGTATATGCAACCAAACCAAAGTTTTATTTATAACCAATGTTATAATAATTTCACCAATCAGAAACGCTGCTCTTTCTACAGGTTATTAATTTAATTTTCAATTTGTAAATGAATAAATAGGCCAACAAAAGTTTGTTAGGTCTATGTAGTAGAATATAAAAACGTTGGAATTTTAAAAGAACGTACTTGCGAAGAAGGCTTAGATTTTTCATTGATAATGGCAAGGAGTACAAAGCATTTCTAGTTTCTTGTAAGAGAATGGACGTGAACTAAGAAGTCGAGGATATTTCATTCCAGCAAAATAAATACTTGCCCATAATGGTGTTGTATTTATGCGCAAAACTTATATAATGAATTCAATATTGCTTTCTCTACAAGTACTATGTATAAAGAAGGTATTGTAATGTACCCAAAAATTTGATACCGAGATTTCACTGAAAATATATGTTTTGGGTCCCCCTATATCCAAAAAAAACATTTTTACTTTTTCTATATGTACTATGTACATAGTGTATAGAGAAGGTATTATATTGCACCCAAAAATTCGATACCGAGATTTCACCGGAAATATATGCTTTGAGACCCCTTGAATCCAAAAAAAAACATTTTTAGAAAATGTGTCTGTCTGTGTGTGTGTATGTGTGTGTCTGTGGGCAGCATAGCTCGAAAATGAAAAGATCGTTAAAAACCAAACTTGGTATTTAAGTTTGGTATCTTCCAAGGATGCGACACGAAGATTTTCAAGAAAATCCTCCCACCCCAAACTACCCTTTACTTGGAAAAAATTCAAAAATTTTTATTTTCTTAAAAATTGCTCTAACGATTTTGATTAAAATCTCGTAAATTTAAAACATTTACTTGAAAAATAAAATGTATATCTTGAATTTTCTGAGAATAGCCTCTGAAGACTACTTATTCTGGATGAATTTTACGGATTTTTGCATATCTGCTAAACCGTAAAAGATGGACAAAAACTTACCACAGAGAAAATGTAGTGAACATTAAAACACACAATTTATGTTATATACATTTTTTCGTGGAGTTGATCGTTTTTAACATATCACTTGTTTTTGTTTTCAGCTATGAAAAACATACTTTTCTCAATTTGTCAATTCCGGTCCATACAAACAAAGGAGCTTCAGTCACATAGCAACCAGCTTTCAAGTATCACTTTAACCTATGATACTCCCTTATTTCGCTTCTGCTTACAAGGAAACAAGTAATAAGACTATTTCTGCTAATTTTTTTTCTCGATTATCATGAAGTAAATAGAAGTAAGAACTTTTTAACAATAATTTGCTGAGGAGATGTTGAGGAAGTCATGTGAATGGAACACATTAGATTTTTAGAAAAAAGTCTGTGTGTGTGCGCGCGCACTCATATGTGTGTGTGTGTGTGAGTGTGTGTGTCTGTGGACAGTATAGTTAAAAACCGAAAAGATCATTAAATACCAAAGTTGGTATTTAAGTTTGGTATCTTCCAAGGATGCGATACGAAGCTTTTCAAGAAAATCCTCCACCCTCAACTACCCTTTACATGGAAATTTTTTAGAGAATTTTGATTTCCTCAAAAATGTCTCTAACGAGTTTGATTAAAATATAGTATATTAAAGATATTTACCTGAAAAATAAAATGCATATCTTGAATTTTCTGGGAATAGCCTCTGAAGACTACTTTATTCTGGATGAATTTAACGGAGCTTTGCATAACTGGTAAACCGTAAGAAATAGACAAAAACTAACTTAACAGAAATGCAGAGCTCGTTAAAAAACACAATTTATTCTATACACATTTTTTACTTCCCTTCTGCTTACAAAGAAGCAAGTAATAAGACCATATCTGTTTTTTTTTTTTTTTTTTTTTTTTTTTTTTTTCCTCTAGATTAACATGAAGAAAATAGAAGCATATGCTTTTAATAATAATTTTTTGGCTGTCTCCGTGGTTGAGTGGTCAAGGATCCTAATTCTCTGTCGAAGGTCCTGGGGCGGGGATTAACCAGAATTATTCCCTACTCCCCACAGAGTCTGGAAGTATGTATGCGAGTGCGAATGTGTATGTGTATGTGTTCGAGGAAAACAAAACGATTTAAACCCAACGTAAAGAACCTACAGACGAGTTGTTCCTAATGCAAAGCCCCGGATATGAGCTTAGATGTTAAAGGGGGCTCTATAAATGAAACAATAAAAAAAAAATTGTTGCAGAGATGTAGAGGAAATCCTGTGAATGGAACACATCAGCTATTTTTTTTTTTTTTTTTTGCTCTAATTATTTTACATCGCTTTAAGTAAATCGCGAGGTTCAGTTAGGATATTTCCCTCTGTCAGTGTGTGTGGCGGACAGTAAGCCTTCTGGATTTCAACCCTATACCACACCGTCTTGAGTCGTGTTCACGAGACCTTAGTACTAGGTAACTGCACCTCTGTTACGTGGCGAGCATTACCGCTTCGACACGTGCTTCCAGAGACTTTAGAACCAGACAAGTGTATCTCTTGGATAGGTAAAGCCAGACTGAAAAATTTAATGCCATAGCCGGGATTTGAACCACGGATCTCCCGGTCATTAGCCGGTTGTCCTACCACTGAGCTACCATGTCAACATGCCGGCACGGCATTAAGTTTCTCAACTCACTCGCATGTTTCCCGGTAAACAACAAAGTGATCTCAAATTATTTTGAGATGACATACCCCAATGGCGACTTACTTAAAGTCCTAGGATGCATAGTATAGTTAATAATTAATGTTGATTTAATTGTTTTTTTCAAACAAGCCGTGTGTAGGACAGGAGTTGAGTATGTAGAGTCCGACTGAAAAATTCAATGCCATATCCGGGATTTGAACCAACTGTCCTACACACGGTTTGTGTGAAGAAACAATTAAATCAACTGTATCTCTGCTTCTACACGTGCTGGGAAGATGGCTTTAGGATGCTGTCCAGGCTACTCGTTATCTGTGAATAGATGGCATGTATTTTCATTTCGTCTTAAAGTGTCATCTTTGGCCTATAAGTTGATCCCTCGTCACTATGTACACATAGTGGCGAATTAAAAATTATCTGATAAAGAAACCACTGCCCGCTATGGGTATGGATATTAAGTGTGGTGTGTTTATGTGTTTGTGTATTATCTAAGTTATTCTCTCCCCTGACGGCCAAATAGGTTACGACTGAAGGCCAATACGTGTATAAAAAAGAAGAAAGAAGAACAAAGAAGAAACTACTGTAAAAAGTGGCCTAATATACGCCAACATTGCGTGATGGAACTTGAACTGAACTAAAGAGAGCTTTGCTGTATTTCCTTTGTATGCTGTAATCAAGTTCATTATCAATGTATGCTAAATAATTATTTAAACAGAGAAAGTTATGTCCGGAGAAACATCAGAAATACTCAATGAGATTAAATTAAGAAATCGTGGGGTTATTTTCTTAATGATTGTAAAATGTGCACAGCTGCCAAACGTTAAATTGCTGCTCTGGATGTGAATTTTTATATCACCAGTTTCGCTCGCTGTTTCGTTCAGAGCGTTTTGTATAATATCTGAAAATCATGGAGGATTTATGTTAACAAACATATACATATAAAATAATAATACATATCTAATAACAACTTTTAAAATGTCATTTATTGCGATTTATTTAGGATTACGGCAATTTTATAATTGGAACAATGTCGATGGAAGTAAGAAAATATGAATACAGCTTTCTTTGATATTTCTTGTACATTCCCATGATGAATATCAGAGCATTTTTGCTTGTGGGGTATCACGGGAACTTTACGACAATGCCATTATAAGGGGAAAATGAGAGGATTAAGCATACACATTTCTAAGACCATTGGATAATAATTCTGTAAAATAATAGGTACGGCGAAATAATCTTCCACATCTTACTTTAAAAAGTTCTCTGCGATATTTCGTGTGCTAAGATAACTAACAAACATAATAAATAAACATATATACATATTTATTATTTTTATATATATATATATATATATATATATATATATATACATTTTGTGCTCTAGATATGGATTGTTTTCTAGATAGCATTATCTATCATTAATCCCTGCTCTGCTCAACTAAATGAACGCCTTTTTTTCTTTTCTTTTTTTCTTTTTTTCTTAGATATGTATACAGTGCGTTGTAAAAATCCCGAATATCTGCCACAGCTAAGCAAAAAGTGCCCGGGCAGGCTCAAACAGATAAGGAAGCCTGAGTTGGGTCAACAGGGGAATAAGGTGAATATTTTATATTTCGGCCTTGATGCCAAATAAGTACTTACACAAGGAAGGGCTACCATCTAGCGTCAACTATTACATCTCCGTCAGAGGTTGGAAACAAGAAATCGGTGTTAAGATTAGTTTTGGGTGTAGACAGTTCATATACAGTTATTATTGTGTATTTTTTTTTTTTTTTTTGTATAAATTTGTGCTATTTGAGATGAGCCCGTGTATGTTTTCCCTCTTTGAAATATCGCTGACACATACCTCTTCGAACGAATTTGACCATGCTCGGACATTTTAGATTACATGCTTCGCACATTCGTTTTGATGATTGCATACGCATTATAGCTCACTTTGTCTTGTCTTGGTTTTCCGTCTCAAGTTCAAACATTCTACATACGACACTAATAACTAGACCTGCGTTATGCAACTAGCATTATACCAAAATATTCAGTTTATAGCCTTGCTTCATGTTTTTTGATGGATAATGAAACAAAACGGGGAAAAGAAAATTCCAAAAATACAGTCTAGAAAGTGGAATCATTCTTAAAATATATTCATATATTGAATGAGAAGTTTTAGACTTTAATTTAGTATATCTAGTATTTATCTGCTTTATAAATCTGGCAGTGTAACACTGAGGTAGTGTAACAGCTTGACATTCAAAACTCAGTATCTCAGTATTTTGTCCATCAAGACATTAATAGCAGATGTAACAATACTATTTGCGTTGATTATGTGAGGCGTTGCGCAACAAAGGTTGAATGTACTTTATATAATGTGGATATGATAACAATAGGCAGAATTTAAATACAGAAATTAAGGATTCGCACTATCAGCAATTAATATTTTCCTAAATACTATAAGCAGCTTTACTTATGACCCACACGGATGTTTTTGTTATTAACACATGACGACACTGAATTGGACAGTCTACCACACAGTATGTTTCTGCTACCACCTAGCGACGACATTTTAATAAAGTGGCAAAACTCCGCTAAATTAGAAAAACTGCGGTGACCCATGAAATGACAGTTTCCATCCCTGTCCCAATCGTTTATTGATAAAAGTATTCAGTTCGCGTAGTATAACCCGTAGTATCCTTGACCCAATCGTTTATTGTTAAAGGTATTCGATTCGCGTAATATAAGCTGATGTATGCCTACGCCAATTGTTTATTATTAATACATGAAAATATTCATTTCACGTTCAAATTGTAGTTTTCTTGTGCCGAGCGTTTATTACTAATAAAGAGTATTCGATTCGTGTATAAACTGACGATTCCCCCAGTAGTTTAAAATTAATGCATTAAAATACACCCCTTTCACGAGCAAAGTATCACAACGTTGCCGTAGTTTATTGCAATAATGAATTAAAATGCATTTCGTTTTACTTCAGAACAAATTTAAATTAATAATGTCGAATATTAGATTCGATAAACGTCAACAACCTGTATGACCACGTGGTTGCTCCATAAATTTAGCGGTGGTGGGGGTAATGACTGTTAATTGAGAAATAACCAAGTACTTATATTTGCTTTAACTTAAAACATGGTAAATAGAAAGAGAATATCATGCGGAGTTGGCAATCTTTGACTGCCTGATCTCAATCTCTGATCGCAAAGGTTTCCTCGTTTCCCAACACCCGCTTGGAACAACACGAAAGTCAACGAAGCAAGGACGGCGAAAGATATCAGCATATTTTCCATATCTCACTGCCAAAAAACAAGTACATCTGGTAACAACACAACTACGCCTGATACTGAGTAATAAGCAGTGAAGGATGGCTGTGACAGGGTTTTCCACCACTTGCACCGTCATTAAGCACTCCACCTCCTAGACCGGCCAGGTAGCAGAAAAACATAAACCATTTCAACATAAACCTCACATACTGTAGTGGGGAAAGGACGGGGGGGGGGTGAAATCGCGGAGGAAGGGCCCATAAAAGGTAAGGGACCCGGAAATTACACGATTACCAAGGGAAAGTATTATTCTTAAGTATCCAAGGAGGCACCAAATCATTTAGCGCACCCAGGAGTGTCATTTCTGCTTGGGAAGGGATAAGATTACCTGAAGCAGTTTCTTAATTTTCATATTAGTTTTAACGCTACATTTAGCCCAAAAGAAAATTTTCTTTGGATCTTCAATATTTGCTTTAAAATTACTGTTGGAATTTTTCATTTGATAGAGAACCGTGACACTCCCAAACGACAACCCAGAACGAAACTCCATAGCTATATCGTGTGACACACGAGGGAACTGAGGTAAATGATGGATGCCTCAATGTGAGTGGCAGCATGCACCTGCAGTTCGTTCACGGCCACACGCACGAGGCCAGCCGAACGAAAAACGAAGAGATTAGTGGACTCAACACATGTGAGAGTCAGTTTCGAAATACCCTGCTAGTTTCCTGTTCTGTTGAAATACCTTCCTGTTCTTTAAAAAAAAAAAACAAAAAAAAAAAAAACAAACAAGGAAGACGCTTCGACTGATTAATATAACTTCTTGACTCACACATTCACATAGCATACATCTAATTTAGAATTTTAATTCTTATAAACACACCAATTTGGTGAACCACTATCTCAATTTCCCTTAGCACACTTCGCCTTTATTTATACGCACTCTTTAGTACAACAACAATACTCTAAACAAGTTCATCAATGGTAGCAGACGTCGGACATGAAACGCTGCAATATGATAGAGTGAATTTTGAAAGCCAGTATGTCATGAGTGATGATTTAACTCTTTATTGCATGGTGTTGCAATTATGCAACAAAGATGATTAAGCAAAGCGTTTAGTAATTAGAATTTCTTCTAATTTTGTATTACATTAGCCTTCACCAATAAAATTAGACTCGTTATATCTGTGTTATGTTGTAAAAATATTAATATTTTCGCTACAAAACTGTAGTGTTTTTTGTTTTGTTTTTCTTTTAGTAAATAAGACCAAAATCAATGCAACTGCAGTTAAATGTAATCTCGTCAGTGACAGCATACCTGTTATTTTACTTGGGTCCTCCCCTTCCTTAGCCACAGGCACATTTTGGCTACTCGCGACGTTCGGCTTTAAAGGGACAGTCAGTCCACTTCATATCGCGTTAACGATCACGGCTGTTCAAGTCGCTTCAATTGTGGTGCCGGTGAAAGGAATATAAATATCGGTTTGCGAATTAGAGAAAGAACGGCATATGTAACAAAATAATCCATGCAGTAAAGGGTTAAATGCTAATATTCCCTCACTATGCGCACGCTTTGTAATGTGTGTCTCAAAAGAGCCTACGTAGTACACTCAGACGTTTGTGGTTAAGTGGGAACGGAGCTATGGAGGAGTAGCATTAGGTATTTATGTTTCAATAATATTGTGAGAACTGTTTGCTTCAATACTATCTGGTCGTGCCTGTGAAGTGAAAATGTGTCAAAATGTTAACCATTCAAAAGAGAGCGTTTTAGTTGAGGACATATTCCTGGTGATAAGATTTCAGAGCATGTAAAACGTAAATTTCTTGAACGCTTTGCACATTCTGCATGTCTTCGTCGTAATTCTGTGTGAAATTTAACTATTAAATTTCAAATTACCTGAAACAGAATGATGCTCCAAAAAGCAGTATGTCTAAACTTTTAACAGGCTACACTGGACGAAATTTCGGATGCAATGTTAAGCACAGGAAACAACTGTTTTTCATAGAGCCGTTAATAAAGAAATGCAACTGAATCCCTATAAATGTACAGTAGTCCCAAAATAAAAATGATAAACTAAAGGGAATCATAAAATTACACGGGAAACCCTACACAAAGTGTACGAAATAAGGGCAAAACAGCCGAACTGCTTGCAGGAATAAGACCAGCATTACCAACATCTTCTGTGACAGCGGTAAGTCATCTTAAATTCAGTTAACCTGCATTTCCATAATAATTAATAACTAGCGTGACCCGTTACTAACCGAACTGTGATGAGTAAACGTGCTAGCGAAGACATATTTGAGAACACCCGTTGTAACAAAAAATGGCACAAAGAAAGTAAAACAGATATTGTCATCTCTGTGTAGGTAAATACGGGGATTTCTTCACGGAAATTCTACGAGACAACTCTACGAATAATCCCAATGCAACTGCGACAGTGGCGAATTAGTCACTTCGGCTAACTAACGGAAACACGCATTGTGTAATATTTGGGGACTACGTGTACTTTAGTATATTTAGCCCAAAGCCGTTTCAAGAGAACGGCCTTGTACTTCACGCGTGGAGCAACATCACAGGGACCAAAAGTGAATTACTTAAAATACTGTTACACTTTCATCATGTTTTCATAATTAAATTAAGTATGTGTACATTGGTATGGGCTGAGAAAGTCCTGTGACTGTTGCATGCCAGATTTTCGTGTCTATTTTTTCCTGTTCAGTCACATATGATTCATATTGATTACCCGATGGCCGACAGAAAGCATGAGATACGGTGGGGAGATTTGTCTGAGCCGAAGAGACATTCGTTTTACCGATTTCATCTACATTTATGCTACAACCTTACTACTGTCAAATAAGTATAGAAAAGCATTTAGAGATGACGCTGAATTGTTCAATAAAGATATTTGTTGTTTTAAACCATTTCAAAAGAAATGGATACAAATCTGATTTTGCATATTTAACCACTAAATAAGCATTATAACTATTAAAATAATGTGGTCGGAATAAATATTTACTTGAGAGTGAAAGTCTATTAAAGAGCATATAAATTTTGCGAACCTACATCCATCTTTCAGCAATTGAACATAAGGTTTGAACGTTATTTATAATCGATACACTCTTCTCACAAGCCACAGTACCAGTGAATAATAGCAGTATGGTTTATGCGAGAAGGGTTTAAAACATTTCATTTAGATTTAGAATTAATAAAGAGGAAATGTCGCATATTGTGCATTTACACTTACAGACTGATTTCCATGGAGGATTGCGATGCTGGGGGATTTATCGGCGTTGAGATAATCAGGGATTTATATTCCAAATTTAAGTGAATGTAGGGGTATTTAGAATATCAGCTGATCAAAAATGTTAATAAATAGTTATTGAGCATATTTCCTCTGGAATTAAGGTTCTAATTGTCATGAAGCTTTAAAAATATAAATTAAAGCCCAAACATTAACTCTTATTCCCTCACTCCAGGGTAAACTGAATGCCGCCAGCCCTCTTTTTTTTACATTATTTACATTTCCCCCTATAGGTTTTACTGTTTCTTTTACAAACATATACACATTGCACAAACATATAACATCCATGCCCAAGGCGGGACTCGAACCCACGATCCCCTGCCCACGAAGCACCAAAGCGAGACGCTTTAGCGAGCGTGGCCATGGGGACCGGCTCTTTGGGCAGGTATGTAGTCTCTCCTTCCGCTCGCCCCTCTTGACCAGTCACGTTGAATTATTATCATTATTGAATTATGTCATGGCCTACGCAACAATAATGTCCGCGGTAAAAATCATTTAAGAAACTAAACTGGATTTATATTAAATAACTTGCTCGACATTCGTCGTCTCAGGATAAGAGAAACCCGTGAAAAAACCCCTAACCGAGAATCGAACTCCGGACGTTTTGAATGTGAGAATACTCACGCTACTCCTACAACTCAGAGGCGAGCATGTACCCTATTTTTAGCTAAGGAAATCTAAGAATATCTTTGGTTAAAAATATGACTTCAAACATAACTTATGTAACACATAATTGATGTTGATTAGGTATATAATCTTTTGTAAGGAAGGTCAACAAATTATATTTCATAATTTGTGTCAAAAAACTTGTACATTTTGAAGAGTGTTCTAAAAGGAGGAGAAATTTCGGATAGGTTGGTTTCATAAGGAAAATTCAAGATTGTATACCGAATATTGTTTATTACAAAAATAATGTTGATATAATCCAATTTGATTATAATAATCATACACTTGCCACAACATTGAGGATATCCTTTTCAGTTTTCACATTCGTACGTCCAGGCATGTTTCTAATTCGAACACACAGTTCATGTGCCCAGCGCAAACATCCCAAATACCCTAACTAAACTTCTCAAGATTTGTCTTCTTTGTGTATACTCATTTTAGCCACCTTCTTCTGCCTGTCATTTTGTTTGTCTTGATGTTTACCCTCTTTGAAGATTCTCCTAGTTCTTTTACAATTGCCCTCTTATATTTTAGCTTGTCTTGGGCTGAAGACCGAGGACTTTTCGTAGAAAGTTCTTTCTGATAGGGTGTAGATGTCGACACTGCTTGTTTTTTTTTTTTTTTTTTTTTTTTTTTTTTTCTCATCCACTTGTAGAAATAGGGTTAAAACTGGTGGTGGGTGCATTTTGAAATAGTGAAATAATGGCTCCAGAAAATTCTCCTGCATCTTACTCATCATTATCTGTTTTTTTTTCTCCTGCAGTGGTTTCCTGCGGGAGGAAGTCTACATCACCAAAAACGTTTGGGTTGAATGCAATTATTCCATGTTTCTCGAAAGCATTTATAGCGGTTTGCAGCTCGCACATAGGCTTTCTGAAATATTTTCCCGAATTTCAGACATAGTCTCAGCTTGGAATGAATGATTGTTCTGCCAGAGATCAATTTCTTGTGAGTTAAAACTTGTTGATGAGTACATGCAGCTGACGTCTGTAGCTAATGGGTACAATGTTGTCTTCCCAATTGAATAACATCCAAATTTCTTGTGTGCAAGTAGTGGCCATCTAAAATGAACACAACTAGATTCTGGCAGAAAGGTTTCACAGCTCCAATAAAATGTTGCAACCATTGTGTGAAGATGTGAGCCTATATCCATTCAGATGAGTGGCAGGCCACTACTGTCCTTGGTGATGTGCCTTCGTCCTCAATCGCATAATACGATAAAAGGAACAAATGCCACTACAGCACTCTTACAGGTAAAACCTGTAATCGCTCTGCAGGACAGCTAGCAACCTCTTTTTACCTTTCACATTCAGTACTTTAGATAAGCCCTTGAACTACACAAAAACAAGTATCATCCATATTATAAACCTTTGAAGGATCAAAGTTCAGGTTCAAACAGTAGAGATACTCTTTTTTTTTTTTTTTTTAATGAGAAATCCTTTGCTCTGTCTACTGAGATAAGCTCAGGCTTTCTAAAAGAATGTATTGGGTTACTTTTTAAAAATTCCCGCAGACATTTTTGCCAGCAATTTGCTTAACTGAAGCAAAAGATTGTTTGGGATTATTTCCGACAGCTAGCTGATATGCTAAAATTCGAATATCTCTCCTCCGTGACCCATAAAATCTGTCATCCATTACTTCGAAATATTTGTAAATTTCTTTTTCAAGATCACTTCCTAAAGCATATGTTCTGCCCTGCTAGAATTCAGTTTGTCACCCAAGTTTCCTGCCTTTATGTAATCTTGAAACACTTTGGACGCTTTTAGGTATCCCATTTCCTTATTTTTAATGGCTTCCCTGCCTTTTTCATGTTTTTCTCAGCCCAACGCGGGCATCTTCTGAAAAGAAATAAAGCATGCAATTTTTAAAATGACCCATTTTCGCATAGTTGAAATTAGGCGCTCTAGCAGTATCCGAAATTATATCCCCATTCACAATGAAATGTAAGCGCAGACGCAGCCGTAGCTCAACATGTTGCACCCATGTTATTCGATGTAAGTATTCACATAGACACACGAACACGCTACGCAATGCAATGGAATACAAGGATTTGCAAACTCCAAACTTTATCCCCTATAGAATGATCGCATCCCTTATAGTCAGTATATGTTACACTACGCACAAAAGCTGTTACTTAATAAGACATTTTCATTGGTTAATTTGTTTTCTTTCCCTCCGTTTAATATTTCTACCATATTCATGGCAGACAGGGAAGGCACCGTATTCCTCTAAAAAATTCGACACCCAAATTTCACCGGAAATCATGTCTTGAGGGCCGAATAAAAATAAGTATTTATAGAAAAAGGTCTGTGTGCGCTTTTGTGTCTCTTGTGAACAAGTTCACTCAACTAGCCTTTACATGAAACATTTTTAGATTTTATCTGAAAAGATTTGACAAAACATCATGCATTAAAGATATTTACATTAAATAAACGCAAACTTTATCCTTGCGATGCCTACATACATAAAATAATTCTGCATTCCTTCCTCTATGCATTACCTGCTTCAACAGCACACGATCGCAATGCGATATCTTACAACACCTACAGCATGCACATGCTCTTCTATTTGGCCGTATCGCGCCGTTTCTCATATCCCTCAAGAGGTTATGTAGACTCCTTATGAATCCGTAGCCTAGGGGTAACATGCTAGCCTCTGGTCTCCAAAGTCAGGTGTTCAAAACCGGCGGAGGAAGATTAAATTTTTTTGGCATGGTGTCCTTCGGAAGGAAAGTAAAGCCATTGGTCCCATGTCATAGATTTAGGGCACCTAAAAAAATATCAAGTCTAATAAAGGGGCCTGAGTAAAATTAAGCGGTCTTTCACGCCCAATATAGAATGGGACGTTGAGAAATACAGCAGTTAGAAGAGAGCGTCCATAAATAACACCCAATTTAATTTTGCGAATCTAGGCGCAGATGTACCCACCATCTGCGTCTAGATTTCTTGGCTCTCACAAATTGCAAGGCGCAAAGAGAAAATCTACATTTCATTAAAGGCGCAGTGTTATCACTTTCTGCAATCTCCATGCTTGCATTATTTTCAATATTTTGGTCAAACAATTATTGCCACGCCATTACCGCAAGCGCGAGGCCCACGAAAGAATATGTCGTGGGCCTCGGCGAGCGCTAGTTGTGTGTATGTAATTTGTATAACCTATTTATTCATTCATAAACGATTTTGGGAATTTTCTTATATGATACTAGTGTTTATGTTATTCGATTTGAAACTTGCGAGGCGCTTGGAAGATACCAGCATGTACTTAATTTACAGATCCAGAAACCCACGCCAACTTCTTGCGTTATGCTTACGACTGGATTGTGAATGCTCTTTTATCACGCTTGCACTTCTACTGCGTTACGTCTGCGCTTGTATCTGATTGTGAATGCAGCTTTAGGCAAGAGGGCTGGCTATAGGAGAGTCTTAGAGCCCACTTGGTTTTAGGCAAGACACCTGTAAACACTTGACAAGTATAGCTCAACTACTGAAACATGTATTGAATTATTGAATTTAAAAGCTATTCATACGTTTCAGTAAATTAGTCTCCGCAACAACAACAACACTGTACATGAAGCAAACACCCATGTATCCAAAATTAGGGCACCTTACCCTACTTCAACTCCGATTCAGTTTCTGATTTACAGATTAGATTCATATTTGCGCCGATCTTCCTTGCATTTATGGTTAATTTCCTGTAGGATTTAATAAGGATTTACACACTGTTATGACATGTTGCAATACAAAAAAGTATGTGCTTAAAAATACACACATACGCACAAACAAAGACCTTTTTCTAAAATTGCTCTTGCGGAAGATTCAGGAGTCCTCAAAACATGGATTTTCCGTGTTAAATCTCAGGATTGAATTTTTGGGTGGGATAAAATACCTTCTCTACCTACAATGTAGGTAGGTGCGTAGTACGTTGTCCTTGGTAGAGAAAGTTAACATCTGATGTGTTCTATTCATATGACTTTCCCACCTGTTCTGTGACAAACTATTCTTACAAAAGCATATTCTTATATCTACTTCATGTCAATCGAGATCGCTAGCAGAAATGGAATTACTGCTTAGTTTCTTCTAAGTAGAAGGAAAATAGGGAAATGCACCAAACTCTAAAGTGATAGTCATAACTTTTAAAAGCTGGTCACTATGTGATGTAATTGAAATTCGCTTCCTTTTGCATGACCAAAGTGATAAATGTGCATAATGTCTTTCCACTTGAGAAAAGAGTAAGTATTGGCAATTTTAAAACCAATAACAAGGAATATCTCGGGAGTAGTTAACTCAATAAAAAATATAGGTATGGCATAAATTGTGTGTTTTAACGAGATCTACATTTTTTACGGTTGCGAGTTATGCAAAAGTCATCCAGAATAAAGAGGGCTAAAGAGGTTACTCCCAGAAAATTCAAGATATACACTTTATTTGTAAATATCTTACACATATGTTATTAAAATCAAAACCGTTGATGCCATTTATGAAAAAAATTAAAAACTTTCCATGTAAAGGGTGAGTAATTAAATAAGGAGAGAGCTGGCGCATTGGCAAGTGAGCATATATGTGAAAGATAGGGAATTCAAGGAGGCTGTATATCCTAGCGTGAGCATACATGGGAAAGATAGGGAATTCAAGGAGGCTATATACCCTAGCGTCAGCATACATGGGAAAGATAGGGAATTCAAGGGTCATGCTAGGAGGAGGTTGAACTTATCTTAGACTCAGAGTATTAGGTGTATTTTTACAGGCCTTTGCGGTCCTCTTCAAGGCGGACTGCTTTGTTTTACATTAATTTGTGTGTTTTTTCCCCAGAATTTTGAAATGTTTATCGATTTTTGGTACCGCGGTGTGCCGTTTGAAGTCCATTTGCAGCGTTTTGCTGTGCTTTTTGAGTGTGTAGAGACCATTTATAGGTCCTTTCTGCGTTTTTGAGTGCTAGTACAGCTGTTTCGAATGCTTTTAATGACATTTCATGTCATATGGAAGGTGTTTAGGTCTCTAGGTCAGCTAGTTTCAGGGTAATTTTTAGACATTTTAGCTCTTTTTAACTGATTTCACGCCATTTTGTGGGCATTTAAGACTCTAAAGCTAGTATTTTAGGCTTTTTCAGACGTTTTTGCTCATATTTTCAGTGTTTTCTATTGATTTTTGACGCTTCTATAAGCTTTTAGTGTTATTTTTCAGTATTGTAGTGTTTCCATATGCATTTTTTCGGGATTTGTAAGATGATTTTAGTGTTGCTGCAGTTGTTTGAATGCTTTTTAATGCCATTCCATGTCATTTGGAAGATGTTTAGGACTCTTGGACAGCTAGTTGTAGGCTATTCATCAGACATTTTTTAGCTTTTTTCAACTGAGTTCATATCATTTTGTGGGTATTTAGAGTTCTATAGACAGGTAAATTAGTCTTTTTCAGACGTTTTTGCTCATATTGTACCTTATTTTTCTATGTTTTCTTACGCTTTTTAACACTTTTCCAAGCATTTTAATAGGTTTTAGCCTATTTTTTCAGTGATTGTAATGCTTTCACATTCATTTTTCAGGATTTTAATGGTGATTTGAGGGTTGTCATTTCTGTTTAGCATGTTATTAATGTTTTGCCAAGCCATTTGAAGAGAGTGTTTAGGTCTGTAAGACAGCTAGATTCAGGGTATTGATGAGATATTTTAGGTCTTTTCCATACATCTCGAACCGTTTTATTGGCATATAGGACTTTAAAACAGACATTTTAGCCACTTTCAGGTGTACTACTAATATTTTCCAGGATTTTAGTGTTTTGTAGTGGTTTTATCACTTTATAGACATTTTAGCACATTTTAAGTATACTTTGCAAAATTTTGCAGAGTTTTATGGCGCTTTGTGCCTCCTTCCAGATCATTTACGGCTTTTAAGATATTCAGAACTATAGAGTAGTGCTAAACCCTTGGGCAATAGGTATTGCAACCCACTTTGAATATATTTTTTGGAAGATTTTTAAGAACATTATGACAATGACGAAGGTGTGCTGCCGACATTTTTGCGCGTTTAGGAGCATTTTAACGTATTTAAGGCAATGTCCTTTTCATACGACCTTGTAGATCCCTTTTCTTACGTTTGATGGTGATTTGCCTCATTTTGTGACGGTTTGCGCCATTTTTCTACAACAATTTTATGTATTTTTTGCAGTAACTGATGTCATCGTTTCAGTTTTTCAGACATTTTTCACACAATTTGCTGTTTTATAGAATATGTTCCAGGATGATCTGATCGCTTTTATAGGCTATCTAGTATTTTATAGTTTTGACATGTTTTTTCATAATTCGCACCCGTTATGGTCATTTCTGTATTCTGTTACAATTTCTGCAGTCCTTTAAGAGTCATATTATATATCTGTTTTTCATACTGCTACATGTTCAGATGATAACTTGTGAAGCGAGGGGATATGTTTGTATGGTTCACGGTCTTTCTTGTAAATCTAACATAGCCTAACTTTTCGTTTTTTCCATTTTTTTATTTGTATGATGTCTCTCTTCATAGGATGTCGCTAGAATAATGTCATAAGCCTTTGTTGTTGAAGTGTTTATTGTTTTGGGAATATCATGTTTTCATCTTTAGGTTGCTTTTCACAGTCTATTTGCTTTTATTCAAGATGTTTTTTCTCTAATGATATCGACATTTTTTGTTGTTTCTGCTGAAGCGCTGAGCATATTTTCTGACTCATTGTTAGTATTTTTAGCTTTTAGTTTTTATATAAAGGACGTTTTAGGACCCCCCCCCCGAATCCAAAAAAAGCATTTTCAGAAAAACGTCTGCGTGTGTGTATGTCTGTTTGTGTGTGTCTGTAGACAGCATAGTTCAAAAACGAAAAGGCGGTTAAACACCAAACTTGGTATTTAAGTTAAGTATCGTCCAAGGATGCGACACAAAGATTTTCAAGAAAATACCCTACCCCTAACTACCCTTTACATGGAAAAATTTTCGAAAATTTTGTTTTTTTAAAAATGTCTCTAACGATTTTGATTAAAATACCACATATTAAAGCCATTTCCATCACAAAATGTATATGTTGAATTTTCTGGGAATAGCTTCCGAGGACCTGTTTATTCTCGATGGATTTTGCTGAATTTTGCATAGCTAGTACACCTTAAGAGATAGACAAAAACAACACAGAAAATGTAGAGCTCGTTAAATTACACAATTTATGTCGTATACATTTTTTTCGAGGAGTTTACCGTTTTCGAGATATTCATTGTTTTTGGTTTCAATTGTAAAGTACTTATACTTTTCTCAGACAGGAAGTGTCCGTTTTTCTTTTGTTCTCTCCTGGCCAAGCAAAGAAGCGATTTGCAATGTCAGTCGCATAATGACAGCTTTTAAAACATTTGACTATCACTTTAGCATATCGCATTCCTTTAGTTCCCTTCTACTTATAAGGAACTATAATAATAATAATAATAATAATAATAATAATAATAATAATAATAATAATAATAATAATAATAATCATATTCTACTAATCTTTATATCGATTAGCATTGTGTAGAAAGAAACTTATTTTTTGTAAGAAGGCTATTAGTAGAGCAGCTAGAGAAAGCCATGTGAGTGTGTGACACATCAGATTTTTAATTCAAGTGACCTCCAAGTATGTTTTCAGTGAAACCTTGAGAAATAGATTTTGAGCTAGAGAGCGTTAGAGATACAAAGAGATAGAGACTAGACTTGGTATTTATGCCGAATTTGCACATAAACTTTTTTTTTAAACTGAGGAAATTTGGTGGCGTTGTTGAATCATCATTCTAGTGTTATCTCATTTGAGATATAAGCTATGCATTCCGTTATGTCTGGCGGACTTTTAGCACGTCGAAGTGAAGTCCGCTGTACTGGCGACTCATTTCCTGCTTAGCTTGAGGGACGATTGTTGTGTAGGACGCGGCGGGGGCGGTCTTAAATATCTCGCACAAACAAGTCCGAATTGAAATCAATACCTCGCACATGTTCCATTTATGCCGCGGCTTGTTGTGAATAGAGGTGAAATGTCTTTCGATGCAAATTACATTACATGCACGAAGGGGAAACGTCAGTTACAATTTTATGAGATCGGCGGAATATTTTCAGACAGCGGCAGCTATCAGCCGGACAAGGATTTTCATGAATTATAGAAAGTAACGGATTCGTATAACAGATATTCAATAGTAGTATCATGAGCGCGTTTTATCTTGTAAAAAATATCGCGATCAGGCGCAACGTGTAAGGCTATATGTTGATAAAATATGTAATAAACAATATTACTGACAGGCGTGACTTGCATTAGGAGGTCCCAGGTTCGATTCCCGGCAACCGCTCACTACGAACCATAGGTTTTTGGGAGTTTTCCCAGCGATGGGTTCCGGTGCAGCGTGGCAGAGAAAATGATTCTCTTTGTTGAATTTATTCTTTGGACCACCGCTTAAGGGGGGGGGGGTGAAGCGTTGGACACTTTAGGTGAGGTGGGAGATCCTGCTCTGCCTGTCCGACTGCTGGGGGTGGGGGAAGGTCTCAATCTGGAGTATATAGGAACACTGTCATTGCTCTTCCCCTATAATATCGCACAGGTAAAACCGCTTTTAGCGGTTAGGTACTGTGGCGACTTACACTCCGCCCAGGTAAACCTGGGCGACCTGTTCTTGGACTCTGGACTCTGCCGTCACTCTTGGTTCCGGCCTACTGGGTCTCCTCACACTTCAACCCTTTCTCCCTGGAGCATTATTTCTGGAGGCAAAGGTAGAATATCCTTACTGGATCAGTGACAAGTTCCCTCTGAAAATATCCTATACCTAATAACTAATATTAACAAAATGAAAATAATAGGTATATGTATTAATAAAATGATTTAATTGAATTTACTGCATACCAATGATATACAGCTCTACTGTTTTCTATGCCTTTAAAGAAAATTTTGTTTCCCTAGTTTACAAATCTTAACTTTCAAACACAGTCCTGCAAAATCAAGTCTGGTCTTCCTCAAGGAAGTATATGGGGTCCTCTACCATGCCTCATCTATTTCTCTACTTTCTGGCATCTAACGAAGTGATAGATGCTCAATTTGCCGAAAATGTGCCATATCTCAGCAAGGGAGATGGTAAAACATCTTCACTTAAATTACATATGTACGTAGACAAGTTGAGGAGTGGTGTAAATAATGGAAGATAATAATGAATGCAAAAAAATAAAAATCTGTGGAATTCATATCAATGTACCAAGCCACTGCATAAGTCTTTGTGGCGAGGATGTCCCACAAACTGAAACCTTGGGCTAATGTTAAGACACAATTAACATGGAAAATCACATCTCTGATGTAGTAAGAAAAATTAGAAACAGAATCCACCAGATACATTATTTAATATGAGAAAAGTCCTCTCTCCCACTAAAATAAAAAGAATGATCTACCTCTCCTTGGTTCAGCTTATAGGGACATATGGATGTAAAATTTGGGGTTCTTCATTTGATTCACAGATAAAAAGAGTACAGTTTCTTTAAAACCGTTTCTATCAACTCATAACAATTGTATCATGGTACACCTGCAACACAACCATCCACCAGGATCTTCAGATACCACTGCTACAATCTTGCATGACTACTATACGAAGCTCTAAAACAAGTTCGCCAACCATTCTAATGCACTGCTATACACGATTCCTCAACACCTGCCAGCAACTTGAAGAGACAGAAGATTAAAAGAAAGCATCATTCAGACCTGGAAATTTAATATAAGGCCTGTAATTGGATAGGGCCCTTGTCATGTTTCAAGTTGTGATAATGCCATGTAATGAGCATAATTGTAAATTATTAAATGTAGAATAAAGTTATTAGATTAAAAAAAAATATCTTTATTGCAAATGAGGTGCAACTATCATGTTTCAACAAATTTTCAGTGATAATCATCTGTGAATGGGTAAATAAAAGGGATTTAAATTGAGTTGATGAATTTAAGGACCTGAGTCAAGAAGTAACATATTGGGTGTTACATTCTATGCAAAAAATCTATCTAATTATGTGAAACTTGGTATAAAAGATGCATTAGAGCCTGGTTAGAACATAAAACTACGGTATCTTAATGGGGCAGTCGACTGAAAACTAGAGGTTTTGGAGCAAATTTGTGAATTTATATATTACTATGAAATTCTGGTTTCTTTCTCTATTTAAAAGTTTAATAATTGTTTAACCTGGGCTATTACTAAAAAATTTAAGATATACATTTTATTTCCCAGTTAAAGATCTTTAATACAATATAATATTTTATTCAAAATTGTAGAGCTGTTTTCAAGAAAATAAATATTTCTTTAAATTTTTCTATGTAGGGTAGTTTTGTGTGGGAGGATTTCACTAAAAATCTTTGTGTTGTGTCCTTGGAAAATGCTGCATCATGTTTGGTATTTTATTGAGTTTTCACCTTTGAGCTATATTGTTCTCTCACTCTCATACTCACCCACCCCCACCCACCCCCACCCCCTCACACACACAGTCCTTTTACTAAAATGCATATTTCCAGTGAAATCTAGACATCAAATTTGGGTGGAATGCAAGACCTCTCTATGTACTTGGTACAGAAAATCTATACAAATCTTTCTTGTGAACAAAGCATTTATGATATTAAGAAGTATGTGAAAGATGAACTGTGATCTCACAAAATTTGGAAGGATTAAATTGTACATAATGTGTTTTTATAATTGTAATTTTTGCAGGTTTAGAAGTCATTTTTATAGTGAGAGTTCCTCATGTTGAAATAAAATATTATTATTAATGGCTTTTGTACAACTGTATTATTACAAGAGATATAAATCTGATATGTTCCATTCACATGGCTTTCTCTACATTTCTGCAACAAATTATTGTTAAAACACTTATGCTTCTTTTTACTTCATGCTAGTCAAGAAAAAATTAGCCAAAATAGTCTTATTACTTACTTCCTTGTTAGTAGAAGGGAAATAATGGAGCAGCATAGGCTAAAGTGTTAGACAAAAGCTGGTGACTGAAGTTCCTCTGTTTGTTTGGACAGGAGTTGACACATTCCTGTACGAGAAAAGTATAACTTTTTCAAAGCTGAAAACAATAACAAGGAATATTTCAGAAACGATCCACTCCACGAAAAAAAAATATATATATATGTGTGTCTAGCTCTTACAGTTTACCAATTACACAAAATTCCGTAAAATTCTTCCAGAATAAAGTAATCTTCAGAGGCTGTTCTCAGAAAATTCAAGATATACATTTATTTGTCAGGTAAATATCTTTAAAATACAATATTTTAATCAAAATTTTCGAAAGTTTTTCCATGTAAAGGGAAGTTGGGGGTGGAGGATATTTTCTTGAAAATCTTTGTGTTGCATTCTTGGAAGATACTGAATTTAAATATAAACTTTGATATTTAACAGACTTTTCATTTTTGAGCTAAGCTATCCACAGACACACACACATGCACACAAACCTTTTTCCAAAAATGCTTTTTTTGGATTTAGGAGCACCCAAAACATTTATTTCCAGTGAAATATTGGTATCTACTTTTTGGGTGCATTACAATATATTCTCTATCCACTATGTAAATATATCGGACTAGAAAAAGTAAAAAAGCCTGCCTTGGTAGTGTGTCTGCTTCATATTCAAGAGGTCACGAGTTCAAGTCTTGCTTAGGGTGAGTTACCCAGTTATTTTTTGGGGTTTTCCCTTATTCTGGGAAAACGAATGACAAGTAACTTTATGCTCCAAAAGCATCATTTCACCAATTTCATTCATTATCCAATATGACCAACTGTTAAATGACTTTAAGTTACATTTAATAATAAAAAAATCTGATGTGTTCCATTCACATGACTTTCTCTATATCTGTTACAAACTGTTGTTAAAAAGCTTATGCTTCTATTTACTTCATGCTAACCGAGAAAAAATTAGCAGAAATAGTCTTATTACTTGCTTTCTTGCAAGTAGAAGCAAAGTAAGGGAGTACCATAGCTTAAAATGATAGTCAAAAGCTGGTTGCTATATGACTGAAGTTCCTTTGTTTGTATGGACAGGAGTAGATACATTCTGTATGAGAAAAGTATAACTTTTTCAAAACTGAAACCAAAAGCTAGGAATATCTAAAAAATGATCAACTCCACGAAAAAAATATATATAACATAGATTGTGTGTTTTAACGTGCTCTACATTTTTTGTGTGGTAAGTTTTTGGCCATCTCTTATGGTTTAGCAGTTATGGAAAATTCTGTAAAATTCATCCAGAAGAAAGTAGTCTTCAGAGGCTATTCCCAGAAAATTCAATGACACATTTTATTTGTTAGGTACATTTATATACAATATTTTAATCAAAATTGTTAGCCATTTTTAAGAAAATCAAAATTTTCGAAAAAAATTCCATCTAAAGGGTAGTTGGGAGTGGGGGGATTTTCCTGAAAATCTTCATGTCGCATCCTTGGAAGATACCAAACTTAAATACCAAGTTTGGTATTCAATGGTCTCTTCATCTTTGAGCTATGCTGTCCACAGACACACAAACACACACACAGACCTTTTTCTGAAAATGCTTTTTTTTTGGATTCAGGGGGAACCAAAACATATATTTCCAGTGAAATCTTGATATCAAATTTTTGGGTGGAATACAATACCTTTTTTATACACTATGTATATAGTACATGTAGAGAAAGTAAAAAAAAATCTTAGTGTGCAAAATTCATTATATCATTAAGTCACATGTGGTTTGATTTTCAAATAATTTTACCCTTTTAAACTGTTTCAAAAATGCTTACAACCTACTATTATTTCCCAAGTTTTGATTAAATACCAACCTCTCAACAAAATATTGGAGTGCAAGAGAGCTTCATTAGCCTGGCTTCCTTGTCATTAGATACCAACCAAATGCAAGTCACTGTTTTTTCTCATTATGCAAAGAGATGGAATTGCAAACCAATAAATACAGCAAACCACTCTACCAGGTACAATGTACATAGTAAGTAGATATATTAAATTCTACCCAAAAAATTTGACACCAAATTTTCGCTGAAAATGCAAATTTTGAGGTCTCCTGAATTAGAAATAAAGAAAAGAGAGAGAGAGTGTGTGTGTGTGTGTGTGTGTGTGTGTGTGTGTGTGTGTGTGTGTGTGTGTGTGGGTGTGGGTGCATGCGAACAGCATAACACAAAAAAATAAAAATTGGTTAAATCCAAACTTGATATTTAATTTCAGCATGTTCTAAGAGTGTGACACAAAGATTTTTAAGAAATTTCCCACCACCTCAAACTACCCTTTATATGCAACATTTTTCAAACATTTTGATTTTCTCAAAAGTAGCTCTAACAATTTTGATTAAATATAGTATATTTAAGATATTTTATGCCAAATAAAATGTATATCTTGAATTTTTAAGCAACCTCTGAAGACTTCATTCTAGACGATTTTGAATAAGTGGTAAACCATAAGAGATAGAAAAATTTTTCTGCACTAAAAAGGTAAATCTTGATAAAACACAAAATTTACTTCAAATACATTTTTGAGCTAGCTATTTCAGAGATATTCTTTTTTGACTAAAATTTTAAAATACTAATACAGTTCTCAAATGACCAATTATTCATTTTCATTTCTTTTGGCCATGTAAACAGAACAGAATTTCATGAATTAGGGTCAAGCTCTTAAAAGAATTGACTAGTCTTTGCGTGGTGTATTTGCTTATTTTTCATAGAGTTGACTTTTCAGAGATATTCCTTGTTATTGGTTTCGGTTTTAAAATACTTAACTTTTCTAATACAAGAATCTGTCTCAACTCCTGGCCAGCAGTTTACAAATTCCTGTATGAGAAATGTATGTTTTTCATAGCAGAAACCAAAAATAAGCAATGTTACAAAAACGACGAGCTCCACGAAAAAAATGTATATAACATAAATTGTGTGATTTAACGTGCTCTACATTTTTTGTGTGTTAAGTTTTTGTCCATCTCTTACGGTTTAGCAGTTATTCAAAATTTAGTAAAATTCATCCAGAATAAACTACTCTTCAGAGACTATTCCCAGAAAATTCAAGATATACATTTTATTTGTCAGGTGAATATCTTTAATATACGAAATTTTAATCAAAATCGTTAAGAGCCATTTTTGAGAAAATCAAAATTTTTGAAAAAAGTTCCATATAAAAGGTAGTTGGGGGTGGGGGGATTTTTCTTAAAATCTTCGTGTCACATCCCTGGAAGATACTAAACTTAAATACCAAGTTTGGTATTTTACCGACTTTTCGTTTTTGAGTTATCGTGTTCATAGACACACGGACACACACACACACACACACACACAGACCTTTTTCTGAAAATGCTTTTTTTAGATAAAGGAGACCCTAAAACATATATTTCCGGTGAAATCTCGGTATCAAATTTTTGGGTGGAGTGCAATACATTCTCTATACACTATGTACATAGTGCCTATAGAGAAAGTAAAAAATTTGACTATCGCTTTAGCCTAATATACTCCCTTATTTCCCTTTTACTTACAAGCAAGCAGCATGACCATTTCTAATGTTTATAACAATTGCATGAAGTACATAGAAGAATAAGTTTTTTTTAAAAATAATTTGTTACAGAGATGCTGAGAAAGTCATGTCAACGGAACACATCAGCATTTCTTTGATAGAAACCAAAACCCTTGTAGAGTACATTTATTTATATAAAATATTTCCAAAGCAAAAGAATTAGGAAACTGTGAAATAATTATTAACTTGTGAAATCTTGCTAAATATTGCCCAGTATAATACAATAATATATATTGTAATGAAAAGGGCCCACCTTCTCTTTATATCAATTACTGACACTAAAAATAGTAAACTTAAAAATTGGAAGAAGCAACTCTCTCCATAGCACAAACAATGTTAGTCAAATAGGAGGTAAGAAACAAAGTGGTACCTGGACCAAGTGGAGAATCTATAAAGTTCAGATTTCAAGGTTGCAGCAATAATAATCGGTATTTCTCTGTGGAGAAGAAAACAATCATTGATTTAGAATCCTAAGAAAATAACTGAAATGAAGTTTGTACCTGATGTCAAGTGGAACACAGTTTCTCTGCTTTCAAGCACATTTTAACCTGAGAATCTTTCAAAGTACTTCATTGTTTAGTATCATACTAGGAGTGCAAATTGAAGATTTTTACACATGTATTGTTTAAAATTAATTATGTGCCTTTAGTATACCTCTAGAGCAAAATAAATTTACTGAGAACTTTTGCATGCACAGTTTCAAATGAAATTGCATTTTCAGGCTATAATAATCTTGAATTAGTATACTCAAAACTTAGCACATGTAATGTTTGAAATGAATTTGTTTTTTTCAGCGCCATACTAATTGTAGTTGTAATGAAATACATACTGAAGTTACAGCTAAATTAGTTTTTTACAATTTAAAGTTAAAGTGTTTTGAACATGTCATATCCAATAATTTATACAAATATATATTCTATAAATTCCTAAATTGAACATATATGTTCTATAAAGCCCTAATACACTGACAAAGACCCTAATTTTCATTTCTTAAAACATTAGATTTTTTTTTAGTCTGTATCCATTCAGTTTTTTATCACATCATTGATCGACTATGGATTTTCAGATTAGCATACAGTATCCTTCTTTTAAAAAAGAGCCACCCTGTGGATGAGTGGTTAGAACCACTTGCCTCTCACAAAGGCAACCCGGGATTGATCACAGGTGACTGCATGTGGCATTTGTGGTGGACAGTAGCTCTCAGAGTTCTCCGGTGCTCTATCTTCATTCCCTGTATCATCAGTGTCTATGCCTGCGGTGTCATATCTAGTGGGTGTTCAAAATAAAAAAAAAAAAAAAAAAAAAAAAAAAAAATAAAATAAAATAAAAAATGTGATATGTTTCATACACATTGCAGTTTCTCTAGCAGTTCTGCAAACAAGCTATTAGTAGAAAAACGGTCTCATATAAGTATAAGGGAAATACAGATATACACTAGGCTAAAGCAATAGGAAATCTTTTAAAAGCTGTTTTATGCGATTTTCATTGATTTTGGTTCCCTTTCCATGCCCAGGAGTAAAACAAAACAGAGATGAAACAGATAAGGGCTTCCCATTTGAGACAATTTATTTTAAATTGAAGCCAATATCAGGATATATTTTTGAAATGTTTAGCTCTAAAAAAAAAAAAAAAAAAAAAAAAAAAGATGTATTATATGACATAAATTGTGTGTTTTAATGAGATCTATATTTTTTTTGTGCAGCAAGTTTTTGGCTCTTACAGTTTGCCAGGTATGCAAAAGTCATTCAGAATAACGAGGACTTCAGGGACTACTCCCAATAAATTCAGGATATACATTTTATTTGCCATGTGAACGTCTTTAATATATGGTATTTTAATCAAAAACCTTTGCCATTTTTTTAAAAAAAATTGAAAAATTTTCCATATAAAGGGCAGTTTGGAGGTGAGGTAATTTTTCTAAAAATCTTAATTTCTATCCTTGGAAAATACTAAACCTAACTACCAAGTTTGATATTTAACCAACTTTCTGTTCTTTTATGCTGTCTGTACACAAACCCCCTCGACCTTTTTTTTTTGGGGGGGGGAGGGTCAGGGGTCCTCAAAGCATGTATTTCTGGAGAAATCTAGGTATCAAACTTTTGAGTAGAATACAATACCTTCTCTACCTACTATATACATTGAACATAGTACTCGATAAGGAAAGTAAAATCTGATTCTCAATTATATTTTCTCTTTCTTTTATGTACCTACATCAAAATATGTCATAAAACTTCTTTCTGCAAAAATTTATCTCAATTAACATGAGGAAGATAGGAAAAAAATTGCGATATGTTTCATTCACACAATTTTCTTTTTCTGCAACAAAGTATTCACAAAAGCTTATTTTCTATTTAATGATAATCAACTTAAACATTAGCATAATTTGCTTATAGGTTCATGGGAAATAAGGGAAGCACTAGGCCAAAGTGATATTCCAATCAATAGCTCATTATGTGATGGCCTTGAAATTCTGATCTATTTGCATGACAACAGTGAAAAAAAGAAAAGCAAAATATATGAAAACTTCTCATTTGAAGAAAGTGTAAGTATTGAGAAACTTAAACCAAAAATGAGGAAGAAAAGTATGTAACAAAAATTGTGTTTTAATGAAATCTACATTTTCTGTGCCATAAGATTTTGTCTCTCTCTTATGGTTTATCAGTTATACAAAAGTGTCTACTATGAAGAGGACTTTGGAGGCTATTCCCAGAAAATTCAAGATATACATTTAGACATGTTAATATCTTCAATATGTGGTATTTGAATTAAAATTGTTAGCTCTTTTTTTAAATAGAACATTTTAAGAACATTTTTATGTACAGGGCAGTTTGAGGTACTTTGAATTTCTTGAAAATCTTTAAAGATGCAGAACTTAAATACAAAATTTAGTACTTAACCGACTTTTCATTTTGGAGTTATGCTCTCTATCACACACATGCCTTTTTCTACAAACACTTGAGTAATTCATGAATGCTCAAAACATGCATTTTTAGTGAAATCTTGGAATCAAATTTTGGGGCGAAATAAAGTACAATCTCTAAGTGCATGATAGAGAAAGTAATACGCTTCATAAGAATAGTTTGTAGTGCCGAAGTTATATAAAAATGAGCAATGAGTGAGTAGAAATAGCAATGTAATCGAACATATCAGACTTTTTTAATGACAGAGGCACACTTCCCCCATATAATAAATTGTTAACTAATATTTGTACTTAAAAGTAGCTTTGAGTAGAATTATGGATAAGCTGTTAATATTAATTGGTTATCCAATTTTACAAGGTTTTAGCAGTTCCTGTGCTATTATATGGGTCTGAATGCTGGACTCTTAAATACTCTTTTGAGATGCATTGAAGTTGCAGAAATGAAATCCTTAATTATGACAGCAACCAGTTCTTGACAATTCCTCTAGCCTGTTGTATTTCCTTATTCCTCTTCTACTTACAGACAGTGAAATATGTAATAAAACCATTTCTGCTAATGCTTATCTTGATTAGCCTGCAGTAAATAGAAGAATAAGCTTTGGTAAGAATAGTTTGTTGCAGAATAGCTAGATCACATCATAATTTTTAAGAATTTCAAAAACAGGAAAAATCAAGTTTTTGTTTGAACATGAACATGATGTTCCCTCTACGTACTACAGGTAGAGAAAATAGAATTATTGTACTTCTGGCTAAATGCTCACATGGGCTAGGAGGGTGACACGAAAACTTATAGAAAATCAAACAAGGATTAGTTTTAAAAATGTAAAGATTTTACTTTTTTTTAAATACAGTCGAATTTGATTAATTTGAACGTTTTTAATTCAAGCTTTTAGCATGGTCCCTTGATATTCCTATACAAATCAATGTTAAAAAATCTTCTGTAAATCGATATTATTTTGTATAATTCAATATAATACTCAATGAGAGAGAGTGAAAAATTATAGGTTAGTCAAACTTGTTGGATAAATTCCAGGAATTATGCCATTCCCATTCCCTTGCTAAATTCCAGGAAATGCATCATATTGTAGTTCCAATTCCCTCTTCCGCTGGTAAGGAATGTGGATTACTCAAGTTTCTTTGTGCAATTCAAAGAACTTATTACCAGTCAAGGCACTTGTTATCACTGTGAACACTGCACCCCTTTCCATTGTGTCTACCTGCGGTCACATGTTGGTCTATATTTGCAGCAAATAACTTCCCACGCAGTAAAGTGAGAACTTTTAAACAGTGTACACAGTTACATCAAAATCATCAGTGTGCGTTTAAGTAGTGAACTGAACCGATCATGGCTCTCTCCAAACCTAAATGTGTAAATTACAAATCTCTTACTTTAGCTGAAAAGGCAGCAGCCATTCACAAAGTGAAGAAAGTTTTTTTTTATAAAAAAAGTGACTTTGCAAGAGACTTTGGAATTCCCCAGAATACACTGCCTACGTACCTCAAAAATAAGGATAACATTTTGATTAGTGTATTACAAACAGTGGCGAAAGTAAAAAGAATAGCAAAAGAGCCTGAAAATCCTGACGTTGACAAGTGCATTAAAAAGTGGTTCAAGCAGGCACAGGATAAAACAATTCCAGTAAGTGGACCCCTTATCACAACAAAAGCAGCGGGATTTGCATTGCAATTGGGAAAAACTAACTAATTAAGGCAAGCAGTGGATGGCTGGATGATTTTAAAAAGTGAAACAGCTTTTCCTTTAAAACTATTTGTGGAGAAAGTGGAGGTGTAGACCAGCAAGAGGCCAATTTCTGGAAAATGAATTTGGTAGAGTGGATTCAAGACAAAAATGCAAACATTAATTTCAATGTTGATGAGACAGGGCTGTTTTATAAATCTTCACCAGATAAAACACTTGTATTTAAAGGAGAATGATGTAGTGAGGGAAAACTTAGCAAAGAATGCATCAAACTCCAGATTGGTGCCAATATGGATGGCACTGAAACGCTTCCATTACTAATGATCTGCATCTGGCAGTCCAAAATCTTCTGTTAGAAATGAATTTGGACAAAAGTGGCAAATTCAAAATAAATGTGCTTGAAGCAGCCTGTATGTGTAGTAGTGCATGGCACCAAGTGAAATCAAACACCACAGACAACTGTTTCCAAAAGGCTGGCTTCTGGCATATTGGATTTTAAGGTCTTGAAGAAAACAAAATAATTGCACCTACACTTGAATACTGAGATGTAAATTCTTAAACTGATGTTCTCTATGAGGATTTTGTGAACATGGACGATGAATTGGCAGTTGTGGGGAGCTAACCAATGTAGACATTTTAGGCAGACACACGAACTGTATCCTATCTTTAGATGAAAAAGAACCAGAACCCAGAGAACAATTCCTACAATTGCTGAGGCCATGGATTATTTACAACAACTAAGATGTTATGTTGATGGACAGCAAACTGTGAGTGAAACAATGTTCCAATCAACAATTACTAATAGTATTTGACCTGGTACTTTAGCAATTCGATTAGCTGCTAATATAATTGCAGGTCACCTTTAAATAACACTTTTAGGAAATACTGGTAGAACAATAATAATATATTTTACCATTCCTTATTATTACACAAATTCTTCTTTTAACCTTAAAATCTGCAGTAGCTATTATTCCACCATATAAACTAGAAGAGTTTTGTGTGAATGAAAGGTTAAATGCTAAAAAAAAATAAACAAAGATATCAAGTTTCTTTAAAAAGTTTTGAATCTGAACTGAACCTGAGTTTTAACATGTACACACTCTAATGTTGTTCTTCCTATAATTTCATTTAATTACACATTTAAAAACATTTTTAAAAAATTAAACTTTTGTAATTCAAAATCCTGAATAATTCAATTTTTTTTTTTTTTGGTGCCTTCAATTTTGGATTAGCCAAGCTTGACTCTATTTCCCTTTAACTTCATACACTTTTGCATTTGATGTAACCAACCAGGTTTTTACAATATTCCACTGCTTCATCTGATAACAAAAAAGTGATTCAATGCATTTTATCTTAAAGTTTTGGAAACAAAAAGAAATCACAAGTTGCTAGGTTAGGGATGTTTGCTTCAGGGTCCTGGTGCTGATCTTTAGGGCATCCAGATATCCAGTTGCTAGTTTTGCTGAATATGATGTGTTGTAATGATATAAAACTATTTTTCGTTTTGTGGATTTTTCAAAAACTTTTATCAAAAATTTGCAGTAAAGACATTTGTATACCAATTGGCAGTAAAAATATGAATATCTTCTAATACAATAATAGCAAGAAATCCTAGATTTCTCACCAATAATGAATTTCCAAAACAAAATACTGCTTTGGAATCTTTCTAGTTTTTTCCTGCACCAATCAATGTGTTAGTGCTGTGATTGGGAATCAGTTTATGTGTAAACTATTGAATAAAAGTTTCCTCACATCTAACTTTTGATGCACAAAATTTTGGAAGCATGTTGATGCACAATATTTAACTCACACCAATGCTCAATGTTGCCTGAATAAATTCATAAGATGTTTCTTGAACTTCTTCAAGCACTGCTCAAACAGCTACCATATTTTAATTAGTAACAGCAGTTCTTGGGCAACCATTCATAAAAATCATCCATAAGAAAAAAAACAGTTTTTTTCAATTTGCAATTATAAATTGTTGCTTATATGAGGCTTCTTCCTCAAATGCATTTTTAAGGTGAACGTCACATTTTTGAGCATTATTATTTAAAATTTGAAAAATAAAATATCATAGTCTGGAATGTTCTCTAGTCAAATTCATTTTTGAGTGAACACAAAATCCTTATTATGATAATTAACAAACTATTAATCAAAATTAAATCAACTTGTAAAGCATTAGAAGGTAATTGTCAGATATACCTAACAAATTTAATTTGTTTTTAGAAAAATGGCATTCTATATTTTGCCCTTCTACAAGCAAAATGGAATAAAGGAAATAGGAACTATCAAATGAAGACAGGATAAGAGATTAATGGCAAACAAAAGACAAGCATGCTACTAAAGTAAATATCTTAATCTTTAATAATATTATAAGTAAAAAAGAAACTACATACTGATGTTTGGATGAATTGCTGCTTTGAACACATCTGCATTGAATGAATTTATGATATTAATGAAATCTCTCACATCTACTGTGCATATGCGGTTGGAACTTGGCAAAACATTGCTTAGGGTAAGAGCTGCTGCATAAGTTATTATTTCTTGTTGACTATTAAAATTCAGTACATGTAGCAGTTTTTCTTTAGTCTAATGTGCAGGAATCCAGTTGATATACTATTCAGTGGTTTATGTTGGTAAGTGAATACCAAACTCCCTCTGCCATGTCCACTCCTTATCTGGTTCTAGAATTCCATTTAATGTTAGTCTTAATCTCCACCTTTTTCTTCACTCCTGAGTCTAAAACCAGTCTATTTTCATAGCTTAATGTTTGAGTGCAAGACTTTTGACATCAAACTAATAGGAGATGGACTCCTCAAGAAGAACACATCTTGAATTTTGCAAAACATACCTTCTAGCTACTCAGGTGAAATATTTTTGAACTCCTCCCATTTTGTTAAGTCATCTAAGCCTGACCACTGTTCAGGGCAAATACAGACATTTACTGATTTAAGAACCAGTAGTGGCATATAATGAAGATGTCCCTGTGAAAGTTTAGCATATGTGACAGGTGAATTGCCCATGTAGGATGTAGCTATTACCAATCAGTTAAACTGCAACATGTTCCAACTGAGGGCATCATGACAGATTCTAAGCCTATACACAAAGATTCAAACTTCCTTGTTCATATTAGTTTCTAGAGTTGAGATCTATCTCCAGTTAAAATGGAGTAAATAAATAATAAATAAATGAGCTTAGCCAACAAGGAAGAAATCAAAATATATGCATGTAAGATACAATTAAAAACCTTATTGAGCAGTTAGAATTGTGGAAGGGGCAGCTGTATCATTTTCTCTCTTTGCAGCCCCTCCAAAATACAAATGAGAATAATAAATATGAGGCAATTCCATTACTAGAAAATCTAAAGAGTAAACAATTTGACAGAAAATGTTTCTGACATGAGAGTCAAATGAGAATAATAAATTTAATGAGCAAATTCCATTACTAGAAATTCTAAAGAGTAAACAATTTGCCAGAAAATGTTTCTGACATTTTTGTAAATTCTATGCATGCCGAACCTACAAGGCTATTTGGATTTATACAAATGATACAGTTTTGAAATACTTATGTTAAACACGGTGTGATCTATAAACAGTTATCTGTTGTAGCATACACTTTTAAGATTCTTTGTAGCTAATCTTGGCCATGTTTATTTCTAAATATTTGTGTGAGTAAATGTTTTAACAAATGAATTATGCCCAGTCAAAATACAGATGTTTGATTGAGGAAAATCTGTTGGTGCAGCTGAAAATATCTCTATTGGAACTAACTCAATTTTAACAAAATAATTGCAAATGTAAAAGTGTAATTAAAAATTCAATGTTGTTTGTATTATTTTACCATTTTCTAAACTGTATACAAAAGAAATCAGTGTAACTCATATGTATTAACTTAATCTGCTTGTCAAGTTCAAATACTATTTGCAGAACGATTACCAGGTGAAAAACTTCTAGGTCATATAATAATCCATAATCTTTATAATAGATTTTGGGCCATGTGATGTTGATCATTGTTTAGAGGAGTCCTCCAAAAAGCTGCTTACACCTCTTTCAGCAGAGATTTTTCTCAATGGTCAATGACTATGTATGCTATAAAGTTATACCATATTATAATGACACATACTGTTCAAGCGTGCAATCCTATGCATAGATGAACATTTTGTGAGTGGAGTTAATGGTTTATACAACAGTGAAATGTGCCCATACTTAATATTTTTTTCAGACAAGCTTTAGTTATATCTGAGATTCCCTTCCAAGTCCAAATTAATGCTGTATAATGCATCATGAACACAGAAGACATTAAGGCCAGTTTATTTCAAGCCAAGAGTTGATGCCCCAATATAGACATGTACATTTATCTACATTTTACCCATGCATTTTGGTAATCATGTAGCTCAGCAACAGTAAGATCTAGAATTGAACAATTAGTTTGCACTGCTTATATTGTACTTTGCTCAAGATGTTTAAATCTATTTAATTATTTACAATGCTTTAAAAGTCCTGTGTAATTTCTCATTTTAATTTTTGGCAGCAGTTCTTACCCTGTCAAATGCTGCACAAGTTTCACACATTAAAAACAGATATACACTCACAAACAAATCACATTCTTTTGCATCAGAAAAAAAGAATTATTGATTGGAATGAAGACTTAATGATAATAGAAGTACAAAGTAAAGTTTGAGCACCATTCTTATTAGCACTACTTTTTTTTTCTTATTTCTTTGTTTCCCATTTTTTCTATTTATTTTACAAGATTCCTCAGTTGTAAATTTCACAAACCTTTAGCACGATTTATTAATTAAAATCTTTCTTTTCAAGGAATCAATATGTGTTACCACATATTCTTCAGAAATTTTTTCACAAATTGCAAGGCTGTTCCAACAATACATTTTCTTTGATATAGTGTTTTTATTGTGCACAAGTCAATGACAATTATTGCAGTATTACATTGTACATCTTAGAGCAAGTGATGGTGATACCTATGATATTGCTAAGGGGTTGATTGGGATACATTACTAAAATGAAGTAGAATATACTTCTGATGTTTCTAGCTATAACTTCTTCTCATAACTCACATAATATTTTTAATACTTTTTCAATTTCCCAATATTTATAAACATAGTTCAAACCTGCAAATCAGAAAAGCAGTCAATACATTGGATGGCCGAAATTGACAATATTCATTTTTGTCTGTAATGGTAGTGCCATGCATTATTATAATCCTGACCAAATGAAGTGTTACCATGTAAGAATGAGATGCCCTTCAATTAATATTAATATAGTATGAGGTAACTGAAATTACAAATGTATTCAGAAAAGTACAACACATATCTAAATATAGTATGAGGTAACTGAAATTACAAATGTATTCAGAAAAGTACAACACATATCTAAATCCACCGGTACAGCATGCATTCAAAATATCCACCCACATGGTTTATAATTATCCTTAGACTGTTGAACATATTGATGAATACAAGTTGTTGCAAACACAAAAATGACTGATTCTTCTCCCGTAATTCGAGAACACTCCAGGTGGTTCATGTGATTAGAAAACATATTCCTATAGTATTCGGTCCATCCTGATGCCCAACTCTATATGAATGGAAATAATGCTCAATGATAAAAAAACTTCTCCCCTGTTGTGAGAACTATAATTGTAACACAAACCCCAACAACTGAATATGCAATTTGTCAAAAATGAAATTCAATTTTATTTTCTTTAACTGCTGTGGTTCTCAACATCCCATTCTATATTGGATGCGAAAGGTCATTTAATCTTGCTCAGAGGCCTCTTTATCAGGCTTGAGGTTCTTTTACATGTTGTAAATCTACAACATGGGACCAACAGCTTTACTTCCCTTCCAAAGGAAGACATGCTAAGGATTTTTACGGTCCAAAAAATCTATCACCCTCTGCAGGTTTGAACCCTCTACCTTGGGACAATAAGTCAGTTATTATACAGAATAAACAAACACTTGGTTGCTATTGAAACCAACAACAAATGTGCTATAATTTCAGTTATCTTTGTTTTGCTGCATAATGTAAAAACTAATGGAGGAAACATCAGCATAATGTTACCTTATACTAACAAATACTTAAAGAAAAGAAATAAAAAATAAATCCAATGGGATTACAGTTAAAAATATTGGGAAAAATAAATATTCATAGATGATCATTACTTATACATTCTTATAAAAATGAACATACATTCACACAAATATTTTTAGAGGGACATCTACTTTGGTCTGTTTTTCATAAATTGTCTTCAATTTTAATTTATTTATGATGTAGCAATTCTTAGCAAGGTCTGTAAATTGGTTAACATTGATGCAATAGTTTTACATTCTTGGTAAAAATCTGCATACAGGATATTTCGCATCATCTGAAGAACACAAGAATAGTTGCATAAGAAACAATACAAATTATGAAGAGAAATCAGAGAGCCCAGCACTTTTTTTTAAATCTTGTCACTCTGCAGGTGTATTTTGCATGTCTTCAGGAACAGAGGGCTAGCACAGAACATACTAATTAATTTAACAGATCTAAAATCTATAAAGTTTATACTGAATAGTTGCTAGATCAACAACTTCTGAAGCACATTTCACAACTTTGAGAGCAACAATATGTACGCTGTCTAGCTACTTGCTGTTAATGACTTTTTTTTGCTCTGCATATAGAACTAAGATGTAGATCAAGATGAAACACTGTTTGCTACTAATTTTCCTTGTAAACTGTGCCATTGCTTCACAGACAATGTCAATTATCAAAATAAATACATGAGCACTAATTGTCTTGACAGGTCACAAGTTGAAGAATTGTGAAATTCTAGCTACTGCTTGGTACCAAATCCACAAATCCTGAGTATGGTTAAAATTGCATATGTTATGCTTCATCTGCAATTATCCTGATTTATAATTATATTATGCTATGTACAGTGAGAAGTGTATGCAATTCATTTCTTTTCCTTATCTTCAAGTTCTCTTTGTACTCCTGTGTTTTTTTTCTTCAATAGATGTTTAAATAAACTGTTTTAGTATGCATCAATCATGTCAATTATAAATCAAAAAAATTTCCATATTACAGTACAGTATACTTCCAATTATTTGTTGCAGATTATCAGGTTTGTGGATTTTTTCTCACGAAAACAGCAATAAACAATGTACCTAATGACAATAAGTGCTATTTCCATTGTTTAAAAGTCTGTATTATGACAATAAAGTACTGTTTCCATTGTTATCAGACAGTCTGTTCCATGTATATCAAAAACACACTCAGTTTTCTGATGATAATCAGTGTGTGTCAATGAAGGAAGTTAAAACAAATTTCTAAAAGAGATAGTAGAGAAACGAAAAAATATGTGTTGACATTAAAACAAAAATTAGATTTATTGAAAGATTTGAGAAGGGAGAAACTGCTGCAAAACTAAGTGCAGATTATGGTATTGGAATTCACAGGACATTGGACCAACTGCACAAAATAGCATGAAGAGATCTGCATTCGATAAATTAGATGCTGCTCTTTTGTAATGGTTTAGCCAAAATGAGCAGAAGGTGTCATTGTTTCAGGTGCAATGTGTGCTGAAAAGGCTCTAAGGTTAGAGGGAGAATTTAATATCTCACTGGTTTGAAAATAAGCCTTTATTTAAAGTAATTCCCTATTTACATATATATGTACTGTAATATATGCCTGACATACCCAGGCTTTTATGAATGTGAAAACAGCCACAAACACATACAGCAACCACAGCTGGCCAAGTGCAGTCACAATATGTTATACTTTAAAAGTATTAAATTATAGGTTTCTTGAATATTTGTGTTTTGATTATTCATGCATCTTTTCCCCCACACTACCCTGAATAATCAGAAGTACACTGTTTATACAGAATATTTTATTCAGTTTATGTGTACCTCAAAATGTGACATGACAAAAAAACTTACTAATAAGAATTCTAATAGTTAATTATGGCTAAAGATAGTACTTTTTATTGTTGCATCTTCCATGCCGCCAAGTTATATAAGTTACCATATAGCTAGGCACTGCTATGCTAATGACATTTTTGGAAAACTGACTTTCCTTGGAAAGGTACTAAAGGTAAAGTCTTAGTAGGATTTTGTTATTTAAAATATTTTATGGAATGTCATTATCTTATGAAATATGTGGTATAAGAAATTATTCATAATTCTACATAGTATATATAAATGTGACAATAAACTGCAATTTACAGTTTTGTTATTGCTGTTATGTATTAAATAGCAATTAGCTCACAAGTGCAATGTTTCTTGTTAATGTATGAGATTTGGAATGAGAATAGATAAAACTCTTGTATGAGGAACCAACGTTCCATAAATGGCTGGAGTTGTGTTTGTACCATTGTTCTAATTAGAGCTTAGTAAGTGTTTAAAACAGTAGAAAAAAAGCATCAATGTCTTGCATGTTTTGCAATTATGAGCAATGCACTGTACTTGTATGCTATTATCATTAGTTTTTCATTTTAGATACAAAATCCATTATAAATACATAATTGAAGTAGACAAATATATAGCAAATTAATTATCACACACTTTTGTTATTTGAAGTCATAATGGATTTTATGTTTATGAAACTTAGGTATTGTAACACAATGTCATAAGTATACTTCCAATTTCCTGAAATAGAACCCTGTAAAATTTTACCTTGTTCAGCAAAGCATAAAAATTTAGAGATGTATGAAATTTAGAATGCCTAAAATGTTTAGTGCATAAATGCATAAAAATTACAATTAAAATAGATGGGAATTCTATTTTATAAGAATCCTTGAAGATCTGTGCAAACTGCTGTTTTCTGTCACACGTGCTGAAGTTCTTCTTAGTCCAAAAACACTTATTAAAGCAAAGAACATCACCTCCTAGGATACGCACATATTTCTAGCCCATATTTTAAATTCGATAACAAAAAAACTGCCACAATAATGGAAAACATATCCACAGCCATAGAATGTGAATAAGATAAACAATTTACGAGAGGGAGTTGAATATACAATTCAAATTGCCCATTACTGAATGTTTGCATCCATTTGCTGCTGGTTGCTAGATACCACCAGGGTGCAATCAAGTTTTAAATCTGCACTCTTTGCATTTTTTTTTTTTGGTCTATTATAGCATTGCATACCAGTTAGTGTGGTGTACTCAACCTATAATCTGGCATTACAATATAGTGCAACAGAATTTAATGCTTGTCATGTATATATAAAAATCTGTAACACTTTGTATCTAACCACAAAGCCATAAAGTCATAAAAAGGCCTTAATTCCCATATATTTTATCAGCAAATTATAACAGTTGACAAATATCAGGGAACAACCAAAATCTTGAGCTTTACTATTGTACATATCTCTTTAATGGGCTCATATTAGTTTCTGACATTATGGAGCAAATATGAAGAAAACAAACAAGCAACTTACTAGCATGCTTTCAAGCATCAACTGTAAATAAAAAGTCTGTTCTGAATTATAGCACCTAAAAAGTATATATTTGGAACAGCCTTCAATTGTAAATACCTCACAACTGAAAAGAAAGATACCTTAATGTGTGAATGATAGGAAACACAAGAACACTTCTACATGACCCTATGAATTCCAAGAGCATCACGCATCATGAAGTCGCGTAATGTCCAAAGTGCATTGATGATATTGCCATGGTTGCCAACACCGTTTCCTAGCCAGTGAGCTGGAAGTCGACTTGGATCTGGGATGGGAGTGTTATCTGGAGTAGCCTTCAAATGTTTATCCCAGTTTGATATGTGTTTGCTCTCTGCTTGTAGTCCCTCTATGTACCTGTAATCATCCAATTGGGTTTAGAGTCTGAGGTGAGTAGACATAAAAAATTCTAGTAGATAATTTACAAGACAGGAAGAATAATATATGATAGGTCAGAGATTATAACAGTTTGTATATTGGGCTTCTGGTACATGTTTTCCTGGTGATATCATGGTCAAACAAACCTGGGGTCCATAGAGCTTAGAATTACCCCACATTCATCTCCAACAATTCTACAGTTGGTTCTTAACCATAGAACAAAATGTATTGAGGTTAAACCACTTATACTGAAATTCAAACTGGATTGGAGGCTTCTGGACCGACACACTATCGTACTAAGGAAGTGGGCTTTTTTGCTCTTTTTATATTTTTCTTCTTTAATTGTTGCGCTCACTTAAAAATAAATCTAAAAACTTATCTCATCCAAAATTATTGAGAGTCTTATGTTATATGCTAGTGAGATTCCTTTTTGAGTTATTACACATCTAGATTTTTTATAAAATGTAAAAAAATTGCTCCTAATTTTTAGTACAAAAAATGTTTTAACTGATGAATGAATACATTTTTATTTAGCTAAATATTGCTATTAACAACATTGAACCTCTGCCCGCTAGAGTGTAGTCTAAGTTACTGAAACTGCCTGCCCATTCAAGGCAAATTTGCATGCTCTTAGATTGCATCTTCAAGCAATACAAATCAAAGATGCTATAAGAAGTTTTCCAAAGTTGTAGAATATGTTACAAATGCAAAGGGCATTAGTGCAATGCAAACAGCAGAACTTGTCACGTACTACTAGTAATGAATGTATTAATGTACTACTTAATACTCTTTTAATCAAGTACATTACAATCTAATACATAAAAGACAGTTTTTACCAACTATGTTAAAAATACCTTTAATGTTATGTTTGCTAAAATTTAACATAATTCTAAAATACATGTGTTTCCTCAAGCTTTCACTGCTTTCACTTTAGTTCACATCTTAATATCAAAGGCAATTATGAAAAGCAGTTTTTGAGAAGGCTTCTGAACGTGCTCTGAAGCAAAAGATGGCGGCGGTTGAGAGATGTGAAACAGAAGTGTCCAGGAGTTTGGGGGCAAATAAGGGAGAGTTTGCGTTAAATGGAGAAAATAAAATGAGTTGTGGCCAAATCAAAGGTGGATGGAATAGTGAAAATGGAAGTTCGAGTGGAGCGGGTCGGAAAAATGAGAGAGTGAATATGTGTTGTGACTGGAGATCGGGTGACGCGCATGAGAGTGTAGCATCACTTCGGTTAGTGATCGAGATCCTCAGGAAAGACCTCGTGGCGGCAAATAAAGAAATAAACAAACTAAGAAGTGAAAATAAAAGAATAAGGAATGAAAATGAGAAAACAACGAGGTGCAAGGAGGGAGATTAACAGAAATGGCCTAGCAGAAGTGAAACAGCTCAGTGGGTAAACGTGAATGCAAAGCGTCGGTCCCGGGGAAACAATTTAGCGAGTGCACGGAAAGATGAAGTTCTGCTGTCCAATAGTTTTCAGGTGCTGGAAACGAACCCAGCAGCACAAAACCAAGTCGACACAGAAGAAACGGTGCATTCTGAAGATGGAAGACAGCAGGAAAGCACGCCGAGCAAAACTAAAAATGTGGGTGAACACGTGTTCGAGAAAAGATCAGCCATAATTATAGGGGACTCATTAGTACGTCATACTAGTGAATATGTGGACGAAGACATCATAGTGTATTGTTTCCCAGGAGCCAGGCTACAGCATATTGAAAAGAAACTACGGGAAAACAGAGATGACCCGGACAACATAGTTATACACGCGGGCACCAACAACGTATGCAGCGCAGACACGCCTGATGATATCATGCGAGAAACGTTACAGCTGGTGAAAACCACAAAAGAACTCTTTCCACGAGCCAGGATTTGTGTTAGTGCTATTTTACGCCGCAGAGATGAAGATGATCGCTTCAGACGCTATAAACTCAGTGCTTGAATGGTTATGCAGTGAACATGACTGTATGTATGTGGATGGAAATACATGGATTAGAGACTATGACTTGGGTCGTGATGGATTACATTTGAACAGAAGGGGGGTAGTAAATTTGGCAGGTTGTTAGGTAGGGTTGTAAGCCATCTCAGGCAAAAAAACCAAATTGTGTAGTGAGCGGTGTTGAAAAAAATGGAGTCTATGGTTATCTGGCAAACATGGAAGGTAAGGAAATCACTACAGAGCCCCAAAAGGCTTATACTCAACTTGATACCATTAGTAGGAAAAGGGGAGGGGAAGAAAAAAAGCAGACAATAGCATGCAAAACATTTCAGACAGGTAAGAAAAATTGTTTAAAAATCTGTCATTTAAATGTTCAAAGCTTAAGTAACAAAGTAACTGAATTAGAGGTACTAATGGCATCGGAGGAAATGAATGTACAGGTACTATGTCTCACTGAACACTGGCTCAGTGGGCAGAATGTAAATTGTGTAAATATAGCCAATTTTAAACTATCATCAGTATTTATTAGGGACAAATATATGCATGGAGGATCAGGGATATTTGTTCATGTAGAAATAGAAGTGAAAGATGCAAAATAATTGCAGTATTTAAGTGTAGAAAAATATTTCGAGCTCTCAGTCACTGAGATAACAAAAACTCAAACAGTAATAGCATGCATTTACAGGACACCTGATAGTGACTTCAATACATTCATAAAAAAATTAGATGAGCTACTGCAGAAATTAACAAAAAAGTATAAAAATATTGTGGTGTGTGGGGATTGGAACATTAACTTACTGCAGCAGAGCCAAAAAAGCATGGAAATAGAAAATTTATTCAGGGTTTTCAACATAATTAATACAGTACAGGTTCCCACTAGAATATCAAAAAACTTGGTGTCACTTATTGATGTGTTAGCTACAAATATGAACTATGATCAGCCGGCGCAGGTAATGGAAACGGGTATCTCGGATCACAAAGCGCAAATCCTAAAAGTATCAAGTCAGTTATTGAACAAAAGTAGGATAACAAGCAGTAAAAGGCATTTTAATGAAGAAAATCAAAAGCAATTTAAATACCTATTAAGCAAAGAAAGTTGGCATGACATTTATGAAGAAAAGGATGTACATGCAAAATTTGATAAGCTAATAGAAACAGTTCATCACAATTTTAATATAGCATTTCCACTGAAACAGGTTAGTATAAAGAACAAAAACCAAAAAGGGTGGGTGACCAAAGGTATAAAAGTATCCTCATAGAGAGTCAAATTCCTATCAATGTTGGAAAAAAGGGGAAAGGTGTCAAGGGAAAACTTAAGTTATATAAATAAATATAAAAAAGTATACAGGAAAGTTATTAGGGATGCAAAAAAACTGGAAAATGATAAATATATTCAAAGAGCAACAAACCAAAGTAAGGCAATCTGGGAAGTAATCAATAAGGAAACTGGGAAAAGAAATTTGTGCATAAACAAATTTGAATTGATGCATGAAGGGCAAAAATTCAAAGATCCAGTTAAAATAGCTGAATTGTTTAATACATATTTTGTTGAGGGTCCAAATAAACTAGTAAGAGATAAATATTACACAGGGGTTAAAAAAGCAAGAGAAAACAGTAAGGTTAAAAGATGCATGAATTCAGTATTTATTAAACCTATAAATGAGCAGGAACTGATAAGGGCAGCAAAAGGGCTGAAAAGCAAGTTCTCAGCAGGTCTAGACGAGATTCCTGATCTAGTAATAAAGGTTTGTGTAGAGGAAATAGCAAAACCTTACTGAATATCTATAATACCTCCTTTGAGACAGGAGTTTTCCCAGATAAATTAAAAACAGCTAAAGTTAGGCCCCTCCATAAAAAGGGACCCCAAGATGTGTTACAAAATTACAGACCAATTTCTATGCTATCAGCATTCTCCAAGATTTTGGAGAAGCTAATGTTCAATAGAATTAGTAATTTTTTAGAGAAAAATAAAATTCTCACAGATACACAACATGGTTTTAGGTGAGAAAAATCTACTGAATCGGAAGTTTGTGCCCTAGTTGAAAAAATTATTGCTGCTATTGAAAAGAAAGGGAAATCAATAGGTTTGTTCCTTGATCTAACGAAGGCATATGATGTGATTGATCATGATATACTACTGAGAAAGTAAGAGGTGTATGGTATTAGAGGAATAGCAAATGCATGGTTTAAATCTTACCTATCGAATTGATCTCAAGTAGTAGAAATTAGCAACCTGAATAAAGAAAATCTCAGTATAGAAAGATGTCAATCTACGCAGAGGAAGGTAGGACAGGGGGTACCACAGGGATCTATATTGGGGCCTCTTCTTTTCTTGATTTATGTAAATGATCTCCCGTTATGTGTCCAGGAGTCTGAAGTGGTGTTATTTGCTGATGATACAAACCTGCTGCTAAAAGCAAACAATGACAGAGATCTTCAGAAAAAAGTAAATGGGGATATAAGGAAATTGATATGCTGGTTTGAGGTAAATAGACTGCTATTAAACACACAAAAAACTGTTGCTATGAGTTTTCATTCGAGTCATCATAGAAATGTGGCAAAACCGCAAATAAAAATAGACAATGAAATCATAAAATATGAAGATCACACTAAATTTCTGGGGATAATTATTACGGAAGATCTTAAATGGGGGACACATATAAATATGCTAACCAAGAAACTAAGTGTGGGATGTTACATATTGAGTACATTGAAAAGAGTGACGAGTGTGCAAGTTTTTAGAAGTGCTTATTTTGCATACATCCATAGTCATATAAGGTATGGAATAATGTTCTGGGGGGCATCAACAGAATCTGAAAAAGTTTTTCGGTTGCAAAAGCGGGCCATAAAAATAATGACTGGCGAATCAAGTAGATCTCCGTGCAGGGAACTGTTCAAAAGGTTAAGGATTATAACTGCACCAAGTATGTATATATTAGGAGTTATCCATCATATCAGACGAATAAGGCATCAGTTATCAGAAAACCAAGAGATTCATTATCATAGTACAAGGCAGAAAGGAAATCTACATGTGCAATATTGCAGAACGAATCTAGCCAAAAACAGTGTAAATCATAATGGAATAAAACTGTATAATAGGCTACCCCTTAATATAAAAAATATTGAAAATGTAAATCTGTTTAAGAAAAAACTCAAATTGTACCTATTAGAGAATGCATTTTATTCAGTTATGGAATATGTAAATAAGTCTTACTAATTAAGGCAGTATGGATATGTGTGGTGACCCTAAATGCTGTATGCTTGTGTGTGTGTGTGTATGTGTGTGTGTGTGTGTGTCCTTTTAACTTATTGTTATATTCCTATGTAACTTATTGACGAGTCCATATCATGTATACATGATCTGAAGGATGAAATAAATGAATATGAATATGAATGAATGTTTTGCACAGCACTCTATGCTAGTACCATACAACCAGTTACATTAATGAACAATTGCCATGTAATTTCCCTGATAGTTTGAGGTTAGAATTGTGATGCTAACTGAAAAATTTAGATGCAGAGGAACTATTGCTTGACAGTTTGAAAAGGGTTAATTATATAGCTGGTTACTATATAGGGGGATTATCAGGTGCGTTCAAAAGCTGGTCAACTTATATTAAAGAATAAGGGTGCAGCCTGGAAAAAAATCCACCAAAACATATCTCTCAGGCCCAGTAAACAAATGCAGTTATTTTTTGTGGATAAAAAATGCAAGGTGCAATGAGCATTTACAATGGTTTAAAACTGAAACATTACAGTGAAACTAAAGTGGAAAATAGTATATAATTGCTGTTTAAATATCAAGGAGACTCGTCAAAAATATGGTTTGCTTCTTGAAGCAATTGCTCCAGAATCCTGCAGATAAACCCACCAGCTAGTAGATTTAGAAATACTAATATTATCGCTTACCATTAAGTAAAAGATAATAAAGAGATCCCAGCACGAAAAATAATTAAACTCAGGAACAGAACAATTTAGGAGCAGAACAGATTCACAATATGCACAGGGAAAGTAAGGAACTATTTAATGGTAGTGGAAACATGATTAAGAAATGAAAAGATAGATGTAAATAACTGTTTATGTGGGAATAAAGGGAGAAGCTATAGTGGGGAAGGGAAGATCACTAAGAGGTATAGGAATATTTGTCATGAAAGATTTGAGTAAAGGAATTCAAAGAAATCTGGTCTAGGAATTAAAATCAATGTGTGTTATAATGGAAGACAAGGTGGAGAAGGTAATATAATCTGTGTAAGAATAAGAATAATTTATAATCCCCCTAGTATACTGTGGTTCCATAATCCAGAATTATTCAAGCACCTTAAAAAAAAATATTGACAGTTTAAGAGAAATGTATGAAATGCAGAGGTAATGATAGTTGGGGATTTTAATACAAAAATACATGAAAGTGGTTTGCGAGAATGATTGGATGGGTAATAGAATGATATCAGAAAGAGAAAAATTTATGCATGGTACAGATAAGGATGTAGAAACTAATTGAATTTTGTGAACAGAACTCGCTAGATATCATAATGAGAAATATGGAGAAGACAAATGTGGAGAGTTTATGTAAAATGTAAGAATAATGGACAAAATGTGATACACTACATTCTGTGGACAACCAATATGATGTGTATGTTAAGTAATTTTAGAGTAATTTCACTTAAGCAGAAATATTGGACATTTTCCACTGATTATGAAAATTAAAGTTTATAGTAGGGCAAATGGTAACTCTAAAAATTACTTTTATCTAGTGCTTCTGATGGCTAACCATCATTGAATGCTTCTATTACTGTCCTAAGATTACACAAAAAGAATTGTAAATATCATTTATTAGTGCTGAGCTTGTGTCACACATTTAAAAAAACCTCTGATTGAATTTTCTCCTTAAGACAGTGTATCTGTGAAAATCCAAAAATCAAATTTTGTTTTGATTGCTTTGGGTTTTCTACCATATACTCTCAACATAAAACCTACGGATATACAACATACAAGCTATGTCAAACCGTTGTTAAGATATTGATTGATTTGTTCATAATTACTTTTGATATGGCACATAATAAGAAATGTTTTTTAGACTACTGTTTCTTATATCACTCCCAATTTTTAATTTGAGTTTAGTATAAAAACAATGAAATTGTGGATGCATTTTTTTAATTTTAATTAATATAATAGAAAAAGAGTTGCACATATATTATTCAACTTTGAAACATTTATAAATTACAGGTGAACTATTTAACATTTTTTTAGTTCACCACCATTTTAAAATCAATCCCTGAAAATTTTAATCCAATAAGTTATATATGGTTGTCCAATGAGTATTTTGAACGGTGGAAAAAAAAGAAAGAAAAAAAAAAAGAAAAGAAAAAAGAAGAAGAAAGATTTGAAAAAAATGGAATTTAAAGTTCAATACAGTGCTTTACCTAAATAGTAAGGCTCAATTAAATTGCCATTTGTGTAATAAAATTGTTGATATTAGCAAACCAATCATGTAACATGAAAGTACAACAGAAAAATAAAATTGCAAAAAATGGGCCAAAGCCTACTCTAAGATGGCTGCATTCCTCCTACTTTGCCCACTACAGGAATCTTAAGTGGAGTGCAGTACTGGAAGGTGGGACATCGTTAGCACCCCAAATCTCTTCCAGCTGGTTAATGAGGTGTTTGCTAACTGAAGTAACTACTTTTTCCTCAAATAGCTCCACAATTGGCCCTCCAAGGGCCACATGAGGCTGAGTGCACCTCAGACCAGGTCTTCCATTGAGAAAAAATCTCCATGCAGGTACTGGGAACTACTAGGGCCTCCTGCTTGTCAATCAGCTATGCTACCACTGTGCTAAGGAGATGATCTAAATATTATACCTGAATAAATTATAATTAAAGGTATATATTCTTTAGCATTACAAGTGCTTATAAACTTAGAAATGTAGGAACACTGATCTTGTTTATATGGCTGGATACAGGTAAAAACTAGAAAATGCTAATGATAAAATAGTTTAGCCACACTATTTTGTCCTTACACAATGTAAAAGTATTTGGTAAGTGTTAGGTTGTTCGTTAAGTGCTCGTTGAAAATAAATTTTTTTATGCTTTATACGCAAGTTAATTTTGTCAAGATTGACAATTATAAATTACAAATTAATGATTCAATTAAAAAACCAGATATTACTTACTTTATGTATGCTTCAGAATGAAGCAATCTTTGTGGTCTAGGAGGAACAGTCACAAAGAGTGGCTCAGCTGGCCGAGGAGGCTGTGGTGCCATTAATCCACAACCTGCAACACAAAAGCACAGTAACTAAAATGATTGCCCATATATATATATAATAAGTTTTTTATTTAAGATGAGTAACTAACATCTCACTCTGAAACAAAAAATAGCATTTTATAAATTCTGCATTCTTTTTTGCTTATAACACCTTACATAGAAAATAAGCTATAGGGCATCTTAATTGATTTTCACAAAAGAGGTATGATAGTTCTAATGGGACATAAAACTGATATATTTCACTAATTATCATGTCTTTTAAAACACATTACACCCTTTCACATCATACAAACATAAACTTTTGTAAACATAATGTTTCTGAGAAGTTTTTATATTTACTGATTTCAATAGGATATTTAAAAGTTACATCAATTTTCTGTTATTATTCCAGCATGTAAACCAGTTAAAATGAGAAACAGTAGTTTATCAACTAACAAGTATAGGGATCAGCACAAGTTTGCACATATTTACTGATTTTACTTATGTACAATTCACCAGCCAAAAATTTAATTCCAAGATTTCACCAGAATTTATGTTTTAAGATTCCCTGACCCCACCCCCCTCTCAAATGTTTTTTTGTAAAAGTTCAGAGAGAGTGAGTGAGTGAGTGAGTGAGTGAGTGAGTGAGTGAGTGAGTGAGTGAGTGAGTGTGTGTGCGCATGTGTGTGTGTGCGTGCATGAGCATGTGTGTAGACAATACCAAAGTTGGTATTCAAGTTTAGTATCTACCAAGGACACAATACAAAGATTATCAGAAAATCCCCACATCCCAAACTACCCTTTATATGGAAAAAATTTAGAAAATTTTGATTTTCTCAAAAATGGCTCTAACAATGTTTATTGAAATACTGTATGTAAAAGTTATTTACATGATAAATAAACTATTTCTTGAATTTCCTGGGAATTGCCTCTAAGGTCCTTATCATTCTGAATAACTTTTGCATAATTGGTAAACCATAAGCGACACACAAAAACTTACTACACAAGGCACATAGATCTCATCAAAACTACAATGTTTGTTCTTTACATTTTTGTTGTTTTCGATATATTCCTTGCTATGAGTTTGTCAAACATGAAGTCGTCCATGTTTCTTTTGTTTTACTCCTAGCCATGCAAAGAAGCAATTTTCAATTAAAATCACATGGCTAATGTTCATCTTGATTTGCATGGAATAGAAAGAAAAATAATCTTGTGTAAGAAGCTTGTTTGTAGAGCAGCTAGAAAAGTTATGCAAATGGCACATATCAGATTTTTTAAGCCAAAGAATATTTGTCTGTCTGTCTATCTGTCTCTCTCTCAGGCATGCATGCACACATGTTAAGAGAGTGAGTTACAATTGAAGATAGAGAGGAAAGATAGAGGGACACAGAAAGAGAAAATGCAAATAATGTAACTACTTAATTCAAATTTCAATAGTTCTAGTTGAATTCATTAAAGCACGTACAAGATTAAAAACAGAGGTACTGTTAACAGTGAAGTATTCTTCATGATGGAGTTTTGATGAGTCACACTTATTTACATTCTCCTTCATTTTTTATATGTTGAAAAACATCAAATAATTTTCAAGACTATTCGTCCTTATCTGAGTGACTGAAGATGAGGATGAATGTCCTTGAAAACATTTAAAAGTGAAGGTGATTGTAAATAAGTGTGACTCATCAAAACTCTCATCATTAAAGTATGGTTAAAGAAAGTAAACTCTGCATATGAAAAGTATACCAGAAATTCCTTAATCAGAAGCAGATGCATGCCTAAACATTACATGTATACTGTGGCTGCATAAATGTATAAGCGGTAGGGAAATCAAACCCATGACCAAAATACACAACTGTGCAACACACTACAGATTAGTTCATACAACTATGAAGTGGCCATAACAGTAAGTAATTTTATGAAGGTAATTCCCTGGCTGCTAGTGAGTTTGGCCTCCTTAGTTTTGCTACCTATACCCTCTGTTCTCTGTGTCTTTTCAGCTGTTATCTCACTTTCTTATGAATTTTTCTTTTACCTTTCCCAAACATTGCCCTATTTCTTTAATTCTTCTCTTTCCCTTTACATTTCACAATTTAATCGCTACCATCTCTCTTGACATACTATCTATCCCATTTGTGTTTCCAACTTTCTTTCCTCCAATTTCTTATCTGTTTACACTCAATTACATAGTAAACAATACCTTCTTTCTCCCTGCATTATATATAATATTCTAACTCTTAAGTGTTCTCAGGCTTTAGCCAGATAAGTGATGGATTGACATTTCAAAGATGATGCACATCTTCGAAATGTTGGAGTCAATCCATGCACTTATCTAGCTAAAGCCTGAGAACACTTGAGTTAATACGTTAGCAGGAAAGCTTCAACTCTTACTTTATAATATTCTAATTCATTAATTCTCATCCCTTTTAAAAGTAATGCTCCTATCCTCATCCACGCTGATCCTTCCTTCTCTTGTTGTTTACATATCCCTCTTCTGATCATTCTTTCTTTATTTTACAGTATAAACAAAGCAACTCTTTATTTTATAGTTCACCACATACTTCCTGTTTATGTCTTTTATGCTATTTCTCACTAACTTCCAGAATCCTTTTTCATTTTCTTCTGTCTTCCTCCATGTGTCTTCCAACCTATTTTTGTCAAGATTTCTTCAAGCTACCCCCACCAGCTCTTCTCGTTCTTAATTCTCTTGAACTACTGGGTGATCCAAAAATGTCTAAACCAGCTGCACTGTGTTTTGCCTGTCTGTGCCCTTGGAGTTTGTTGCCATCTGTCGCTATCATAGAAAGGTGCAGATGAAACCATGCAACATTTTTAAAACTATTTTTAAGGGCTTTACTTAAAAATGTTATTAAAGGATTTGCTGAAACTGACCACCGCCATTGTCCATACAGTTTTGGCACCTCTTTAGAAGCTATCCATCATTCACCATAGTTCACGTTGAGAAATGCTGGCAGTTTCCTGGCGGATATTTTGTTTTAATTCTTCCAGGGTGTATGGGTTTTCTTGTATGTTTTATGCTTTAGTTACCCCAAGTATATAAATCGCAGGTTGAGGAATCAAGGGGGCCACAAATCTCTACTAATAATTCTGTCCAGAAACGCACTTTCAATTATTCTCATCGAAAGATTGGCTGTATGAGCTGTTGAAGAGTCTTGTTGAAAAAAGGCAAAATCACGCTCCCGGTGTGTTCTCTAAAACAAAGGGGGGGGGGGGAGAGCAAAATTGCATTTACAGATGTACAGGTGTCAAATGTTGATTAAAAAAAAACTGAGACTCAAAAACATATGACCCACTGCAGGGAAACATAACGCACACCCTGGAAGAATTAAAACAAAATATCCACAAGGAAATTGCCAGCATTTCTCAACACAAACTAAGGCAAGTGATGGATAGCTTCCTAAAGCGGTCCAAAAATATATGGACAATAGCGGTGGCCAGTTTCAGCATCTCCTTTAATAACATTGGTAAGTAAAGCCTTTAAAAGTAGTTTTAAAAATATGCATGGTTTCATCAGCACCTTTCTATGATAGCAGCAGACAGCAACGAGCGTCCAGGGTGCAGACAGGCAAAACACTGTGCAGTCGGTTCAGACATTTTTTGATCACCCGGTATTTCATACATATTTCTAGCAGATTATGGGAACTACATTAATAAATTGCCATCAAATATAAAGCTTTTAAATGGGAAAACCTTTAAGAGGAAATTCAAATTGTACCTAATTAAAAAATGTATGTATTCCATGAACAAATTGTAAACAAATTGTAGATAAAACTTGATAATGCTTGAAATTTGTAAAAACAAATCTATGAGCAATAAAGATTATTATTATTATTATTTCCACCAATATTTCAATGCCCCCTCTAAAATCAATCTACCTCTTCCTGCTCTTCCTAATTTTAACATTGCTACCCTTTTGGTGTTACTGTGCTAAGCCCCTTAAACTCTCTTTACAGAATATTCTAAATCTATGGAAGATGTTCAGAGTATTCTAAATCTATGGTAGATGTTTATGTCTGATACCCATCATATTTCCATTGGGTACAATATTTTTTCTACTACTGTTCGCTCGGAAATCCTCTCTAACCATTTACTGTTGATTTTGATAATTTATACTTACATATCCTAATCTGTGTAATTGCTGCTTTACCTTTTGCTTCTATCTTTCTACCATGAGGTACCTAGCTTCCATTAAAATTTAATCTTACTCCTAAATAGTGAAATTCTTCCACTATTTCACTTTCTTTTCCTTCCAAATACCATTTCTCTTCCTTCTTTAATCTGATCCTTTTTTGAACACCACTATCATTAGCTCAGTTGGTTACAGTGTCATGCTAATAACAGATAAAAAAAGAGTTTTAGATGGTAGTGGATAAGCACAATAAGCAAACTTGGATGCCCAGTAACTGAGAGTGGCTGCTGTGTCTAGCAATATTGGAACATCAATCTCAGGATCTTACTACAAAATGTAGCTGAGCTTTTGCTATCCATTACTGTAACAGCATACTATTCTGCAAGCAAAGTTTTAAATAAGATTTTGATATGATCGTTCCCTCTGTTAGCTGGAGTTATGATTACAATAACGCAATTATTAATACTGACAACAAGTGTTTTATCTATGTGATCATATAATTTCCAGTTTTCTTCTGGCTTTCTAGAAACTAAGTTTCTATTTACAGATCTACCATTTCCCAAAATTTAACAAGTAACTTTTATAGTTTTTAATATATGCATCTATTGCTTTCCTGTTTTCAGTACTACAAATGAGATTTCTATATAAAAGTATAAATTTCAGATTGAACTTACCTTGTGGTGCCTGTGCAAGAGGCGAAGGAGTTTGTCGGCTATACACCTGGTGGTGCTGTGTGTTAACAGGCTGTCCAACTGGAGAGCACACTAAGGCAAATCAACATATTTATCACTGTTTTTTTAAGCTTCCCAAAAAGGAGAGAACATTATTTAGTTAAAAAGAGCAGAGAAGTCAGATTACTGTTTAATTCTGAAGAGGATCAAAGGTTTATTTAACCTACTGACTTCTTTGCTTTCAGGTTTATCTGAACACATAATGGATCATATTACAGCGACAAACTATCAAACATGCAAGTTTTTTTGGGCACCAGCTCTCTAATTTTTCTCTGGTAGGTTTCACTCAATTTTGTATTTGGAGCTAGCAATTTGACTGTAAGCACACTAGAGAAATAAAGTAATGGAGCACCTTTTCTCATAGTAGAGTACTGGCATAACCACAAAACGCTAAAAAGAGAAGTATTTAGGTCACTAGAGCAGGAATATCAATGGAGGTTGCTCATTTATGCGATAATTATGCATTTTGCAGTTGTTTCCTTTGGATGCAGCAACTTACCAAAATTGCTGTGACTTGTATTTCCTTCACACATACAGTGTGAAGAGGGAACAGTAGATATGTATTAATGTTTATCTCTCTTAATAAATAGTTTGAAACAAATTTCCGTATTTCTGTCAACATTTTAAATTCCAGCCTCAATGGGTACAGAAATACACTTTAATTTTTCATCACCTACCTATAGTAGGAATGAAGTATTGCATTCTAAAGTAATAAGTATATGTGAACATCATAATTCAAAAAGAAGTGTTCACATTTAAGTTCAAAATTATCTAAGGGACTCCCAAGATTCTTAAAAAACATCCCCAGTCTAAACTACCTTTTAAATGAAAAACTGTGTGAAATTTTTAACTTCATTAACATTGCTGTTATGATATTCATAACTATAATTGCATGACTGCTGAAACAAATATCTTGAATTTTAGGGCCAGGAAGTCCTCTTCATGTGACTGAAATTTGTATACTTCAGTATAACTGGGAAATCATATTATGAGAGAGGCAATAACCTACTACGGAAAAAACACAAAAGTGATTAAAATACAGACTTTGTGTTGCTAAATAAATCTTTTCATAACTTCAGTCATTTTAAATGTTTCATGCTTAGGAGTTTTAAAGTATTGTGACAGTGCTGTTTTTTTAGCTGTGATTCTCATGTTCACCTTGGTATAAGTCATTGCAGTTGGATGTGTAGACCATTGCAATGTAACAGTAACCTTCAGAATCCGAGAATCTTCACTCGAGACGTCATGATTCAATTTTTTAGATGTTTCTCCAAGCTTCCAGCAAGTTCTGTGACATTGTTTTCTAGCTATATAAGGAAAGATTGCAGTAGTGTTGTGATGTGAATTGTACTGAATCGTGAGTGACTGGAATGTTAGCACACAGTGGTACACAAGCCATGGATGGCATGAAGCTGTAAACTGTCTGTGTCAAAACATTGAGTGAACTATTTGCAGCAGTGAAATTCAGGACTTCATTTATAAATAATTTTTGAGTCAATAAGGACATTTGTTACACTGGTGTCGGGAGTGGGATTATTTGCTGAGATGAAGGAGATGATGAAAAATTTGTTGGATGATATGACGAAGATGGACACAAAATTAGAAACCATAGTGGAGAAAAGAGACAACAAAATGGAATCTAGCATAGAGAAGAAGGATGAAAAAATGAAAACTGGATTGGAAGAAATGAAAATTGGAATGGAGAAAATGGAGAAGATGGAAGGTAGAATCCAGAATAAGGAAGATGGAAGAGAAAATGGAATCGAAAATTGGAAAAATGTAACTCAGCATGGAGAAGATGGCAGATAAAATGGAGTCAGCAATGGAAAACTGAAATATTTCCCACTTGCTGGTGTCCAGTGTTTCTCGACTTTGGTCTTGAATTTGACTCTGGGTCCTTGAGACAAAGAGAAGGCCACATTCTCGACTGGCCAAGGACTTTGGCAATTTATGGTTATGCCCTTTGGTCTCGGCAATGTGCCAGTCACCTTCTAGAACCTCATGGAATCGGTGATCAGAGGGTTGACCTATGATGCCTGCCTGCTCTATTTGGATGACATCATCATGGGTAGTAATTTCAAAGAGCATCTCAAGAACCTGACCATGATACTGCAAACAGGCAAGCAGCTAACTTGAAATTGAATGCAAAGAAATACTAACTCTTCTGCAAGTTAACTACTTGGGACACACAGCCTCACCATCTGGCCATGGACGGACAAAGCAGTGAGAGATTGGCCTTGCCCAAAAGACAAACAAGAGCTGTGAAGTTTCCTGAGCCTCGCTGTTAAAAACCTACTCCACAAATATATTTACATAATTTGAACATCACTGTTACCAGTTACTCTAAATATCAATTAACCAAACTTGATTTTTAAGTTCTTCCAAAGATGCAATAAAAAAATTATATATATTTAAAAAAAAAAAATATCCCATCACTCAAAACTATCCTTTACATTTTTCAAAAATGTTTATTTTAAAGTCATTACATATTGACCAGCTCTTAAAAGCTTTAACTATTGCTTAAGCCTATTGTATTCCCTATTCACATTGTATGTACAAGGAAATGTGCAATAAAAGCATTTTTACAAATGTTTATTTTGATTAATACAAAGTAGAATAATAAGCTTTTTAAGAATAGACAAAGTCCTGTGAATGTAACCACAAGAATTTACTGTAGCGTTTAATGCCCGTTCTTACTACACATGACACAATAGGTGGTGAACACTGATGATACATGAAATGGAATTGGTAAAAGAAATTGGGTAAGTAAACATTCCAGGCCTGAGTTTAGGATACATCTCACATTTTCTATTTATGAGGACTTAGAATATTTGGAAACAACCTCAGACAGAGAGGACAGTCCAGGCAGGATTTGAACTGCAGACATTAAGGTCCATGCTTTATAAACTCCATGAAGAATTTAAACTTTTAATTGGGAAAAAAAAATTAATGAAGGATCCACATTCATTTTCATTTCTATCTTCTCTATTATTTTATATAATAATTTTATAGGTCTATTTCCATATATCTTTACCAGAACCTCAGCTACTTGTGTCAGTGACTATAAACAATAAATCCTACAGAAAAATTAACTAGTGTAATGTTTTGAAAGTGAGTAACTAAAGGCATTTTATACATATGCACGAGACATTTGTTTAATAACATTAGAAAACAAATGTTCAACATTTTAAAGTTCTTGAATATACATGCTAATAACACCAGAGGTCTTGGTATACATGAAGCCATCAAACATAATATGAACCATTTGAAATTGCGATAAATGCTCTCAAAATACAATACCCATTTCCACAAAGGTTGGCACAGTGCGAAACATATGAATAACACAATATTTATTAGGAGTATGTTTATATCAATTCAACACAACACACAAACTTCAGAAACGAAACATTAAGACACTGGACCACATCTATGATATGCTTAAATAAAGATATAGATGGTTGTCCTTTTTGACATGTGCAACACTCTAAAAATGTTGGGACAGCACTGCGTTTACCACGGTATGGCGTCACCCCTCCTCTTAATGAAACACTGCATTCTTCCGGGCATCGATGACCCCAATCTTTCTACCACCGCAAATGGAATACTAACCCATTCCTGTTGGATGTAGGTTTTCAGCTTTTCAACCGTCGGGGGTTGTCGCTCGTAATTTTCATTTCATAATACGCCAAACATTTTCTAATGGCAAGCAAGCCAATCCAATTTACCAATGTGCTGCCTACATAGGCCATGCAGAGGTTATGCTCCAGAATCTGTGTGTGATTCAGCATTGATGGTGCCATTGCAGATGTGCCAGGCCACTCCTGCAGCCCCAGACCATTACAGATGCCGGTTTCTGTACCAAATGCCTGTAGCACCTGGGAATATCTTTTTCGTATTTGATGCTGAGTATACAATGTCCATTATTTCCGTAAATAATTGTAAAGATTGATTCATCGGACCACAATATATTCTTCGAGCATGCTTGGGACCAATTGTGATGATCAATATCATACGACAGCGTTTCTGTTGTGGATGTATGGCTTCCGTTGTATACAGTATAAGTTTAATTTGCATTTGTGGATGCACCTGCATACAGTATCCAATAATAGCTTCCCAAAGAATTTGAGGGCCGACGTGGCTATATCTGTAATGGTAGCATTCCCATACGTGATGTGACATCAGAGGATCTGAGGGGCTCGGGCATTCAGAATAGGTTTCCTACCTTGGCCTTTATGAACTGTGATTTAACCACTTTCAAGTTGTGCTTGATAATATTATGCACTGTAAATGATGATAGCTTAAACCTCCTGGCTATTGCAAGCTGAAACACGTTGTTTCTGAATTCCTGTATGATTTGAACATGAAGATCTTCCTTAACTGGCTTGCCTTGACCCATCATTAAGAATAAGTGACCAAACTGTAGAATGACAACTATTATTTATACAGAATATGGTATGCTGTCATCATTCTAGATTATTCCCAATTCCCGACCAATCACTACAGTTCCACAACTAAAGATGCATTTGACTACCTATGTCTTTACTGTTTTGGAACGTGTTGCAACACACCCATTCAAAATCCATGTCCTGGCCACAAAGCACAACAGTTTGGTGCACCCATTATATTTATTTTAGTTTATAAAGGTATTAAGAAAAATTATTATCCAGGCTTGTAAGCCGGATAATAAATAATGATAATAATAATGGTCTTCTGGGAAGATGAAGAAGGAGGAGCCCAGTAGACCACGGCCTACAAGCTCGGACAATAATTTTTCTTATACTCACACCGGCCGTGAAAGCCTACAAATTTCTATAAAGGTATTGTTTGTTTAATATTTGCCAGAGAGTTGTTAGACATAAGCAATTTTGTTCATTTGGATATATTTCGCATTGTTCCAACTTTTGTAGAAACGGGTATTGTATATTCTGAGTAAAAGAAATGAAAATGAAATAGTAGGTTATTGCTTCTGAATCAGATTAACTATTTGATTTGCACTTTTTCTCTACTACTGAAGTATGTAAGAACTATTCTTCTCCCTCCCTTTCTGCACTTCCCTGCAAAGTCAGCGCTCAACAAATCTTGCACATATACTACCTACAACAAAATTACATATCACAATACTACATAATATAACCCATTAAAGGTTCTGTCTGCTACATTACCATGCCTCTGAGCTGAAAAACATACTTTTCTGCTCCTGACATTTTGTTTTATAACATCAAGTGCAATGGTTGGTGTGATTGGATATTTTTTAACACTTTTTGTTAAACTTGTAATCAGTTTTCTATAGCAAATTAATTTTGCAATAAACCAGTATCTGAAAACAGTATGCAAAATAGGAAAACATTTTATATAATGCAACCATTAAAGATAATGCAAATTTAAATTATATAAAATCCTAACTTCACACTAAAGATATTACCATATGACGCCAAGAAGAGAACTGCAAGAAAACTTACCAATTAGGCTTATTTACTGCAAGCAATAACACAACACCACAACATTTATGCTGTCAAAATTACAGAAAATCTTTCTGTCATCTTTGCTACATGATACTAATTACTGTTTATGTCTTATAATCAGAAGAGCCAGGATTTTCATGCAAGTATATGATTTTTAATTGTTAGTTACACTTCAAAACTTGGCAATTATTCATGAATAACTTACTGTTTCCAAGTAATCATGCTTTTCCCATGCACGCAGGTTTTTGGTCTTAATGGATTCAATTCATGCATAGTACAATGTAGTACAAGTTTTTAGGATTCTATATTAGAGAACTTAAGCATAAAACCAATGAATTTCAATGTTTTGGAGAAACTGTGCACATAAGATACTTTTGTCAGGTGTATTAATCATCTTATGACTTTATGAAATTTCAGAGAATAGATAGGGTGTTGGGAGTTGGAATCTCTTCCCTTGCTAAAAAATGTAAGAATAGCAAAATCTGTTTTAATTTCAATTGCTGCATCTAATCTATGATTGTAAAATCAGGATTAATTCATATTTATCATTTGATTATGCACAAATTGTTTAAAGAATGAATCTCTATATATAATCCTGCTCTTAATATTTTTCTGGCTAAGCTATTGATCAGATGCATTTAGCGCTTCATTTCTAGCAGAAAGTATGTTACCATGTTTTATGCCCAAGCCCTTCATTTAGTATCATACTATAAATGTATCCATACCCAATGAAAATATACTGAAACCGAGCTGTAAATAAATGACTAATTTTATGCTGTAAAATTACAAGATAATTGCTTGACATTCCAAGAGGATCTGTACAGAAATGGTTTCAAAATTACCTATTCTCAAGTTTATTACATTGCCCACATACAACAAGATAACTACCACATTACAAACTTACTGACCTGTTTTACTTATGTATGGTGATGCCGTGTCCAGTGTTCGAGGGAGACGGGCTGAAAACATGTGTGCAATTCTCAAAAAACTTGAACTCAAATCCCATGGGTTTGCTTGCCTCACCAGAGAGTTTGTTTTACCCCACTCTGCCATCCCATAGCACACCACACTTGCTTAGATAATCAGATTACATCAATTGCAGAGTTAGGGAAACTGAAATTTCTGGAGGTGCGCCAAACTAATGACATTTTTTAGTCTTTCTCAAACTTTCTTAATGAAATTTTCTGCTAAGAATAAATAAGCTCCACCTCTCCATAAAAGCTTTATATGCCGCATCTCTCCCGGGTCCATAATTCAATGTGCTTATTGCAAAATAGCAATCCCTCCCCTCAATAAAAATCTTAAGAAATTACTAAGAATATTAATTTATCTTTCTGAAAACTTAATGAAATTACTGACAAATAAACAGATGATACAAAATGTTTGTGTTGCAATATTTAGAATAAAATATATGTTACTGCACATTTTAGGAATCATGTTCATTAAAGATGTTCCTGTATTATTTGCCTATTATTTGGACTTTTAACATACCCTCCCTTTTTCTTCATTAGAAATGGAATTTCCAACCCTTCGGATTGCAATGGTCACATGTTTAAGACTGCATATTGGGGGAAAAAAAAAAAAAAAAAAAGAAGCAGCATTCTTGTAAATGTCTGTAAGTTTAATATAAATGTGTGTTACAGTGTAAATTGTTATTACGTCTGCTGTGAAGATCTCAAAAGAAACACTGTATCTAAATGGATTGAGATAAGGATTTTCTTAAATCAGATAGTGATGCAGTATGTTTGTCACAATAAGCATGTAGGTGGCTGTCACAAAGTTGTATTAAACTATAGTTCAGTAAATTTTTATTTGTTTCAGATTGTACACAGTAGCACAATAATAGGGGCTTGTCTCCCATTTGAATGTAAATGAAATATTTCTGTTGTGTATTGTGAATAAGACTTTGATGCAGCTTCAATGGAATCCTCCTGTGAAAATAACACATCTGAAATGGGAACATAAACTCATTATAATTGGTAATATTATTAATGAGTTTTTGTGTTTTAAAGGACTGAATGTCATACAGGCATGCTGTCACAGTAGCTCAATGGATAGAGCAACTGCACAGAGAGCTGCTGCGTTCAAATCTCGACTGTGATATTGAATTTTCTCAGCTGGTCCTAACAATAATATATAAACTCCTGACCACAAGTGATGTAAAGGATAGATAATGAAATGGCAGCCATTTTAACTGAGATGAAACCTGCAAGCTCATTAAAGAAATATGTAGAGATCACCAAAAATTCAACATGTGAAAGATCTGTTAATACGATGGTTCTTTCATGCACCCAACTGGGTGTCTGAAAGACTGAGCAGAAGTAAACAATGTTGTACAGTTGGAAGAAATGTAGTGCTTTTATGAAATAATGACCGTTATTACAGATTTTTTAAGGATTTGTTAAGAATTCAGGGAACAATGGTACAAACAGATTGACAAGTCACATTTTTTATTTTCAGAAGTTTCAGAGCATCTACCTTTAAGTATGATTCACCAAAGTTAATGAAGATATATAGCCAAAACACTCCATACTAACATGTTTTTATAGAGAATGAAGATTGTTACAGATTGCTTTGCCCTGCATGGCTGAATGGATCTAGACAGATATCATTTGATGAGGAGAGACTCTGATTTAGTTCTCAACATAATACAGCTATTTTTGTTGTATGCAGTTTATTTTTACTTTTTCTACCACTTCCAATAGGTAGAGAAAGTATTGCATCCACCCAAAAATGTGATATTAATATTTCACTGAAAATGCTTGTTTTGAGGTACCTAAATAACATTTTAAGGAAAAATCCATGTGGGTGTTTGTAAATAGCATAACACAAAAAAAATGTTGGATGCATTAAAGATGTAGCACACAGGTTTTTAAGAAAATCCTACCTCTCCAAACTACTCTTTACTTGGAAAATTTCAATATTTTCTCAAAAATGGCTTAAACTTTGATTGAAATGTCATGTATTCAAGATATTTGCTTAGGAAATAAAATATGTATATTGAATTTTCTGAGAATAGCCTGAAATACTCTTCTTCAGAAGGAATCTTGTATAATTTTAACTTCTTAACAAAAAGAGATAGGCAAACATTTACAATACAAAAAATCTGATGTGTACCATTCACATGACTTTCTCCATATCCCTGCAATAAATAATTCTTAAAAAGTTTACACTTCTATTTACTTTATGCTAATCAGAAAAAATTAGCAGAAATAGTCTTATTACTCGCTTCCTTGTAAGTAGAAGCGAAATAAGGGACAACCGTAGGTTAAAGTGATAGTCAAAAGCTGGTTGCTATGTCAATGAAGTTCCTTTGTTTATATGGATAGGAGTTGAGTTGACAAGTTCCTGTATGAGAAAAGACATGTTTTTCATAGCAGAAACCAAAAATAAGGAATGTCACAAAAACGACGAACTCCACGAAAAAAATGTATATAACATAAATTGTGTGTTTTAAAGTGCTCTACATTTTTTGTGTAGTACGTTTTTGTCCATCTCTTACGGTTTAGCAGTCATTCAAAATTTAGTAAAATTCATCCAGAATAAACTACTCTTCAGAGGCTATTCCCAGAAAATTCAAGATATACATTTCATTTGTCAGGTAAATATGTTTAATATCCGAAATTTTAATCAAAATCGTTAGAGCCATTTTTGAGATCGTCAAAATTTTCGAAAAAAGTTCCATGTAAAGGGTAGTTGGGGGTGGGGGGATTTTTCTCAAAATCTTCGTGTCGCATTCTTGGAAGATACTAAACTTAAATACCAAGTTTGGTATTTTACTGACTTTTTTTTGAGTTATCGTGTTCACAGACACACGGACACATACACACGGACCTTTTTGCGAAAATGCTTTTTTTGGATATTGGGGACCCTAAAACATATATTTCCGGTGAAATCTCGGTATCAAATTTTTGGTGGGGTGCAATACTTTCTCTATACACTATGTACATAGTGCGTATGGAGAAAGTAAAAATGTAGCTGTCTTTAAAACTCACAATTTATTTCAAACAAAATTTCTTGGGCATTATTTCTGAGACATCTATTATTACTGGTTTGAACTGTTCTATATTTTGTCATTTTCTTAAAGTGTTGCAGTTATTCAGTTGTTTCTAGCGAAGTCATGATAGACAATAGTATTTAAAGACCAGCTTCTAGCAATCTGCTTTGAAACATTTGACTATTTATTTGGTTTCTTTTTTCTCCCTTGTACCTATAATGACATGTATAATGAAACTATTTCAGCAAAGATTTGCATCGATTACCATTAAGTAGATAGAAAAATAAGCTTGTGTAAGAATAGTTTGAAGGATCTATATAAAACATAAACAATAATGGGTAAACAAATTCTTGTGAAAGTAACAACAGATCTTTTTGTATTCTTTGCTCAGTCTTTTGAGACATGGAAGGGGGAGATAAAGGTGTCATGTCACTCCAAAGAGCCGACACAGGCAATTGACCTGGTCATTAGCAACGGTTCCTACTTTTGCCATTTGGAATCTTTTATGACACTCTGACCAAAGAATAGAGATCATTAGATAAACTACATAAAAGCAGTGGCAGAAACTTAAGAACATGATACACAGAAACTACTTTTTGCATTTGAATATATGGAAGTCCATTCATTTTCACTGTAGTATAGACAATAAAAACTTCCCAAAAGATGAGGAGTAGTTCACAATATATTAATATTATAACATGCAAAAACTATTTGCAATGTGCTATGCTTGTGAGATCATAATATTATTCCTCAATGCAGTATCACCAAAGAGGGATTACCTTGGCAGTACTGTATTCTCTCCAGGAGGTAAAACTCATGGTACTCCACATTCTTAGAATACCTGACATTATTTAATTGCTATTGTTAAAGAGAACATGATTAAATATTTTCCAAGCTACACTCACCTGAGTTGTTAATATTAAAAATATTCTTACTAAAACAATCAAAATGCTAAGGCATTGGCAATATGAGAAAATGTATTTTATATTGGTGACATTTTTAGCTACACAATTGTGACTAGCCATTTCAGTGTCTTGGCACATACAGAAAATACAAAACAAGCGAAGGGCTAAGAGCTTATTAGTTTTGTTCATATAAAGATACAACATTATTTGTTGTATCTTCAGACATGTGCTGCGGTTGAAGATGATAGCTTTATAAAGATTAAATATGGCCTGGAAGATAATTTTAATAAAGCTGACATCAGTCTTAAATAAGATGAAGAACAAGCACACTAAAATTATGAAATTGAAATAGAATGATTTCCAAATATAAAACCCAAATATTGGATGAGAAGTATAACTGAGCTATCAATCCATTTATTAATTTTACTTTTTTAAATATTGTTATATTGTTGTCCATTACTGGAAACAATCCTATACAACTAACTACAAGTTCCATCACACCATGCTAGCATATATTGGGCCACATTTACAGTGGTTTGTTGATCAGGGATTTTCTAATTCACAAGTTTGCCATTATGCGCACATGGTGAAAACGGATCAACTCAATGCCCATAGACGGCACTATAAGACAAAATCACGACTTGCGGACCTGAAATATGATCAATTTAGCCATCCAATGGGCAAAACAGTATAGAAATGTGAACTTGCTAAAATATTGGACATAGCTACAGAGAATGGATTCCGGGCAGACTGGTGTACAAAAAAGTGAATAAGGCCAAAAATAGGAAGAGAATTAAAGAAAGCACACTCACTCAAAACCAGAAAGAAAACAAGGTCTATAAGAAGTTTACATACCACCCTACAACTTTCTACAAATTCCAGAGGATCTTTAAACAACATAACATCATTCTAGCCCCTAAAAACAATTACTAAATAAAAACATTTTAAGTTCTAAATTAAAAGATGATATCCCACAAGAAAACAAACCAGGAATATATCAGTTCAGCTGCAATGACTGTGAAAAAATCTTCATCGGCCAAACAAAAAGAAATATAAAAACAAGGACAAAAGAACACCAAAGAAATATTAAACTCAAACAAGAAGACAAATCTTCAGTAGCTTGGCATTTTTGGAAAGAGAAACACGCCATAAATAGAAGCCCAAAAATCCTCAAAAACATACAAGGAAGACAGAATTAAAAGTTTGGAAAAACATATATATATATTTGGAAAAACAAGAACATGTTTTCAATTTCGAAATCCAGCCAGGTGATCTACTGATTCAGAGGTTCATCAAACCACCACCGGGGCAAAGACAACCACCACAGCAAGCAATGCCGGCAGCCGACCAAAGGAATTGACAATGGAAACACATGGCTTCTGAAACATGTTTTCCGAAATAAAAAGTAAGTGATGTAGTGTTACAAAATCGACTCAACTAATTTTCAACCGTCCAGGGACATTTTGTTTCAAATGATGGGATTCTTTTATCTATAAATAAACATTATACAGCATAAAAAGCTTTACTTTCCTTACAAAGGAAGCCATACTAAGGATTTTTAGTCCAAAAAATTCATCATCCTCCACTGGGTTTGAACCCACAATCTTGAGTTTATAGGCTGACATGGTACCATGGCTGACATGGCTGAAACCATGCACAAGTGAATATATGTTTGTTAACATGACAGTGTGGCTTAGTGTATAAAAAAATGGAAAGAAAAGGCAGACATTGATAGAACTTATTTGGTAAAGAATTAATGGAAATTTAGTTAATTTCCTGTAGCTCCTAAATGGAGTATAGGACATTGTTATGTTTCCTTGATCAGATTTAAATTTCTAGTTTGGATTTCACAGTTATGGGCCATAATGATGAGGTATCAGCTTGTCACCCACAGATGGCACTGTAGGACAAATTACGACTTGCATAAGCGAAATAGTGGAATTTTGCCCAGAAACTTTCTTCTTTCCAAGGTTCTTTTAAGTGCACATAAAATTACACAGGACAACCAACTTTATTTCCCTTCTGAAGAAAGCCCTGTAAAGAACTTGACATTGCAGAAAGTTTGAATCATGCTTGATCTGAGAAAATGGGTGGAAAGAAGCTTATAAGAGTTCAAAGTAAATAGCAGCACTCTGTAATTGCAGGATTCTCTTAAACCACATGTTTTTGGTTACTGAATGCAATAATATGGTTAAGGTGTTGGCAATTACAATGTGTCTTTGTTTGGGCTCTATATTGCTGGTTATTGTTTTGTAGAGTTTGAAGTTGTCTTTGTTTGAGGGGAATAAATACTTTGATGGGTTTAAATTTTCGAGTACTTTTACTTTTCTCAAGTTGGAAGTCATTATTTTGTTTCCCTCCTCTCCTGATCATGTAGAGAGCATGAAATTTCAATGCTTTCACATGGCAACCTGCTGTTAACAGATATGACTAGGCTGTGGATTTTGCACATTGGCATGTTCTTTTCCTTAAACTTCATGATATGGAGATAAAACATAATGCAATTTCTGATTGTTTGGAATGAGTGTGTAGAATTTTATTGTGCATATTTGAGCATATCTGAAACGATATAGCTGTTTATACTTTTAGAGCATATATTTGCATATTTATATTAACTTAATATACATAATTTATATTTTATTCTGTTATATGAGAATATTCCATTTCCCTTTCTCCCCAACAACATTTAACACTGACTGTATTCTTAAAAAAGATGTGCACACTTGTTTTTATCTTAACAGCAAAATTCAAACTGACTACCATCCTTATATTTATTCCATTAGTATATTTAATTCATAGTGAGTTGTTAAAATATTTATGTCTAAACATTCAAAAGTTCAAGCAGCATTCTTATGAAACACTGGGTTAATGGACAAAGATTTTAATATAAGATGGAATTACTTTTAAATCTCCTTTTATTTACAAAGACGAACACTTTCAGTTAGAATTAAAATATTATTAAATTTTAAAATACATAACCATAGATAACTTCATCCTTTACTATATGGGCAAAACTTGTTGAATTATTGCCTTGTTGTTGCAAAATAAAATACTTTAGATGGTGCATATTTGCATGTATATTTTCATGATGTATATTTTCAGTCTAGATATGACTTTCACTTTAGCTTAAGGTATTCCCTTATTCCCCTGTACCTACAAGGAAATATGTAATAAAATTGTATTGCATAATGTATTTGGGCTAACATCTATCTCAATAACATGAAGTAGATAGAAGTAAAGCTTTTGTAACAATAGTTTTTTTGGAGAATAGATGTATGTATATGTATGTAATACATCAGGTTTTTATTTTGAACTTAATAACTAGCCAATGAGCTGCTTGTAAATCTTAACCATTTAGTATACTAATGTGGCTAATAGAAACACAAATAAAACTCATGATGGCATGTTTCTAATCTTAGAATATACCTGCCAATGGTTTAAGTTTTAGAATATTGGTAGTTTGTGAGTAATCCTTTTTAAGTGAGACTGCACTGTTGTTTTCTATAGGCTAACTACAACTTCAAAGTATAATATTCTTGAACTAAATCAATATTCTTCATATCTCATGTGCATTGATTGTATCATACCCATGCTCAGCTTGTCTTTGGGAGTATTAATAAGGATGATAATTATAAGAAGGAAGGTTAAAATAAATATTGATCATATGCCAATTTCTAAAATCACACAATACTCACACTTACTCCCAGTTTATCTAGTATGAAGCAACACTGCAAAAATTTTATGGAGTGCTGAATACTTACCAAAACAATGTTAGTTTTTAGTGTCTTACCTTCATAAGCTTTAAAGTTTCCAAGACCAACAGAGTGCATCATTTCTTAGAAATACTTTCCTTGTCTACAAGGCATATAAAGCTATCCAATATAGGATGTACATAAAAATAAAAAAGAATAATAAGCAATGCCTAAACAATGATGAATTATAAGAGTCTAGTGATATTGTGGACTTGAGCATGCATAGAAATTCTTGTGAAATGGTGATTTTTGCAACTAGAGTAAGGGGATACAAACACTCCTAGTAGCTTAGAATGTTAAACCCAATGTGGAACATTAACTCAGGTTGCAATATGCCTAAAAATAGTAAGGAGACCTTGTCACATGGTGGGTGAATTTTAGGAGAAAGAATATAAAAAATATGATATGTGCCTTGGCATTTTCTCTCATGTCTGTTTTGACAAAATAATTCAATAAACTATTTGGATTGATTTTACATCCTTTGTTGCTTCTTATTACTTCATGCTTATGTGGACATGCTTTATGCAGAACTGTCTCTACAATCTTATCCAGCTGTTTCAAGACTTTCAGAATTGATTGTTTCAAATCTACAAATTTGATGGCCATGTGCACCATTCTTGATCAAGATTTTGCCACGGTAAAATACTTACTTTACGATAATGAACAGTGTATCGATGAAGCAATGACTAGCCATGCACAACCAGTTTTCATTATCTCCCACTTCACCGGCATTGTAATGTTAAATGATGTAACAGCATGATTCTCAACCAAAAGAAGCACTCTATTTTTATCAATAAATGCATCCTGATAAAGTTATGGTCTATCTGGTACTTTGCAGTTTTTAATGCCTCAAGGCTTTTTATGAGACAGGTACCTTAAATATCCTGACCAAAGACGTAATGAAAATCTGCAAGCTCATGGCTTTACATATAATAATTATATTAGTTGAAGCTTAGTTTCAGGAATGATGCAGAAATAAGGGTTGTAATGAATGGATTTAATGCACTTAATATATTTTTAGGAATGTTAGGGTACATGAATTGCACATATATTAGAATTTGGTAATCTACAATGAGGTCAATGCCAAAGCCTGAAGTCGATATCATCATGATATAAGGGTAATGTGTGCACTACATATTTAAGGGTATCCAAGTTAAAATCTTGTCTGGGATAACATATATTTTCTTTCTTTCTTTTTTTTGTTTTTTTGTTTTGTTTCTCTCTTTCAGATAGTAAATGTAGACTAAGCTCAATGAATCTTTAAGAGTGGAAAAGGAAAGAAAGAAAATTATTTTTTATCTTTTCCTAAAAAAATATATGTTAAATGTAGTAACACATCTACTTCATTTTTAGAGAATTTGGGACTGTTTTTGCTTTCCTCCACTGTCTGCTGAACAACCATATGTATGCAAAGAGGTAGAGCAAGTGAAAAAGAGATAATGTGATGTAATTGCAGATGTGTTCTGTAGAGTTTATCTGCAATGTCAGGTGTACTCATAAAGGTGAGCACCAGCCAGCTAACCATGATTAGCTAAACTGCGTTCACCGCTGGACGATGATTACATTGATATAGTTGATTCCATAGTAAGGTGAAGATCCCTGAAAGGTTTGTGAACAAAAATGGTACACATGGCCATAAATGCACTCCATGGGTCAAGTGGCTTCTGAAGTTTAGTAGAATATTGTCCTACTTAGTTTTTAATACTCTTACTTTTTTTTGTGCTATTTAAGTTGTTGAGTTTATGATATTTTTGCATTGTCCAAGGAATGCAGAAATGAACTTTTAACACATTTAGAATCAACCAATTATTACAACATTTTAAACAATAAGCCAGTCACTAAATGACTCCAGTTTTCCATATAATTACTAATTAACAAAAGCTTGTTGCTAAACCAGAAGTCCTAAAAACACAAATCCTTGTCCATCTTACTGCCATATTCTTTAGTAGTGCATAAAACAGAAGTGAGTATTTATGTGCACCTATTTATACCAGGTGACTAGCCAGTAGTAGTCCATTTATATTTGTAATATTTTAAAATATCTTTGACTGTATGACTATTATTAACTTTTTATTCAAGCATAATCTGTTGTAGTAAACAAATTTGTAAACTATCAATATACATGAATTAAATTCTTTCTTCATCCTGTTACTGTAGAATGTGTTAATTTATGAATATCACTACTGACTCTGTAGAGTAAGGTATGTGCATATATGAAAATCAAGCAGCAGATAGAGGAAATGAAGTGCAATGAAAAAGGAATGAAATACCATATTTTCCTGAATGTATTAGTTTAACCAAAATGCATATTATGAGCTGTGAAGGAACAGTGAGTGCAAGCAAGGATAGCATCTATAACAAAGAAAACAGATAAGTATGTAAAGAAACTGGACATAAGTTAGAAGATGCCTTGTTCAAAGAGCAAGTGATTATAAATTAGTATAATTACATAATCCCTCCTACAGAGTGAAAACAAACAAATAATTCATATCCCCCAAATTAAATGTGTTTATTAAAATACTAATTTTAGTTAATACAATAAATGATTACATACCTTATAACAAAAGAACTTCTCTTCCTTCAATTAAAATAACAACTAAAACTTTATTCTGAAAATGATAATTAATTTATTTTCAGTTTTCGACCCTTCATCAAATTATGAAAAGTTAAAAGTAGAAAAATGATTATCAATAAATTTGTAACGGAGGTCTATGTATTGTGTTCTACTTTATAATAAAAAGTTAAAAGTAGAAAAGTGATTATCATTAAATTTGTAATGGAGATCTATGTATTGTGTTTTACTTTATGACATTTATGTCAATGTTCAAACCAAATTTCTGTAAGCATTCTTGGTAATCAGTAGGGATCTAACATACTTATAGGGAATGAAGGGGGGGGGGAAGACACACACACAAAACAGTTGGTATGAAAACGGTTCTAAGAACGACATAACTCAGCATGATATAAAGTAAAACTGTGCTTATTCTTTGGTCAGAGTCTTTTGAGATACTGGAAGGGGAAATACTGACATTGCATGGCTGTCCCAATGAGCCGACACATGCAACTGACTTGGGTACCAGCAATTTTGCCCTTTTGAATGTCTTGAAGGACTATGATCAACCAAAATTACCTGCATAAATATAGAAATAAATTGCTAAGCAATTCTTCGCTCAGTGAAGCTTAAAATTCTAAGACTTACAGTGTACCTAAATGTATTACAACTTCTGGATTGCTGCATCCAAAAGATATGGTTGCTGATAAGCTATCTGCTAAGTGATGCAGCTGAGACAATCACTAAAAGATGTTAAACAGCTTATTGCCATTCTTGGGATAATTAATATGAGAAAGTCACTAAGATACTTAAACTGTGGTTCTGGGTAAGGGTTTATATTAATAATCAATTAGCAAAATACTTGAGAGGCTCATGCTGTAAAAGTATTGTATAAATAAATATTTAATTGATAGTTTCTCCATCAAAATGGAGATTTAATATTAGAGTCATCTTTACTGGTTTGTAATTTCTGAATTGTTAACATGAATATAATTAACCAATTGATTATGCAGTAAAGTACTGCTTAACCAAAATAATGGAGGGGGGGGGCAGGGCAAGGGAAAGAGAAAGAAAGAAAATAGAACGAATGCAAAATTATGAGATGCTCAAATTCACATCAGCAATATTGCTGCAACAATTGACAGTGTGCCTTCACGCCAACCCTAAATTTCAATACAAGTACTTGGTTCTGCATGCCTTTAATCCCCACCCCCATACTCAACATTTCAATAAATATTGTATAATAACTGCTTGAACGTTCACATGGCTAGTGTGAAAAAACAATTAACATTAATTGACCTAATGATTGGTTAAACTATAAAGCCTGGGACTTTATGTACTTGCGCCATTGTAAGTCACATTGCGGTATGTCATCTCAAAATAATTGGAGATTACCTTGTGATTTACTGTGAAACATGAGAATCAGTTGAGGAATTTAATGCTGTGCTGGCATATTGCATTGGTAGTGCAGTGGTTAGAGTAACCAGTTAGAGACCAGGAGATATGTGGTTCAAATCCTGGCTATGACATCAAATTTTTTAATCTGACTACCTATCCACCCTATCCTGCTTGAACACTGTTCAATTCAGAAGCCCACTGTTACTTTACAGTGTAGTTTATTTCTCTCTAAGATGTCAGAGAAAAAAAAGTGTATTATAACACGCATTAGCAGAAACTTGAAGTTGTTAGCAATGGAGTGACAGTGCTTAAGAGATGTAAAGGATTCGAGTTGAGAAAAATTACAAATTCAAACATCTAAAAATATTGATTCAGAGCACTATAACACAACTTTTTGTTTTTATGTTGCTGTGTTAATTTTGCTTTTTTTTCCCCCAGATGTTTGATGAATTCTGTATTTATATTATCAGGTCCTGGAGATTTTTTCAATTTTAAGTTATTAATTACAATGTTCAACTCTTTAATATTGAATTCCTGATTAAATATATTATCTTTAAGTTTAGTTGTTGATTTTATGTATTCTTAATGTTTTTCTTTATAATTTTTTTGTTCTTTTTTGGTATTTTCAGATAATTTATAGGTATTAGCATAGTATTTATTAAATTTATTAACTATTTCATTGTCATCTGTAATTATTTTATTATTATAAATTAAAGGTATTTTTTCTACTGTCTTTCTTGTTTTGAATGTTATGTGTGAATCTGTATGCTTTTTGTGCATCTTTTCTATAGTCCATGTTCTGTAGAAAATTATTAAAATGTTCTCTTTTGGTGTTGTTAATTTCTTTTTTGAATTGAGCACTTCATTTTCTCCAATTTTGTACTTGTTTCGGATCTTTAGCTTTTCCTGCTGTTATTCTAGCATGGTCTCTTTCTTTTTTCATTTTTTCTAGTTGTGAGTTCCAAAAAGGTTTGTAGTTTTTAGTAAATCCTCTTGGTATGTATTTTTTTGCTGTTTTCAAAATTGTATTACATACATCTTTGATTTGTTTACTGGTTTTTCAAATTTGGTTTCTAATTCATTTGTAAAATCTTTCCAGTTTGCTTTTTTTAAAGTTCCATCTAGGTTTATGGTTTATAGGAGTTAAATTTTTCTTTTTAAGTTGAATAGTGGCAATTATAGTTCTGTGTCCTGAGCCTGGATCTTCTAAGATTTGTTTGGAAGTTGACAAATATAAATCTGAGGATACTAAAAATAAGTCAGGGTTGGTACTATCACCAGAATAGTGGATAAAGGTTGGTGGATATTTTTTGTGGTAAACAACTTCTGTAGTTGTTGAATTTAGTAGGCCTTCTATGATCTTTCCAGAACTGTTTGGTTTGTCATATCCCCATAGTCTTGAATGTGCATTGAAATCTCCAATTATGATTGTATTTGAATTTACTGTGATATTTTCAAGATTTGGGGTATCGTTTGGGGATTATAAACAGAATAAATTTTGAAGTGAGATTTATTTTTCCATATGTCTAGTTTAATTATTTCTATTTTATCTGTATTGTTCATCTCTTTAATAATTTTAAAGGATGAAGTAAGATTTTTTCAAACTCCAACTAGAATGCCACTGCTTATTTGTCGTCCCTTAGGAAGTAGGTACATACTAAAATTTTGAAATTGATAATATTTTAGTTGTTCTAATGTTAAATCTGCTTCTTGAATTGTAAATGTATCAATATTATGATCATATATAATTTTACTTAGTTCATATTTCTTTGCTTGTGATAAACCTCCTGTATTTCTTCCGGAATGTTTCTTTTTCCAATGGGACATCACTTTATATGGAATGTTTTTATTTTGCTTTTTGTAACCGTTTAAAATTAGGCACCATAAATGGTGGTTACATCACCTAAGAAAAGAAAAGTATGGACAGGAAAGAAAATGAAATGATCCCCTAGGCCTCGGATACTCTTAATACCATTGGGGTCGAAGAAAACAAAAGTTGAGTCAAGCAAGACTGGATAGGAAAGGTAAAAGAGGGGATCTGATATGTGAAAAGGAAGAAATATCAGTCCAGGTCAATAACTCACCAAGCTGAACAGTGCTTATTGGTGAGCATCCCTTCCCTTTAGCTCATCACATAATTTTGTTTAGATAGGTTCCTGTAAGTCTCCAAATTATAGAAGCAATTAAGGTGTCTCCTTTCTATTATAACAAAATTGATATGTGATTACTAACAGCTGCACCATGTGAAGGTGAGGGATCGGACATTAGGCTTTTGTCCAGGTCGTTTCCTTTAAGCCTTCAATTAATTATTAAAGGAATTAAAGGGTCTCTTCCCTGTTAGTAACAAAAGCCTTTCCGCAGCCCAAATGAAATGTATGTTGAGTGGATTGGCCTCTGATGTTCTTTTCACTCTGAATTACTTTTCTATAGCTGATAAACCATAAGAGGTAAGAAAATCTTAAGCACAATTAATGAAAATCTCGTTAATGTACACAACTTCTGGCAAATAATACTTATTTTTTTTTGGTAGAGTTAACCATTTCCAAGATATTCCATGTTATTAGTTTAAATTTACCAATAATAGTACATTTTTAAAATGGGAAGTTGTTATTCTTTTCATATTTTTTTCTACTGGTCTGCAATGAGAAGGGAATATCAAAGCTGTCGTATCCTATCCATTCCTAAAAAAATTGATATCATTTATGGCATACTGTATTACCCTATTTGCAATGCACCTACAAAGAAATATGTAATAAAATAATTTCTACAAATGTTTATCTCAATTAACATGAAGTTGATAGTACAAGAAGGTTTTCTAAGAATAAGATGCTACAAAATAGATAAAGAAAATCATGTGAACATATCACAGAATGTATTTTCTATCGCAAAATCCTGACCTGTTACAACAGCTAAATATTCTCTATCATTTATTAGTGGCTGAACAAAGTATTCTAACAAAACTTTATTCTTCTATCTACTGCAATTTAATCAAGATAAAGCTTTGCAGCAATAGGTTACATTACACACTTCATTATAGACATAAAGGGAACAGTGATGTCAAATGTCAAACTGGATGCTGACCTTAAAATTCCATACTCTTCTCATCAATCACATGAAATAACTGAAGATGGACAAGAATTTCAAAGCATTGAATAATTTGATCCATTTATATATAAACATCTCAGAAATGCCTATGCCACAAAAAGTTATTTGAAATAATTTGTATTTTAAAGGGATCAATACACTTTTTGGGCATTAAGTGTTTGTCTGTATCTTATGGTTCACCAGTTATACAAAATTCCTTCTGAATGAAGTGGACTCCACGGGCTGGAACCAGAAAATGCAATATACATTTTATTTGAGAGTGTGATATTTTAATCAAAATAATTAAAATAATTTTTGAGAAAATAAAACATTTTGAAAAATGTTCTATGTGAAGGTGAAATGATTTTCTTGAAATCTTAATCCCTGGAAGATACTGAACTTAAAATATCAATTTTGGTTCATCCAACTTTTCATTTTTGAGCTATGCTGTGCCCTTTATTTAATTCTCTTTTTAATTCAGGGAATCCAAAAGTTTATTTATAGTGAATTCCTGGTAACAAACTTTAGGGTGGACTGCTATATCTACATTTTCTATCTGCTATGTACATGCTAGAGAAAGTAAAAATGTATTTTAAGGTACGTGAATAAAGGGATCATTTTTTATATGAATGCAACAGTTTTATGTGAAGTTTAAAAGGACAAAAAAAAAAATGTTGTATATGTTTGCATCAATTTTTAATGTTAACAGCAAATTGTTTTTCAAACAGCTGTAATTTTGATGGTTAATTCTGCTGTATCAATGTAAATAAATAAGGCTGGCTTCTGGGCTAACTATTACACAGAAAAAGAATTAATACACGTCTGTTTCCTCATTAAATTATGATTATTTGACAAACTAAATTATTTCAGAATTTGTGTATTCCTTAGTCATTTTTGATGAGTGTATGGGAGATAATACCAAGACATATTCTCATTATTTCTGATATATCTTTGCCTAAAAAGTACCAATATTACTCTCACAAGCTGACAAGCTCTCTTTCTAAATGCAAAACTAAAGTGACCAGCTACACACTTCAGGTCCATAAGTTATTTTACTGTACCTTATTAATAAAATTAATCCGTACTTGGAACTTAGCTTAATTAACATTCTGGAAACTCACGTGCAGCATGTGAAATGTGACCTTGGGACACAGCTTGGGATACAGTAGGCCTGATGACGGGAACAGGTTGCCGACGCGAAATCACAAGGTTCCTACACACAACATGTACCTTGTGTCAACATAAAACACTACAGCAAGCATTTCAGCCCCATACAACATTAACTGACACTTCCATTCCATTTAAAACAGTGTGAATGTAGATATTAATATCAATTGCTCTGTTAAATAAAACTTAACTCTTGGTTTAGAAAAAAAAACTGTTCAATGTATTTCATGCATCAGCCACAAAATATGCACAAAGGAATATTTTCGCTCTATTTTTTATCTCACCTATACTTTCTCAAACCATTAGATATGTACTTCTTCGAACCCCAACAATTTTGTCTCCCATAGCATTTTGGTTGTGCATTTCATGTTGCTATTTTCAGAATATAAACCACATTTGTATTGAATTAACGAACCTCTTAAGCGTGTTCTTCAATCTCTTTCTGTATAGGAATAAAAACTGCTTTCAGAATATCATCTTATGTTTGCTGATGAATCAAAAAAATATTATGTTTAAATAAAACCCATTTGCATTTTTATGAAAAGTGTAAAACATTTTCACAAATATGGTCATTATCATCAACCAAACATGCTAACTCCAATTATTTTACGTCACCTCTTCTCATCAAGGCATCACAGTATGTTCTCATTTAAAACTTTTCTCATGAGTATTTATTATTTGACTACAAAGTGATGAAGAATATCTTTCTTCTACCCTAATTTATGTGTGCCAGCACCATTAAGTCTTGAGGTCTTACAAAGGTTGGAGCTTTAATTCAGTATTTTATTCCCTTTTGCTTTATCAATTTTCTTAGAAATTTTGTAAAGTAAGGTACTATACCGTAAAACTTCTATAGTTATTCATTAAACAGACAAAATACAAAATAGAGGTAGATGACTTTTTTTAATTTTTGTATGCACAACTTTGAATGCAAAGACCTCCATAAGTATCTGGAATCTCACACTTGTCAACTTTAAGAAACTGAAACCCCTCGCCCAGCAAAGCTTAATTTTTTTGTGATGACATGAAATTTAAAATGTGTAAAATGTTCATTGCAGTAAATGTACAAAATTCACATATACAATAAATGGAATTCCATTCTACAAGAATCCTGTAGGCCTGCTAGTACTGCTTCTTTCATTACCACATGCAGAAGTTCTTCCTTATACCACAGATAAATGAGCATTAAATGGTAGCAAAAAACACCACATAACTGGCCAAACACTAATTTCTAGTCCATATTTTATACTTCATACTGTGAACTATAACCAAAACCTGTCACAAATTGCATGAAACTTATATCCCAAGACATGGTGTGTGAATAAGTGAATATTTTACGAGGGAGAGTCAAGATTACAAATTCAGGATATCATTACTGAATGTTTGCAGCCATTTACTGTTCATTACTGTTACTGCTTGCTGGTAAATAGTGATGCAATAAAAGTTTAAATCCTAAAAAACAAAGTATGCACTCATTGCATTGTGTTGCAGTCCAGTGAAAGGGAAGTATCTTGAAAGAGAGACGTACAGATAACTTTGACCCATCACAGCATTGTATACTAATTGTGCAATACATTTAGTTTGAAATCTGAAATTGGTCAAAAATATCACAGCATTGTATACTAATTAGTGCAATGCATTTAGTTTGTAATCTTAAATTGGTCAGATATCTTGCATTACTAAGAAAAAACAACAAAGTCAAAATATAATGAAGAAATGTATGTTTTGCCATGTCCATGATGGAAATCTGCAACACACAGAGAGAGAGAGGAGAGAGAGGGAGAGAGGGAGAGAGGGAGGGAGGAAGAGAGAGAGAGAGAGAGAGAGAGAGAGAGAGAGAGAGAGAGAGAGAGAGAGAGAGAGAGAGAGAGAGAGAGAGAGAGATCCACTGTCATAAAATTGTAAAAACCTAAACATAAATTTTGCAGACAAATAGTAAGCATTAGCAAATATGGAATCTACTGCTAAACAAGACAATAACATTGCAGAGCCAAAGTAGCTCTGTACAGTTATCAATCATTTTTCTTGTGAAGACACAATTTGCTCACAATAAATTTGAGCTGCTGTTTTGTAAATATGACAGTAAGCAAATGTTTGGAGGTAAATAACAGACATACACAACTATTTCTGGCAATAAAACTTTATTCCAGCAGCTCCATTCTTCTTTTACTTTTCAAATATTAATCCTCTTGTTTAACAAAATTTATTTTAAAATAAGAACTGAAGCTTTCCTGGCGACGTATTAATTCAAAATCTTCTCGGGCTTCTAACCAGGTAAAAACTTAAGAAGCCTGAGAAGATTTTAAAATTTATTTTGTTAATGGACATTCATATTATATTAAACATTGTGTGGTTAGTTTTAATTGTTCTCAAAATGAATTTTTCGGAATAGAATTGAGAAACAGTTAGGTCAAGGCAGCAATCAAGTCCCTCCTTCACATTACCTTTTCCCATTCTAATACTCTCTTACCCAGTAAGCAACATCTGAAGCCAGAATTCTAGAGTCACAGTATGTACTTACAAAGCTGAATGTACGAGGGGCATTTGGAAATTATTTGCAATTGTGTTGTTTTAAAAATACTACTCAATCTACAAGCATGACCTCTTGTAAGATGATGAACTGATATTAGTACACCACACAGATGCTAATGTGAATAGAATGGGGAGTACTAAGCTAGCAGTGAAAGAGAGAAAGTGTATGAAGTGAGCTCCTGGAGTTTATGAAAGAAGGGAACATGTAACAATGGGAGTGAGTATTGAAACATATAGAGCAAAAATTGGAGAATTTAATAGGATTAAAGGAAAAGAGGCTAAAATAAAAGAAGATGAAGTAATAGCAAATATGTTTCCTCTTTTATGTGTAACGTGCACGTAATTACTAACTGGCAGAGTTGAAATGAATCTTGGGCCTAATGGGTACTAAGATGTCATGGAAGAATAGACTCCATAGTGAAAGGACAGCACTTGCAGAATTCAGCAACAGTAACAGGAAAATTAGTTGAAAGAGTGCCCCTCCAGCATGAGCGTACACTAGCAATGTGCCGACTGCTAAGATGACATTACTGGGATTCACTATTATGCCACACCCACCATATTCATCAGATCTTGCTCCATCTGTAATGCTCTCTGTTTGACAACATGAAAGACTTGCTGTGAAATAAAAGGTTTGGCAACAACAAGGAATTGCAAGCAACTGTCTATGAGTGGGTGCATAATACCCCTGAATAGTGGTTCTAACATAATAATTTAGTTGCTAGGGAAGGTAGCAGCAGTTTACTGATGTGAATGGGGAGTATACTGAGAGATTCCATATTGAACTATGTTCATTCATAAATAAGCGACAAAAAACTACTGTTGTACATTATTTCAAATGCCCCTCATATGCAACTGCAGGAACTCATCAGAACTTATAATTTGAGCTGGGTGGAACTGTTATCAACATTTCTACTATATTGAAATATGTGAAACTTATAGCAATTATATTATTAAATTCAAACTCTTGCCTGCACAAGTTAAAAAATAAATGCACATCCGTTATTACTGTTGGGCGAAATACTGATGGTAAAAATGTACATTTGGTTGCTACATGGGTAGCCAAGATTGGTAAGGTATGGACTCCTCATGAATGGGAGGACTGCAGTTTGAATTTCACCTCCCTGACTGAAATTTTGTTCAAGTTTTCCTCATAACTTGCAAATGCAGGAGGTACCTAAACATAGCCCTGAAATGCTCAATTTCTAAATTTCCTTTTCCAACTATGTGTCATCACTGTCCTGTGGTGCAGTCTGGTCAGAGTGAACATTAAACATTACTGCTGATTACTATAAAATCCATGGCTTATGACACAGTTTGTAATAGAATTAAAGTTTACCAATGTTAAAAGCTCTGTGTAACTTGGTGCTGGTAAAGCCTGCCCTCAACTTACACAAGCACAGATGGGGGTTGATACATATGGATGCCTTTCCCATTCTGAGCACAGTTTTATATCTTAACCTTCATTCAAATGTAGTAGCAACCCCTCTACTATAGTGAAAACCTGCTATAATGCGCTTACAAAAAAGTCAAAAGTTTCCAGGAAAACAAATAAATAAATACATATTTTGTTGGTTAGCGATGCCCTTGGTCAAGATCATATTAGTGCTGCTACTGTATCAAAATTTAATCCCATAGGAGTTATTTTACAATAAAACTAATGACATGATGCTCTCAGTCTTAAATGTACTTAGAAATCATTGGTCTGGATCAGATTTGAACACACGAGCTTGGGATCAGAAGGGCAGAGCCTAACCAAGTGAGACATCCAGACATCTATGCATCTGAATGATTTGGGCAGTACTTGCAAAATATACACTTTCGATTATTCTAAACGGAAATGGAAGTGTCAGGCAAGGATTGCAGCTACTCTAAACAAAACACACTCAAGCACACATAAACTCAGCTGGCATGTCAACACACAGCTTGCTTGCATTCCTAGCATTGGTTAGTTACACAAGAAAAACAACCAACCAGTGTTCTCCACAGTTCTGATGGTCTGGACCAGTGGTGTACGAGATGCCACCAAATTCCTGCAAGCATTTTCAACAGGATAGGCATTGGAAATATAAAATAATGCCAAATAATTTTCTAGAAATTATTTCATTCTATCATTAGAATATGCAAAAAGAATCTTGTGAATGCCATACACTATTGATGGTTTTGTAGTAATACTTGTAAATACATAATGACTAGTAATGATGCTGCACACAGAACGAAAGGGTATTGCAAACCTATGGTTTAAATAATTAAATTCATATTTAAGTGATTATATTATCATAACAGTTTTTACAATTATAGTTATGTCTAGTCTAGCCTCATTATAAAAATTAAATAAGACTTAAAACTGCAACATGAGCCTCACATTTGTATGAATAAAACTTGACCACCCAAGCTGGACATGAATGATTGTGACCATGTCTTTCTCACTCATTTTGGAATGGATAAAACAGAGTCACTCCCACTTTTATGACACAAATTTACCAATCTGTAGATGACTTAATATGTGAGACTTGAATTGGTGCAATAAATTATGGTAGATTTTGTATCAGTTGAGGTGTTTCCTGAATGTCCAGAAGGATTCTGCTGAAGTAAATTATAGATTCAAAGAAAAGAATATTTTTAATTTTTTTAATTAACAGAGGAAGAAATGAATATAAAGAATGTAACTAATCACTGTATATATTTCCAACTTTATTTTAAAATATTTTTATGAGCTTTAAAAATAAATTGATAGCCCAAAATTATTTAATTTAATATCTCTAATATTTTAAGATGCATAAATTAATTGAGTTTTCTCTCTTTTTATTAACATGCTATTTGAAACTGCCACTGTTGTAAACAATTAGCTAAATAAGATGATACTGCAGTGATTTCTGTGCCCTCTGCAGTATGGGAATGAAAAATTATCTATTCATCAAGTCTGGACCCCAAATGGAAGTTTAACATCACTTAAAAATCCATTTCAGAAGTAGAATATGAATCCTTTTTTATGCTTACTTGAATTGCTGACCATAACAACACAGGGACAGATGTGAAGTAATTAACATTAAAGTTCCAAAGATGAAGGTCATTTCATTTGCACTTTAAATCTAAGAATTTATAACTCGTCTGTCATTTAAATACCTAAATGCCATTTTTTATTTGTTTTATACACTCTCCATAATTTCTGTTAGCTTAATACACAAATTCGTTCATGCAACTTACTTGCTCCTTTCATGCAAAGGAATGATTCGACCATTGCTCTTTTGAATATGCACCTCCTTGACATGCCTTGCAAGACGCTGAACATTGGGAAATGGAGGAGCACCTTTTTTAATTCGGTTACAACCTCGCCATTGACACTGGAATTCACAATCTGAAAAACAGAGAGAACCATTTTTAGTATAGTTTTAAAACAGATTTCTCTCTTTTTTAAATAGAACACTATGCAGAATGATGTAGAAATATATAATAATAATAATAATAATAATAATAATAATAATAATAATAATAATAACAACAACAACAGCAAAGAATGCTAATGCTAAAATTTCATGTACACAAAAACAAATTTTTGTTATGCCAATCCTCTCCTGACAATCATTGATTGATATTTTGTATTTGAAGTGCTGCAAGTCCAGATTTTTTTTAATCATTATATAAAACTTGCTATTGCAGTGAAGACAGGAGTTAGATTCAAATAAACTCACAGAATAGGTAATTTAAGTTTTGTATTTTTGATAACACAATGGGATACTCTAAATTTGGTGTATATGATTTAATAAAACACAATAAATCTGGCGGTTTTTAAATATGCTGGATTCAATGAACAGAAGTTATGTTTGACAATCAGTGGGACAAAATATATTTTAATTAATCTTCTCTATAATAATATTAGAGGATAATGGGAGTGGTAAAGGCATAGTCACATTCCATAATATAAATAAATGTGTAAAAGATTAGCAGACAAATATTCTGCAATATGGAGTGGGGAGAATTATTTGATAAAATCTATTGCAATTATGTTACATTTGTTTAATCTTAGGCGCCAGTTTAATTTAATTCCAAAATGTTTTTAGACATTTCATTTACACCCCCTCGGTAGTGGAGGTAGTGAGTCTACCACACATTCAAAAGGTCATCATGAGTTATCAGTAAATTTTTTTTGGAGATGAGAAGATGAATATTAAGTAGCTTTAAGCTCCATGGATCCTAGATCATTTCACTGATTTCATTCAAAGTCCAATGTGACCAACCTGGCTAAAGGATTTAAAAAATATAATAATAATCATAATAATTATAATAATAATAATAATTATAATAATAATAATTATAATAATAATAATAATAATAATAATAATAATAATAAGTTATTAAGATAGAAATCATAATATATTTTAATGTGAAATGGAAAATAATCGGATTCAAACCATCAGAAGATAAATAAAAGGGAACAGTTATTGTGTTATTGGTATTTCATAACAGAAAATTTGAGTCCAAACATCTTTTAGTTGTTTTCATTTCACTATAGCATTAAGCGTCATCCTGAGATTTTCCTCCAAGTCCAATAAGCAATGCAAGCCAAATTTGTCAAGGCATATATGTTCCTTATAATTTACATTGACATTGATACAATGCCACTCCAAGTAAACAATCAAGATACTTCTCAACTGACCAATCATTAAAATTAAGAAAAGAATCTGCATGCTAGATATGCCAGTCAATCTAGTGACAAGTAGTAGCTAATCATAGGTATAAAGAAACACTCTTCTAACAGATGCACCCCTCTACAAGATGTGTCCCATGTTTGAAACAGTGAAACCAGTCCAAATCAATGAATAAGTCAACACCTATAAATAATTTTCCTATTAAAAATCTCCTGAATTCAAATGTCAAATTTGGCAACTAGCAACTAGGAACAAGGAACACTTCAGAAACATAAAATTAAAACAGGAAAATAAATCGGCAGTGGCATGGTATTTTTTGAGAGAACATGACAACATAAGAAAAACACCGAATTTAGTGAAACACATAAGAGAAAGTTGGGAATTGAAAACCTGGGAGAGTATCCACATCTGGAAAAATAGGAAGAATTTAATGAACTTCGAGATCACATCCTGAGACATCCTCGTCCCGAGATTCTTAAATCCACCACCAGAAGCAAACCCATCCATCACAATCCTTAATTATAAAATGTAAGTGATGTAATATTATTACAATCAACTCAAACAACACTTAATATATAGTATACATCACTTTCACAAAATCCTCAATATCAGTATGTCAACATCTTGCCTAATTCAGAAAAAACTTTTGGTTCAGGTGGAAATCATATACTTCATTTGTAATTTTTCCTACATAAACACAGACTGCTTGACAAGGAAAATGAACCTATCTACAACTACTAAAGGGATCTGTGAAAATTGGTATAAAAGTGACAAAAATCACAAATTAGCTCTTTTATACCCTAAAATATTTCACCTTGCACTTAAAAATAATTAACTTTATTTTTGTCTACCATTACTTGCCACTTGATTATTGTGGTGATGATTTTAGTACTCGAATAAATCTCTAGTTGGCATAATAATCTGTAACATTTTAAGATATTTTGTATTTCCAACAGTTGTTATATACAGGACTGTATATGTTTAACTAGAATTCACGTTTCAAAATTCTATTTCACATCCTGTCAATTTTAGCTGCATAGCTGATCAGAAAATAGAGATACCTACAGTTCGAAAAATCTTTGTTTAGTTTTCTCGTTTTTATTATTCTCAACATTTTCTTAATTTTAAAATGATGAGTTTTATAATCTGTCTAAATTTTTAACCATGAAATAAAAAAATCCATTTACATTTCTTTATTTTTGCATTAATGTCCTGAAAAAATAAAATAAATGTGTTTTCTTTTAAAAAATTATGAAAATAGCCATTCATAAGATTATTTATTTGTTTACACCCTTAATAAGCAGACACAAAGAATTCACATTGAACAATCAGTGAATTAAAATGCATATAAAAATTTGTAACTTACATATTCATTTTTTAAATTGGATTGTGTGGGACATTTTCAAAATTGTTTAAATTTAGGACACCAAAAAATGAATATTGAAAAAAGTATTTAAAGCTAGAAGGCTGCAACTTAGGATTTTGCCTTTTATGATAACATCAAATAAGTGGGAAAAATTAGAGGTAAATCCAGTTTTCATTTTTCACAGATCCTCACCTTATATATATTATTCTACTTTGTCATTCATACTCACACATGCACAGCCACACACATAGACTCTAGGTATTCATTTAGTGAATAAAAACAATTTCTCATTAATAATGCCTGCACTTTTCCTTTAAATTTGTCAGTGGAAACTACACATGTAAGTCATTAAGGTAAAAAGGTTTTCTTTGTATGCATACATATCTGAGCAGCAGACACCACATTAGAACATAAGAAATGGGTTATGTAGTTGCATATGTGAGGCTTTCTCTTAGTGTTGCCTGTTGCTTGGAATAGTGTATTGCGAGAAGTTATGCATTTTATAATAAATTATGTTGCATAAAATGTACTTACTTTCTCAGATATGTATATAGTATTAAGATTCCTAATGTAGTGTTGTGATGCATGAGCTAGTGCGAGGAGAAAGCAACCTAAATGTAATCATATAGTGTAATACTTTTTAGTTAGACAATGCAAAAAAAATATCTTATCAGACTCTAAAGCAGCAATCCAATCCAACCTTGCCCAAAAATGAACATTTTGGAAACACAAAATATGATCCATATAATCAAAAAACTTGTAAAACACATAATATTACAATAGATTCCAGCCTATTGTGCATGCAATGTATATACTAGTCGACCATGATAAGAATATGTTCAATGGTTAGACGAACTAAACAGTTACATAACAGTGGGCAGAGCATCAGAAGTCGGGTAAAGAAAACATAAGCAGAAATGCTCCTTCCAAGAAAACCAATGTGAAGATAGCAGCTAGTTAGTAATGTTGTCATTGTGCAACTGTACATTTCCACTGTTGCCTTCCCCTCAGTTCCCATGGCTTGAGGATATCAACAAACACTGTTGTTTAAGGGTTGAAAATGGGAACAAGTGTTCCCGAAACCAGTCCCAGTAAGAAATTACTAAGAGATGTTTGTGTTACAAAAACCAACTCAAATTCTTTTATATTAATCACATCACTGTTACAAGTTCTTTGCATATTTATAAAACTTCAAACACTCGTGTTCTCTTCCAAGTACACTCATATCATGGTCCAATAATAACATACATAAAATATACTGGATTATACAGTGAACATAAAATTACATACGTACTAAGGTGAGTGCTTTATAATAAATAGTGTGATATTTTAATTATTAGTATGGGTTAGTGATTAATCTTAAAACATACAAAAAATCTGAATAATATGGAAATGTTACCAAAACAGGAAAAAAAAATTGGATTAGGTCATTTTCATCTTGAACAAGCCATTTTCATCTTGAACAAGTTTCACACTGTATCACATAATATCTAATAAGATAATAAGCATTATGGGGTATCTGCTGGATATTATTAATTTCACCAGAAAAATAGCTGAATATCATTGCAATATTCATAAATGTTTTAATGGAATTTTAACATACAAATTTCAGAAAGCACAATGTAAAATTTTGAGATAATCACACTAACTCACTGACATAATACAAACAATTCATTTCCACAAATAACTTTCCAATTCTATTTGAAAATCCAAATCTCAAGATGAGAAAATTACTTTAATTTATTTTTAAAATATTAATAAGTCAATGTTCATACTTAAAACTTCACTTATGTAAAGCTGTAAATCTTGGAATGTTTTCAGACATTCGTCTCCATCATGCTGCATGGTGAGATTGACAGGTGATTTCTTCTTCTTTCCCCAGCATGAGCATATGGAACAAGCTAATAAACTTGATAGCATTGCTCACTGGTGGTTTTTGAAATTTAACAAACTCTTGGAAACAAAGATATTTTTCCAAATGGTGAGTTCTAGAGAGGTCATCAACAGCTTTAATAAATGTAAAAAGAAGCTAGTAACAGTGAAGAATAACACAAATATTAATATAAAAATAATAGTTGCAACAAATCTTCACTTATCTTTTGGAATCCTTGCCTGGACTAGTTTCGCAACGATTTCATTGCATCATCAACATATCCTTTTGGTCTCTTTTTTGATGTTGTTTATTTACACTGTTATGGTTACTGCTACTAGGTGGATTGTGTACTAATGCATTGCTAACTACTGGAATCAAAACAAATTTGGTAAGAGTGTCAATTGGAGGTATATCAAAATTCATTGCATGATTTCTATACTTTAATATAAATATTTTCTCCCAAACCATTAAATCTATGGGCCCATTTAAGTGTTTTAATAATTCAACATCTGGATTTATTTCATGATTAAATTTCCAAAAATGATCTGCTACAGCTGATTTATCAATTTGTTTGTATTTAATATTCCTAAAGTGTTCTTTTACTCTGGTTTCCAAATGACGTTTAGTCTTATCAATATAAACAAGGTCACAATTTAAACAGTTTAATTGATAAATGCCAGATTCTTTATTTTTTGAAATTTCATCCTTTTTAGAAAAGCCTAACAAATTTTTTATACTGTATTTATTTTGAGGAACCAATATTATGCCTTGCTCTTTGAGAATATTTGTGAATTTTTTATTTGCCCAAGGGTGATAAGTAACTTTTTTAAAAATGTAATTATCTTTTATTTTCTTAAGCGTAGAAATATCTTTAATAGCTTTTTGATATTTAAACTTCTCATTTTTTTTATTCATAAAATCAGTATTAAAACCATTAATTAAAGCAGTGTTAATAATGTGTTTATATTCTTTATAGAATTCATCTTTATTAAGGGGTAAATTAATTAACCTATAAATGAAACTATTAAAAACAGCAAATTTATGTGAAAAAGGGTTAAAGCCATTATTTTTTATATAATTATCAGTGTGGGTTTGCTTTCTGTATATTCCAAAATTAGATTTATTGTCTTTTTTTATTATTTTTAAATCCAGGAAAGGGAGATTGCCATCACTTTCAGTTTCTAATGTGAATTTTATAGCCTTATCTTGTAAATTTAAAAGTTTTAAAGCATCATTTACATGTTTATCAGGAACAATAGCAAATATATCATCTACATATCTATAGAACTGAATGAAAATTTAATAAATGATTTTGTTATCCTTACTAATCTTTTTTGGATCAAAATTTTTTCAGCTTTAATGACAAATTCTATCAACAAACTTCTGGTCTAGCAATGGGTAGTCCATTTTCACCTTTTCTTGCTGATCTTTTCATGAGCTATTTTGAAATACAGGTCACTAAAGCATTCCCTCTAATTTTTAAAACTTGGTATAGATATGTATATGATATATTTGCTATTGTTCCTGATAAACATGTAAATGATGCTTTAAAACTTTTAAATTTACAAGATAAGGCTATAAAATTCACATTAGAAACTGAAAGTGATGGCTATCTCCCTTTCCTGGATTTAAAAATAATAAAAAAAGACAATAAATTGAATTTTGGAATATACAGAAAGCAAACCCACACTGATAATTATATAAAAAATAATGGCTTTAACCCTTTTTCACATAAATTTGCTGTTTTTAATAGTTTAATTTATAGGTTAATTAATTTACCCCTTAATAAAGATGAATTCTATAAAGAATATAAACACATTATTAACACTGCTTTAATTAATGGTTTTAATACTGATTTTATAAATAAAAAAATTGAGAAGTTTAAATATCAAAAAGCTATTAAAGAAATTTCTACGCTTAAGAAAATAAAAGATAATTACATTTTTAAAAAAGTTACTTATCACCCTTGGGCAAATAAAAAATTCACAAATATTTTCAAAGAGCAAGGCATAATATTGGTTCCTCAAAATAAATACAGTATAAAAAATTTGTTAGGCTTTTCTAAAAAGGATGAAATTTCAAAAAATAAAAAATCTGGCATTTATCAATTAAACTGTTTAAATTGTGACCTTGTTTATATTGGCAAGACTAAACGTCATTTGGAAACCAGAGTAAAAGAACACTTTAGGAATATTAAATACAAACAAATTGATAAATCAGCTGTAGCAGAACATTTTTGGAAATTTAATCATGAAATAAATCCAGATGTTAAATTATTAAAACACTTAAATGGGCCCATAGATTTAATGGTTTGGGAGAAAATATTTATATTAAAGTATAGAAATCATGCAATGAATTTTGATATACCTCCAATTGACACTCTTACCAAATTTGTTTTGATTCCAGTAGTTAGCAATGCATTAGTACACAATCCACCTAGTAGCAGTAACCATAACAGTGTAAATAAACAACATCAAAAAAGAGACCAAAAGGATATGTTGATAATGCAATGAAATCGTTGCGAAACTAGTCCAGGCAAGGATTCCAAAAGATAAGTGAAGATTTGTTGCAACTATTATTTTTATATTAAGCTTTAATAATTTCATTTTATTTTTAATATCCTGAATGATCAAAAACATGCAATGTCTGATTTGTCAATTTGTTTAAATTTGATGTTTCTTATTGTTTGATATATGGTGGACTTTGTAACAATTTCAATTGATGTTTCTTTTTTGCTCTTTCAGTCTTACATTCAGTCATACAGTCTTGGTCATTTCCTATAAGATTTATCATCATCATCATCATCATCATCATCATCATCATCACAGTATATTTGATAAATACCAGAATTCAAATATTATGGCACAATATTTTTCACTGGTTTATTCAATAATTTCCTCAAATTGAATTTATTTTGTGGAGGCAATTTGATATTGTTATTTTGAAAATGTTTTCAAATGTCCTAAACACCAAAGGGTGATGTGTAAATTTCTTATAAATCCAATTTTTATCCTCTACTTTCTTTATAGTAGTTTGTGTTACTTATCAATCACATTTAATCATTTTGGACATGGAAGCAGCATTGAAACCATTTAAATTTGTATCTTGAGTATGTGTTGTACTTCTTACATATAAAGCTTGCTGTCAGCAGCAGCCAGATACCCATGCTGAGGAAACAGGAAGAACAGATAGTAACCATCAGTTTTCATAATGCTGATGATGGAGATTAACGTCTCTGCAAACGCTCCAAGATTTTACAAATTCATGCAAGTTTATGTGTAAAAATTAACTCATCAATATTTTAAAAGTAAATTAAATGGCAATAACTTCGCTGTTAACAGTACTTCTGTTATTAATAAACTGAGAGAATTAGCTTGAAAAATTAACATCTGAGATTGAAAAGTTTTAAGCTCCTCTCCAATTCAGACATTTAAAGTTAAGCAAACAGCAAGTTTCAAGTTGGCACATACCTTGAGGAGGAATGCTGGCAAAATACTGTTGAACATGACCATTTGTTTCCTGAACAGCATGTTCCATACAATCTTGTACTTCTTCAAACTGGAAATCACAGTTATCCCAACAGCATTCAAATAACAAATGATCTAGTGGGGTATCATGGGATTGCTGTATTGCAGATGTTATTGCAGACACTGTCTGCTTCTGCATTGGAGAAGGTGCTGGACTGGGACTATTGCATGCTGCTGCAGCTGCTGCCTCCTCTAGTGCAAACTTGGCAGCACTTTCCTCATTAACTTTTGCTGCTCGTTCTTCCCAAGTCTGTTTTTCTTGTGCTGGGAGGTTCCTCCACTAAAATCAGAGCAGTTATGATCCAACATAATCTTATATTTAAATTTTTCCATATTGAATATTATTTCATATACGAGGTACTTCCAGAAAATAAGTTCCGTTTCAATTTATCTCCGCTACAGCACTGCGATCGCAGTTCCGCACATGCGCAGTAGACACTCTGTATCAAAGAGAAGAAACGCGCGCCATTTTGAGATCGCTGTCAGCCACATACACTTTATTGTGCTTGTTTACAATGTTGGTGTTGATTGAAAATCCCGCCACTTGTGAAATCAGACCTGTGATTCGTTTTCTGAATGCTAGGAAAGTGAAACCAATTGAAATTTATCGGCAAATTTGCGAAGTTAACGGACAAAATGCGACGAGTGATTCAATGGTGAGAAGATGGTTCCGACAGTTCAATGAAGGACATAGTGAAGTGCACGATGAAGAACGAAGTGGGCGTCCATCTTTGATTACAGAAGAACTGGTTAACGCGATTGATGACAAGATCCAGGAAAACCGCAAGTTTACAATTTGTGCTCTCGCTATGGAATTTCCCCAAATCTCACGATCACTAATTCATGAAATTGTTACCGAAAAACTGAAATTTCGTAAACTTTGCTCACGTTGGGTACCAAAGATTCTTACTGAGCAACACAAAACAAAACGGATGGGTAATGGACTTCAGTTTTTACCCCGTTATGATGAAGACGGCGAAGAATTTCTGACACAGATAGTCACAGGAGATGAGACTTGGGTTTCTTACGACACCCCTGAAAGTAAGCGGCAATCAATGCAAAGGTTAAGCCGAAACAAATCTTGACACCTCGAAAAATGATGTGCACAGTGTTCTGGGACTGGAAAGGCATCTTACTCATTGATTTCTTACCGCATGGTCAAACAATCAAAGCAGATGTTTATTGCGAGGCACTTAGGAAATTGCGCCGCACAATACAGAATAAACGCTGAGGATTGGTGTCAAAAGGTGTTGTTTTTCTTCACGACAACGCATGACCACACACTGCAAATGTGACGAAAAACCTCCTACAGGGATTTGGCTGGGACGTGTTTGACCATCCTCCGTACAGCCCTGACCTTGCTCCTAGCGACTTTCATCTGTTCTTACATCTCAAGTCTTTCCTTGGCAGTCAACACTTCAACAATGACGAAGAGCTGAAAGAAAATGTTTCCAACTTTTTGAAGACACAGGCGGCAAACTTCTATGAAGAAGGTATACAAAAACTTGTGCCACAGTATGACAAATGCCTGCAAAATTTCGGCAGTTATGTGGAAAAGTAGTTTAAGAGTTGTAGAATTTTGTGCAATAAATAATTATTCTGTATACAATTTAATTTTATTACCAAACGGAACTTACTTTCTGGACGTACCTCATATTTAAAATCAATCAAAAGAGAGATGCAAATGCATATTTACTACTTAGTAAACAGAGAGGGGTTGGTATGTTATTTTGAATGTCATGGTGATTACTAAAGTGTCTCACACTTGAAAGACAGTATAGGTTAAATGAAAGGACACTGTTGCCACATGTGCTATACTTATGTTGTGCCAAGCAGCAATCAGTTTACCTATTCAAAGTCATCTTGAGAATGATACATCTCTAAATAGTGAAATCTCTGTACTGCTATTTATGGCTATTGTGGGACATTTATTTTTCACGTGCAGTACATATGTATCTCCTCTTTATATTTTTAGTACTTCAAAATATGATTTTGTAGGCATTAAATATGTCAAATATGAAGATATGAAAGGATAAAAGCTTTAATTTGGTAGGGTGACCATGGTTAACTTTTGATAAAATTGCATTCAGATGGAGAATACAAAGAATGAATGAACGAACGAACGAATGAACATTACTCTGTTTTGCGATATTCCATTTTATTACATTAACTTGGCATGTTTCTGTTTCCCCCATACTTTTGGCTTTCTATTTGAATGGTCCTTACAGGTCCTTTCATGTGTTTCTTTTTTACCTATATACCACTGTTTCTGAACATTCAACAGCCTTAGCTGTTTCATTTATTGCCTTACTAACACTCATGTCTTGAATAATCTAACACTTTCATTATTATTTTGCATTCTTTAGTTTAACAACATTTCGTCTTTTGCCAATCCTCCTTACATAACTATAAATATTTATGCATAGTGCAAAATAAGTTACTTACATAACACTTCACAGTGTTCCACACATCATAAACACTTCTTTAAAAACTTATGTTAACCTTTACTGTTGCACACTATCTGCCTTCTGTCTACAGTTGTACGCTGAATTGATGGATACTTTTGTTTCTCAGGGACAGAAGTTACAGGATTTCAGTTTCTTTCAATAAATTTGTTCAACATTTTCTCTGCCTTGTTCCCATTGTAAAACCAATAATAAAAATGTTTCTAACTGTATGTATCTGCACTTCACTCTTATAGAACTCACTGAAAATCTTTGATTTAAAAAATTATAACGCTCATTTTGTTAAAGGTAGAGAATTCAAAATAGGGAGGTATCAGTTCTCCAGTTTACTTTAGCTAATGAAAGAATCTTGTTGCATTCTACCCTTTAGTATAACAGTTACTGCATGACCAGCACAGAAATGTTCAACTTTTGTGAAAAACACATTTTCTTTAGAAATTTAGGCCCATACAAATCTAAAAGGCTCTAAAAATTATGTAATCCGATACAGAAAAATATTGTGCATAGGATGATGGGTCAAATCTGAAAATTATAATAAATAGTTAGAATTTGATGAGTGTGCAAGAGTAGAAAAGAATGAAGCTAATGGCAATATGTATGTATTAGAGACAAGTTCTGATTCTAAGACATATACTGGTGGGTTCAAAATAACAAGCTCTCTTCATCATTGATCTTGGTTCTACAACATACAAATGAATTTAAAAATTTACCTGTGCTGCATAAGTCAGTTGGAGCTAGTTTCACTAACCTATGTTAAAAATACTCTTAACATTTTTTTATATCATTATGTTAAAAGTTTATCAATGTTAAAACTCCTAATTCCATCAAGTTTTAACAGCAAATATTAGCTAACATCTTGTTAATATCAAAGACAACAGTGAGCAACAAGTTTAGGATAGGTGGCTACTGAAAGTGCTCCAATGCAATTTTGTCATGTATTGCAGCTCTCTGTTTTAGAAGCAGACAACTTGTTAACATTCATACAAAAATTAGCTACAGAAAAAGTTATTTTTCACCATCCAAAAAAGTGTGAAATGGCTACTTAATGTTGGTAAATCTAAAAGAAATTTAATTGGAATGCATGGTTTCTCCCAAATACAACAACTTACTATGGCAATTTTATATAAACATAAATTAAAGCACTAAAAGGATATTTAGAACAGTTTAAAACTGGTAGTGAGCTCTACACTAAAACGTGGACAAAAGTGTTATCAGCACTGATTGAAAATCAAGCACATTCCAAAAAAACAGTTCACCTCTTGAAGCAACTGCCTCTGAAGACCTTCTGGTAAAGTATCAACTTCCATTAAATAAAAAGTGTCGGCATCATATCTCAACATAATTAACAAGAAATATGTTTCTGTTGGTAGTATTCTAACCTCTCCTGTACTACATCTACAACTTGCTTATTGTTACTTTGGACTTGAACAATTTTAAAGATTCTCCCTCTTACAAGTTTTCTTCTTCTTTGGTTAGAAATGGCATTAAAATACTCCAAATTCAACAACCTTGTGTCAACAGCCTGATTTACAGGAGCCATTTACCAACTTTTAACACTTTTTGCACACTTTTACACAAGGACACATGTGATATTAACTTAACACAAAATTTAACATAATGGTACTGCTAACATTGTTAACTTCAATCCTAAATCACTTGAACATTGTATTAAAATTTAATCTTGTTAGTGAAACAGCCCACAGTGTCAGCTGTTGATGACCACAGAAAATTCCAGAGTTTGTGATGCTATTTTAGATCATCCAGTATATTAATTATACGGTATCCAGTATTTAGAAAGAAAACAGCTTTTATGATGAAATAGTTCATCTGACACATACAGAAGTGCAATAATTATGCAGAACTCATTATTCAAGAGGCCTTGTCCTAACTAAAATTAATGACCAAATTGGAAAACAAATATGATACAGAACAAAAACTTTGTTTATCCAGACTAGTAGGAGTGGAGGTAATCCAAATTAATGAAAATTAAATGAATACAAACTTTGCTGTACATTTAAAATTGAATCACTATTACAGCAGAAGGGTAAAAACTAAAATCCTTCCAGAATCAGATGAAAAGCTTAAGATCATTATCAGGACTGTTACTGCCATGAAAATGAATGAAACTTTAATATAATAGTAATAAAATGTATTCACCTTAGGAAACAATGAATTCATGACTTCGTCAAAAAGAAAATTATATATACTTTAACCAACTGAGCCTTTTTGTTGCATAACAATGACCCTGATAACAGTATTTATTGTTAGCTTAAAGCATGTGATCAACAGCAACCTCTATGCTCCTATGGTGCCAACATTACAATTCATATGCACATGTTTTCTTGGTGAGAAAGTAAGCAAATAATCTGGATAAACAGTCAGGAGAGTTGGTTCAGGCAGGATCTGAACCATCGGCCTCCCATTAATATTAATCTCAGCTACCAATGTTAGTCACATTAGGTTGTGTTCCAATACAAGCAAAAGCTTTTAAGGCTTATAACTTGTTTTACTTAAATTTAAAAATCACTATATTGCTTAAAGTTTTAAGCTTAAATAGTAGCAATGGAAAACTTGATTTTCCTCCTATTAATAGCTTGGCTACCAATGTTGGACACACCAGGCAGTGGCCCTAAGAGAAATAAAAGTACAGATTTTACTTAAATTTAAAAATTGCTAAAACCTTCATTTATTGAACCTACTCACAGGTAATATTGTTCATCTGATAGTACTATTTTCATGCTCTCGCTTGGCAGCAGATCTGTAAACATTATTATATAATGAAATCACCAACCATTGGCTGATTTTCTTTAAGAATATATAAACAACATAAAATCCCAATCAATCATTTCTCAGAGCCACAGTGTAAAACAACTCAATGAAAACTTACTTCATTTCCAACAATGCGACTGATCTCACCAAAGCTTGATTCTGGATGATTTGCGGCCACAGAGCGACGTACATCACTTGAGTACAGTATATACCCTGTCACTAACTTCTTGCCAGAGGATTTCTGAGGAATGAAAGAGAAATTTTAAACTTATAAGAACTGAGATTGCTTAAACATTGTCATAGTTTAAAGCTTTCCATGAAAACAAATTTTCTTTTTTAAATCTAGCCTCTTGGCACATTATTTCTTTTTATTTATTGCGCAATAATTATATAAGTAGTATTTGTTCACTTTAGATTTAGTGAAATGAACAAAGCATTGTCTAGAATGAGCATTAAAAGTATAAGTGTTTTATGAATCAATTACAATAGATTTACTCAATAGGCATTTAATGCAAAAGAAAGAGGAACTCACTAAGTGTTTCCTGATGAATACAATCATTTCACTGTATCACATTTTAGGAAACTATAAACAAATCGGCACTCATGTGAGTTTTGCAAAGATCCTCTTTTTCTAATTTTCTCTTACCCTTTCTCTAAATTTATTTATAAATATATAAGGTATATTCATGAAGTGTATCATTAATATTGATATAAAATCAATTACAATGGAAACGTCATGTGTAATCAATACTTACTGCACTAATTTTAGCCAAACATGATTATTTTCCCAAGAGAGTAGCAGGTGTAACACAGTGGGCAGGCCTTGAGGTAATGAATGTTGTATTGAAACTGAGTTTGAATGCTTTCGGCAAGTCAATGACTCGACACTACCCTGGCCAGTAGGTAACGAATAATCAATACTGACATGTGCTTTTCATTTCACAGTTAACTTATAACCACTTAAAAAACCTCTGATAGTAAATTATGTGATTGGTTGTGAAAGAACTGTTAGATGAAGAGAAAAAAGAACTAACACACTGAAGAGCATGCATATTAAGGTACCATTTATCAAAATATTTGTATCGGAACCCCTAACACACTGTATATATCAGACTAACCTTGCTTACCTGAACTACCAAAACCCAGCTCAACAGAAGAGAAAGAAAATGAAAGAAAGAATGAATAATAAAATATGAGATGCCCAGATTCACAGTAACAATTGGCAATGCTCTTTTGTCCCATTTCCTAAATTCCAATACAGATATTTGGCAGGTATTTGGAATTGTGTGCAGTTAATCTTCACCTGCAACCCCATATTTCAAGAAATGTTGTATATTACTAAAGCAATGGTTAATTGATTGTGCTTGTATTCCACGTGACGTAGGTCAAGGTGGTTTATTTGTATTTAAAGAGTGATGCACAACAACCTGAGAGTGGTAACTAAAATGGGAATGAGAAGGTCTATCAATCACAAAACACTTCTGGCATTGGGATTTCATTTGTTTTTAACTGACTAATGATATTTTTTCATCTTCCTCTAATTCAGCAAACATAAGGTTTCAAAAGGATTGCAACAAGAGCGAGCACTAGTGACTGCTTCATGTCAAGGCTGCCTAGAATAATCTCTACAGCAAAGTGTCATAGTGTCATATGAATCTAATATGCCTGGAAATGAGAAAGTTAAAACTTTGCTAAGTGTTCTTTCCCATTCCTGGGGCCTAGGATAGCTTCCCAGTAATCATGTACCCTTCCATTAAAATATATGTATTTCAATTTGGTAATTCTTGTGCTGGTTAGCATTTTTGATTATTTGGAAGCAGCCTTACAATGCCAGTGAAAAGAAAGCAGTTGCAGCAAGAACTGATCAGAAACTCAAAGCTGGCAGTGATATACTAACATGACGGGCAGTGAAGTAATGTCAAAATTCGAAGAATTCAGTTCTAAGTGACTTGAATGATAACAGTCATGGTCATGCCCAGCTAAAAAAAAATATTGGGGGTGAGGGGTCCTGTGAGTTTAAAAAAAAATCAATAATGTTATACTTTACTTAAGTAGCATGGTGTGGGGGTAAAAAAGAAAAAAGTGCAAATGCTGCCACCACGAGAAAGAAAGAAAAAAAGGTATGGCTCACAAGGGGACATTGTCACACTGATATTACAGATTGAGCTGGGGTTTTGTTTCATCAAACTAGATCGAAAATAAAAATACCTGTGTGTTGGCTTTCTCCCTCAAGTTTGACAAGAAAAAAAAGTGATTCACAAATTAGAGTGATCCACTAATAATATCTAATTCCTTGCATATATTGACATTCAATAATTATTAAACAAAATAACTTACATAAATGTGCAATTTTTATATCTTCAATGTTTTTCACTGGGAAAAAAATTAAACTTAATTGTGGCCAATTTTGTCTTTGTGACATGAAATGTGATTGTAAACTATCTTTAGTGCGGTCTTGCAAACAGATACTAGTAGCCTAATTTCAGGTGAAGTTCATTATGATTATCAGTGTCTCGCATACCATTACAAGACGGCTGATCATGGGCAGAAGACAGATCTAAATTCAGTTGTTACAACTTAAAACTTTATTATTTTTTCCTTTGGTTAGGAATCCTATGGGAGAGCGAGAGCCTAAATGGGTGTTTTTGTCTTCAATGTACTTTCACCATAAAAATTGCAGTTCACTTTGCAACATCAATGTGACAAAGCCCCCTGCAGTGTAGCCAACATTTTTTTCATAAACCCACCACCACATGTGATAACAGTGATGAATGTCTGGAATCACACCTAATGCATACTGTATTTGCAATGACAAGCCTTACTTCCATCCAAGAAATTCAAAGTTATCACACCAAAGACCTATCTGGAGTAAACTGTGTGTAATACCAATGTGGCACTGTCAGAGGATACTAGGTGTTCATTTTTAATTTTCCCTCACAAGAAATGATATTATCAATACCACACTGATGATGCGAGTATAAGTACTGTCCCTCTAGTAACAGAAAATCATACTTATTTGTGATGTCAAGGATAATGACTTGGATACTACCCCTTGTGGCAGCAGATCCCATTTAATGATGCAATCTTGATCAGGTAAACAAGGCCACTAAATGTAGCACTGCTAATACTCTCCCTCTGAGAGCAGGTGTGCATACTTGTTATCTATGCAGTGAAGATATTATTTATATAGGATATAAATCATATTTATATGTTAATCCTAGCTTGACACCAGAATGATAATAACACTCAACCAAAGTCACATAATTCTTGTGTTCATATTCAGCTTGTCAACAAAGAAAAGAACAACCTTTGAATGTTATTCATTAGGCGAAGGAAGGCGGTTGTATTAACAATGCAACCAATCTATAGCGCTGTGGTTGCTTTCTCTTCTGCAAACCATCACCACTCTTTCTAGGTGGAGTTGCTGTCACCACTTTCTCTCTACAAATTATAACCGCTCTTTACAGGTATAGGTCGCCATGATTGCTTTCTCTTCCACAAATGATCACCACTCCTCAGCAGAGAGAGAGCATTACTACTTCAATATAGCTCAGCAATTACTATGTCATCATTCTTGACCTATCACCTCAAAATCACAGATAAAAATGAACATGCATCTTCAGCACATAAACCATTTTGGTTATCAGTATCACAGTGATATTTTTCAAAATGAGCACAAAATTAGATAGATCACTCATATTACTGTAAGTGCATAATGTATATAAATAAGGACAAATGGTACTTTTCAACTTTGGAGTAATTTTTACATTTTTTTAATCTATCCTGGGAAGGGTAAAATATTATGTTCCTCCTGCTTTCCATAAAATGAAATGCTTTGAGGACAGAAAACAAAACAATCTGCCTTTCTTTACAGAGAGTATTTTTAATACCATCTTAGCAATATTAAATGAGCTAATAAATAAATAGATCATAAACAACAAATGAAACATTTCTTAATTTAAATTGTAACTTGTTTTGAATAAAATAAATTTCTTGGATATATGAATAATTTTATCATTTCAAAACAATTTCAATTTGACATTTCTTTCAAAGCTAAGGCTAAGTTTACTACTGAATATTTTGAATCAGAGACGATTTCAATACTTTTAATTTCTCAAACTTTTAAATTAATATATCTTCAACCACCAACTCACACTGTTTATTTTATTCCATTCTTTCTATTGCATGCACTATTAATTGCAGCAACTTGTAACTCTATTCCTATTGCTCTTCATGAAATATTCCCTTTGCTTACATTCATTTTCTGAGAATAAATGCTAATTTCAATTAAATTCCCAGACTACAATTCTATGTCAATTATGCCAAATGAAACAAGAGCACCAAATGAAAATGAACTTAGATTTTATGGGATATAAATTTTTTAAAGATCTTAAATAATCATTACATTAACTTCCACAAAAAAATTATGTAAGATTTCTTCAAAAGCCTTTAGTATGACTCATCGATATTACAGATGAGAAGTTTCTGTAAACCTCTTGATTCATCAACTAAACTTCCTTTAAATATTAGTTACATAATAAAAAATCTCTACATATGCTTCAAGCTTTACCTTCTTTGATGAGCTTGGAGTAGATGTCAAGGTATTCTGTGAAATGTCTCCCGAACCAACGGATGGAGGGCCTCCGTCGAGAGAGTCATCCATCTGCAGCATATCTGGATCCATCTTTGGCAGCAGAGGGGACGGGGCCTGGAATACAGAAGAAACAGGTGGGGCAGTGTCCCCTGAACCTACTGAGGATGGCCTTCCATCCAGCGAATCTTCTGCCATCTTGATTATCGATGGTGATGGGGCCTGTAATATTATGGAAGCCCCATTCAGCCCTTTTTGCTATCTGGTGAATATTAGCTAGCTTTCCTTAACGACACCAAGCATGAAGCAGACAAACATGTAAGCGTATCTGTTATGTAATTCCATAATCTCTTCCTTAAAATTGCTTCATGAACAATTATAAAAACAGAATTTTTAAAGAAACGGCTTGCTTCTTCTCCTTGACTATATCCCCACCACTGAATCTTTGCACTTGAAAGTTCGGGTGGCTTTCCAATGTTGCCAGAGTTACTAATAAACAACAACAGCTGACTATGAACCTTTCTATTGTGTCTAAAAGTTGCAAACAAACATTGTGAATAATAACTATTCATTATTATTGAAAATAACACATGCATAATATACTGCAATGTATGTAGAATAAATTAAATACTTTTGAAAATATAGAAATAAATGCAAACTTGCTCTTTACAATAAGAGAAGTGAAACATAAGCATAGTATAACAAAGTGCTTTTATTCAAATTTAAAATTGTAAAGGCTTAATTCCAACTAAATCTTAGTCAACATCATTTCAGCTGCATAATTTCATCACCAGTATGTTTCACTACCTTGTTATTAACAGTTCTTGTGCTTGGTGCAAGAGCTGCTGCAGTTTGCTGCACAGTTTGCACACACATATATATATAATGAATAATATATACCTTGTAAAGAACAACTTGAGCACATGCTGATCAGAAACTGAAGCATGTGATTGGAATAGAAGGATCTGGCAATATAGCCGCTTCCAGTTCCGTTTCCATTTTGTGACCAACTGATCAGAATTCTCCCTTGTGATTGGTTCAGAAAGTCTAATGAGCAAAGTTTTTCATGTGTGTGTGTGTGTGATTTTTTTTTTTTTTTTTTTTTTTTTTGAGTGTGCTAACTTAACTGCTAGCTGTCAAGTGCAAAGATTCAGCAGTGGGGGTATAGAAAGATTGCTTTCTTGGATTACACATAGACTTTAATTGGGGCAGGGGATCTAATTTGCATCATTCGTGATTTTCCAAAGCCTCTTGCTCACCTGGATGAGTTTTTAATTAGATAGGAGAGGGAGAAAACGATAGCGAGAATAAAGAAAAAAGATACTAGCTTCAAATATATTTTCTTTCTCTTTTTCTTATTTATTTATTTACCTTTTCAACTCCTTAATGAATAACTTTATAAAATTTAAAACTGAAACTATGAAAATTAAAATGGTAGGTTTGTTAGGATCAAAGAAATCAGTGCTGACGGAGAGGTCAAAGTATTAATTACTTTCAAGTTTGCTATTGAAAATAAAGCAATGTTTCTTGGTCTGTATTTTCAGGAAGCTTTTAGAAAAGCATAGGAATTGCAATGGAAAGGTGCACAAAGCAAAACTGGAGCACTATGCTTTCTTTGTTATGAGCCCTAATATCTCACTGAAAAGACCCAATTACCTTTGGCCAGAAGACCCTACTTTGTAAATTGGGTTAAGAACCACAGATACTCGAAGAAAGCTGAATGAATAATATTTAAAAATTACAAAAGAACCTAATAATAAAATATATTAACATACCAACACAGGCTATCTAGTCCTCTATTACAAGAAATGGGAACCAAGAATGAAAACAATAATGGAAAAAGTTGAGATACATGCTTTACATTGAGAGCACTCACAATTAATGAGATCAACAGGAGTCTGTGAATGGGAGATTTTATGAAGTTTTAACACTGCTATTCTAGGCACAGTGTGATGTGCTCTTATGTTGCACAGTGGTCTTTTACTTTACAGGTAAAGTAGACCTTGACCCATACAAAATCTTTTAGATTTATTCTTGCCATAGCCTTGGAAAAACAAATTTGTAATGCTTTTCAATAGAAGCATATTTTCTAATTTCAATTCTACCAGCAACAGCAGTATTAAGTACTGTACTTCACTTCAAGGATTAGACATTCCGCCTGTTCTGTACATGCATTATTCACTTTACTGCATGTTTTTCTGGGGTATATCTTTTTTTCCAAAAGGTTTATAGTTGTTAATAAGGGTAGTATTCCTTCTTCACTCATGCAGTTGATGTGCTTCAACAATTATATTTATTTTCTCTAATTTTATAAATATTCATTATTTTGTAAGTATTTTATTTTTATCTAGTTTAGTGCAGCCTTTAGTTTTCCTTAAAAATCTTATTCTGCCATCTAAATTTTACTTGTCCTTTCCTTTTATTAACTCTGATTTGCTGCCATACAGGAGCACAGGGACTGCCATGGTGTTATAGAACTTTAAATTTTAGTTTTATTTCCTTGTTTTATTTCGTAAAGGTCTTTTGGTTTTGCATATTTGTTGAAATTAATTATCTTATTTTTGGATACAATAGACTTGATAGTCTTGCAGGACCAGGTCATCTAGATGAGTGGTCCTAAATCTCTAAAATCAAACTCCAGGAAGATGTCTCTTATTAGTCTTGGAAGACAATCATCTAAGGAAAGGAGATCCTGATAGAAAACTCCTGTCCTCCAGGTTGGAATTGTGTGAAAAGTTGGCATTTTCTCCACATAAAAATAATTACTCATAATCTTCGCATTATGAGTAGTATTTAGTTGAAAAATTATTTGTTGCACAAATTTCTAAGTCAGCTAACCTGCCCTCCGTGGTGTAGTGGTTACCATGTTAACCTCTACATAGTACCCAAGATTGCAAGTTCAATCCTGGCAGAGGGTGATAGATATTTTTCCATCCTTATTGGCTTCCTTCGGAAAGGAAGTAAAACCATTGGACCCAAGTGATGTTTATTTGAATATATAAAAGAATGCCATACCTTGAAAGAGAAAGTTCCTGGGCAAAGTTCCACCATTTTCATGTCCAAAAATCATGATTTAGTCCTATGGTGACATCTTCGGACAGTGAACTGATCCCTAATCACCATGTGCACATAATGGTGAAATCACGAATTCGAAATTTCAATTGATCTAGGAGATGTTAGGTGATCTAAATATATCAACATGGCATGATGGAACACACAAAACCTGCGTTATGTTAATGAATTATATATATAAACAAATAACATCTCAACATGCAAATTTGATTTCCTATATTGTTCATTCGGTGGTAGCGCAGCTGCTTGCCAAGTGGGAGATGTGGGTTTGATTCCTGGTACTGTGTGTGAAATTTTCCCCCGTTGGGAGATCTGGGCCAGGGTGCACTCAGCCTTGTGAGGTCCCTGTGGGGCCAATTGAGGAGCTACTTGATTGAGAAGTAGCGGCTCCAGATCAAGAAACTGCATGAACCGGCTGGGAGGAACTTGAGGTGCTCATCACGTCTCACCCTCCAGCACTGCACCTCATTCATGACACCTTTGGGCCAAGATGAGGGATGCAGCGGCCAGACAGTAGGCCAAGGTCCCTTGTGGACTATTGTGCCATGGAGTTACGTTTACATTGTTCATTATAGTTATGGATATATTCTAGCTCCCATTCTTGGATTATTGTGAATCCCAACTCCTCAACATTCATATCTTTTGTTTCTGCTCTTGTTCTAGTTCCCATTGTCCATTATTGTGGACTAGCCTTAATGGACATTTAACTAAACAAACCAAAATGTCTCATATAAAAGCTGCAGCAGCAACTGAAAGGAAAAAATAATACCAAATGGATGAAACACAAAATTCATATTGCAGTTCTTCAAAGGCTTCAGTTCCTACATCTCATCATTTCTGTAAAAGTGCCAACAAACCAAGAAAATAATACACAGAAATCACTTCCACTTCAGGCTGCTGACTGGTTAAATAATAGTACTGATGATAAAGGTTGCGCTCATACCTAAGCATTGTTGATATTGTAAGCATAACTGCAATGATGAAATTCAGAATCTGTAGCTTTATAATGCATAATTGTATGTGCATACATTTCAAAATAACAAATTCTACTTTTAATTTCTAAAATCTGAATTGTATAATAATAAAAAATCTTGTGGATATGAATAAAAAATTTAATGCAACCACCAAATACAACTTTATAACAAAATAAAAAATACAGAAATATAAGGATAAATTTAAAAAACAATCACCTTAGTTCACTAACTTTTTAATACGGTATAAGAATAAAAGTAATTGTTTTGTAACAAATGCATTCAAATACTGTTTTGGTAAACAGTGACTTTGTTATGCATATTTTCCCCATTACTTGGTCATTTTGTATGCTCTCAGCTGGAAAGAGGAAGGTTTGGAATTATGAAGTGTTTGAATTTTTCACTTGGATGTGAAAAATATAGTAAAAATGAACACTAAAATGCTGTGTTACAAACTGTTCTTAACATTAATGCTTGAAGAATAAGAAGCTTGTAAAAATCTAAATAAACGAGTTAGGAAGTTGTAATATTACATCATAGATAAATACTTACTCAGATGCCTTTCAGGAACATTGACTTGTTCCTGAAAAGCATCCACATAAATGTTTATCTTTGATGCAGTGTTACTACTTCCCAACTCATTTATTTAAATGTTAATATATAAATAATTAATTAATATATAATATATTAATTAAAATGCATATACCTTTTAAAATTTGCTTTCTCCTCTGAGCATTTATACTTGTTTTGAAAACAGAAAATATACTTGTAAGACATGACCTTTATGTCTGGCTCATGTGTTAATGTAGCACCCTTGAACAAACAAAAACTCTGTGATACCAATTCCCTTTACAAATATTTGAATCATAAGTAAAGATAAAGAGCATTGGTTATATGTCTATGTCCCTAAAGCAATTTTATAAAAAATTTGAATTATTTTACCCTCAACTACTATAAACAGAAGCACTATTAACAGTGAAGTATTCTTCATGTTGGAGTTATATTGAGTAACACTTATTTACACTTAAAAATCTCCACTTAATATGTTAAAAAACACTGAAACGTTTTCCAGGACATTCGCCCTCTTCTTCAGCAGTTTGGTGTTTTTTAACATATTAATTGGAGATTTTTAAGTGTAAATAAGTGTGACTCAATATAACTCCAACATATTTTACCCTCTTTTCTCTTTACTGCTTTACAATACTAGAGAATACATTCTCCTGTTTAAAGTTTTGGGAAATGCTTCTTGGCATACAGAATTACATTACATGCAGTGGCAGAGATATTTTGATTGAGTTATAATTGCAAATATTAAAAGTCAGTGAAGTGAGCTGAATTTCAATAACTATAACTTAAACTCTAACAAAAACTAAAATTAATACCAAATTATATTCCCATGTTATGAGTCATGCATTATTTCAACCACACCGTGTAATGAAACTTGGAGAAACAATCATGAAAAAGCCTTTCTACTTACAAAATGGTGAGAAGTTATAGGAGACACATCAGGATAAGTATACATTTATTTTTTCACAGTTTCTCCAACTTCCCATTTAGCTGTATTTTCCAGTGCAAGGAAAAGCATATTAACCTATATGTGCTGCACACAGAGCATTAAGTTCATAATGTTATTACTGTTACAAACATAAATATATATTTTTTCAAAATGTTTTCCAGAGGTACACATTCTAAGCAGGAAAACCAGGACATCTGTCACAATCTTCACAGCTTTGAATTACAGTAAGAATTTGTTGCTCACAGTGCTAAGGCAGAGAAATGTGATTATATATAAATAGGGAATGTCTGTCAGAAACACGATCATCATGTTCAATGATATTTGCAGAGTATGCCTAAATCAACACAAACTAATTATGCTGAAAAAGATAAGGTAATTGTTCAAGATTGCTGTTTCCGGAGTTTAATGTCAGTAATTTTTAATTGCATGTGGGACACAATTTCCTAATACTATGGCAATTGTTAGCAAATAAACTTAATTATTACCATTGTCAGCTTCAAATGCACTGAATTTTCTTTTACAGATAAGCGCTCAAATCAATGTATTGAATATTCCTCACCCTTAATAAAATTTTATAAATATACAAACACAAGCAATACAGCAGAAATATTTTTATCCTTACAACAATTAAAATGTTAGGTCTAAGTGTATAATCCAATTAGTTTAACATCCATCTATACGAGACTATCTATATAATGAACCCCAAGGCTATCTATATAATGAAGACCTCTCACAATTTCTATTCCATTTTTTAACTATTTTATCTATTTATACCTCAATTCTCTCAACTTTCTTACATTTCTAATCCATTTCTCCCTTACTTTTCCAAAATGTTCCATCACTTTATTACCATTTTTCCACATATGGGTCATTCCATGTAATATCGGATAAGGGAAAACCATTCATTTATTGATTTCAAATTTTGTGTGCTTAGAGGGACAGAAGACAATAAGGTTCTTCAAAGAATAAGTGATTTATCTTGACATTCCTCTCCTGTATTTGACTATAAAGTAAATGTTACCCAATTTTTGGGAGTTGATATGTTAAAAGAACTTAACTGATTTAACTTGCCACTATCATTTTAATTGTAACTGCATATCCATGTCATTTATAGGAAGAGACACCAGTTTTCAGTTTAGTCATATCACTGATAGAGTCCAAGAAAATAATTTCTGAACTTTGTAGCAGGAGGGATTTTTGCTCTATGCTCACTTCCAATCACAGCAGTTTGTCTAGAGGTGTATGCCATGTGGTGTACTGACAGCATGTATGAAGTGCTTAGCTACTGTTGCAGTTATGCCAGTAACTCCATAATAGGTAGGTAATTGTACTAATTTTGAGAAAAATATAAGGAATAGCAAATGAAAGTTCCACAATTTAGGTGGCTGTATAGTATATGTAATATACACCATTACCTCTCATTATTTTCACTTAAAACTGCATACACTCTTTTAAAGTGTTGTGATCGCCTAATTTAAAAATCCTAGGCCAATATTTAAAAATTCTTATTATCACCTCCCTGCAATTCCGTACCCAATAATGCACTCTCTTGGGTTATGCTTTAGGCAAATTCAATATTCTTCACAAAACATTCTGTGAATTAAGTCTATTTTCAACTATCTGTTTAAAGGTTCCCATTGTTCTACTCCATAGAGCATAATTCCACTATTTCTTCATACAATTTCTTTAACCACTTTACTGACATATTGGAATCTTATTCAAACATATTCTAACTGGAATTGTTTAACAATAAGTTATAATTTTAAATACTACTGTTCTCATGGATACCTTAATTTAGCAATTACATTGTTTCCTTTTGGTTGCTGCCCTCCACTACCTGGCAATGAAATTGTTTAACTCCATTCAAAAACAATCTTTTGCCTCTTTAATTTACCTCTTTTTTTTTTTTTTTACCACTATTATTTTTGATTTCCTAACATTAACTTTTAAACCCCATTCTGCACAAAAATTATCTCTTTCATTTATTGCTCTTTGCATTCCAATTATTGAAGAAAAACCTTTCATTAAAAAACCAATAAATATCAACATTAAAAGAAATATAAACTATATGGATTATGTGGGCAAATACTAAACACAGGAGATGTGCACACTTCTGGATATAATACGAGTTTCACTCAGAAAGTAATGCACTACATTTTTTTTCTTTTTCAACAAGTACTCATTGAACATAATAAAATTTACACACATGAAAGAACAAGATTTCTTTTTACTCCCCATTTTCTATGTCATCTCCTTCCTGTTCTATAGCCTTTCTCCAGTGAAACACAAAGGCTCTGGTCACAAAGCTATTTCTTTCCTGTGTGAATCACCTCATCATACTCAAAATGTCTTCCACAAATGGTATCCTTTAATGGTCTAAATAAGTGGAAGTCTGAGGGGGCTAAGTCAGGGCTCAGGGCTGTAGGGTGGATGGGGCTACACTGTCCAACCCTGTTTAGTGCTGTATTCCAAATTTCTCAGACTTGTGTGAGGTTGAGTGTTATTATATTGAATCAAACAATCACCTGGGTTGTTATGGCACAAAATTGCATATGTTCACATATGCTTCAGAATTAATGGGACTGCCTCTTGGCACCATATCAATGAGTATGAAACCCTTACAGTCCCAAAACCATGATCATGACCTTACAGCAGAAGTTGTTTCTTCTAAGTGAGTGAGGATGATGCCATTCCATGGATTGCTATTTTGTTTCCAGCTCAAAATGGTGAACACAGGTTTTATCACCTGTCACAATCCACTACAAGCAGACTTTACCCTGAGCTTTAAAACAGTGCAACAACTCAAAAGAAATGCTTTTTTCCGAGAGATTTGTGTTCCACTGTAAGACAGCTCAGAGCCCATTACACACACACACACACACTTTTGAGTAATCAAGACCATGAATGATAGCATCCACACTTTATTTGCTGATTGGCAGCTTTAGTGCAAATTGCCAAGTTGTTATGCATCAGTCCTCACAAACAAGTGCAAGAGCAAACCATTTATCGTGTGACAGCTGCGGATGCCCTCCCCAAACACTACAAATCTTGGAGCTTTGCCGGACTGCCTTTTAATGACCTCACCCTCTGAGCCCAGTGACTAATCGTACTTCTGTTAACTGCAGATGCTCCATAAACTACAGACAAATATTTGTGTATGTTCTCAGAAGTTTCTATCCTCGCAGTGAGAAATTTAATGACAGCATACTGCTTGTAATGTACATCACTTACAGATAACATTTTGAAACATTCCTCCATTGCAGGAAATCGAAAATTTGTGTGTGAACTTCACAAATGGCAAATAATGCTCACCTTAGGTTTGCATTCATACCATTGTTTTTGGCTGACAAAAATATGTGGTGCATTACTTTCTAGGCAAACCTCATAGATAGATCAATATAAAAGGTAACTGTAATACAGATTTACCATATTTCTCCAAACACAAGATAAGCCTTTTCCATAACAAATTTAGAAATTTAGCATTTATAAGGAATAGAGAAGAGGGAGGAAAAAAAAAAAAAAGTAAGAGGTTTACAGTATGTTTTAAATTTTTAAAACCAAATTTTTAGTTGGTTTTCTAGAAATGAAGAATTATTTTTTTATGCTGATGCTGATGATTAAACAGCCTAACAATGACCCAACTGAAAGTGATTTTCAATTTGCCAAAGGCTTTGACATTTGAATTGTTTGGCTTGATCATATTTTTAGCTGTACAGTTACCTAGTTAAGCAAAACAAGTGAAATGGTAAATGGTAATACTGAGTGATTTAATAGCTTCATTGTATGAGAGTTCCCATTTATTTAATTTTCACACTTATAATAATTGTTTTCTTTCTAACTTCTTTAATTATTTTAAGTCATCAGAATCTTTCTTTAAGGTAAATTACTATATCTAATATGTGATTCATATGAGTATGTCTATAGCAATAAGTTGCTGCTCTTGGACAATAAAGATCACCATTATCATTGAAATGCATAAAGTGAATTAAAGTAGAAAGGGGAACAAACAGCAACATCTAACTGTTTCTATTTGGTTTGCATGTCACTGATTAAGAAAGAAAATTCTTGTAATCTGTAAAAGAAACTTTTATGACAGCAGAAATAAACATCATTTGTAAACCAGAGTTAAGGAGCATTTTAGAAATATTACAAAAGAATTTGATAAATCAACTGTGGCAAATAATTTTTGTCATTTATCCATGAAATAAATCTAAAAATGAAATTATTAAAAGATTTAAATAGACCTATAGACTTAATAATGTGGGAGCACATATTTGATTTGAAGAATAGAGATCACATTATGAATTTTGATATACCACCAACTGATTCTTTCACCAAATTTGTTTTACTTCCAGTAGATAGCAAGGCCATAACAAACAATCCATTACCTAGTAACAGTAATAATGTACATAAACAAGTCAACAAGAAAGCAGAAGCTGATGATGTAACTGAAGGGATTGGGAGACATGTTCTATTAATACAAATTATTTACAAAAATAAGTGAAGTTTGGTTTCAAAATATTCATAATATTTTTAATGTTATAATAAATTTTAGGTTCTTTTTATTATTACATCTGATCCAAAGTAATTCTTCATGGGAAGGGCTAAATATGCTTGAACTTTAAAACCATGTCTTCCATCACTTTAATTTCTGCAATTTTCACAATTTATAAAATTTGAACATTCATTTTCTTGATGAATGGGATGAAATATTAACAAGTAAAAAAGAAAGAAAGAAAGAAAGAAAACAAAGCTCAACTAGTTTATACAACTTCACGGCTGTTGTATTGATGCTTTGCTATAATAGAAAAAAAATTAATTTCATCATCTGTAAAAGAATTTGAAACATTATATTTAACCTTTCTATTAATTACTGTTAAACTTTTCATAAGTACAGAAGCTAAACGTATCCAGTTTGTAAATCCAATTAGCATTTTCTTTATAAATGTTGAATTAATTCTTTGACTTACCATATCATAATGATTTGCTTTTGCACCTTCTCCACCTTGCTGTGCACAATCACTGCCAATCTGTGAACAATAACTTTCTATTGTTATATGGTTTATTTATTTAATTGGTACAGATTACAATACAAAATAGACAACACATCATCTTGTAACATCTTTAAAGTTGCTGACCTAATTTTGAAGTCCCAAGAAAAGACAAGTTCAGGTTGCTGACATTTTGGAGCACACTATAATACATTTTCACCACTCACATTACTTCTTATTCTAGTATTCAAATATTTCTTCAATGTTAAACTCTCTCCTCAGCTATTCATTCTGCTTATTCCACATTTATCATAGGTATTTTCTTATCATTTTAATATTTTTAATCCCTTATTCACCACTATCACAGCCGCTGCAGTTACTAATACCTACTAAAACAATTTCCCTAACTAGTAGTGAAAAAATTAAGTTTTACACTAGATTTTCATTTTATAGTGTTTCAAAATGTGAAACTGAAGGAAGATTTTCAATACAAACTTAAATTTTAATAGCACAAATTCTCAAAAATATAAAATTAAAAGCTTCATTCTAACTTTGGAGTAAAATTACGCTTTCTATTTCTTAAAAGAAAATTAGACTATAAACTTATGCATTTTATTAATTGATAAGTTCTAACCTTATAGCAGAAATGTTTCCTATAACTACAAACTATATACAAAAACAAACATACCTTAGGAGGATTTATGAGCCTGCGGAAGAAGTAAATTTCATCCTCCATAACAGCATTACTATGGCTGTACTTTTTCAGTCCTTCTCTTGGTAGTTTCTTCACCTGTCTTCTTGCCTCGTCATACACAGATTCACAAACAAAAACGTCGTGTTCCGGAATCTCAGTTGGCCGACCTACAATATTTAGCTATTTTAAGATGAATGTTTTATCAAACCACATTATATTTGTAAATGAGTATACTGCTCCATCTTATGAGGTGCTTAATCATCAAGCCCAAAATGAACAAAATCTGATTTTTAATTTTTTTTACATTTTATGAAAATATGGTTAATTTTAAATGAATTGAGTCACTTTTCACTCTACTTTGCCTTCGTTTGGGAAGACCGCTTTCAGAGTATCTTAACCCTATCTTCAGTTCCGAGGCTGACTGTAAAGTTGATTGTAGTATCAGTCAACCTCAAAACTGAGGAGGGTTAAGGTACCTTGAAACCAGTCTTCCCAAATGAAGGCACAGAGAAGCAAAAAGTGTAAAAAAGGTGACTCAATTCATTTAAATTATGGTACTCCATTGTCTAAAATACTTCATTTTATTTGAGATGGTTAATTTGTTTAATTTGCTATTTGGCTCATTAAAATATTCAAATATTTACCATTATAAATTAACTTTAAAAATATTAGTACATGTTTAGGTTTTAAAATAGTAAATATGAATTGCTTAAAACAACATTTTTCAACATGAATAAACAGTTTCTTTGAAACTATAGTGTGTACCTGCATCAAATTTTACCACGTAGTACAAACAATTCCATCATCATGTTGAATTGCTTTAGTTGAAGTTGCTCAAATAAAATGTCACAAAATTTTAAAATTTTGGAGATTAATAAAAAGAAACAAAAGTCCCGCCCCCCCCCAAATTAATATTTAACATCAAAATGATTCAGTTTACTCATAGGGGATCTCTCAGTCAAATATTAAGAAAACTTTAAACTTATACACCATCTGAAAGAGCACACTCAAAAATGTAAAACCCTTGAGCATTAGGTAAGATGACAGTATGTGCGATGAGAGGTAAACAGCAGAAATATTGTGAAGAATCAGTTAAAAAGGAATGAAAAGCAGCATGAAATATAAATAGAAACATAAAAGAAGGAAAGAAAAATGAAGATACAGTCATCCAAGTAGGGATGATGAAAAAAAAAAGAAATAAAAATTTGCATAGGATTCGCGTGAAGAGGAGATGATAGCGTCATTACAAAAGGTAATTGAATTGCTAAAGAAGGACCTCAAGAATGCCCAAGAAGAGATAGAAGCCATAAAGATAGAAAAAAGGTGAATTAAAATATCAGATGTAACTTCTGATAGAGAAAGCATTGTGCGTTTTCTATGCAAAGAAAACGAAATAGGGACAAGAAACAGGTGACGTAACCTCAAATTTTAACACTGCAAATATTTTTGAGGTGCTAAATAAAACAGAGGAAGCAAGTGAAATAGAAGAGCGAGTGGAAAGCAACTCTAAATACAAATAAACCAACCGGAAAGTAAGGAAAAAGGAGCAGAAATCAACAGAACAAAAGGAAAAGAAAGAGAAAGAAGTTAAGAACGTGTAGTGGTGTATAGTGATATAAATCAACAAAGGGAGAAGAAAGAAGATGAAGAGAGTGTAGTGATGTATGGTGACTCAATACTTAAACATGTACATTTGAACAGAGTTGATACAAAAGAGAAAGTTTTCAGAGGTATAAAGGCAAAATATATGCCAAATATACTAAAAAAAGATAGTGAAAAGTGCAAACCTTAAGCTGTGATATTACATGTGGGCACATGACAAAAGAAAGGGGAAAAGCCCAAACAAAATCATGGAGGAAGTACACAATTCAATTGTGTGCAAAAAAAAATGTTTCCTAAGTGCAACTATAGTTGTAAATAGGGTAGTTTTAAAAATAGATTATAGCAAAAAGTTCATAGATGCCATAAACATGGAAATAAAATGGGCATATAAGGTTACAAAAGCACTTTATGTAGACACAAATACATATCTAGATGAAAGCTGTTTAGGAAGGGACATCTAAACAGAAAGGGTTCACATAAACTAAGTCAAATGATAAAACAATGTTGTAAATTTATGCAGAAATCAGGGAAACTGAAAACGGATACAAATGATGGTAAAACAAAACCAGAAGGAAATATTGTGAAACATCAGAAAGAGGTTACAAATGAAACAGAAAAAAATGTCATGCTACCATTAAAAAATAATTTGTATACATGGGGTTTAACATTATTTCACCAAATGAGCACTATATGAGTAATAAGCGAACATTTATAGAACTAAATTTAAAAGAGATTAAACCGAATGTGAAGTTTTTACAAAACATGGGTTAAAATTGGAGGAAATAACAGTGAATAATTATGAGGAATATAAATTAGCGGCTTATTTTTGTAGGCAGGAACATAATAGTGGGGGAGTAGCAATTTATTATGTTGATGGTTCAATAAAAAGAAAAGAAAAAAAAAAAAAAAAAAAAAAAAGGAAAAAAAAAAAAAAATCAACAACAACACACAATAACCTGAGTATACAAATCCCCAGTGGCAAACAAAAAAAAACTTTTATAAATAACCTAGAAAATGTTATAAGTTTAATTCCAGGAAATAAAATTAAAATGATCATGGGAGACGTAAATATTCATTTTTTAAAGGAAAATGTTGCAAAAAATATGGTTAAAGAAGGTTAAATTTAAAATTTGGAGCTAGTGAGCCTATTAGAGTTACAAATCAAATAAAAACTTACAATTACAATGTGTTTATAAATTCAACAGAAAATAAATGGGAAACAAAAGTTATCAAATCAGAAAAGGTGATCATTATGGACAGATATTAAAAGTAAGTGTAAAAAAATTACTTACAACAGCATTTTGAACATAAAAGACAGCTAAACAATGTTAATTTAAAGAATTTAAAAGATCACCTCTCAAATGTTAGGTGGAAACAAGTGTATAAAGCTGAAAATGTAAATATAAAATGAATCATATACTTGATAGCAATACAAAGAAATGGAGGTGTTGCTTTTGGATACGCTGATGATATGACAACAATAATTAGAGATAAAATAGCAATGGGGGTGGAAACCAAAGCTAAGGCATTACTTAAAATAAGACAGCATTATTTAAATTTAAATATGATATTCAACATCCAAAAAACAGCTTTGATAAATTTTGAAATAAGAAAATGCAGTAAAAATTATATAAAAATTGGAATAGATGCAAAATGAAATGAACTCTTAAAAGATTGCAATATAGGCATATTGACTGAATTAAGTCTCAAGTAAATCTTAAAGATTGACTTGCAGGAATTTGCAACAAGTTGTACCAATAGGCATACACACCATTGATGTAGTCATGTAAGATTATCTGAATAAATCTAATAAACTAAAAAGAGGACAATAAGGCATTTCTTTTCTGCCTGAATATAGCGAAAATGTTAACACAATAGCTTTTATGTGGACAGACACTGACTCAAGTTGAAGTTGTGTACTGGCGTATGAAATTATGTAGTAGTATCAAAACTGCACTAATTAAGTAATTAGATTAAATTTGTTTTTCTGTGTTAAGTTCATTTTTCATTGAACTTTTAATATATATAATTACTGAAATAAAATGACCAGTCTATTTGGATATTCTGTTATTGACTACCAATTAAACCTAAAATTTCATGCATATAGTTCTCCCTCTCCATGATCTAGAGGTAACATACTAGCCTCCGGTTCTCAAGGTTGCAGTTAAAAATTAGCAGAGGGCAATGGATTTTTTGGGCACAGCATGGCTTCATTTAGAGGGGAAGTAGAGCTGGTGGTCCCATGTCGCAGATTTACGGCACCTCAAGCCTGATAGAGAGACATCTAAGCAAAATTAAGTGGTCTTTCATGCCCAATGTAGAATGAGGTACTGAGAACTTTGTTAGTGAGAGCATCTATAAATAAAATTCAACTTGAATTTTCTGCTTCTCCTAATATTTCAAACATAAATTTTAAGGAAAAGTGATGAAAGTTTTACAACTTAGTATAATAACTTATACATACACGAAATGTATTCTGCATGCTCCAGAACAGCACATTTGCCAACTATGGTGTCTACTGTATTGGTGTCTTCCAAGGTACTGAGGAACACTTCTTGTTTATAAAAAAGACGAGTAGGTGCATGGGGGATTTCAGGCGGTGTCACCAACCATGGACCACGGAAAAAGCACACACCCCTATAAAAACAAGCAATAATTCTCAATAACATAAATGTAATTATATCCTTGGAAGCAACACAAAAAGCAGAAATGAAAGGAATTTTGTATATTCAACAAATTTTATCAACCTACATAACCTCATCCAGTTCATTGACACCCACTCCCCCAAGGAGTAACACTGTATATAAATATCAATATCAAAGGTCCTTTAAGATTCAATTATAATAAAAGACAAATTAAATTAAAAACTTAAATTAAAATTATAATAAAATCAGGCTTCCTTAGACTTTGGCTTGTGAGTCCTAGGGGTGTGTGAGACCTACAAATATGGAGAAGGGAAGTCGATTAAGAAACAAATAATAAAATCATGAATTTATTAATTCATTCTGGTAACGAAACACACATATACCTTCAAATGTTGAGTGATGTTTCAACCATTTATATGTTATAGGCTGTTTAATAGGAATTAATTCCTATTATCTGTATTATTATATGGAATGTCAATAAAAGCTGTAAAAGTGTACTAAATCCAATAAAGAATAATAAAAAAATATGTCTCTCATAAAGGCATAAACATATACAATAAATTACCAAACCCAGTTAAGGACTTTAACAGCAAGTACTTCAGCAAAACAGTAAAAAGTATCCTATTAAAAATAATATCATTTACAGCAGGTGAATATCTGAAGCTACATTTGAATATCTTATAAGATTGCATTTTAATGTATTGGCTTGATCATTTAAATAATACTACACCATAGCTATATACTGTAAAGGGAATTTAAGGTATCATCATTATCAATTTTCTGTACATTTTCTATATATTGCACCAAAGAATTATGCTGGCCACACCACAAACACTTGTTTTCTTATAGTGAATTAATAAAGAAATAAATAAATCATGTCTTTTTTTTCCTCATTTCCAATTACAAATATAACATTGCAAGCAGGGGGTTTCTAGAGAAAAATAATACATTGGAATGCACATAAATTCTAAAATATCTCTTAACAGAAACTTTTATACAACAATTATGATGCATATTATAACAAATAGATATTATTATAGATATACTAGATGTTCATGACTTACACCAAAATAATTTTGGGGAGTGTAGACAGGTGATTTGGGATTTTTTTTTTTTTTTTAAAACAGTAACGGAGTCTGATCAGGACTCCGGTACTGTATCCCTATTTACATTTCCCCCCGTAGGTTTTACTGATTACTGGTTTACTGGTTTTACTGTTTCTTTTACAAACATATACACATTGCACAAACATATAACATCCATGCCCAAGGTGGGATTCGAACCCACGATCCCCTGCCCACGAAGCACCAAAGCGAGACGCTTTAGCGAGCGTGGCCATGGGGACCGGCGGGATTGGGATTTTGGGAGTGCCTGCTCAAATTTTGATATTGTGACAATGCCACTGTTTGAGACTGTTCTCACATTCACCTTGATATGTGAGTCATTGCATCAGGTGTGTAAATAAGAACAGGAAGAATGGTGCAATGTACCCGGAACCTTCAGAATGAGAGAAGTTTTGAGATGTTGTTCCAAGTTTCGGCTTCACAGTTCCAGAAGTTCTGTGACATTATTTTCTAGCTATAAAAGGAGGAAGGATTACGGTGCAATGTTGTGTTGTAGTGAATTGTACAGAGTTATGAGTGATTGGAGTGTTAGCATGCAGAGGTGCCGAACTATGGATGGTAAGCACCTGTAAACAGTCTACGTGTCAAAACATCAAATCAATTATTTGCAGCAGTGAATTTAAGATGTTATTTGCAAACAATTTTTGAGTCAATAGACATTTGTTACACTTGTGTCAGGAGTGGGATTTTTTTGCCAAGATGAGGAAATGATGAGAAAAAATGAAATGGCCTGTTATTTATGGACGCTCTTTAACTGCTTTGGTTCTCAGCGTCCCATTCTATATTGGGCATGAAAGATCGCTTAATTTTGCTCAGAGGCCTCTCTTATCAAGCTTGAGGTTCTTTTACGTGCCGTAAATCTATGACACGGGACCCACAGCTTTACTTCCCTTCCGAAGGAAGCCATGCTATGGATTTTTATGCCCGAAAAAATCCATCGTCCTCCGCCGGGTTTGAACCTGCGACCTTGGGTATATGAAGTTAGCATGGTTAGCATTACACCACGGAGGGCGACCAGGAAATGATGAGAAGCTATGGCCGAACTGAAGGAAATGAAAACTGAATGAAGATGATGATGATGATGGAGAAGTTGGAATCTGGACAAGGGAAGATTGATGAGAAAATGAAATTTGGAATGGAGAAATTGAAACCTGGAATGGAGAAGAAGATGGAGAAGGTAGAATTTGTATTAGGAAAGGTGGATGAGAAAATGAAAACTGGAATGGAAACTACAGTGAGAAGATGAGATATGAAATAATGACTGTAAATTGCGCAATAGAGAACATTACGACACATTAACATCTACGAATAGCTGGCCAGCGTGAAGAGTTCAGCAGAAAAATACTTGACACCCTGGAACACTTTGGTGAACACTTTAATGTCCTGAAGCTTTAATGCGTCAACAAAGGAAGGGCCTTTGTTTATTTTACTCAATTCATCCCTTACCAACCAATCAATTTTATTCATTGGAATGGATTGTAAGTAATTTTTATAAGTTGCCTTTTTTTGGTTAGGTAGATTTAAGTATTATTTATTTCAATATTATCCCTTGGCGGTTTAGCACCATTTCTAGGGTTTTTCTCAAAATGTGAAGGGATGAGTCAACAACTGTGCCAAGGAATTAAATGCCATGGTGGAAAAGAAGTTCAACAGAAAGTGGAAAGACTTGAAGGTCAAGATGTCGGATGCAACACAACATCTGCACATGTCAAGTCACCCAAGTATGATGGGACATCATGCTTTGAAGTCTTTCATCACCCTCTGTGGTGTAATGGTTACCATGCTAACTTCATATACCCAAGGTCGCGGGTTCAAATCTGGCAGAAGACGAAATTTTCTGGCATAAAAAACCTTAACATGGCTTCCTTCAGAAGGGAAGTAAAGCCATTGGTCCCATGTTGTAGATTTACAGCACGTAAAAGAACCTCAAGCCTGAAAGAGAGGCCTCTGAGCAAAATTAAGAGGTCTTTCATGCCCAGTATAGAATGGGACGTTGAGAACCACTGCAGTTAAACAGCATCCAAAAAAAAAAATTGAAGTCTTTCACTGAACAAGGAACAGCTTATGAACAAGGCCCTGATAAATCCACCACCTAGCTGTGTGTTTCAGGAGGCTGCCTATTCCTTTGTCAAGATATGACAGTGCCTGATGCTTGGCAACTATTAGACAGTCCATGAGGCGTTAAAGGCAGCACTTAGAATGGAGGAGGCCAAGGTTACAGCAGGTACCACCCGGAGGATTAGGAGTTTTCGGTACTATGATGGAAACACAGGTTCAGCCCAGGGATGTTAGTGAAGATTTTCAGTGGTTTGTATTGGGGATGAGGCATAGATCTGTCCACATAAGATATCAGGCGGGCAGCGCCAATCCTTAAACAAGAAACCTTGGTCCTATGGAGGGAGCAGCCATTGGCTGTGGTAACCCAGAAGATCAGAAGTACTCGGAGTTATGTCAAAAGGAGCTCAACACTAGTTCGATGGCAACAACCTTCAAGTGGTGTATGCTGGGGATGTGGCCAACTTGGGCACCTTTAGAGATGACAAGTGTCAGACAGTGTGTGTTGGGCACCTAGTGAAATGCTGCCTGCAATCTAGTTGGCAGGCAGGTAGGACACGAATAAGACCCTACAGACACACCTGAATGTTCATTGCTGTCCCCTCACTTGAAACGCTATACCTTAGACAGATGGCAGTCAGCCTCTTCATGGATGGTTGAATAAGAGGGAAGCTGTACAGGATACTAGTGAATACTGGTAGAGCTGTGATGCATTTGGTAGCCTGTCTGTCCAAGGACCTCGTGATTTGTCAACATACCCAGAGTGCCAGCAAGAAGGATCTGTTATGGCCAACGAGCTAACAGAGAAGGTTCCTGGTAGAAAGTTCAGGTGTGGCTGTATCACCGAACCTGGATCAAGAGAAACAGGCTCAAGTTCCAACAACCATGGACAGGTCAGTGCCATGTGTTTGAGAGGGTGAACATAGTAGTCGATCACACCCAACAAGAAGCAGGTAATACATTTGGATTGTCTAGCCCTTACAATGTTGCTGGTCAGGATGACCAGTCCTGAGGAAGAAGCTCTCATGTTTGCCTTGGTATGTGAGTCATTACATCTGATGTGTAAACAAGAACAGGAAGAATGGTGGAATGTAACAAGAACCTTGGGGATACGAGATGTCATGATCCTTCTCAAGTTTCAGGAAGTTTCTCCAAGCTTTGGCTTTCAGAAGCTTCCAGGAAGTTCTGTTACATTATTTTCTAGCTATAAAAGGAGGAATGGTTACAATGCAGTGTTCTGTTGTGAATTATATTTGAGTCTTAAGAACTGGAGTGTTAGTGGTGCATGAGCTATGGATGGTGTGCAATCGTAAACTGTCTATACGTCAATGTCAAATGAACTATTAGCAGCAGTGATTTTTAAACTTTATTTGTAAACAATTTTGAGTCAATAAGGATAATTCTTACAATACTATGACATTAGGTTATTAAAGAAGCAGTACTACCTAACTATGCAAGTCTACAATGCCACAATCTTTAGTTTGCGATAATTATGATGGACTCACACATAGTGAAGCAAATCTAATGCTAACGTGGAGTCAACCTCATTCATTCTTTACTCTGAGCATCCTGCCATAAGTGATGATATGAGGCCATTGTTAATAACTATACTTTTTGAAGAACTGAATGATTATTTTTTATATGCAAAGTGTACGTAAGCTCTGCAATAGCCCACAATTTAGAATGTAAATAATTTACACTGAAGCTTTCTATCTGAAATTCTGGAAAGATCCTGTTAAACATGTTTTAGGGTAAATAATTAAAATAATAAAGTTTAATAGTGTAAGTTTTTGAGCTTCATTGCACGGATTCCCATTCTTAATTTTGTTAATTATCAAGTAAAAATTAATGGAGTAGAGTAAACTCATTTTTAATTACTTTACTCTTATGCTTCACTATGTTTTATGCAGGACATCACTTGTCTGTTGACTGCATAGTGGGAAAATGAAACTGAAAGAAATTCCAGCATATATGCTTCCTGACTCTCAAAGATTCATTTAGTATTGGTTCTTCCAGTGAAAGTATCACTTGTAGTTTGTTTATACATTAAACTCAAAGATGGCCTTTGCCATTGCCTCAAAAACTACAATAACAAAAACTGGGGGAAACTAACACCAGAGAACAAATAACTTTTAATGAAGAAATGATATTGGCGTGACACTTTGCTAGAGAAATCAGAATTAGTAATAGATCTATATTTAGAAAATGTTTACTGTACCATGTAACATTGGTTATCCTGCAATAAGTTGGTGAACTGGAGGAAGGCAAAAAAATATTGTTGGTCAAACGACACTCCAACTGTAAACTCAACTTTCATCAATCCAGTAATCAATATGCATTTATTTTCTAGTTTCATGCTATTTTCCTTCCTGTTTCCATTTTCTGTTCTCTAGTTATTGTGAACTATTATATAAAATTATGCAAAACTCACTCAAAGTTCTTCACAGGCTGCGCTCCAAGAAAATTCAAGATCTCTATTTTCTTTGTCATGGAAACATGGGAAGTTTTTGAAAATATCCATGTTGAATCCTTGAAAGTTGGCAAACTTAATACCAAGTATTTAATAGACTTTTCATTTTTGTGTTTTGCTGTGTGTACATAGTACATAGTCACTAGAGAAGGTATTGTATTCCACCCAAAAATATGTCAAGATTTCACCAGAAATATGTTTTGAGGTCCCCTGAGTCAGAAACAAATATTTTTAGAAAAAAGGTTTTGGATATGTGTTAGAGAGAGGGGGGAGGGAGAGGTCAACTGCCAGTAACCATTAATTTTAGCTAAAATAAAAGTCAATATATTAATTTGGGATATGAACTTACTGTTTGTTAGTCCAGATGGTGTCCACCTGGGCAATTAGTTGTCTTCCAATGTCTGTGCGGACATAAACACAATCTCCTGTGCGTATTACTCCCACAGGAGTATTATATTGCTCATAGTAAGTACAGCCATCTGCAGTTTGACCATTTACAACTTCAACATTCTGTGAAATACAACATATATCAGTACAAACCAGTTTTACAATTCTCTACTATAGGGCTACAAATCTTGTATAGTTCCTTGGTGAACCAATATGCTTTCTATTTGCCACTTTAACCTCTTTCAGAACTGCATTTAAATTGACACTTTGTTATGTATTTAATAAAAGGTAGTAATAAGTACAATATTACCCAAACCTAACCTATACCAAATTAGATCAGGTAAAAATAAAACTTCTTCATTTTATGCTAAGCAATGGGTATTTTTCTTTATCACTCATTATGACCAACTACATGTAACAAAATAAAACCTTACCAACTTATTTGCTGCTGTTATGTGATTTTTAATATTGTCCTTTGCAAACATGAAGTCTCATAAAACACACAGAAAATTACATCTTTAGATTATAATACACATATTTTTTTAATTTAATATCAGCCTGCATACACAAAATATACAGGAATTATAAAAATTATATAAAATATATATATATTAACATTGTAATAAACCAAATGAATTAAAATAATCATTACCATGAGTACGAATTATTGACATTTTTCTTAAACTTACCGGTTTCTCTTTTTCAACAAGTTTCTCTCGTTCCTCCAATTCTGCTATTTCTTCCTTATGCTTCTCTACCCTCTCTCGGAAGACTGACATTATCCTCTTAGGTTCAAGAGGTTCTTCTCTAGGTATCAATGTTACATGTTGTGACATTGTAGCAGGCCAGTTCTATCAATATAAGATATCCAAAGATTACTTGCAGTTCTTTATTTCAAGGCAACATGTAAAATATGAATATCACATACTAAGCTTTGGTTCCAGAAAGAAACGGCAGTATGGCATATCACACAGACATACTGTATATATATACATGTGTGTATGTGCAAGTTGGCCAAGGTGAATGGATCCAAAGAATGTGTACTGCTGATAAGGTAGCAAAGTCAAATTAAATACTGACTGTTTTGATGACATATTCATTACCCTCAGTGCTATTATTTGCAAGACCCCATGCCTTAGTCAAATATTATATATTTTTGTAGCAGTCCATTAAAATTTGATTTTATGCAACCTCCATTAAGTCAAGCTAAAAATATCAGTCCCAATTTTTATTCATCATTAAGAGAATCACATTCTTTTCTTTTTTTTTTAACATTGTTTAATGCCTGCTTTTACTGCTATAGCACTGCAGGTGTTGACACTGCTATCATATGCTTGAAAAACAATCTAAAGTGTAAGAAAAAGCGTTTGTTAGCATGCATTTAACAGAAACTAATGAGTTGTTAAATATGAACACAAACCATTTAATCTCATATTTTGTACAGCATACTTAATGAACTAATAGTTACCTTGTTGACAGTTCCAAAAAAAAAAAATAAATAAATAAAAAAGAAATGCACATGCACACACACATACATATGGACTTAAAACAGGATACTGCTGACCACCTCGGATAAAAAATAATTAAGCTGCACAAGTATCATAGAACCCATGACATCCTGAACTTAAACTTTTCCATTTTGGTAAGGTAAGAAATAAAATGATTATTAATTAGATGCTCCTTTATTGCTATGGTTTCTAGTATCCCATTCTCTATTGGGCATGAAAGAACCCTTAATTTTGCTCAGAAGCTTAAGGTCCTTTTATGTGGTGCAAATCTACAGCATCCTCTTTACTTTACTTTCAAAGGAATTTTATGCCTAACAAAATCCATTGTCCTTCGCCAAGTTTAATCCACGACCTCAGGAACCAGAAGCAAGCATGGTATCTCTAGATACCTTATTTAATTATTTTATTAATTACATTATTTATTCGAGAGAGGAAAAAAAAGAAGCATTTGGAAATTATGACATAATTTGAGCTATGTCAACCATTGGATTTTTAGTCAAAAAGAATGGTCAAATTTATATTTCATAGTGTATGAATAAAATATATTATGTGACAAGAGTAAATTTGTGTTGACATATGTATAAAGGAGGATCCCTCATTTTAAACTGCAAACTAAAATGCAAGACTTTGTAATTGCATGTTGTTAATATTTGTTATCTTCGAATCTTTAAATATGATTAAATAGTATATTAATTTGTTATTAAGCATATAGGAAAAAACAATAAAATTCACAATAGAAACAGAAATCAAGGGAGAACTCCCATTCTTAGACCTAAGAATAATCAGAAATGGCACAAAAGTGAACTTTGGAATCTACAGAAAACCAACTCAATCAGAAAATGACATAAAAAATGAAAGCTACAACCCATTACCACACAAACATGCAATAATAAACAGCCTCACACATAGATTAGTAAATGTACCTATGAACACAACCGAATTCAGCAAAGAGTTAAAAATCATAATTCAAAAAGCAGAACAAAATGGATACAGCAAGAACCTTGTATACAAGAAACTAAACAAAGCAAAGCAGAAAAAAACTCTAAAAGAAATAACTACCCTAACAGCAGGAAAAAACAATATCAACACATTAAAGCATTTAGAAAATTCAAAAAAATCTTCAAAGAACAAGACATCAACCTGGCTCCAATAAACAGATTTTCGGTCATAAAGTTACTAAATTCAAAAATAAAAGATGATATTCCACCAGAAAATAGGTCAGGAATATTGTGAAAAGTTCTACATAGGACAAACCAAAAGAAGTTTAAAAATCAGATCCAAAGAGCACTTTAGAAACCTAAAATTGAAACAAGAAGACAAATCGGCAGTAGCATTTCACTTTTGGAAAAAAAACCACAATCTAGATCCAAATCCAAAATTGCTTAAAACCATGTCAGGCCACAATGAACTCACAACCTGGGAAAACATCCCCATATGGAAAAACAAAGATCGCCTAATACTTTGAAATCCTGCCAGTAGACAGCTTAGTTAAGAAGTTCATCATTTTGCCACCAGAGAAGAGAGCACAAGCAAACGCAGCCAGCAACGGAGTTGCACCCGTGAGGTTGAAAATGAAAGCATAGGCTTTCAAAACTAGTCCCTCATAATTACAATGTAAGTGACGTAGTGTTAAAAAACCAACTCAACAAATTAACAAACATATAATTTGACTGTCACTGTTACTAAATTCCTCCAAACATCAATGATTAAATAGCTTTATATAGTGTCTTTAAGGTTAAATACATACATAAAACTCATTGTATGAAGGTTGGGTGTGAGTAGTTTTCTCTTTTTCTTAAGTAAAGAGTGAAATTCATGAAATGAAATAAATTTTCTGCAATTTGTATAAGGAAATCTATCAGATACACTTAATATTGGAAGATAGAATTAAACTGAAATACTGAATCGAATCAGACTTAATATTGTGACTACATATCCAAATGCATGCGTCTCTAAATTGTTGCAAGTCCGTAAAAAGTGCGTATGTAGTTGCAAAATTGTGTAGAGGCAAACATATGTGCAGGAGGCTGCTCAATATAATTCCCCTACGACTCCCATCTCTGGAAGCTTCTTGCATAATTGGGGGCTGAAGGAGGTCAGTTGAGATAGTGGCTTCCGAGCTGAATTAGAAGGCTGAAGTGAATTGAAAAAAAAAAAAAAAAGGCATTCTGCTATAATATTGCTCTACCAAAATGTTTAAGCAATTATTTGCAACATATTTGTTTTCACATATCTGAGAATGCTAATGCTTTGGCAACAGATGTTTTTAAAATTCACTTCTGTAACACTAAAATTACTGATTAATTACAATGGAAGCCACAGGATGCTGTAAATATTGTTAATATTTTGAATTGTTTAAAAAAAGTCATTTGGTGAAAAAGTTTTTGCTTTTTAGTGTTGCTAAGTGGAATAGGATTTTTGAAAATAATTCATCTTACAATCAAATAATTTGGCAATGTAGAAAATAAGTTATTTTAATTTGACTTGTGCAATATTTACACCAAAAGGCACACAAGATATTTAGCAACATGAAAGTTATTAGATTACATGCACACAGTAATTTTATAAGCATTTAAAGACTTTAGAGTGCTTATGTGTATGTAATTCTTATTATAAATAAGGTAAGAAAATATATATTATAGTAAAGAACACAAATATAACATACTTTTATTTTTTTAAAAGCTCGAGCTTTTGTAGAATATCTTGATTCACATACATATACATCCTTATCAGGAAAATCTTCTGGTTTTGAGCGTAGGTAATCTTTAACACTTAACACACAACACTGACCAAGAACCTGGTCCAATGGTAGTGCTATATGTACATCACTTTTGAATACTTCCTGCAAATAAAAAATAACAATATAATTTGTGTGCAGAAGTTAGTAACTGTGATGTATTTGCAGAAGAAGTTCTTTTGAGTCAGATTATAACAACACTGTTACAGTGTTACTTTGATCTAATTCAAAAGAACTTCTAAAACAAAATATCATCCACTCCAACAACCATCACCACCTTAGAGTTTAATTAACGCAAGCTAATCAACTCTTGCATTAAAACTCTTAAAAGAATTCTGTTCTCGGAGTGGTGTAAGTCAAGGGAAACTAAAATTTTAAATTTACAAAAAATATTAATGTTTTAGTGTATTTGTTACATAGTTCACAATGTTTCTCCATGGGTAAAATTATCCTTGGGGTGGTTATGTTCCCTTCTCTTAGCTTAATTTATGCAAGAATCACTATCTCTCTCTCCTTTCCTTAAAATTGCTTTAGTTTTAAATAACAATGCTATCTCCTACGTGCCATATTTGTCCGAATACAAGAATCTCAAATGGAGTTTTGAAGAATAGAGATGTCATGAACTTTTGATGTACTGCCAACTGACTCTTGCCATAAACATTTATTTTACTGGTAGTGGCAATGCAGATATGAACTATCCTTATCTAACAGCAGTAACTGTTGACACTGGAATTTGAATAACAACCATGAGAAGCTGAAGATGTATCCATAAGGGATAATAAAATATGTTCATTTGAACATATTTAAGAAGATAAGTGAAGTGCACAAAATTAGTTTATGTCTTGGATTATTCTCTCTCTTTCTGTTTGACCATTGGTTCCCAATATAACATTAGGCACAACCACCTATATGAAAGAAAATCCTTAATTTTTATTATAGTCTTGCAGAGAACTTTTTTTTTTCAATGAAAACACTTATAGTCCCTCTGGGTTTGTTAACAGTTAACTTGTCTTGTATTCAAATAAATATGGTATAAAATATGGTTCACAACAGAGAACAAGAATGATAATATTAACTTACATGCATTACAATGGGTTCACAATCAATGGGAATCTTAACTTTCTTATTTCTTCTTCTTCTTCTTATCATCATCATCACCACCACCATTATTATCAACACAGTCATGAGCGACCAGGGTATGGTGTTTTTTATCTTATTTTTTTCCAATATTTTTTTTCCCACTGCATTTTAAAACTATCTCATAAAGGACACTCACTGATCTAGTGTACATTTCAGGAGAGGTGTCTTATCTTCCTAATGGCAAGAAATTTAATGGGGGCCCAGTTAAATCTAAGCCCAGCATATATGGTAGTGGCAGAGACTGGATTTCCCCTGAAGGCAGGAGTTGGGCATGATACACTGATGGTTCATGCTTTGGGGGCAGGACAGGGGCTAGAACTATGGGGCCAGACTTAACAATCCTTTTGGAAGGTTTCCTACCATCTTTTAGGCTGAGATTTATGACATTTTAACCTGGTCATACACATATTAAACATGCCAGGCGCCTTCTTTGGTTTCAACCAAGATAGCAAAAAAGATATAGTGCAGACCCACAGCTGCTCAGTCAGCAATTGACGCCACTTCCCTGGCAGTTGCCGAGGAAGTAGTACTGCCAATTACACTGGTTGGGGCAGGCCTTGCTTCACCACTGGCCATCATCGCAGCTGCATCTATCATCACTGCCGACCTTCATGCCACCAGCCCGGTACAATGCTGTGTTTCAGAGGGTCCCTCGGGATCTTTTCACTTGGCATCTGCTCACTGCTGTGGAGTCGTGGTGGCCTTCTTGTCTGAGGTCCACTTGCATATTCTGTGACTGGGGACCAACACCATTGGTAAGACTGGAGCTGCAGGACCAGGCCAAACTGAAAGCTGCCTTGGTGCCAGGGTTGCCCTTGTTAGGGTGTCTCCTGGTTGTTGAGGCAAGCCAACAGGAACTCCACCGGCCCTGCCAATGCTGTTGTGCCTTTGGGCAAACAGCAGATGCTTGTTCCTCACTGCTGCGGAGCCACCACTGTAGTACCAATTCCACCACCTCTGAGTGCACTGGGCATGATCTTCGACAATGCACATCTGTCATGGCACAGGATATTTCACCGGGCAAGCCCAGTGTCCTCTCTACCCGAGGAGCAGACAGTCACTGCCACAACCAGCCCGGAAGACGACACCACCACAGCCTGCCAACACTGACTCCACACCACCTGCACCCTCGAGACGCAGTGATGTGAATGCCATTCAGGATCTCCACGCAGCTGAAGCAGGTTCTTCACCAGCAAGCATCCTATTCCGGAGAGCTTTCCTGTTACAGTAGCTGCTCCATCTAGTGATGCTGAGCCCTTGGTTCAGCTAGCTGACACACCAACACAGTCTCAATAAGCAGCCACAACAGCCCAGGAACACCTTCTGGCTACTAGGAATCAACTCAGAAGACACCACTACTCGAACCAGTAATTCATTTCACCACCACTAATTACTCATGTCACCAAATACTGCTCCAGAGAGCACTCAGACTTTTCAGTCACACCTGCTGTTAATGCCACTAGGAGGCAGAAATCATTGTTCACCAGAAATATGCAGGTGCTTTATGAGGAACTGCACAAGTGAGACATGGGCCTCCTACTTCTGGTGGGGTTTTCTTGTGGATGGTGCCTAGAGCTGCACTGGTTCAAGTCCAGTGTGGGAATCTCACACTCCCAGACTCACCTAAGGGCTAGGATGTTAAAAAAAAAAGAAAAGAAGCAGATATCCATATCTGCTCAGATAGGCAGCTATTAAAGCTCTTATGGAGGTTAAAACGGCATCCAGATTGGTGTGGAAGTGCCAAAAAATGTTGGATAAACTTTGTGCTCACGGACAGGTTATCCCTATTTGGGTTTCTGGGTATGTTGCACTAGAGGTAATGAGACAGCAGACAGGTTAGCTAGCGGGGAGCGGGTCTTGCATTTGTAGGACCTGAGCCCTTTTGTGGGGTGTTCCTTAAAAGTGTCAAGCATGAGGTAACCCAGCAAGGGATCATCTTGGGATATGGGAAAACCAACTATCACCAGGCAAGCCCATGACAGGTAATATGCTAAGTAAGATTCATTTGAACCTAAAGGCTCCATAAGGGTTGTTGGGTACCTTACGAAATTTATGCATAATGGGGTTTATTGAGGACCCACTATGCACGAAATTTGGGATGATGGACTTTGAGACCTCTTAGCATATTTTATGTGAATGCCAGGAGGCATTTGCTATTCTCAGTTATGTTATCCTTAGGCTCTTTACTTTTGTAACCTGGGGACATAAGAGCGGCAGATATCAGGGATGTGGTCAATTTATTGGGACCATTGGAAATTGAGTGAAACCCAGTTTAGGCCTCAAGAGAGGCCTCAGGTGACATCATCATAATCCCCACTGCTTCCCAAGTCTGGGTGGTGTCTCTTCACCTCCATCCTGCAGGACAGTGGCAAACCACCTTGTACAATCCTACCTAGTTACACCAGTCAAGTTGTGGTCTCTCCCATGATTTTGCCCTGGTTCCAACCAACCTTTCAGTAGCTCCTCCTCCTCCTCCTCCTCCTCCTCCTCCTCCTCATCATCATCATCATCATCATCATCATCATCATCATCATCATTTACTTTATTCAGAGCATAGCATATTAGATCTATATTGTGTCATATTTTAGAATGTGAAGAAACAAGTTTGTGGAGGGAGAAGTTTATAATATCTAAGAAATGGGGGAAATATAGCAAAGAGGTTCTAAAAATCAAAAATAAAGAAGGAAGGGGGTATAAAAGTGTTAGGGGGAATTTAAGACAAAAACAAGAGAGAAATGATATAGGAAAATAAATAGAAGCAATGTCAACTAGGGAATGGCCACCAAGCATAAATAACCACAGTTAAAAATGTATGGTGGAGCAAGGGATAAATTAGCAACTCAAATATGTTAGAGAACTATTGTAAAATATATGTAAAGTTATATTGAAAGAAATAAATATATTGTGTCACTCCACAAGTTGCAAGATTGGGATAATGAACTGCAAAAAATTTTAGCCAATGTGACCACAGATCCTGACCCTCAGTTCCTTTGGGCATGGCGCTTCTTCTGAAAGCATCATCTTTAGTTTGTTTATATGCTACTCAAAATAGGTATTCCTTCAAAAATAACAAAAACTGCAAATAACAACAATAATCATAAAAATTAACACAGTACTAGCATAAATGCTCCCCTCAGGGGCTCACCTTGGTGAGTACGGGGAGTAGCGCCCCCGAGGTGCCTGAGCTACCCAGTGTTCGGGGGTATAACCGGACCACCCTGCTTCCTGGGGACATAAATAAGGAAGCCTGGTCCTCCAGGTTGGGGGTTAAGCATTAGGTTAACAACCTAATCTTGTAAAAAAGCTATTGTTACGAAACCTGCAAAAAAGCCTCGGAATGATTTAATGTTGGCGACCTGGAACGTAAGGACAATGCTGAAACCTGGGAAAATGAAAGAAATAGCAAATGAAGTATTAAAATATAAATTAGATGTGGTAGCGCTCCAAGAAATAAGATGGGCAGGGGAAGGTAGAATAGATAAGAAAGAATACACGGTATTATATAGTGGACCTAAAAAAGCTGGACTTAATGGTACAGGATTTATTATCTCAAAGGAAATCAAAAAGAGCCTAATAGAATTTAAATCAATTAGTGAACGAATCTGTAAAATACGCCTTAAAGGTAAATTCAGAAATATAACTATATTATCTATATATGCACCTACAGAAGAGAAAGATGAGATAAACAAGGAAGAGTTTTACGAAAGCTTAGAAAATACATGTAATTCAGTAGGAACTTATGATACATTGGTGATACTAGGAGATTTTAATGCCCAAGTGGGGAAAGAAGACTATTTAAATGGAGTGGCAGGGAAACATTCACTACATCAAATAAGTAATGAAAATGGTAATCTACTTGGACAATTCGCAGTTAGAAATAATATGATTATTAAAAGTACCTGCTTCCCTCACAAAGAAATACATAAAGGAACGTGGAAAATGCCAGGCTCAGATATAGTAAATCAAATTGATCATGTGCTAATTAAAGCAAGACATACATCATCAATTATAGATGTAAGAAGTTGTAGAGGCCCAAATTGTGATTCAGATCACTTTTTGGTTAAAGTGAGAATGAGAATAAAAATAAAGAAGATGGAGAGGGTTCAAGAGAACAAACATATACGATGGGATAGAGAAAAAATAAAAGATAAAGAAGAAAAAAAGAAATATCAAAAGTTAATGAGCAGCAAATTAAATGAAAAAGGAACAGAAGAAGGTGTAGAAGAACAATGGGAGGTAATAAAGGAGACAGTAAAAGAGGTAGCAAAAATAAGTATAGGTGAAAAGAAAATGGAAAGAAACATAGAATGGTATGATAAAGAGTGTGAGCAAGCTATAGAAAAAAAGAACATGGCTAGGAAAAAAATGCTCCAGAAAGAAACTAGAAATAACTATGAAGAATACCGTCAAAGAAGAAGAGACGCTAATAACATATGTAAGAAAAAGAAAAGAGAATATTGGAAAATGCAAACCCAAGAAATAGAAACGCTGATTCAACAGAGTGAGATAAAGAAATTCTATATGGCATTAAAGCAAATGAAACAAGGGAAACAGAATAAAATGAAAGAATGTCTAAGCAAGGAAGGTAATGTTCTTGGAGAAGATAAAGATATACTGGAAAGATGGGCTGAGTACTACAAGGAATTGTTAAATAAACGACAATCAATAAATAATCAGGAACAAGGAGAGAATGAAAATGGAAATGAACAAAAAATGGAAGAAGAAGAAGAAGAAGAAGAACCGGATATTTGGGATGTTAAAATAGCAATACAGAGCCTAAAGAATAATAAAGCACCAGGAGAAGATGACATAATCGCTGAGCTAATTAAATATGGTGGGAATGAAATTATGAAAGCAATACATAAGTTAATATTAGAAATATGGAGGAAGGAACAGATGCCTGAAAGCTGGAAGACAGGCATAATATGCCCAATATATAAAAAGGGTAATAAATATCAATGCCATAATTATAGGGGAATTACATTGCTAAATGTAGCATATAAAATATTTTCAAGTATTTTAAATAATAGAGTGAAAAAATATGCGGAAAATGTATTAGGCGAGTATCAATGTGGATTTAGAAGTGACAAGAGTACGATAGACCAGATATTTGTAATACGACAAATAATGGAAAAATTCTATGAGCATGGCATAGATTTATGCTTTCTGTTTATTGACTTTAAGTTTGCATTTGACTCAATTGACAGAGAAGTTCTCTATAACACCTTACAATGTTTTAAAGTGCAACCGAAAATAATAAGACTAATAAAAATGACAATGGAAAATACAAAAGCCAAAGTGAAAGTAATGAATAAATTAAGTCCGGATTTTGATTATAACACAGGAGTAAGACAAGGTGATGGACTATCGACGACTCTATTCAACCTAGCCCTGCACAGAGCAGTAGAAAAAATAAATACTAAAGGAACAATATTTTTTAAGTCTAGTCAGATATGTGCATATGCAGATGACATATTGATTGTGGCAAGAGATAGGAAAATGTTAGTTGAAGTTTATGAAGAATTAGAAAGAAGGTCAAAAAAAATAGGATTAGAAGTAAATGAAAAAAAAACTAAATACCTGAAAATGACAGCAGACAAAAGCAAAAGAATAATTGAAAATCTAGTAGTTGGAGACAAAACATTTGAAGGGGTATCCAAATTTAGATATTTAGGAGCGCTTGTAAATAATGATAACAATTTAAACGAGTGCATAAAAGAAAGAATTCAAGGTGGAAATGCAGCCTATTATGCAAATTTAAATCTATTAAAAAATAGGCTTATTAGTACAGGGACAAAATACAATATCTATAAAACACTAATAAGACCAATAGTAACGTATTCTGCAGAAACCTGGACCCTAAACAATGTAGATGAAGAAATACTACGAAGATTTGAACGGAAAATACTTAGACGAATCTTTGGACCTGTAAAGGATAAAGACCAATGGAGAATAAGATATAATTATGAGATAGAAGAACTAATTAAGCAGCAAAATATTGTGAAATTTATAAAGGCACAAAGAATAAGATGGCTAGGACACATAGAGAGAATGACAGAAGATAGAATGCCAAAAAGAATATTGAAAGGAAGACTGTACGCTAGAAGAAAAAAAGGAAGACCAAAAACAAGATGGTTAGATGATGTGATGGAAGACCTAAGAAAAATTGGAATCAGAGGGTGGAAAAGTAAAGCAGAAGATAGAGATATGTGGAGGAGGATTGTGCAGGAGGCCAAAGCTCACCAAGGGCTGTAGAGCCAGAAGAGAAGAAGCATAAATGCTATTAATAAAGGAACAAAATTTGGTATGACTAGAGAATTCAGAAATAGTAAGGATCTGCATTTAGAAAATGTTTACTCTAGAGTTTTGATTGGCTAGAGCATATAACAAATACTATATGGAACCATAATGAAAGCAGCAGGTACCCACAATTCACAAAGAAAGAGATCTGAAGCCAGACACAGGAAATTATGGCAGGATCAATTTTTTGGAGCTGGCTCATGCCTCCTGGCCGCCAATAGTCCTAACCCATAAAGATGATGATGATGACTTTTGATCTTGGCTAGTATGCATTATGTTGGCTAAGTTTTAAGCAGCGAATGACCCTTAGAAACAAATGAAATCCTAATCAACTCTCCACTTTATCACTTTAATGATGCGTCCTCAGCATTGCTGAGTTATTATGAAACAAAATGTATGTTGTTTTGTTTCCTGTTCTCATTTCCATTTTCATTTCTGCTCTCAGATTATTGTAAACCAAACTTAAATCTTACTAAATATTATTTGGTACTTGCCTTTTCCATAAACCTTCTTGTAGTGACATGATATGTTTCAGCAGGTCTGAAGTAATAGTTACCATACAACATCTGTTGACCTTCTTGGTTAGTCCACAGTCGCTCTATATTGACAATGCTAGATTCCATACCTCTTTCTTTGGGCTCTGCATACACAAAATCTCCAACACGATACACATGCTGGTTATAGCTCATTGTGTCACCTGAAGTATTGTTAGCTGAAGCCTCCTAGAAAGTGAAAAGTTTTTTTTCAAAACCAAATTATGGGTTACATTTATTACATGCATCTAACCATGAAGTGAAAATCATAAGAGCATAAAGCCAAGTTTAGCATCTTTCTATAAAAAAATAAAATAAATAAAGCCCATGGAGCTACAGTCCACAAGGGCCCTAGGTCTACCAACTCGACTGCATACCCACATACATTTGGCCAAAGGTAGGTGATCGGACAACCTTTAAGAGAAGGTGATGTGGCCAACAAGATGAGCGAAAACTTTGTTCAGTTGACTTCATGTCCACAAAATTTAATCTTAATTAATATCTACTAAACATAAATGGGATAAAAGGAAAGAAAACAAAATGAAATTGAATGGTCATACTCTAAGAAAAGCAGCTGGGGTATTAAAGAAAACTGCCTTATAATGGGATCTATAAGAAACACACAGGGGAGAAAACACCTTTTAGAATCTTTTAAAGTGAATGATTATTTTCTGGAGTAATTAAAGTGTTTTATTAGTTTTTGCTATTTTTGTTTGACTCATAACTACTGTTAATGAGCTTTTCTTACATTTTAAGTCACCTAAGAGGTTGTGACCCACTGTTTTTAAAAAAATTGAGCTAAACCATACTGTGTATAATAACAGATTAAAAAAATCTAATATGTTCCATTCACATGATTTTCTCTACCTATTCTGTAACAAGCTTTTCTTACAAAAGCTTATTCATCTATCTATTGCATTCTAATCAAGACAAAAGCATTAGCATAAATGGTGTTTAAATAGAGGGGAAATAATGGAATATGACAGGTTAAACCATTAGTCAAATCTTTTAAAAGCCAGTTGCTACGTGATGGAAATTTGGTACTCTTTGTATAGCCAGGAGTAAAAAAAAATGGAGGAATGACAAATTTCCATTTCAGAAAAGTTTTATTTTAAAATTGAAACCAATATCTTTGAAATAAATTAAAAAAAAAATATATATATTTTGTGTGTTTTAATAAGATCTACATTTTTTGTGTAGTAAGTTTTTGTCCTTCTCTTATGGTTTACCAGTTTTACAAAAAATATTCAAAAATGAAGAGACAATTTCCAAAAAATTCAAGACATGCATTTTATTTGACATATCTTCAATATATGGTTTTATTTCTAAGAAAATCAAAATTTTTAAACATTTTTCCATCTAAAGGTAATTTGGGGTAGGTGGATTTTCTTGAAAACCTGCATGTCACATCTATGGAAGATGGAGAACTTACATATCAAGTATGGTATTTAACCAAATAGTTTTGAGCTATGCTCTTCATGGGCCTTTCACTAAAAATGCTTTTCTAAAGAGGCTTTTCTGGATTCATGGGACCTCAAAACATATTTCTGGTGAGCCCTTGACAGAATTTTTGGGTGAATTACAATACCTTTTCTACCTATTATGATATGACATAGAGAAAGCAACAATAAAATATTTAATGAATAAATAATCATTATACAAGATTACACTTATGAAAGCTCATTGAGAATTGATTATGTTACCCTTAATGAATCTTCAGAGCTGCGAGTCTCAGTTTCCTCCTCTGGCTGCTCCTGAAGCAATTTTTGTTGTCGTGTTGCTTCTACTGCAGCAGCAAGATGAAGCACTGAATAACTCAGAGCTGGTGAGTGAAGTAAGTCTCCTCCACGACATAGTTCATCTCTATACAAATAAATATAAAGAATTTCTTTTCTAACCTTCTGTATATACAGACACTCATAAAAACAATGAAATCAGAAATTATTAAAATGCAGAATACAGACATATATCTAACCTTTGCCTGATGAAACAATTTTGCAGCTCAATGGAGTCCTCAAACACCTGTGAGTCTGTTCTTGATAGTCGACGTGCCCTCTCAAAACATGCAAACATATCATCTTGAAATGTATCTAGACGGCGATAAAGACCCCTATCCAGTCGACGCTTTATGAGATCCAAAGACAGTGCCCGTATCCTTGACAAATTAATACATGCTTATCAGTGAAATGTTTCAGCATTTAACGCAAACATACATGCATCATGCATATTCCTGAATAAGACAATTTTAGTTAAAATTGTTTTCAAGTACAATATTTTAACATTTGCATGGCAAATTTCATGCAATTTTATTCACATATCATATAATTACACAAATGTATTCTATTCTGGTGTGTTAATCAGTGAAATTTTCTAATGTCTTGCACCACTCAGTTCTTAAAGAAGTTTCTAAGCATCTGAAAGTCTTTACAACATTTGCTTGTATTCATATGATGAACAGTTGTTGATTTTCTTTGTAATTTATCAGTTGCTATAGCACTCATAATATGTTAACACAAATCTTAACTTATAATTTAACATACAACATACCATAGACATAAATAGCACAATTAAAAAAATGATATAGCATTTTTAACATGAATAATGTTTTATGGATACAAATTATTACATAATGGTTATTTGTGTTTTCATTAATTCTAATGTCACAGATTTAAAATCCTGTATACATCCCGTATGTGACTCCATGTTAACTTCTTATCACATGCATTTCAATCCATTTTCCACAGTTTTATCACCATACGATATACATACATAAATTTAAATAGCAAATGCATGTCATCCTCAAACTGCACACCAATGTGCTTCTGTACATAAAACCTTTATATATAAAGTATTGTTCTGGATTTTGGACTTTTTTATTTCATTTACATTTTAATCTACCTGATTAGCATGCAAAACAATAAAGATATAATTTTTTATATTTGGTTTTCAGATCTATTATTTTTATATTACTTTTGGTTGCATGTACTGTTTCAACAAAGCATTGAATTTTTAACTGATTCAACATTACAAATTTCAGTATTCAGTATATGCAAATTTCATATTTCAGCATTGACAAATATTTTTGTAAAAAAAAAAATAAAGGAAACTAAGCTAACAAGATTTCCATATTTGGATACCAACTACAATTATTATTTTCAAATAGAATCCTCAGTTTTGTTCATGTTATCCTGTTAACTGACGAGATGCCTATTTGCAGAAAAAAAAAAAAAAAAAAAAAAAAAAAGAAAGAAAGAAAGAAAGAAAGAAAGAAAGAAAAAAAAACTAAACTAAACTCTCCAATCACCAATTTAGTTACAATGTATCAAACATTAACTGATTTATGTACACTAATAATAATAATAATAATAATAATAATAGTAATAATAATAAAAAAAAACTGACACAGATCCTTAGACATCATATAAAAATTTGTAAATAATAGTTTATCAGAAGTATCTATGCTGGTAAACTTTTATTGTGTATCATTTTTTCATGCAGCTCAATAAGCAAGATGTTTTAATTCCTTACAACTTCATGCTTAATTACTACTAAGATGCCAAAACTCCCTATTGCCTATGTGGAATTTAAAATATACTATACTTAAAAGCGTACTTTAACCAATTTACCAATTTTATTACAAAGGGTTGCCTCAAGATCATTGGTGTAAATTCAGAAAGCTTTTCGATAACAGCAACCACCAATCTATCTCCCTTGCATGTATAACAGTATTTTTATTTAGAATGGAATTTATTGCAAACTTTCACTATATAGCAATTTATAATGTATGAGGTGGCTCAACTGCCACACATTTGGCAGACACAGATATCCCTTCATGCATTAAGATGATGCATCTGTTAAATTCGGAAAATCCACAGCATGTATACAATTCACACCAGTTATTACAGTAATATTTTTGCCATGTATCAAAATTCTAGCTTGGATGGTTATTAACATAAGTTTTGGCTGTCTAAATTCTATGTTCTAATAAAAATCTGATGTGTTCCATTCACAAGACTTTCTCTGCATCTCTGAAACAAATGAGTGTTAATAACCTTATTCTTCTATCTACTGATGCTAATTCTAATCAAGATAAACATGAGCAAAACTGCTCTTATTACTTAGTTCCTTATAAGTAGAAGGAAAATAAGGGAATACACTAGGCTCAACCAACAATCAAATGTTTTAAAATGTGGTTGTTATGGAACTGAAATCTGTTTCTTTGCATGGCCAGGAGCTGACAAGTTTCCATATGAGAAAAATATCAAGTATTTTAAAATTGAAACCAATAACATGGAATATCTCGAAAATGTTCAACTCCAAATAAAAACAAATGTATATAACATAAATTGTGTGCTTTAATGAGATCTACATTTCTTGCGTAGTAAGTTTTTGGTCTATCTCTTATGGTTTACCATTTACGCAAAATTCAGAAAAAATCATCCAGAATAAAGAAGTCTTCAGAGGCTAACCAAAATTTTCTAAATTTTTTTCCATGTAAAGGGTAGTTGGGGGTGGGAGATTTTCTTTAAAATCTTTGTGTCGCATCCTTGGAAGATACTGAACTTTAATATCAAGTTTGATATTTAACGAGTTTTCGTTTTTGAGCCACATGCACTCTCACATGCATGCACGCATGCACACACAGACATTTTTCTAAAAATGCTCTTTTTGGATTCAGGAGGTCCCAAAACATGTATTTTCCTTAAATCTCGTTATCAAATGTTTGGGTGCAATACAACACCTTCTCTATAAACCATGTACACAATACATGTACAGAAAGTAAAACTGAGTCATGTGATGCATTTTTAAAAGTATTCCCACAAAAATTTCAAGCTTTCAATCAATGAGCTTACAAACAGATCTGTTATATCATATTTTATATAAACTCTAATTAATGTAGAAAAATGTTTATTTTCGTACTTACCAAAATTTATTTCTCAAAATTGGAGCATTATTTCAAAATATCATTTGACCATTTTCTTTAATGTACTTTTGAGAGACAGTAACAACAAAATTAGTAAAAAATCTGATGTGTTCCATTCACATGACTTTCTATACATCTCTGTAACAAATTATTGTTAATAAGCTTATCTTTTATTTATTTCATGCTAATCGAGAAAAATTAGCAGAAATAGTCTTATTTCTTGCTTTATTGTAAGTAGAAGCGAAATAAGGGAGTACCATAGTTTAAAGGGAAAGCCAAAAGCTGGTTGCTATGTGACTGATGTTCCTTTGTTTGTATGGACAGGAGTTGACACATTCCTGTATGAGAAAAGTATGTTTTTCAAAGCTGAAGCCAAGAAAAAGGAATATCTCAAAAACAATCAACTCCACGAAAAAAATGTATATAATATAAATTGTGTGTTTTAACGTGATCTACATTTTTTGTGGGTTAAGTTTTTGTGCATCTCTTACGGTTTAGTAGTTATGCAAAATTCATCCAGAATATAGTAGTCTTTAGAGGCTATTTCCAGAAAATTCAAAATATACATTTTATCTGTCAGGTAAATATCTTTAATATATAATAATTTTAATCAAAATCGTTAGAGCCATTTTTTAGAAAATCAAAATTTTCGAAAAAAGTTCCATGTAAAGGGTAGTTTCGGGTGGGGGGATTTTTCTCAAAATCTTCGTGTCGCATCCCTGGAAGATACTAAACTTAAATACCAAGTTTGGTATTTTACCGACTTTTCGTTTTTGAGTTATCGTGTTCACAGACACACGGACACACTGACACATGGACACGCACACACACATGGACCTTTTTCTGAAAATACTTTTTTTGGATACAGGTGAACCTAAAACATATATTTCCGGTGAAATCTCGGCATCAAATTTTTTGGTGGAGTGCAATACATTCTCTATACACTATGTACATAGTGCGTATAGAGAAAGTAAAAATTGCATCATGTGAAGCATTTTGAGTATGAAAAAAGATTGCAACAAATAAGGTATAAAGTTAGGAATGCCCATTAATAAGTATGGACTAACCATTTACAGCTTCAGTTAATTAGTAGTTCAGGAGTACCAAGTGAACAAAAACAATATGTTTTGTTAAGTTTAGAATTCATATAATGTTATGAAAAAAGTAATTTTTTAATCTTTTGAATTTTTGGTCATATTTCACAAATGTATCACCTTAAAAGGGTAACTCAATGGGATTGTTTCAAATTACAATAAGTTAGTGGGGAAGCAAAATTTGTTTTACCCCTCTTTGCTTGTCAGCAGTTGCACTCATTGAGAGGGATAAAATGAAGGTTGGTCTGCCAGTTCCCCTGTGGCTGGTTTTAATCTTATAGCGCATGAAGAGATATCTGCATGCGTCAAATACAGGGCAGTTGGGCCAACTGGTTTATAATTCTTACAATTGAGACTGACAAACTTTCTTAAGCACTCGGCATGCTGTCGTCTGCATTTGAGCCTTAATTTGATTTCCTCCCTTCTCTTTCTCTTTTTAATTTCATATTTGCACCTTACTTTTCCAAAATATTCACCTATGTTCTTACTTCTTTTTCCCAACTCTAACTGACATTTTGATTGCTATATGTCATTGCCCAATGTATACCATTTTTATCCCACATACTCTCACTCCACTTATTTGTTTCTGTGCACTTCATCAAACAATGGGACATTATCAGTTTCTCCACACACAATACACTTTTCCATTTTACTGTTCCTAAAATCTTTGAGATACAAGACTCCCAATTGCTTCATATTAACTCCTTTTATCCTTGCTTGTCACAACTATCCACTCACTTCTCCCTTCCTCAGTCTTTCTTCACTATCTTGAACTGCTTCAAAGAACTTTTATTCTCAAAACTTGACCAAATCTCTTCTACCTCCATCTTAATCTCTTCTGAAAACCATTTGAATTGTTTCTTTCAACTTCCTCCCCCATTAATGCATCCACCTACATTATGGAAATTCTTGCATGTTAAATTATATTGCTATCATCTAATTTCAGATTCCTGTATCAATATTTCAGAACACTTCCATCACTATTCCTTTTCACCCTGTACTACGTAATTCTGCCAATGCTACTTCCCTTGGCAATGTTTTTGGTAAGCCTAATAACTCTTTAAAAAACATCCTACGTATTGAGTCAACTTTATTTCAGTTTCTGATAAGCCCCAAATTTTAATTCCATATGACATCTTTGATTTTACTACTGCTTCATACAGTCAAAAATTACAAAAATGTTTGGTTATAATTTTGGGTGTGTACTGATCACAGATAAGATACTGTATGAGACTGAAATAGTCACGCATGGAAAACTAACATTTATGAATTATTTTACACTATACATTATACTCCTAGGAACTGTTTATTAATTTATGCATTAAGAATGTAAATTTGTAACATATATAACAAGGTCAAGAATTATAAATCAAAGAGACATGGAGCTGTACAGAAAAATTAATTTATTGTGACAGCAACAATGTGCTGTAATATATGGACAAATCCCTTTCAGAACAGTTGACAATTAAAGGGAATGGCTGTTAATTGCCAGCAAGTAAACAAGTGCAGAACTACAGAGTTAGGTTGTGTGTCATACTCCTTTCTCCTAATCTTATGCAAGTGGCACATTGTAGCAAGAGAAACATTATCCCCAGCATATTTGTTACTCACCCCTACCACACCATAGGATTTTTATCAAGATGTATGGACACATGTTTACAACAAAGCTATACTCACTTAGAGCCATCAATTTCATCATGCTCTGGCAGTTCTGCCATGGAGTCTGAGAAACATCTTCCTTCTTCATCCTGATGGTTGTACACTGAAATAAACAGTGAAGTAAGCAATTCCTGTACTGCAGCAGTTACATCTGGAACAGCCTCCTCATCCTCCCTTAGCTGTAGTTTTGTCTGTAGCGCAACTCGCTGTAGCATGAGTGCATCCTATTGCAAAAATAATTGAAAATGAATTATCAAATTAATTAATTGATGCTCTTTATTTCTTCTCATCTTGTTACTATGAATTTCTCGCAATATTCAAAATAATACTTGGGAAATACATCTTCCCAAATGAAACGATCTAAAATTACATGGAATGTTCAACAAATAACATCAAGGAATAGCTGGAAAACAAATACTCAGCAAGTATTATTGTTCTGCAATGGACAAAATTCTCCCACTTATTAATCAAAGTATTCACTTTCAAGCGCTGTCAAAGTAAAAACTATATATTTCATTATCTCTTAGGCCTTGTAGACATGGGGCACTTGTAACTGTGCTATGAGTCATGAGCAAACCATTGTTAAAATTCAAATTCCAACAAAACAAAAACAAAAAGGAAGAATAGTAATTCATGGACATTACATCACATTTTGCCGTATTATGATGTCCTTAGCTTCTATCATGTAACCACAGCCAGTATTTTCAAAATGGCAGACATCAATTTTTGTTTTGACAGCATGCTATCATTGAATTCCTTCTTAAACATGGAAAATCTGCTGAAATTTACTATAGTCTTCAACATGTCTATGGAGATGTCTACAGGGTTGCCAGCAGTGTTAGGAGATGGGCAAAGCATCCCAAAGATGGAAAAACAAGTATCCAAGATGAGCCTTGTGGTGGTCATCCATAAACTCTCTCCACATAACCAACAAGGAAAGAGTTGATGAGATTATTAGAGCAGATTGGCATATTATTGTGGATGAAATCTTAGGTTATCAAAAAGTTTGTGTCCCTTGGATCCCATATTTATTAACCAAAAGCCATTAACTTCAGAGAAGAACCATCAGCCAAAACTTTCTTCAGAGATTTCAAAATGCAGGTTATTATTTTTGACAGGAGGTTGTGACAGGAAAGCTGGTTCCATCATTATGAGCCAGAAACAAAATGATAGAAAATAGAATAGTAACATTTGGATTCACTGTTGAAGAAGAACATACGTCAGTGCGATCTGCTGGAAAGATTACAGCTAGCAACTTTTGGGATTCACAGGGTTGCATTCTGGTTTATTTCCTTGAACCTGGACAAATGCTGCCTCTATATACAGATGCTTTGAAATATCCATTGTGCATGATAAGCGTCCTGGAAAGATCATCCTGCAACAGAAAAATGTGTGTCCTCACTCTGCCCATATCAAAATGGAGAACAGCAGAATGTTTGGATGGGAAACTCTTCCACATCTTCCCTACCTCCCAACTTGGCACTCCCCAACTACCATTTTTTGGTTCCATTAAGGAAGAGATGCAAGGCTAACAGTAAAGATGGTGGAGGATATTCAGAAACCAGCGTGTCAGTGTGTTTGTGTAGCTGGAACAAAATTCTATCACAAGGGTATTTTCATACTTTCAGAAAGTTGCAGAACTGTATGCAAAGAAATAGAGACTATGTTGAAAAGTGAGAGAAAAATCTCTCGATTATGATGATGTTTTTGGTTTCCCTAAAAAATAAATATTAAGGGGTTTTAAAAATTGTTGCTCACTACTTTCAGTGTGATCCTCATAATAAATTGCACACAAGCAAAAGCCCTTAACGATACACAAGCATGCTGAAGCATTAATTTACCTATGGGTTCTGTACTGTCTGTAATACAACAAAGGCAGACACAACACATGGTGGTGCCTCTTCCTCAAGTTTGAGCCAACAAGTTATTAAAGTGTTGGTAACTCCGTTTTCTCCAAGGTCTTACTAGACCCCTTGTTCAATTCGTCTATATAATTATCTGCAAGGTAGCATTCTTTTAACATGTTCTTTCCATTTTTTTTATAATTATATATTTCATTCACAATACTAATTACTCCAGTTATACACAAGTATTTTGATTTCCGATTCATTTTATTATCCTGGTTTGCATCTCTTTTTTCTGTTATGCTTTAGTCTGTATCAATTCTATTTTCCTTTGTATTGCTTTAACCTATATTAATTTTTTAAAAAATTTGCAATTTACTTAATGTATTTTTATTTCACTATTAATCCTTTACAAAATATGATTTTAATTTTATATTAGCATTATCTTAAAAAACATTAGCTGTTTACATTAGCTGTTTATCAAATAGCTACATTCCAAAAGTATAAATGCTACAAATATTGAATATGGAAATCAAAATGCCCACCTCTGTCACCATCTCTAACTACTGTTTAAGAAACAATATTTTGTAAGTGACAGTCGTCTCCTTAGTGGTGGTAGCATGGCTGCTTGCCAAGCAGGAGATCTGGGTTCGATTCCCAGCACTGGTGTGGGGAATTTCCCTCTGCTGGGAGACCTGGCCTGGGGTGCACTCAGTCTCGTGAGGTCCCTAGGGGGCCAATTGAGGAGCTACTTGATTGAGAAGTAGCGCTCCAGATCAAGAAGACTGCATTAACTAGCCAGAAGAGACTCGAGGTGCTGATAATGACTCACCCTCTAGCACTGCACCCCATTCATGATGCCTTCAGGCTGAGATGGGAGATGCAGTGGCCAGGCGGTAGGCCAAGGTCCCTTGTGAACTGTTGTGCCATGGAGTTACATTTACATTTTAATGACATATTTTGTTGGGTTGGTAATCCTAGGATTGCATGTACAGTTAATAATAATAACTACTAAAGATTTTTCCATTTAAATCAATAAAAACATTTTAAAACATTGCATCAATTAACTTAACTTCCCCCTGAAAAACAAGCCACATATATGCAGTTAATTTACAGCTTTCCCCTCATTAATGGCATTGAAAAATCAGACTAAAGTAACATTTCTATTCAATGTACATGTTTTTTAAGTATTTCAGATCAAAAAGTGTTTCATTTTAAAGGTAAGTTTTAAATTTTGGGAACCAGAACATGACTTATGCATGCATTTTAGTATTTTCTTTCTACTGTAATGATCAATGATGATATAAACTTGATTTGTTTTGCTTTGTTCAATGCTGATTCAACTTCAGCTTAGGGGTCACCAATTGATTGCCTTTTAAGTAAAGCAAAGAGAGCATATTCACTTGCTACTCCTGCAAATTGCCTAGGGAACTGAGCGACCAATTGTGCGGAAAACAAGATTAGATAATTCATTTAGTGGCAGTTTTTACATTTGAAACGTAAAATTCACATTTCATAGGTTAGTACACCTATTGTAGATTCATGATTGGTAGAACAAATGCTCTATCATGTCTCTTGCATTAGTATTCATAATTCAGATACGAATCTGTACAGATTTTCATAGGTTTGATGGTAATTGGTAATCATAAAGTAAATAAGTGCTAAAAAATTACAATTATTAAAGTATTAACATAGTAAAACTACAAGCTCCTTAACTTAGTTAATACTATTGTAATCACATTGTATCACCACAGAATAAGAATTAATTTGAAATGAAAAACTTTCACATTTATAGCAGTAAATGTGAACAGGTATCTTGATAATTAATTGGGATTGAACACAATTCAAAAGATATGTTATTCTCCTTGGTAACATCGTAATTACTTGCATGGGTTGCTTAATCCTTTCAGCTATATGGTCGTGATATGGCGTCCTGTGCATGACTATAAAATAACCCATTTTAACAACAGATAACATAGGATAAATCCATGAAATAATACAAACCTTGACGTCTGGCCTTATGGTCACACAGTCTATGGCAAGATAGGAGTGATTAACCTCTCAGAGTGAGTTGATCATACTAGTATGGTTGGAGGTTTGAACCCCCAGTACCAAATATGTTTTGTTTTTTTATTGATTTATCCATTTTAACATTTCATTTCTATTATTGGGCATCCTTGAATGGATTAATAACACTGCAAATTTAATTTTCTGAGTGCATAATTTTGTCAAAAACTGAACACATGTTACACCCTATTTATAAAAAAAAAAGATTCCTCCAAGGCAGGCATAAGTGTAGGAGTTGATGGCTTGTGCTGCTTTCTGCTCTATACCTCATATGCTGACACACAACACACTATACAAAGAGAGATAACCGCTACTGTCATGTGTTTATAAGCTATTTGCTCTGGCACAGAATAAAGCAAGTTGGTGACACCTACTATAGCTAAATAAATGTTTTTAAAAAAATTTAAGTCACAAAAACGATCTTTGAAAATATTTGTATATAATATGTTCATGTATCATAACCCAACAAGATTATCACATCAGTGGAAATACAAGATTTAAACTACATTAATGCATTAAACATTGTATATTTAAAAAATAAATAAATAAACATATCTATAGTCTGTAGGGTGAAAATAAGTGCCAAAGGCTCAGTGTAGAAAGTATTAATAATTTCCTTAACAATGCATTATCAAGTTGGCAAGCACATATAACTTTGTATATCCAACAAGATTATTTTCAAAAGGTTCTAATACTACTAAGTTGATCTTGATACAGTACCTTATAAATTTGTGAATCTGGTTCATTGTATTTACACGCGTTGTCAAACATTAACACAAAGTCTGATACCATATCATCCAAGCTATCATACTGTGATGCCTTCAGTTTCTGTGAAATTCGTTCCAAATCAATTGGACGCTTTATGACTTCATAATAGTCTGGATATTCCTGAAAAACAAATTAATTTAAAAAGCTTTTAAAATTATTTCACATAAGTTAATTAAGCATTTCTAAAATAGTTCAGTGCATTTCCCAAGAGTTATGAGGCACATGTTCAGAGGCTTGGTATATTTGGGTATGCTACTAATCCAAAAAAAGCTCTTACTTAAAATATCAAAATTCTAGTTTTAAAATATATTCTAACACTAACAGTGCATTTTAGCAATGTGAAATTATTACCTATGACAATAAAGAGGTTACCAGAAAGTTAAGTTCACCTCTGTAGCATTGCGGGTAGCATATTCAAGAGCTCACGAGTTCAAATCTCATCTAGTTACCAAGGTAAGGATTTTACAGGATTCTCCCTTATCTTGATAAAGCAAACAGCAAATAACTTTAAGTTTATGGATCCCAGAATCATTTGAGCATCATTTAATTGATTTCATTCATCTCCAATATGACTAACCTTCTTAAAGAACATTACAACTCAAAAATAAAAAAAATAAAAAATAATAAAAATTGAATGTTAAGCCATTGGTATTGTCTGTTAGTAGACTGTAGTGAAATGAGGAAACTGTACAAAACCACAAAACAAACCTTTCTTTAGAAACAGTAAAGGAAGGAATAACTAAGAAGTTGTAACAATCTGGATGGACCTGGAGCACTTATGTATATAATGACAAAAGGGGAAACAGTGCTACAATAATATAACACACAAAACGACAGACAGATACACAGACAGACAGGCAGACAGAGGCAGAGGCAGAGACACACACACAAATCATACTGTCTCTCACTAGTATAAAATAGAAAGGAAAACAGAAAAATTGTTAAACTCTACTCCAAGAATGTTTTTTAAATATAAGGTCTTCAGATTTATTCAGCTTTTGGCGCCAATCATTTATCCAGGCATGACATCAATATTAGGTAGCAAGTTTATCACACATTGCCACTTGCAAAGGACTAATGAATGATGGGTAGAAGGGCTGGATGTCAACATTTTCAAGGTCACTTATATCGTCCCTTTCCAATATTTACATTTGGAACATTCGCTTATGTCTCGTAAGCACATGTTCTCGCAGTCACAGCATTTATGCTGATAGGTAACATATTCTTTCACTTCAGAAGTAACATTCAGGCATGCAAATTCTCCAAACAGTGATCACTTCCATGATGCCAAAATTTCAATTCATCCTGTTCAAACCAAGCTTAGAAGCTATTGTTTTGGATGTCAGTTGAAAGTAGTTAACCATAAAAACCCCAAACTAAAAATTGTAGCATTTTAATACTTACTGATATCACATAGTCATATTTCAGCCACAAAATTATTGTCCAGTTTCATGCAACATACAGCCTTTTTTACTTTCTCTAAATGTACTATGTACATAGTGTATAGAGAAGGTATTGTATTCCACCCAAAATTTCAATACTGAGATTTCACCAGAAATACGTGTTTTGGGTCCCCCATGAATCCAAAAAAAGCATTTTTGGAAAACGCATGCATCTGTGCATGTGTGTGGACAGCATAGCTTAAAAACGAAAAGTCTGTTAAATACTAAACTTGGTATTTAAGTTTGGCATCTTCCAAGGATGCGACACAAAGATTTTTAAGAAAATACCCCCACCCCCAACTATCCTTTACATGGAACTTTTTTCGAAAATGTTGATTTTCTCAAAAATGGCTCTAATGATTTTGGTTGCAATCTCTTGTATTTAAGATATTTACATGCTAAATAAAATGCATATCTTGAATTTTCTGGGAGTAGCCTCTGAAGACTACTTTATTCTGGATGAATTTTACGGAATTTTGCATAACTGCTAAACTGTAAGAGATGAATAAAACTTAACACACAAAAAATGTAGAGCATGTTAAAACACACAATTTATGCTACATACATTTTTTTTTTCGTGGAGTTGATTGTTTTGGAGATATTCCTTGTTTTTGGTTTCAGATTTGAAAAGCTTATACTTTTCTCATATAGGAATTTGTCAACTCTTGTTCATCAAACAAAGGAACTTCAGTCACATAGTAACCAGCTTTTGATTATCACTTTAACCTATGGTACTCCTTTATTTTGCTTCTACTTATAAGGAAAGAAGTAATAAGGCTATTTCTGCTATTTTTTTTTCTCAATTAGCATGAAGAAAATAGAAGCATAAACTTTTTAACAATAATTTGTTGCAGAGATTACAGAAAGTCATGTGAATGGAATACATCAGATTTTTACCTATGGAATAGTAGCATATGTTCAGTTTTATTTGTTTTTCCTTCTTTTTATTACCTAGTGTGTCCACTAAATGACTCGAAAATGCACTCACTGTTACAGTGCCTATATTAGCAGTACTCTAATGCAGCCACTTTACTTTATGTTAAAGCTCTCCTTACAAATAAAGGAGTTCTGTCATAACAAAGTTCTAATTGCATTAGAAAGAGCATTTGAAACAAATGGTTAGGTTTATGACCTTGCCTACCTTAATACACTACATACTAATATTATTACTTTTTTTTTTAACTTAACCTGTAGATCATATTGAACAATGACTACAATAACTAAAATAATGCTCAAATTAGCTGGGACTCATAGACCTTCCAAGGTACCTGATATGTCTTCTCAGGATGAGAACCCTGGAAAGAAAACTCTTATTTGGGTAACTTACTCTAACCAAGATTGAACTTCGGATCTTTTCATTGTGAGGTGGGCATGTTACATGAACACCATAGAAGCAGGTGGTCTTTCTGACTGATTCCTTTAATGAGTATAATCTGATTCAGAAATGCTATTGGCCCAAATCCATATCTATAAAATAGGCAGTGATTTGACGTTATGACATGATGCGCATTATGCCCAATTCACAATGAAGCAACACATTGCTTGAAGCTGCTCCTCAAAATCTTGTGATCACAACTAACTTTAAAAGGGATAATAAAAATTGGAGCAAATCATTTATTTTTTTTCACCACTCTTTTTCTCTCCTCATACTTTTCAGTTAGCTACTCACCATTTTTGACGGCAATCTCTGGAAAATCAAACTTAATTGACGACCTTTAGGATCTTTATATTCCTTGATAGTATCATACAGTGTTCTAAGTTTTTGAGTTAATACAGTTATGTTCTTCTTAGGTTTAACTCTGGAAAAGAGAAAAAAAAAATGTTGCCTCAAATGAAATTAGTCACCAATTCTATTTAGGTATTAGAGGTCTTCCATTGCATTGAATATACTCATATGTTAAGAATAGAAAACAATTTGTAGAAATTACACATAATGAAGATGGATCATTTAAACAGCATCAATCAGGGACAAAGCAAATTAGATTGTGTGTTCCACAAGGATCAATTTTAGGTCCCATCATGTTTTTATTATTTGTGAATGATTTGTGGAATAATTTGCCAGTACAGAAATACATTTGAAAGTGATTCATAAATAATTGTAAAAGGAACATCCAAAAACACTTTTAAATTAAGTAGCAAGAGAAGCCTCAAATTTGTTTACAAAATAATCAGCTGATAGTAAATACACAAAAAATTATTTAATGAATTTTCACGCTCCTCAGAAAAAACTTTTCTTAAAACCCCATAGTTAACCTTAATAACACAGAAAACAAAAACATTAGTAACATAACATTTCTTAATATTTAGATGCAGAATAATATAAAATGGGATGCATCATTACACTATCAAACTCTGTTACACTTTTCGAATACTAGTAACATAAACCTTGAAACAATATATATAAATATTTATTTTGCTTATGCCTATTTAATCATGATATTGTATTGTGTTCTGTGGGAGCTCACAATAATGTAAAGTCTTGTTTAACGTTCAAAAAAGATTGCTTAAGAGCAATGATAGAAGTAAATTTTGGGACATGTAGACCTGACTTTAAAGCATATCACATCTTACCTCTTCTAAGTATATACCTTTACAAATTAACTGCTTTTATAAGACAACACTTAACTTGTAGAAATTTATTTCCAGCAACCAAAGAAATTCACAATCTTGATACTAGAAAAAAATAGATATGCATGTAATGAGAACTAATACAAAATTATTGTTAAATGGAACAATTTATCAGCTGCAAAATTATATCACAAACTTCCAGGCCGTCTGAAGTAAATAGAGAACTTTTCCACCTTTAAATCAGCTTGCACATTTGCTTGATCATTGGTACTCTATATATATATACACACACATACACACAGGATTATTCTAAATGATTGTCATGGTTACAAAAATTCATAACTCACAGTGCAAATGATGTTGGAAGAAGAATCTTGTTTTATTGTGTACTGTAACTCAAAAGTTTTTTTACATACATTACAAATGCTTGATATGTGCACCTTTTGTTGCTCTATGCACATCTACTTGATAGTCCATCTCTTCCCACACACGAGTGAACATGGCAACGGTGATGGTTTTGAAAGTGCTCGGATGCGCTGCTTCAGTTCTTGAATATCCACCAGTAGAGGAGGAGCAAATACCTCATAAGAAACCTCTTCTTTAACAGGAAGAAATAGTATGGTGTAAGATCTTGTGAACGTGGTGGAAAGGGTAACAGCATCAGATCACTTTCTGTTCCGTGCCCCATCCATCATTGTGGAAGTTCTTGTTTTAAAAAAGCTCTGAACTCCCTGTGGAAATGAGGTGGTGCACCATCCTGTTGCAGCACATCATTGTCCCTGTCATCAAACTGGGGTAACAGCCATTTTGTGAGCATGTCCTTGTTCATTGAAGAATAATGGGCTGTAGTCCCTCCTGTTTGAAATGACACAGAACACATTCACTTAAGGGGAGTCTCGCATATGTTCCACATAAAAATGGGGGTTCATTGCACCCCAAACGTGAACGTTTTGTTTGTTCACCTTTCTAATAACATGAAAAGTAGCTTTGTCACTGAAAACTAATCTGTCAAGAAAACCATCTTCTTCTAAAGGTTCCTGCAGTGCCATGCAAAAATTGAAACGTAGGACTTTGTCATTAACTGTAGGCATTAATGCAATTGTAGGCGATATAGCTTTACCTATAGGTGCCTTTGTAACACATGCCATACTGTGGTTTGAGGAACTTGCAGCTCCCTGCTACATTTCACAACTGATTTCTTAGGACTATGGAGATAAACGTCCTTAATCTGATTCACATCTGCTTCCCTTTGCAGAAGCAATCCGTATCCACAAATTGTGCATATCATCCACGAATAGAGATGTCGAGGGAGCCTGCTTCCCGTATTTTGTCCGAAAATGGTGCCGGACTATAGTAACAGATTGGTGTTGATAATCACAAGAGTACAAAAAGCTTTTTCCTACAGCTATCTGCCATTTTGTTAAAACACCTGGTGATAACTGATGCCACTACAGTTATGCAGATCAAAACTTTGAAAGTTCGTCTGTTACTGCAACAATAAAATTAGTACATTTTGCATGTTTTGTTAGAAAAAAACAACAAAAAAAAACACGAAACCCCCCCTCATAATCCTTAAGAATAACCCTGTATGTGTGTGTATATGTATATATATATATTTTTTTTTTTCATATGTTTATTTGATATACCCTTTATCATTGACACTACTAGTGTAAAATATGATTTACAGGATCAATAAATTAGTCATTGTAATCAAATATTTTAATTGTTGATGCTTACTAAGTCGCCTAACACTTTAGGTGTTCCTCTTGCTGAGTTTTTTACTCAATATGTACCAATTTATTAGCTGTGTGAAGGTTCCCATTTATTTTTATTTACATATTGTTTCTTATAATGTGGGCCACTTCCCCTCTTCAGAGAGCTATATAATGCATAAGAAAACTTGAAAAAAGTGAAGAAAGGCTCCTCTCTACAAAACCAGACAGAAAATGATGTCTAACACCAGCTCACTTTCAGACATTGCAGCTTGTCCATGAAGGAGACAGGAAATACAATTGTGTATGCTGATGACATGTCCATCTTGCTAAATGGGTGTAACATCGAGGAGTTACAGAATAATACAGAAGAGACTATTACTCGGCTAAAGAATTGGTTTCCAAGAAATGGCTTAAAGCTAAATACCTCTAAAACCTTCACTATGCAGCTCAGCACTCTAGAAAAAAATTGTGAGAACTTCAGGACTAACTCAGTAAATCATTAAGAAAGTGCTAAAATCCTTGGTGTATTTTTAAACAAGCAATTAAAATGGGACGACCATTATTTGTCCAAAAACTAAATAGTGCATGCTTTAATATGAGCTGCATAGCCAAAATAACAAACCTCAAAACAAGAAAAATAGTTTACTTTAGTTACTTTCACTTGATAATGACATACGGAATAATACTATGGGGAATCTCAACAGGATTTAAAAGTCAAAAGAAAATAATCTATACAATGACACAAACAGGGGCAAAAGAATCTTGCAGAAATCTGTTCAAAGATTGAAAATTCTAACCCTTCCATCCCAATTCCTATATGAAATAAATAAATACATATGTACAAACTTTGATGCCATGTATAACTCGCAAACACAACATAATCATGGAACAACAACTAAAAATAAGCTGAAACTATCCATGCATATATTAGTATTTTACAAAAAAAGTCCACTGTATGCTTGAATGAAAGCTTATAACAAACTACAAACTAAAATCAGGGGAAAAAAAAACAGGAATTGTTTCAACAAAGCGTCAAAAAACCTATTAATTGACAAAGTGTATTACTCAGTCACTGAATTGTGAATGACAAATCTTTAACATTTTTTTTTCATTCTGTAAGTTACATATTACACTATTATTCCCACGTTAGTACCATTACAGTTAAACACTTCTTGTATATATATACTGTACATTTTCAATTTATATTTATTGTAATTTAACGGTTAATTGTACTTTTATACTTGACGAGTCACCTGTTTATGGAGTCTTTACTCATTTATTGTAAACATATGTGACAAAGCATCTTATCTTATCTAAAGTAATATGCCATTAAAAGAATCAAAATACTGGAAGTGGTACACAGTGAAACATAATTACACATTGGATAAAATGAGTCGAATTTACACTGAATTGCTTCACTAAGTAATAAATTACCTGGACATGTTTCGAAGGCATATGTTGCCTATATCTAAATCTGTTGATGATGTAGGCAACATACGCCTTTGAAACATGTCCAGGTAATTTATTAATTTAGTGAAGCAATTCAAGTGTAAATTCGACTCATTTTATCCAATGTGTAATATGCCATTATTAGTTTTTTTTTTAATTCATGCACCTTTTGGCAGACTGTGCTACCCTGAATGACAGAGTCATTGTTGAGCGAGAATTAACGTGATGATCAAGCCCCAGATTTTTAGTTTCTAAAAAGTTAAAATTAAATATGAGCTAAAGCATTCCTGGAGATGTACATACTCTAGACATTGGACTTCAAGTCAGGTGAAGTGATGCAGAGCTATCGATAGTTCACATCTCTCCCATCATCAGATAGATGAATGGCTTAGCCAGGTGAAATGGCGAATGTGTGTGTGTGTGTGTGTGTGTGTGCGTGCGTGTGTGCGTGCGTGGGTGGGTGCGTGCGTGTGTATATATATATTCTTTTCTCAGTTGGCTTACCCTCCCAGTAAGTAGGACTGACACCCCCACAGGACTCACAAGTGGAGACCTAGGGGAGCCAACAACACAAAACCACAGAATGAACCTGGAACGAGTGGTTGGCCCATAGACAGGCAAGAGCATGAGGAAGTGATGATATGAAATGGAAGTGAAATGAATAATATGAAAGATGATGATGGAGCAATTGGTGGAATGAGTGGCAGGGGTAACTGGAGAGCCTGGAGAAAACCTACCCAGATATGGTATCATCCACCACAAATCCCACATGTGGGCACTTGAATCCAACCTGGACAGGTGAGAGGTGAGCAGTCTAACTACCCAGCCATGGCTCTGCCTGCCAGTATATATGCTAAATAAAAAATGGTGTATACATAATGTACTAGCCATTTCACCTGATTAAGCCATTCGTCATCCTGATGATGGAAGAGATGCATGCTCTCGAAACTTCATGCCTCTACATCTCTTTACCTGGCTTGAAAAGTCTAGAGCATGTTAAAATTAGGTTCTATCTAAAAATTTATTAGTTATAGAAACTTTACGTTCAATTTAGGAATTTTTTACATTTTTGGAATATATATATGATATAAATCATTGGATCACTGTGTGTTTTAAACACTAACTTTTAATTGTAAAAAGTTAAATTAACTAAATTTTGCACCATAGCAATGATGATGCATCAAGTAGAATGCTTTTTCTATAAATTAAATATAAATAAGAACTCTAGTCACTTTAAATATCCAACATTGGCAATAATTATGTAATAATTAAATAATTGTGGATATATAATGGAGTCTAAAAAGATCTACTTTAACCTTCACTCCAATGTTATTTAATAAAATTTGCAAGGTGTAGAATTATCAAAACTGGAAAAATACAAGAAATGAATGATTCCTTCCTATTTTTGGCATGCAGTACAGTAAATAACCTTTCCATCTATGAAGAAGTTTATATGGATAACTTACCCAAACTGATATTCAAACTTGGGACCTCTTGAATGGAAGGCAGACATGCTACCCTCCACTACAGAGGCAGACATTGCTAATATTACCAATAGCAGTAAGTCTGAATACTTTGCTGCTGGATTTTAAAACATAGTGTGTGTTTAATTGTTGGAACTCCTGATATTGAAAATGCAAATAATACATGCTACCGAATAGTGCTATTTAATATTTGCCTCAAGCTTTAATCTTCTATTACAACAACATGTAAACATTACATGTTTCAAAACTTTCCTGTATGTCTGACAACTACTTTCAAAAATAGCCTAAGTTAGTAAAATTATATAAACTGAAGGCAGGCCTTTTAATGACGTTGTTGTTGTTGTTGTTGTTGTTGTTGTTGTTATTATTATTATTATTATTATTATTATTATTATTATTATTATTATATGTACTATGTCAGAATATTAAGTAATATTATGTAAGAATTTATTATTTAACATTTTCCTAACTCAGTCTCCTTTTGCTTTGAAAATATTGCTATATAAACAAATATATTTTAATTGCTTAAGTAACCGAATCAGGTATTTTAGGATTCTATCAGAAAAAAATTGATCTTATTAAGTCCTAATGTAATATTAAGTAAATTTAGGTTCTGTAAAAATTGAAGTATATTATACATTGATACCCAAAACATTAAAATAAATTGAAATTTGGAGAGCTAGAGGACAGGATAGAGCAATTGGCATATAGTTCAATAATATCAGATGCAATCCCATGCAAAAGTTCCATCATCGACACCTTGGTGACAAGCAAGCTGTCTAGGCATTCAGACATGGCAAATGCCCCTACATAATTATATGCTTGCACCTTAAACCCAAGCCTATAAAAAATGTTTTATTTCCTGCAATGTGCAGTGTCATGGGAATTTATTCTCTACTGATGAAAGATTTCTGTTATTTACTTCTTTTAATGAACTTTTCCTCAAATTGCTAAAAAAACAGCAATGAAACTGATAGGTTTGCATAAAGAATGATAGTGTTTAACATGTTTTCTTATAGGATATTTCTTATAAGGGCAATGAACACTGATGATGCATGAAATGAAATATGTTAATTGGGTAAGGAAATTTTGGAAGGAAATGTTCCAGGCCTAAGTTTAGGTACCCTCCAGCATTTGCTAATTTAGAAGACAAATGAAAACCTGGAAAAACCTCAGTCAGGGAGGATAATTCTAGTGAGATTTGAACCATAACCCCCTGTTCACTATTTATGTCAGTGCCTAAAAAATAACTATTTACAATTTGATGAAATAATTTTTTACAAAACAATTATTTCAGAATTTAGAATATAACGTAAACTTAACATTTTAAATTTAGTTTACAATGGTGCATCTATTTCCACATTTGCACAAATAATTTAGTTTACTCTTTAAAGTAAGTTCAGCAAGCATGCTTAGAACATATTTTACATATGGCTTACTTGGCTCAAATAAGCCCATTGCAAAAGATAGTTCTGAACAAATTTCTATTTCAATTAGTGATACTGTAGGATAAACTGCATACTAACATACTAATATATATTCCATCTGTAGCTTTCAGATGGAGCAACCGAATCTGAACTTTGTTTGCTATCAGTGATTACTGATTACATTATAAGGCTCACAAATTACATTTTTATACTAAGAACCATAAGAGCTACTCAGGAGTTAGGTGAAGTATTATTGTTCTGTTCCTGACATAAAATCAGGTTGTTTTCTAACAGCAGCAATGGTGTTATTGTTTTTATTAATATTACTGGTCAAAATCACAATACTACAGAGAAAAAAAAAGGAGGCTAGGCTTCTGGAACTGCAAAGGAGTAAAAAACTGATGCAGATTACCTTGCAGTGGCTGAACCATGGTTACGAGGAATAAATAATATAAACAAGGGCCTTTCAATATATAGGGATGAAGGTAGAAATGTCATCAAGGAGATATAGGTTTCTTTATAAAGAGAACCTTAAGCAGAGGAATTAAAGAAATAAAATATTATGGATATTAATGGAAGCATATGGACATAATTCTACAATGTGTTAGAAAAAGTATGTAATCCTCACGCCCTGCAACTTCCTTCTGATTTCATAATCCTACCTTAAAAAAAATAATAAATAAATAAATAAATTGTAGAAAGGTTGAAGTAGAAATGTGTAAACTTGGAGATTATATTAATGGGAGACTTTAATATTAGTATTGATGAAAGGAGTCAGTGTTGGAAATCGTTAAAAAGAGTTAAATAATTGCAAAAACAGATACGTTTGGGCAAAGTAAATAGGATGTTTGAAAAGATTTATTAATAAGAAATGGTTAAGATAAATAAAATATATATATTTGAAATTCTTCAAATAGATAGCAGAAAGAAAATGCAATATTTGAACAAAGTGAAGAATTAATAGATCTGGACAGGAAGCATGCAAATAACTAGATTTAAGTACAGATGGTGACAAAAAAAATTGATAAATGTAATCAAAAGTCTGATACAGTAAAAAATAAAATAGGTGTAAGTTGCAAAAGTAAAAAGGCAAAACTTTCTATCATTATATGCATGGAACAGAGCAACTAAAAATAAATTCAGAGGGTGGTAAAAGGAGCAACAAATAAAATGACACAACTTTGAGTCAGCCCATGCAGGTGAAAAATTAGCTGAAAGGGGCAAGGCAGCAAGGGTACCAAGTTCCTTTATCAAAATGTTGTCTATAAATAACAAAACGGCACTAACAGAGTTAAATATAAAGGAACTAGAACAATATTTACAGAACATGATTTAAAAAAGGAAGAAATAGTAGCTAATAATTATCAGCTGTTGCGCTAAGAACACACTACTGCAGACAGGAACATGCTAGTGGTGGGGTAGCTGTATATATAGAAAATCAACTGAACTTTATAGAAATAGATTGTAGTGAATTCACAGTAGAAATGGCATGCGAATTTGCAGCAGCGGAGATCAACTTAAAGACAAAAACTATTATACTGATTGGAGTGTCTAGAGCTCCATGTGGAGACTTAAAACTATTTTTTGAAAAGGCAGAAAAGTTATTGTATGCAGTAGGGGAAAGCAAGATAAAAATTGTAATGGGAGATTTAAATATCAATTTAAGGGAAAATACAGCTAAACGCACGTTAATGGAAATACTAGACAGGCATAACTTAAAAATAGGGTAGAAGAGTCAACTAGAGTCACTAAGCAATCAAGAACTTGTATAGACGTTTTTATAAACTTAGAGGAAAACAAATGGAAATCAACTATGGTAAAAGCAGGAATAGGGGACCACTTTGGACAGGTTATAAAAGTAAACATAAGCAAAGTTGTTATTCCAAACATGTTTGAATACAAAAGGCAAATAAATTATGGGAATTTAAAAAAACTACAAAGCTTTCTGCAACAACAAAGCTGGAGAGAGGTATAAATAGTAGACAGTAAACGAAAAGTATAATAGCTTTATCAACATTTTAGAAAAGGGAATGAATAGTTACATACATCTTAAAAAAATCAAAGTAAAAAATAATAAAGGTTACACATCTATGCAGTGGATGACAAAGGGGATAGAGATCTCGTGGAAAAGAGTCAAATTTCTGAACTCAATAAAACACCCAAATATGAATGATTGATCTATGGAGTGTATAAAAAATTATAGCAACATTTTTTTAAAACATAGTAGAAAATACAAAAATGAAATATAACAGAGATCTTATACAGAAAGTTGACAGTAAAACAAAAACAATATGGGGCATTGTAAACAAAATCCATAAGGAAGGAAAAAATAAAAATGCCAAAAACATAGTGATACTAAGTAATGATGACATAAAAGACCCAAGAAAAATCAGGGAAATATTCAATGAGCACTATGTAAATGTAGCCGCAAAATTAAACTTCAATAAAAGTCGGCCAAATAAAAATATTTATCTAAAAGAGCAGGTCAATTAATTACTATGGTAGTCTCGGAAGTGAAAGAAAGCGTATTAAGCAAGATAAATAAGCTAAAATCTAAGAAATCAAGTGGTCTGGATGGAGTCTCAAATAAATTACTATAACAGATTAAAAACGAAATTGTTGGCATTTTAACACACATTAAAATGCATCACTAATGCAAGGAATTTTTCCTGATACACTAAAACAAGTAGTTGTCAAACCAATATTTAAACCAAAAGGAAATAAGAAAGAGGTAGAAAGTTATAGACCAATCACCTTGTGTTCAGTCTTCTCAAAATTAATGGAAGGCTTATATTTAAAACAATTGCAAAATTATGTAGAGAAATTAAAAATTTTATCAAAATGGCAATTTGGCTTTCAAAAGCATAAGTCTACAATAAACGCCATACAAAAGGCAAACAATGTTATAATAAAAGCAATAAATAGACATGAATCTGTGAAGGCTATTTTTATAGATTTATCGAAAGCCTTTGATTGTATGAATATAAAAACATTGATATACAAGTTAGAAAAATGTGGGATTCGCGGCCTGGCTCTAGAATGGGTATTAACATATTTAGAAAACAGAACACAGTGTGTGGAAATAAGTAATTTAAATGTAAAAGGTGTGAGAGAAAAGATAAAATCAGACTTAGAATGGTTCAACAGAGAGTTCCACAAGGCTCAAAATTAAGGCCCTTTTTGTTTTTAATATACATCAATGAAATATATGAATTAATAGAATCAAAGGGAGGAATAGCAATTGGATACACGGATGACATGACGGTTATAATTAGGGGTCAGAAAATATAAGATGTAGAAAATAGGGCAAACTCAATTCTAAAATTCTTAAGACTACTGTTCTAGTCTAGATATGGTAATAAATGGACAGCATGCGTACATTTCGAACTAACAAATAGGAACCTCAAAAATATAAATCTAACAATAGGCGGTGTAAATACAGAAGAAATAAATAGTACAAACTTTCTTGGAATGATAATTGACAAACATTTAAACTGGAAAGCACATGTAACTCACATTACCAAAAAAAATAAATAAAGGTATATATGTAATGAGCCAGATCAGTAAGACAATGGATAGTAAAACGATGATACAGGTTTACTATGCATTAATATATTCACATATTAGTTATGGTATTATGCTGTGGGGACAGAGTAGTAGGGTTTTAGGGCACCCAGCCTATAAGATTATTAGCGCCCTAGGAGATGTAAGAAAACGAAACTGAGCATAAAATAAAACATAATCCTAAAAGTTCATACTATAAAAACACGCACACAGATGCTAAAACAAGGATTAAAATGTAGGAGATAACACTCCGAAAATAAAATACAAAAAACCTAAGGTGGTTAAAAGAAATAGAAAAGCTATAGAACGCAATTAAAACTAGACACTTCCAATCATAGGGCACTGTCATATAAAAGATAAAACCCGTTCTTCAGCAGTCAGGCGGTCTGCTAAAATGACACGCATGCCACTGGGCAAATTCAACAACAGTCGCGTGGCTGCTAAAAATTGGCACTCGGTTAAAGTGTGTCAAGGTTGCGCTGCACCGACAAACTGGGGTTTGCTCTCCTCGCAGTAAATGACAGTGGCTAAAATAACAGTGTCCGATACGCAGGCGACATAAAATGACCTCTTCTTGGCGGGAAGTGCGACAAGAGGTTTTCCAGGATTCAGGGAGTGCTTTAATTACCCACAGTTTGTTTCCAGTAGTTCTGGACCATTCAGTCGCTCAACGTGAAAGAATGGTCCCTCGCAACACTGCCTTAAGATCACTAGCGGAAACGGAAGAAGAAAATATCCTCGAAGATGTAATTGATCTCTTGGCAGCAGAATCAGCTCTCTCGTTTCCCGCTACTCCCGTGTGACCAGGCACCCACAAAAACGTTACACTTAGACCTGCTGCCGAAAGCGAGTGAAGGCAATCTTGGATCCACGTATGATTGGGTGGTAAGTATACAGCGGACAAAGACTTTGGAGAGCACTCAAAGAATCTGAACATATTGCAGTGAGTGGTAGTGCATGTCGCCGCACATAAAAAAGAGCCTGAAGAATACCAAATAGCTCAGTTGTAAAAATCGAACACTGTCGTAACAGACGAAAAGTAAAACAGTGATTATCAACCACAAAAGCACATCCAACACCTTGATCATTCTTCGACCCGTCAGTATAAATAAAAATGTGGTCACAATGTAGGTCTTTAAGGGCTAAAAATTGGGATCGAAGGATGAAACCAGGAGTAGTCGACCTTGAAAAACAAGAGGACCCTAGATAGAAAGAGCTGCCTGGGAGGGAAATGGGTTTCTCGTTTGGGAAGCACTGTAGGCATGGACATGCTCATTTGCCCTAGAAGCTTGCAAAAACGTACCCCTGGTGGTAAGAGGTTGAGGGAGTGAGAGGCATAATTAGTGTCCAAAGAGTTATCAAAAAAGTATGAATGAGCCGGGTGGTGAGGCATACTAGACAGACGGTAGGCGTAGCTGCACAAGAGAAATTCATGGCAATTATATAGCGGTGATTCTGCAGCTTCTTCACAGACACTACTGACTGGGCTAGTGCGGAAGGCGCCAGTTGCTAGTCGTATGCCTTGATTATGAATGATGTTTAAACGACGAAGGATAGACGGTCGCGTGGAAGAATAGACGATACATCCATAATCCAACTTGGAATGGACTAATGTACGATAGAGGTATAGCAGAATGCTCCTATTGGCTCCCCATGATGTGCCACTTAAAACACGTAAAATATCAAGAGAATGTGTGCACCGCACCTTCAAATAAGTTATATGGGCAGGCCAACATAACTTTCTATCAAATAGTAAGCCCAGGAATTTCGCTTCTTCAACAAACGGTAGCATATCTGTACCTAGGCGGAGAGAAGGAGTAGGAAACTGCTTCCGGCGCCAGAAATTTACCCAACCCGTCTTCTCGGCAGAGAAGTGAAAGCTATTTGCCACACTCCAGGAGGAAATAGTCTAGACACCGCTGAAGACGACGCTCGAGCTGACAGGTACGCCGAATTGTGAGGTACACAACAAAATTGTCAACAAACAGCGACAAAGAAATCCCTGGGGGAAGGCAGTCAACAAGAGGGTTGATAGCTATAAGGAACAGAGTGACACTAAGTACTGAACCCTGAGGTACTCCGTTCTCCTGAGTAAAATAGACAGATAAAACCGAATCCACACGCACATGAAATACCCGGTCTTTCATGAACTCCTGAATGAAAATGGGAAGGTGACCACGGAAACCCCACTGATGAATTGTACGGAGAATGCCAGTTCTCCAACATGTGTCGTAAGCTTTCTCTAAATCAAAAAATACAGCTAAAGTCTGGCTTTTACTCAGGAATCCGTTCATAATATGGGTCGAAAGAGACACCAGATGATCGATAGTAGAACGGTTACGACGAAACCCACACTGAACGTTCAACAAGAGGCCCTGAGATTCCAGCCACCACATAAACCGCCCATTGAGCATACGTTCCATAACCTTGCAAAAGCAACTAGTTAGGGAAATTGGGCGGTAGCTGGAAGGAAGTTGGCGATCCTTGCCAGGTTTCAGAATGGCCTCGCGCCATGCAGCAGGAAACGCACCTTCGTGCCAGATGCGATTAAAGAGCCGGAGGAGAGCATCGGGCCCAGAAGCGGTAGGCCTAGAAAAAGAGAGGGCACATTCTAGTTCGCGAAGGCTAAAAGGGCGGTTGTAGTCCTCATGGTTGTCGGAGCGGAATGATAACTCCTGGGCTTCCAACGCAACCTTATGGGGAATAAAAGTTGGGTCATAATTGGTGTAGCTGGAAACTGCCTCAAAGGCTCTGCCCAAAGGCTCTGTGATAAGAGCCAGCTCCACCAGGGTATCACCTCCTACCCTAAGACCGGGTAAAGCGCACGGTTTTGCCTTACCGGCTACTCGTCTAAGTCGATCCTACACATCGGATGTGGGCGTGGAGCTATGAAAGCTCTCCACATTGCGCTTCCAAGAGGCCTTCTTACTTTCACGGATAATGCGCCGCGCTCTAGCCCGTAGCCGTTTATAGACTAATAAGTTATCTTCTGTTGGGTGAAGTTTGAAAACCCGAAGAGCACTTCGCCGCGCACGGATAGCTTTGCCGCATTCCGCGTTCCACCAAGGAACCCGGGTACGCCTAGGTTGGGAAGACGTACGGGGAATGAAGCATTCGGCAGCGGCTATGATAACGGAAGTCAGGTGCTCAACCATGCTATTGACAGTGAAACATTCGGCAATGGAAAATGGGCTAGGCGAGTATAAAGTGATCAATCTGCTTTGCTAAACTGAACTTTTGGGGTGCCAGTGGTTGGAGGAGTACAATGAAGGAGTGTAATAACAACTGGAAAATGATCACTGCCGTGAGCGTCAGAGAGAGAGCATTCCACTCCAAACGGTGTGCAAGCTGTGCTGAACAGAGACTTAAATCGAGGTGAGAAAGGGTGCCGGTAGAGTGTGAGAGAAAGGTAGGTTGTTCACCAGTATTCAAAAGGAAGAGATTCAGTGGTCCAGAAGATCGCTTAGTAAAGTTCCCCTCGCACACGCCCTCGGAGATCCCCAAAGAGGGTGATGGGCGTTGAAATCTTCCACCAGAAGATACGGTGGAGGTAACTGCAAAACTAAATTTACAAGTTCGGCAGCGGCGAGGGGAGACGAAGGTGGAACATAGATACTACAGACTGAAAAAATAAAACCGGGAAGAGAAAGGTGGACAGCAACAGCCTGCAGTTGAGTGGTGAGTGGAACAGTTCGGAAACACATGTCGTCACGTACCAGAACCAGAGAACTGCCGTGTGCAGTTCCAGATCGAAGGAACCAGGGTATACCGACGTAAAACAAAGGTATCTCGAGGGCAAAGTTTAGTCTCCTGCAAGCAAACGAAAAGGGGTGAATAAGACTGGATTAAAATATCCAGTGTGCGCGTAGACCGCGTATATTCCATTGGAGGAAGGACATAAGGAGGACGGTAAGAAGGCTGCTATTCATTATGCGTGCGCCGGTAAGGGAGCGAATTAATGGTTGGCCGGGACCGGTGGGTTCAGTTTAAGCTTTCTCTTTTTCGTTGGGCTTCGGCTACGTCTAGTGTGGTCGCCAACCGGACACAATTCCAGATTGCCATCGCTGGTATCAGTGTCCGAACAAGTCGTGCGGGTGCGGTTAGGAGAGCGAGAACGACTTGTACGACGAACGGGCGATTTACGAATCGGGCGGGCAGAAACAGTGGCGGAAGATGTAGATGGTACAGGAGGAGATGGTGGCGCTACCTTTGGAGGAGAAACGTATTCGGAGGATGCGGTCTGGACACCTATAGACACACGGGCACCAGGACCAGGGAGCGTCTGTACTATAGCATCCTGTTTCCGCACCGGCTGGCGGACAGCAGCGGAATATTTCAAAGGAGCAGTCGGGTGAAGGTCGAGATAACGTTTCCGTGCTGCCTCAAAAGTTAATGGTCTTTGATTCTTATCTCCTGTATGGTCTTCTCCTCGATAAAACGGGAACATTCTTTAGAGTTGGATGTATGCGCCTCTCCGCAGTTGACACAAGTGACACCTTGAGCGCATACAGAGCCATCGTGTGCGTTTTGCCCACATTGCGCACAAACCGGCGAGTTGTTACAACGTTGTTGCGAATGTCCAAACTTCTGACAACGGTAACAGCGCATTGGGTTCGGGATATAAGGCCGCACGGGCGCTCTTTCATAACCGCACATGATTTAAGCCGGTAAGTCAGGTAGACTGTATGCAGTGGGAACGGCTTGTCATCCCGTTTGTCAATTAATCTATAGGCAGCAACTACAGCTTGATCGGAAAGACAGTTCACTATTTCCTCTTTGGTTAAACCATCCAAACTGCAGGTCATCACCACACCTCGGCTACTATTTAAAGTTTTGTGCTTCTCCACCTTAATGGGGTAAGAACCCAAAAGAGAAGCACTCAGGAGCTTGGCCGCTTGTTCTGAAGTGGCTATCTCAATTAAGAGTGTGCCATCTCTACATCTTGTTGCATTTGTGACTTTACCGCAAATCCTGTCCAGTTCCTTTTGTATATAAAATGGACTGATGTCTTTCATTGTCTTGCTTTCACACATCAAATGCATAACAAAACAATGTGGTATTGAAGGGGTTGAGCGCAGAGGAGCCTTCCGGAACCGTCTGCGTCAGCCTGCCATCCGGGGGATACAAGACACCTAAATCTTCCGGTCTGTGCCGGCCAGGAGCACCCGCTACAGGCCTGATCTCAAGGAGTACGTCAGAGGAGTTACCCTCCGACTATCACTACTGACCGGTATGCGACAGTTTCACCGATGGAAGGCCCGACTTTATGCCCCTACCACTGGACCGCCAGTGGCTCCCCACTATAGGCCATGCTGCCTCAACGGAGTCAGCGTGGATTCAGAGGACTTGTGGTTGATTACATCGGGTCCCAGACAGCGGTAACACATCGGGTCCACCCGAGCAACTAAGCTACTCGCGGCCGCCGAGCTGCTCGAGGGGACCCAGCCCCATGGAGCTACGTGGGTGTACATGACGTCAGAACGGCTCCGCACCTATTGTCGCACGAAAGGGGTATTGAGGAGGGTCCACTCAACCTTCACATTTGAGACCTCCGAAGAGCACACAAGTTGAAAGCTGCGCCGAAACCGTGGGACAGGAACCACGGAGATAGGAAAGATCCCTGTTGGTGAGACAGTTCATAAACCTAAAGACCTAAAAGAATTTTATAAACCTAGAAGAGGAAGAGGCTATCATAATGTGGAATATAAAGTTTAATATGAAGACTTCAACGTGGCTGTGACAGATGGGAATTAAGGAATGACAATGAGTGTGAGTGGCTCGGCCACCCCGGGCACGATAAACCTGTACTAACAAAGTCAGCCCCTGGGGAGTAATAATCCTAAGGTCTTAAGAACTAATGATCTCCGTAAGCCTAGAAGAGGAAGAGGGTGTTATTGTAAAAAGCGAAAAACCAAAAATAGAAAAAAGACGTGGCAACACTGGATGGCGATGGGTATGATGAAGTGGCTGTGAGTGGCTTCGGAACCCCCGGGTGCACCAAACCTGTACCTACAGTAGTAGGCCCCTGGGGGGACGCTGTGGAGGAATATTGCTTATAGAGAAATGGAAAAAGTGCTAAAATTGATGAAAAAAACTATCAGAATAATAGGTAGGATAAAAAATAAAGAAACATGTAGAAGTTTGTTTAAGAACTTAAAAATATTAACTGCTCCATGCATATATATTTATGAAAGCATAAAAGTTATTGTTATTGTAATATACATTCCTATGGATTAAGAAATAATACGGATTACTTCAGAACGACTCTAAGGGGAATCTTGAATAATCAGTCAATAGAAACCATAGGAAGTGAATTGTTCAATAAACTATCAAATGAAATGAATATAAATCAAACAATAAAAATGATGAAAACCATAAAAACATGCCTAATTGAAAATACATTTTACAATATAAAAAAGTTTAAATATGGAAAAATAATGTAAAACTTTGTATATAATGTAAGTAGGTAAATAGATTATATTGACATGTGCTTTAAATGTATGTAAAAAGGATGAAAATAAATTGAATTGGATTAAACAAACCCAACATATAGTAAATTAAGAAATAAACCAATTATTATAAGGATGGTATTGTATATCATGAATGTGGTTTTACAGAGGACTGAATATCAGTCATATTCATTTGTGCATTGCTTAACACAAATTTATGAATAAATACTGCTGGTTTTTATCAGTTTCATTATCACTGCTTTTATCTGAAATACCACATATGTTCTTGTACTGTACATATGTTTTAAGCCAAGGACACAACTACCTTTTACATGTATCGGCCGAGACAGTCATCTCAGTATTATGCCATTGCACAGAAACAGCAGAGGATGTATCAAGGGTATGTTTATTAGCTGTGAGTTGTCTCAGTTGACTTTGTGTTGTGAAGTGTTTTGATAATACATGTGGCAATCTTATGCAGGTATTCTCTTGTTAGTCCACAGAAATGCCTGTCAACAAATTCATGCTTGAACAGCATATTTTTACGTACAATACATATGTGAAAACTGAACCATGTATTATACAGGCATGTAGATAATTTCAGAAGCAATTATCCTGTTCCAGCTAGAGACATTGTGAGATGTTTGGTCAGTAAATTTAGAACAATGGGATCACTAAACGCTAAATCACAAAAGCAAAAAATGACATTCTAATATAGGAAAAGCTAGAAAAAACTGGTGCTGTCTTCAAACACTCACCTAAAGAATCTCAGCTGTGTTGCACAGCAAATGGGTGTTTCACAAACCTCTGTTCAGTTACTAAATTTTTAAAACTGAAACACTACTGTGTGACTATAGTGCAAAAACTAAGAACATTACCCATGAGGATCTTATGTATGTGAAAATAATTTCAAGAATGTCTTCTTGAAAATAGACACCACCTTCAAAAACATTTATAACAAGGTTTAGTACTTACATGAAATGATGAGGATTTTGGGTCAATGATGTTATAAGTATTGATTTCAGTTGATTGTAAACATATTTCCAACACTTACATTCTTTTATTAAGGACAGGTTCTGGAAGTAGCATGGCTTTCATTATCAACTAGAGTCAAAATATTATTTCATCAATAGGATCAATAATTTCATTTATTGCAGTTCTTATATTTTTTCTATAATTGTTGGAAATGTGTTACAATCAATACTTAACTTAAGGTTAGTACTCATTACATATATGTTACTAGCAGCTGTGAGCAAGTAATGCAAGAGTTAGGAACGGAAAACCCTGCAATGCAGAACACGCATTCACATGTTCTGCAGCCTTGACATAAAACAAACGCACTGTCGATGAACAGATTGAAGTACTACCCCAAAACTGTGTTTAGATACAAGATTAATTAAATTTGGGGAATTGGTGATCATCACTAGGCATTAATGATTCAAGAATTTGTAATACAATAATAGGATTTAAATACTTACACTTTAACCACTTTTTTTACTACAGGCTCTGCATTTGAAGTACTGATAGGGGTATGAGTGTTTGAAGAGATAATAACACTAGTGCCATTTACATCCTTCACCTTCTCCAATAATACCTCCTCTAGCTTGTTAGCATCTTCATAAATCATGGATCCCTCTTCATTATACTGACGACAATTGTCAAACATAAGCTGGAATAAAATATTAAGATGCTTATTTACAAATAGAAAATGTTACATTTTCTCTGTCATTATAACACTGTTAATAACAATTTGCACTGACTGAAAGGAAAATGAAGTGTTTCCATGTAGGCCATTTTTTTGGTCAAATCAAATATATAACAAGTGCTTGCTATTCAGAAACATTTAGGAGTTGCTTATGGTTTGAAAACTAGGATATACTTACCTAAGTACAAGACAATCACAAATACCTTGATTTTTTATGCTTTCTGTAAGATTCAATACATTCATGCTATGAAATAATAAAGGAATTCTTTATTCATATAAAAGTACCACTTCTAGATTTAAACAAAATTAACATTTACCTACATAAAAAAAAAAAGAAAAGGAAAGAAGAAAAACAAATTTGAAGAGCTTGTATAAGAATTTTTTGCCAGGTTCATGTACAACACATATACTTTGGAAACTTTGTTTAATTATGCAGAAAATTATTATGCAGTTATTTCACAAGATACACTGCTGTATTTCATTACCCAATTCTAATGGGTACATTGCTTTTTTCACTTTCACCTTTACACCTGCTAATAGCATCTTCCAAGCCTTGTCATAGCATATGTAAAAATTATTAAGTTGTTTCACCATTTTCATTTCAGTCACTCATTACTCATTAATTCTGCTTAAAAATTAGCATGAATTAATGGGACTCTATGTTAAAATATTTAATAGAACACACCACAAATTAAAATTAATATGAATTTTGAAAATAATTGTCAACATAAAATCTTGCCTCTGAAAATAACATAAGAACCATGTTAGCATATATTTAATTATCAAATATCCAACCAATCATTACTCTATTATCCCACATAATTACAGTACCTTAAAATCAGCAATGATTTCCTCTTCTGATGTGTATTTGTCACTCTTGATATTTGCCTCAATAGTAAGCATGTCAATTGGGTCTTTTATCACCTGAAAACAATGTACAGAATTAACTTAAGAAAATAAATGTTAATAAATGCATGATCGCTCATATAAATTTCTCTACCCATAATAAATTCAAAGACAAATATAAAATTAAAAAGATATTCATCACCAGATTAATGATAGGGGCTAGAGGGGACAATACCCAAAAAATTACACTAATTTTGGGTAGATTATGGTCTGGATAAATGCTTGCTATATACAATAGCAATCATGGCAGTTAGAAATCATTTATATTCATTTTAATACTGATTCTATGTAAATTCATTAAATTTTGTTGTGTAATTTTGAAATTAATAATGTAGTGATATTATCAAGATTGGTATGTTTTATTTGTATTAGATTTGAAGTTTATCATTTTTAATTTGATATGCTTTCTATACTTCGTTATAAATTTATTTTTATCATTTTAAATTATTTTTAAAAATTTTAATTGTGTAGTTATACTTTGTCTACATGGCAACCCTCAACTGAGGAAAATAATTAATAAAATATACAAAGTTATTCTATAGTTATATTAATCATAAATCATTTTTGTATACGGGTGATTTCAAAGTTACATAAAACACGCAATCCCCCACCCTCCCTCATAGGCTATGCTTTTGTAACAAGGACAATTTAAAAATGACTAACACTATGAAAATATTGATATTAATAGGAGTAAATTTATGGCCTTTTTTTGCAATTTCCCAATTATAGATTTAATTTGTTACATCAAAATGTCAATAAAGTTTAATCAAAACAAGGTACCTTTCACTGTCAATAACTTCAATAGATCTCAAACATGTATTTAAAGTGAAATCTTGGTATCAAAATTTGTTAGATATTCTACTATACAAGCAATTGGTAGAGAAACCAAAATTCCTACCCAATAAATCAGATTTGGGACTTCAGGGTTTTTATGTCATTTGCCATCCATTAAACTGCTTTACTTATCCGTAATATATTTAATTTAAATTAATACTAATGAACTTCATAAATTAAAATTCTTTTTTCTCCACATTTTTATGCTTTCTATATTAAAAATCGTGCTATCAAATTACCTGATAATAATCTGGATAGAGTTTTTTTGATGGTTTTTCCATAAACATTAGAATTGGCTGCCTTCCATCTTCTTTCTGTCAACAAACACAATTATTTCAATATTCTGTATCGCTTTTAGGAGGAAAATTACATCCTGCATATACATATGAAATGAAAATTAAGAACTAGTTTATTTTATAAATTATTTTCTAAATTTGTTTTTCACTCACCACTTTACATTTTACCTCCAGGTTAAACAAAGAAAAATAAAAAATAAATGCTTGTACTGTTAGCTAAAATGGAGAACAAATAATCTGAATTACTAAAGAAATATGTTTCCAGAAGCTTAGACCAGGCTGAAGGCAAACATCCTTGAAAAATATATATTAATAGTAAAACAAAGTAATTCTTTCTGCTCTGAAACAAAAATGTATGAACTGATAATGCACTATTTTAACCTTCTAATGAGTAATCGTGTAAAGTAGTGTATGCTTTATTATGTATTTATTCAAGTAGCTAATGCTTTAATAAATCATTTAATGAAAGAACATTAAATAATTCTGCTACCTTTAACTGAAGGCTGCTATACACAGAGCTGACCCAGATGCAAGGTATTGAAAATAACATGAGATATAAAAAAGTGATTTCTGCTGAAACAAATTCAAATATATGGCATATTTTATACTGTGATATTCCTTCACACTGTAGCTGCTATATGCTAACTCATGCTCCAGTTGCTGTGTATTGGATTCCTGCTAGAACTACATCTCTGCAACTGACTCACCTTTCATTGTTACTGTTATAATTACAATGATAAGCATATATCTTATCATAAAAGATGTTGAAAATGTTTTCCTTCTCTATCCGCATATTTCTAACATCTCAGGGAATTTTCATTCACATTGGAAAGTCAATATTTGAAATCGAGCAAATTTCTTGCTTAATATTTTATTTTTCTTCTTAAATTGTATGGTTTATTGCATCCACCTTATTTTCCTCATAGGAAAAAATCACAATTATGAGGGCCATAATTCTTTACTAATTAACATATCTTCAAACATTTTCTGAATTTGAATTGCCAATATCTGTACACATAGTAGCAAAGTACTGCTGGAAAAATTCAAATTGAAATTCATTGTTGCTCAAAAATGGTTTATGTACGTCAATCCTGTACCTCTCTGCATTTATTCTTTGTTAAAAAAATATAGTTAGTATTAATCTGTATTAATTTACTGCACACCAATTTTCATATCATGCAAGGAAATCTCGTGTGCAACCTTGTTTCTCTGCACTCCAATATCTGCTATTTTGTGATGAAACATAGCCATATAAATGAAACCATGCTTCATAAGAAAATATCCAGCTTAAGTTCATTCTCTCTCATTTCACAAAATCAATTATGGAAATTTATCCAACATGATCAAATTATCCGAGTAATTGTAACTGTAAATATGAGAACATGCAGTTGCAGGGATATTATAGCCGTTTGTGCAGAAATTGGACTATGGTGGCCAACATGTATGTGAACATGTGAGTGTTTCAATGTATAAAAATCTGATGTGTACCATTCATATGACTTTCTCTACATGTCTGCAACAAATTATTCTTAAAAAGCTTATACTTCTATTTACTTCATGCTAATCAGTAAAAAATTAGCAGAAATAGCCATATTACTTGCTTCCTTGTAAGTAGAAGCGAAATAAGGGAGTACCTTAGGTTAAAGTGATAATCAAAAGCTGGTTGCTATGACACTGAAGTTCCTTTGTTTGTATGGACAGCAGTTGACAAATTCCTGTATGAGAAAAGTAGTTTTTCATAGCAGAAACCAAAAATAAGCAATGTTACAAAAACGACGAGCTCCACGAAAAAAATGTATATAACATAAATTGTGTGATTTAACGTGCTCTACATTTTTTGTGTGTTAAGTTTTTGTCCATCTCTTACGGTTTAGCAGTTATTCAAAATTTAGTAAAATTCATCCAGAATAAACTACTCCTCAGAGACTATTCCCAGAAAATTCAAGATATACATTTTATTTGTCAGGTGAATATCTTTAATATACAAAATTTTAATCAAAATCGTTAGAGCCATTTTTGAGAAAATCAAAATTTTCAAAGAAAGTTCCATATAAAGGGTAGTTGGAGATGGGGGGATTTTTCTCAAATTCTTCGTGCCGCATCCCTGAAAGATACTAAACTTAAATACCAAGTTTGGTATTTTACCTACTTTTCGTTTTTGAGTTATCGTGTTCACACACACACACAGACCTTTTTCCAAAAATGCTTTTTTTAGTTAAACGGGACACTAAAATATATATTTCTGGTGAAATCTCGGTATCAAATTTTTGGGTGGAGTGCAATACCTTCTTTATACACTATGTACATAGTGCGTATAGAGAAAGTAAAAAGTATTTCTATAATATCTGCTGGAACAAATCAAATTTATATTTTAGTCAGATTTCAGTTTTATCATCATAGACTGAAAATAAAACAATACTATTTATCTGTATTATAACTAAACATGAAAATTATCTAGATATTATCTAAACAACACATAACTTAAGTCAAAATCTTGCCATAATCCAGAAAATGTCAAATAGTTTCAAAACAGTTCCTGAATACATTTCAGTTTATTACTTTTAAATTACATTTAATTCCAATTGCAGTACTCCAACATAATGAAGTATGTAATTTAGCTTAATAAAGAATTTGCTTTTAAAACAAAAGAAAAAATTAGTTACAAAACTACACCATGAATCTCTGTGAACTATTTTTCCACTTGATACTCTTAGAAATGTTATTTTTAGCAGTATACCAGAAATATAATGAATTAAATGTTAAGCTTCTGTAAACTATTTGTTTATGTCTCAACAAATGATTCACGTAAATCCCACTGTATTTCTTATTTAGTTAAGCTATCATTCAATTCTTCCCACTTCTTCCATTTTTAAATGAACTTCATGTAAAGCATAAACACGTTTTCATTTTTAACATACTACTTAAAATCTGCATTCTCTTGCTTTCATAAGTATAATATCACCTTTCTTCAGAGAGTCCTGACTCCTTGTTTCTCAATGTTTTATCGATAAACTATCTAATGGTGATATTAGTGAAAGCAGTACATGAATTTTTGTTGGTGCATGTCCACCTAGAATTTCAGTTTCAATGCAACATCCTTACTTTAGTGACCTGAAGTGAGTTTTGTGATCTATTTCAATAGCTTCTTTAAAAATAGGATTTTTAGCAAGACTGAGTTAAACCTGCATTAAGTATTAAAAATGGAAGCACCATTAACTGTTATGTTATTTTGATTTTAGAAATATGAATGAGTTGAATGTATGCATTAAAACTGTATAAATTGAATGACAAATTAATGATTCAGATAAAACCATTCATCTTCATGCAAACAAGATAGTATATTCCTGGTATATACTACTAATATTTTGATGTGCATTTTTACTAACCATATAGAGAAAAGAAAAAGAAACCTTAAGTATCAAATGAAAATTAACTTTCCACAGTTCAATTCAAGATAGCAATTATTTGTCTCCTTACGTACTATAAATTATATTTTAAATACAAAATATCAAACAGTAAGAATAACTATATGGTATTTATATTTTGAGAAAGCCATTGCTTTAACTCCAAGGACCTTACAAAAAGTTTCAGGACAACATTTAGCAATAGTGCATGGGTTTAGAGGTTATTTAGTATAGTAAGCTATCTAGATGGGTTAGGTACAAGTGCATTGTGCCTCAGGTATATGTGGAACCACAACACAAATATTTGGGTTATTATGTGCGGCACGCTAAACACAGATTATTAACACACACATTATCGTTTCTCATGAATAAGATAGCTATGATTATTTGTTTTGCAAAAATGTTTATTAAATTATTTTGTTTTTGTCAATTTAAGAAATTTAAATCAGGAAAAAGTAATTTAATTAGAATAGAGTAAGATATAAACACTACTAAGAACCCTACTTATAATTCTAGAGACACTTAAAGTTCACAGTTTACAAAATTTTAAAATAATTATTTAAGAGTCTGAGAACATGATTGAAAATGGCATTGATAACACTATGTTTACCATTTGCAAAGTAATACAAAATACAAGAGAACACTTATTTGTATGAGAACACTCACGGTTAAAGGAAGGAACAAAAATGTGAGACTAAACCTTTAAGGTATGAGAATTTGGAGGGTTTGAAATCAGCTTAAAGGCTTAGTGGTAGATATGAATCAGATGAGAAGTTTAATTAAATACAGGAATTTCAACATAGTAGCACAGTGATACCATAAGGTAGATAAGACTGCATGTTGAAAGCCTATGGTTTGAATCAACTCACAAACTTTAACCTGCACAACTGATAAAGGAGGAATTATGGAAGAAAATTAACCCCAATTGTAGTAAACAATAAAACTGATAATTGAAAATAGAATATCACCTTTAATGTATGTCTTGGAGTACATTATCTTGAAGCTTTACTAGGATACACCCAAATCTTATGGCAGGGGGGCGGGATGGATACTACCAACATCATACTTGCCAACTTCCTCAAATTTGAACCTAAAAACTTTCTTTCATTCAGCAAAGCATATTATACATGTACCTTTTCTTGGGTACTCGGCTTCCTAGCCTTCAATCAGGGAATTCATGAAATTTTGGAAGTAAAGTAGAGTTATAACATTGAGACATGTATGCTTTACATTGTGACATCTAGTGGCTTCAATGCTAAGGTTTCATTCTGTTCCAGAATTCTCACACATTGTGTGCTATGTTTCGTTTAATAATTCAGTTAATTCACAATAAATGAGATAATCTATTTACCACAATGCTGAGGGTCCCAAAGAAAGAAACTTTCTTTGGTTGACACAACACTGCAGAATGGTGGGCAAGCGAATGAGCTCTTCTTCTCCCTGGTCCTTGCTAACACACAAAACTCGCCAAGAAATGGAGTACACATAGATATCATTTTGTGATGGTGTGAAATTTAGGATGCATAAAACATTCAATGCAGTGAATATAGAAAAATTATAAATGAAATAAATGGGAATTCTGTTTTATAAGTATTCTTCAAGACTTGGTAGTACTACAATTTTCTGCCCACATGCTGAAATTCTTCTTGTAACCATAACAAACATATATTAAAGCAAAGAATACAAGACTTTAAAATCATATTTTATGCTTCATAACCTAAACTATAAACAGACACAAAAATTGGAGAACTTATGCCTCACAGCCATAGAATGCAAATAAGATAAAACAATTTACATGAGGGAGTTGGTTTTATAGTTCATATTATTTTTTACTGAATACTTGTGCACATTTACTGCTGTTTACTTTAGGTATAAAGGAGATAACTTCTATGGCTAGAAACATAATAAAAATGTAGCAAGCTATTTTCAAGCTATAAATTTTGTTGCAGTCTCTTGAGGGAGCCATGATCATAATAATGAATAAACATAAGCTCTGGTCTCTCACAGTGCTGTATTCCAATTAGGGCTACATTTAGTCTGTAATCTTAAGTTACATTGTAATGCAATACACATACTTTCTTTTTGGGGGGAAAAAACAGTAAAGCTTTTTTATTTAACCCCTTTGTTGGTATCTAACAAACTTTAAACATTCCTCTAAAATAAAAAAAATGTTATCTTATTAACACATTCATGCACATAACACTAATGTTGTATAAATGTAATGAGCCTGATTTTATGCCGAAGTTTCAAAAAATCATTTTATTGCTTAATGCAAAACTGACATATATGACTAAAATACTATATTCATATAATATTAATATTACACACTCATTTTAAACGAGTTTTCTGTGTATTATAAAGTTTGAAACACTTATGTGGATGGAAATGAAGCTCGTCCTGGATGTTTCACAGTAGTAATTGTTTCCTACCTGATGTTTTGCATGTAGCACATGGCACATCTACGAATGCTTTTCAATGCGGTCCAAAAAATGGATGGTTAAATGGTTTCCTTGGCTTGTTATGTATTGGTATAATGTTTAATGGTTTAGTGTTCTTATCGGTTATGTCTTTTTAAATAAAAGTAATGCCACTGTTACATACTTGCAAATGAAAGCAGTAGTCATCACTGACTTTGCTTAATTCACTAGAGCCATTGTTACGCCCAACCAGCTGCAGAGATGCTTCCAATTTACTTTCCCCCTCTTCTGAGCCAAAATAGGAACAATTGTAATTAAATTTGTCATAAATGGACATTATTTCACTGTCTGCTTGAATTTTTTTCAATGTCATTTTGGCATAAAAGCTCTAAAATTCCTTAGTTACTCACAAACGCACATACAAGTGTCATAAACAAGAGGTAGGGAAATTCTACTTGATCGTGTTTTAAGCAGCAACAAACACCATCGCTGCATATAATGACAATTTTGTAAAGCATGTATAGATAAAACTATGGCTGCTCAGTTGGTAGGCAAGATTATCTAGTCTCTGGAGGTACATGGATATAGCTGTAAAGGATTAACATTCTATCACATTCATGGTGAAAATCTGTAACACTTGAATCTGCTCACAAAATGCAAGAAGGTTTTCTTTACCATAAAGTCAAACATGCTTTGCTTCTGAACATTTTAGTTGGCAAGTTGTGTGGTAGGCAAGTACATAGTTTTGTGTTTAAAACAGGAATGCAGTACTCAGAAAGGAGTGGAAAAGAGGGAAAGGTTCTCTTTCTGCAACTCAAGTGCAGACTATTATGTATTCATTTTAGTAAACAATTGAATGGCAAATTAGTGTAATGGTGACACATGAGACCAGGTGACTGCTGAAGGGATCAATGCCTGGCCACTGAAGCAAAAGAACAAATGGACACAATAGCCGGTCTATCAAAAGGCCTTTGTTTGCCTGGCTATTGTGTTCGTTTGTTCTATTTCGAAAGTGGGCCAAGCAGCAATCCCTTCGTGGTTGCCTGATCCCACAAATCACTATTACATTATACTTTATTGATGACAAAGATATCACTGTGATGTTTGTGGACAGAACAAATGAATTTGACTTTAGATATAAATGTGTTTAGGTTAAAAGTTTTAGTTTTATCACAAATATTTGGTTTAGGAAATTTGAATGTCCCTTCTCCATCCATATAGAAAGATATTCAATTAATCACAACTGGTGTTAAAACTAAGACAGAATAAAGTAATATAAAAAGAATATATATCATTTGTTACTAAAACTACAAGATCAATTTAAAGACCAATTAATGCTCTCAATGTAGCTAGTATATGTGTAGTTTGATTCTGTTGATCTAGGCAAGCTATCTTTGTGTGTCTATGTGCAGTAAAGCATTCTGTATCCAGTATTGTTACGTTAATATTAGGAGAAAGCAAATGCTATTACTGGAAAAGAGAAATTGAAATGAAAGATGATTGCATTTTGGTAATTTAGTTTTTCCTGTTTCTATGTTCATGCAGTTAGTACTTCTGATTGAGGTCCAGTACTCTACTTCCACCTTTATTTTTCCTTAATTAGAACTGTTCCCTGAAAAGTTAGCAAGGAATGAAGTTAAGGTTGGTTCCATAGTAACAAGAAACACAAATGAGAACAGAGGGAAGGTTAGAACACCAAGTTACAATAAATGTTAATAATTACTAAGGTTCCCAGAGCCTGGAAATGGGAGACACTAAGGCTGCCAATCACAGCATACTATTCTAATTGTGTATTGCTGTCTCCTTGGCAAAGATTATTCAGAGAAAACATTGCATACAACAGCTAATAGCTACCTCTAAAGTGGTTTTCGTTTAGAATGGGAATGTAGGTGCAGAAAGAGAGAAAGAGCCCCTTCCTTCCTCCCTTCCACATGCAAAAACACAATGTATTGTTACAACAATTCATGTGCCTTAATCTAAAAAATTGTTACAATGTTTACTGTTTCAATTACTTAAACTCTGATTTTTTTTTCTCTCCTTAGGCAATCTTAGTGGGATAATAAACAATAAAATTAAAATCAAAACAAAAGCAATTGTCCTAGGAGATTAATAATGACATTGAAATAGTCAGGGATTCTAGCAGGTGTTACCCTTGCACATCCATGTCCTAATGGCTAATGGCAGATGCATATACTTCTTCCATTTCAACTTTCCTAGCAAGCTGCAACAATGGTATTTTAGTTAAAAAAAATTATTATTGAATCCCTTTAAAGAATGTTTACCATATGGGATTTTGAAGCTTAAATAACCTACCTTCTTTTAGCTGAACTGTAAGCAGATAAATTTGTCAGTTATTACGAATGTCCCATGAATAATAATCACTTCCCAATGTAGATTTTTAATTTATGAATACACTTATGAATACACATTCCAGCTGGTTACTGCTGTTATTTCTTGAATTGTCTAGCATCTGGTTCCACCATTAGAATCATCCTCCTATTCTTATAACCAGAACTGAAGAAATTTACCTATTCAAACTGGATGCAGCACAAATTTTAGAGAATTTTACAGCGAATTGTCAGTTATTATTTTGTGAACATCAGAGACATTGCGAACAACAGTGAGAAGGTAGTGATCATACTATATGACTTGCAAATCATGTACTTTTGTCTGTGCAACACAGTGATTTCTATTTCAGCAGCCGACAACTAATTATGTTCACAGAAAGTGTTATGTGATTTTCCTCATATTAGAATCCAGATGTCCAATTGAAAAATCTAGTGGAACTAATTATTCACCATTCAAAAAGATATTTTTTAAAAACTGATTACCAAGTGAAGAGGAATTATTGAGTGAAAAAATAAAAAACAAATTGATTTAAATTAAAGAAGGATGCAGTCTGGGAGAAATCTACAAAAAAATTAATTGCAATGTAGGTACTTCTCCCAGCTCCAGTAAACAAATGCACCAAAAATCTCAGGAGCAAAGAGTATTTAGAACAGTCTAAAACTGCGATGGAAATACACTGAAATCATGTGGATGAAAGCATGTTATTATTGACTGAGGATCAAACAGACCCCAATAAAAGTAGTGTTTGTTTATTTGAAGCATTTGCTTTGGAAAACTTTCAGATAAATCTTCAAACAGTAGCTATGGAAATTCCAATAGTATTGCCTATCATTAAATGTAAATGCTAGTAGCATAAAATCTAGTGATTAACACTTGTATGATGAAAATGAGGCATGTTTCTCTCGTACACACCTGCTTATGATAGCTTTGGGCAGTCTACATTGCTTTAAAACATCCTCCTTCTGTTGGTTTTCAAAACCATTATGATAAATAGCTTTTCTGCAGGTATGAACAAAATTTGAAAAATCTAAATACACTCTGTGTCAAACAAGGTCTGTAGTGGCCATTTTCCAATTTTTTTAAAACATGTTACATGTTTAGCGCAAGGGAGCACTAATGATAATATAGTACAGCAGGCTGGTTCAGCTTGGATGTGTTCCCGAAGAGAACCAAATAACGTGTGACTCTCATGGGGGTACCTGCAACATGCAATAAGGCACAGCATTGAGGATAAGTTATCGTCACAGCTGAATCAAGTTATAAATTAAGTAATAAGACTCAAGTTTGTGACAAACGGCTACCATGCTTCCCTTATAGCTCTGCACTACATTTAACATCAAATTATAATTTAACATTGTATGGTGATGTTAAGCTCTAAGTATCATACTGGATTCTTTATAAATATATGATTTGTGCTACATCAATTACTTACAAACATTTTAAATATACAGTTGAAACTGTTTTATACATAACCCTGTTGTAAGTAATTCGCATTTATACGTAAATTTTCGTAGGTCCTGGCAAAATGTAATTTAGAAACCTGTAAATAGAACCATATTTATATGTAATGCATTTATACCTAATTCGCTGTTATACATATTAAATTTCAGTAAAATACAACTGAGTTTTATGTAATTATAATAAGCATATGGCATACACCATCTTAAAGAAACACTTATCTTTGTTGACAAAGACACAAGCTTAGCTGGCGGCTTTCAGCCTTGGAAACAAAAGACAATGTAATATGTTTGCTGGTAGAGCAAGTCAATGCAGCAACAAACGAGAAGTAAACATAAAAATGTTTGGTATCTTGATTGTTAAACAGTGGTTTGTCTTTCAGTTCTCAGTTGCTTTTAATCGGCCATGGAAAACTGAAAAAGGAAATGTTATACACTAGATCAGAAAGTGATATTCATACAAGAGGTGGAGTTTAATCCACACGAAACCAAAATTGAAATTGCTTCAGACTTAGGAATTGCTTACTCCATGCTATGTACAGTCATCAGTAACAAAAATGTTATTTTGGATGAGTTTTTAAAATTGGGTGCCAAATCAACAAAATGTAGCCATCAGCATGAAAGGAGATATGCTGAAAGCAAAAGCCACAGATTTAGCTAAAATAATGAAAATCACGGCTGATTTCAAGGCTTCATCAGAATGGTTGCAAGGATTTAAAGATCATCATGGAATCACAGGGAAAACAATTTGCGGAGAGTCAAATGCTGTGGATAACACCATGGTTCAACACTGGAAGAAAGAGGTTCTACCAGGAATCATAAGGGATTATCAGCCTCAAAACATCTACAACTGTGATGAGACTGGCCTATTCTACAATCTCCTTCCCAGCGAGACATTAGATGAAAAGGGTGACTCATGCCATAGAGAGAAGAAAAGTAAAATTCGCGCAACAGTTCTTCTTACCACCAATGCAGGTGGATCAGACAAACTTTCCCCACTTGTGATAGGAAAATCCAAGAATCCAAGGTGTTTTAAGGATGTGAAAACAAAATCTACGGAATATGAATCCAATAGGACGTCTTGGATGACCATGATTTTAATGGATCAGTGGTTAAAGAAACTGGACATTAAAATGAAAAAGAAACAGAAGAAGATTCTGCCTTTTATAGATCACTGTACAGCACATCCACCTCTAATAATTTTGGAAAATGTTCAAGTGGAATTTTTCCCTCCTAATTGTACCAGTCGTCTTGATTTGCAGCCACTTGACTTGGGCATCAAATCAAATTTCAAAGTTCATTATAGAAAAATGCTGGTTCAACATTTAATAACACTGACTGATGCAGGAAATGTAAAGCTTGCCATTAACTTACTACAAGCCATGGAATTTATTTCGGCTGCCTGGAAGCAGGTGTCATCCTTCAAATCAAACACTGCTTCATTAAATCTGATGCCTTACAGGAAGAGGCTGTCTCTGTTGATGGTGATGATATTGGTAGTGATGAGCCTATAAATGAGCTAGTTCTACCAGAGGGTGCAAATTTTGATACCTTTGTGCATTTTGATGACAATCTAGCTGTATGTGGAGAACTTCAGGATGAGGAGATTATTGCTGACCAAAGCGGTGAACATGACAGTGATCAAGAAAGTGGACCAGCTTCTAGCAACACTGACAGTAATGTGGATGAAGATTCAAATCTTGAAATATCTAAGCTGAGTGAAGTGTTAAGTGCAATAAATGTCTGTAGGCGTTACAGCAGTGCTAAAAGTGGTAGTGAAAAAGCTCTAAATTCATTAATAAGTTTGCAAAATGAGGTTTGTGCACTTAATGCAAGAAAAGTGAAATGAGCAATTTAGCTTAATTTAAACTTATTTCTTTAAAGTAGGACCAAGTTCAAAATAATGTTTTCTTCATACACATCTTTGTTGTTTGTAAAAGTTTGCACATGTAGGCTCACTATATTGACCCCCCCCCCCTTTATTTTAAATATGTATGATGCATTATCAAAATCTCAGTTGTAAGTAATTCTGAGTTACGAGTAATCTTCCCTCATTCCCCTGATATATGCATAAATCAGGTTCAACTGTAATTAAATTCAGAAATGTTGTGTGCCCTGAACCAATGAAATCATCTCCATTTATTCACATGGAGAGCTGGCAAATCGGAAGGACTCTCCAAAGGACAACTTTTGCAATGCATATACTAGTGAAATTAAAAACAATTTAGTTACATTGCATTGACTAAACTGAGCAGTAAAACCAGCCACAAAATTAAATTTAAAATTTCTCAGAAAGTGTGAAAGCCTCAATTTTTAGCCATTAACTATGAGAATTAAAATGCTACAATAAATTATCTTGTATGTGTTTCTCTATTTTTGTTTGATAGGCTGATTTTGCAGTACTCTTATTTGATATGATTATAAAAGATTTGTGCATTAAGTGTGATCCAGAGAAAGCCAAAGCATATAAATAATAAAGCCAAAACAAAAGAAACAGTAGTGAATATAGTTGTCCATGTATAGTATGTGGATGATTTCCTTTGAATTTAATGACTACTTTTCGAGATTGCTAATTAACACTAATAATCATAATTGAAGTGTAAAGATAAAAGCCATCTCCACCATTTAAAGAAAATATATACTAATCAGGCAGGTGTTAAATGTTAGTATGATAAGCATAAATGCATGCCAGATGCAGATAACACACAATGAGGATGTAGACAAGCTCACATGAATGTTAAGGTAAGCATATGTAAGTTAGCAATGACAAATGGCAGCAGGAAAGGTCCTGGAACTTTTTGAGTGGCCCTTGAACGCGTTGACAATTGTCTCACCACGTAATCTATTAAGCATTTGGAGATCATGTGCAGCCTCTTCTTGAGTGGAGGCTCTTCTCGTTGTTTCCCAGCATTTTTTGGGGTAGAGGTTCCTGCAGATTTGCGACCTCTGCGACCTCGTGAACCTCGTTCATCAGAATCATCCTCACTCTCAGAATCCTGAAACATCCTCAAATTAAAATTCATACTGAATAGGATTTACTAATGCATTAAATAAAGATTGATGAAATCTCAAGTAAATCAGTTTTTGTTAATTGTTTTTTCCACACAAGTTATGTGTAGGACAGGAGTTGTATAGGCAGAGTCAGACTGAAAAATTCAAACCGTCCTACACAAGGCTTGTGTGGAAAAAACAATTAACACTAATTGACCTACTAGCTGGTTAAACTATGAAGCCCAGGACCTAAAGTACTTACGGCATTGTAAGTTGCAACTGGGGTGTATATACCTGCATAATTATTTGAGATCACATTGTGATTTATTATAAAACATACAAATCAGTTGAATTTAATGCTGATCAGCAAGTTGCCATGTTGGTAGCTCGCTGGTTAGAGCAATTGGCTAGAGACAGAGATCCATGGTTCAAATCCCATCTATGGCTGAATTTTTCAGCCTGACTCTACCTATCCAAATAAGTTGTTTTTTTTTTTTTTTTTTTTTTTTTTTTGAGGATGAGATTTCCATACAATGATGGGCTCAGAATTTTATGTAACATCTACTGATACACTAACTACAGAATAATAATCAGTAAAACCCAATGATGATAGCTGAGACAACTTAAGGCTGGTTATAATAATCAAAGAATGGTAACCAAAATGGAAATGAGAATAGGAAGTAATGCAGGACTTAACATTTTCATTCACAACAGCCTGATAGAATGGGAATGCATATCAATAATCATATTGATTTCACAGTGGAAAGTCGATTTTGTGCAATGGAATTCATTTTAACTGACTATGATATTTATTCTCCTGTCTACAATTCAGCCAACATATTATTTCAACTAGAGTGAGCTCTAGCAGTTGTGACATGAAACAGCCACCTACAGTAATTTCTACAGCAAAGAGTGCAACATCCACAATATGAATCTGATATGCCATACATGAGAACAAGAAAATGAATACATGGCCAAGTCCTCTATCCTGTTTCTGGAGCTCAGGAAAGCCTACTGCCAATTATGAATGCTCTCATTAAAATACATGTATATCATCTTTGTTTTTCTAATTTTGGTTACTATTCTTGATTATTATGAACCAGCATTTATTACACTTGTATAGTTTTCATAATTCCTAGGTTCCTGTTTCACAGACACTCAACCAGAACATCAATTCATTATTTATCAACAAAAAACTGACAATCTTCAAGTACTAGTATGCTTCCAAATACTACATTGGTATTTTTTGGGGAGAAATGTCATGGTGTATAAAAAGCAGGCAGTGATTTACAGCATTGATGTGTGCTAAGAGCGGAAGCTGCAAGAAACCTCCCTTAATAATCAATGGGAACTGTAAACACCTAGGCATTTCAAAAGCATTTGCAAACTGCTGAGTAATTATGACTTACAGAAAAATTCCTAAATGACTAATGATGCATTTGTAAAAGTATTGGTTCAGAGAACAATTTCCTTTATGGAAAGAAAAGAGAAACTGAATTTACTAAAGACAATGCACATGATTGTAACAACATGACAATAAGTAATATCTGCCATTTGTAAGTGCTTCTACAAGCTGGGTTATGGTGTCTCTCCTGAGCAAGAAGTAAGAAGAAATCATCCAAGAAGACTGGCACATGCTTCAGGACTCATAACTTTTGAAGAATTTGTGAACTTCGATAACAAAATTCTCACTTAGCCACATGTAAGGATACTGCAGATATTTGCAATAAAACAATGTTGTTTTATGTAAAACTGGAGCTACTAAAAGTGAACCGAATATTAATATAACGATAATTTGCAACAAAACTTCACTTATTTTTTGAATAAATTCATATTATATTAGGGCAATATTGTTATTGTTATCCAATGCTATGGTTTGGCAATGAAGCCATTATCACCCTTGCTCTCCAGTATCTTTCTGTGTTGCATTCAGAAAGTAATACTTCACGGGTTTTCACATTATGCTAGCTCTTTTCTTGGCTAGGTTCAATGGATCCATTGGCCAACTATAGGTGCAGTCCACCACTCTTACTGGGGTATCTCAAATCAAATCAAATCTTTTATTGTTCTTTATAACATGTTACAATGGACAGGATTGAAAACATAGTTTAAGAACATTGTCAGCATTTATAATGTAATATATAATAAATATTTAAACAAGTACAATACAGGATAAACAATGAAACGAGAGCTTGTGTGCATACTAACCATATACGTGCAGGTGAGGAGATGCCAAAGAAAAAAAAAGTGAATTAATTAAAATACTATCTTGTCATTTAGGAATTCATCAATACTGTAGTATACTTTGTTTATAAGAAATTTTGTTAGTATGTGTTTGAACTTGGAGAAAGGGGTAGTATTACGAAAGTTTAATATAGTTTATTGAATAATTTACTACCTATATAATCAGCCTTTTTTTCATATAGTCTTAGTCTATGTGTCTGGGTTATCAGGTCCTGTTTTCCTCTTGTATTGTAGTTATGGGTCGATGAATTTTGTGGGAGTGACCTGTTATATATACACAGAATGGATTTTAATATAAAGATGCTGGGAAGAGTAAGCAAGGATAAACTTTTAAAAGTTTCCCTACATGAGCTATTCATTGGCAATTTTGCAATGTATCTGATAGCTTGTTTCTGCAATATGAAGATTCTATTAAAATTGATGTTAGATGTTGACTCCCATAATTCTATACCATATGTGATTGTTGAATATATTAAAGCAAAGTAGACTATCTTTGCAGTGTTAGCTGATATGAACTTTGATATATTTCGCAAAACAAAAAGTGCTGAACATAGTTTTTTTTCGATCTTACTAATATGTTCATTCCAAGTCAATTTACTGTCAACAGTTATACCCAGTATGTTGACCATTGCGACAGGTAAGATTGTATCAGTATTTATACTAAGATGGGGCTCAAAGTAGGTGTTTTTAAAGTCAAAAACTATAAATTCACTTTTTTTTGCATTAACACATAATTTTAGGTTATTAAAATATTGGGTTACTGAGTTTACAACTTCATTCATTTGTATTTCCAATGTGACAAGATCATTATTCTTAAAACCTATTGTTGTATCATCAGCATAGAGACTTAAAACTAGTACCATTGGGTATTTCATTGATAACATCACTAATGTACAATATAAACAACAATGGTGCCAAAATAGAGCCCTGAGGAACTCCTGATACTATGTCTTTACTTTGAGAAATAAAAATTCCATCTTTGCTATTCAACTCTGTGAACTGAGTTTGATTAGTCATGTAAGATTCAATAAGTTCATGTGCAATACCTCGTATTCCAAGATTACATAATTTGCTGAGTAAAATCTTTTTGTCTACACAATCAAATGCTTTAGTGAGATCCAATAAGACACCTGGAGTGTAACTGCCACTATCAATTGCATCGATTACGTATTCAATGAAGGACGATAGCGCAGATATTGTTGACTTGCCTTGAATGAAACGATTTTGATGAGCAGGTAATAATTGATAATGTTTGAGAAATTTGACAATTCGTGAATACATTATTTTTTCAATTATTTTTGAAAAAGTTGGCAATATCGAGATAGGCCTGTAATTATCAATTTCCGTTCTGTTGCCTTTTTTTAAAAATAGGAATGACTCTGGCTCTTTTTAAATTATCAGGGAATATTCCTGTTGATAGGATTGTATTAATAATGTCAACAATGGGATTGACAATAGCATACTTGCATGCTTTTATCGCTTTGATAGGAATTTTATCATAACCTACACTACTAGTTGATTTGAAGTTGCTTATGATATTAAGGACTTCAGAATTACTTGTTGGTTCCAAAAATATGGTTTGTGTAGTGGTATTATTTCTTTCAGAATTATTCACATTTTTGTGGAATACATTTTTAGCAATGTTGGTCCCTATAGAAATAAAATGATTATTGATTAAATTAGCAATTTGTTGAGGCTTGTGTACTGGATAACCATTCTGGGTAATTGTAATGTCATTTGTGTTAGAGGATTTTGGTTTGCCTCTGAAATGATTTATTATTTGCCAGGTTGTTTTAATCTTATTATCCGAATTAATAATTTTTTTACTAAAATAATTCTGCTTAGCTAATACAACTTGTTTATCATAAAATTTCTTTATAGATTTCACATGATTGCTTTGCAATTTATTGGATTTATGCAGGGCATTTTAGATATGTAATATTGTACGTAGTTGTTTAATTTCATTTGTAACCCATTTTACATCAACCTTTTTTGGCTTTTGGTTACTTAAGTTTTTAGTTATAATTGGACAGCAGATATCTAAAAGTGTTATGGAAGTGGTTAAATTTTTCATTTGTGTCAGTTTCGCACATGACATCAGACCATGACTGCTTACTCAGAACTCTGTTAAGAGCTAACACATTTGAGTCACAATTATTTATATACATGTTTCTAAGTTTCTGTGCCTGCTTTACATTGAGTGGACTAAAATCACACATTGTTAAGCACTGAGCAAAGTGGTCAGATATATCTGTATGCAATACAAATGCATGTATGTGGTTAGATGCTACGTTAGTAATTATATATCAATACTCTTTTGGGTTTTGTCTGTTTGCCTGGTTATATCATTTATTGTATACCTTAGATTAAACTGGTCTAGAATGTTTTGTAAGCATCTAAATTGTTTATGCGGATTTTGTTGGAAATCTATATTAAAATCACCAGGTATTATGATGTTGTAATTAAGTCTGACATTAATTTGTCTAGCATATTTAATAGTGATTCTATGAATATATTGAAATTGCCATTGGGTGGTCTATAATATAGAATGGATTAGATTCATATTTGAATTTTATTCCACACATTTCAATATCTCCTTCTTGGTTAAAGTTATGTAAGTTTACAACTTCTAATTTTGAATAGTCATTGTAAAAATTGTTATTTAGTTTGGCATATATTGCTACCCCCCCCTTTATTCTTATTAATTCTACAGTATTTGGAGACTAAGTTTAAATTTGGCAAGAGTACACAATCTATTTCCGGTTCTCTTAAACCATGTTCAGAGAGTATCAAAATGTCTGGATTTTCATCTTGTATAAGTAGTTCAGTATGATGCACTTTATTTCTTAAAGAATTTATGTTGAGATGGACTAACTTAAAGCTAAAATTCTTTATGGACTTTATTCGTTTTTTGAAGCTCTTTCCTTTAAATTTTCTTGGTCAGTTAACTGATCAGCCACTGCTATACCTATTACATTGCTCAAGATCTGTTTTCCCAAATTATTAAAATGTAACCCATGATTTGTGTGATACTCTCATTTTGCATAGTAGGTATTTACAAGTTTTACATGCTTGAAACTTTTACAACTAGAGGTTATGACCATGTTTACCTTGACGATTTCTTCATTTATTCTGCAGTTTGGAGCCATATCGTGTCTATGTGGGAGTTTCACTACCACTATGTTTGTATTTTCCAGCTTTTCCACTATATGTTTGAGATTCTTTTTCACTTCCAATGTCATTACTACCGGCAATAATTATTACAGCATCTTCTTTGGTTAGTTTTCCACATTCACTCACAATATTCTTCGTAACTTCAGCAAAGCCAGCACCTGGTTTTACAGTACCTGAGACTGACGGAATTCGATATTCTTTATTGAGGTGAGATGCTAATCCTCGTCCATGACTGTCGGCAAATAAGCGTATTTTGCCGTGAGGTTTTTTTAGTTGAGGCGTTTGCTTCTGCTTCGGATTTATCCGCTGATTTGCATGTGATGTTTGTGATTCATCCTTATGGTACTGCAAAGGTTGAAAGCGATTTTTACAGACTATATTATCTGCTTCTTGATGATCCATGTTACGCTTTTTTACGGAGCTTTTTGGTACATTCCATGTGGTTTTGTCGTCTTCTTTAGCAACATGTGGATGTTGTTCCGTTGATGTTTTATCTGCATTTACGAAGCTTTTTAACTTGTTTTTGAGACCATCATTTTCTATTCTTAGAGCATTAACTTCACTTTTTACTGTTGTAAGATCCCTGTTGAGTAAATTGATGACCATATGTAAGGACGCTATCGTTTCTCCATCCTGCGCCATTGCACTCGATGTTGGTTTACTGCCATTTGTTTGGTCAGATATTTCAATATTTATATGTTCCTGAGTGTTGCCACCGTTTACACTTGTTCTGCCACTTTTATTATCCGTTGAGATCACTTCGGATTGCTCCATTATACCATTTACACAATTATTTTCAACTATTAATTGCTTGTTTGAACGTGTTACTACATCAAACGACACCATCTTGCCACCTCTACTTGAGTGGGCAATGTAATCACTATTACAAATTTAAAAAGAATGATGTGCCCACTTTAAAAAGGTTGCATTTATGTCTTTTTATTTCACGTAAATCAGTCTAGGAAGTAAGTCTTCTGTTGCCAGTCTGGCACCAGTCACTCAGTCAGTTGTTTGATGCTGGCCTGATAAATATTGAATTTACCAGATTATAGCCGTTTGTGTGAAGCTGGCTGCTGATGTCAGTTAAACCTTATTTGGATAATGCAAACTTAATGCTGAGCTTGGTATTAAGGAACATCCTTAAACCTCAGGTTTTGGTATCCCTACACCTCCTGCCCACCACTGCAATCATTTTACACCCTGAAGGTGTATTACTGTGTATGTCAAGAATTCGAAACTTTGAACCCAGTTACACTCTTCGGGTCAACAGGTAAGGTGTCTACATTCAAAATTATTTATCTGCATCATGCAAAACAGTTCATCATCATCATCTTTTTGCCATAATGTAAATATATATATATAGACTACCTAGAATTAGTTATCTCTCTCATAGCGTCTGATTTTAGGTAGAGATTACCTTTAACCACACAGACCTATTTCCTACTTTTTAGATTAGGTATAGGATAATTATAAACTCAATACCTCTGACTGTGCCCATCCAATAAGTATACATCCCCCTACCTGGTAATGTTAAATCCATCTAATATACCAAGAGGAAAAGATTGCTATCAGAAAATTAATTATATTTATGGGAAAAAATAAATGCAAAATTTAATAGTCCCATCATGCTTATAGAAAACATAATGGATTGTGTTCTTTGAGACAAGTTTCCAGATTGGAAAGATTTTTATAAAAAAGCTCAATGACCTCATGAACTTTGAAATCACTGATAATGTTTTTCAAGCTAATCAATTTCTCCACCAGCAGTACTCAGGAGTTCCTACATCAAAAAATTATCCAATGTTGGTATCAACAATGACAAAACAGAGTTAACAAAACAGTGGTCTGTGAATCACATCTTCAAAGTTTGAGTAAAATCAGCACTAAGGATGTGTTAACTTTTCTATCAATAGCTGTCACACTTTGACATTGTTTGATCACTGTGTAAATATTGTTATTTCAACCAACTATAAATCTAACAGTTAATGTATACTGGACTGCAACAATTCTAACCCTATTTGAATTAGCATATTTAGTCACTAAAACTCCTGCTGTATAGACGAAAAGTAATCTAGTTTTTATTTTGATGTTCTGTGATACACAGCATATGCAAGAATTTTCTAAATTTCTTTGATGATGGTTGGAATAACAATATGCTAATCCACTTATATCAGATACTGTTTGAACTGTTTATCATTTGAAAGTCAGAAAATCATAACCAACAAAGATGCAAAGATGCTTGAATTTGCATTTTTATCACATCTAAATTTAATTTACACTTAATCGATCATTTAACAAATGGACCATTAATCATGAAACTAATACACACAAGCATGCATATTATAATGGCTTTAAATACACCGTTTTGAAGCACTAGCAATAAAATTAATAGTAGTCAAAGTGATAAAAATTACTTCAAATTTTTATTTGTAACATTTGATACCTGGTCAAAGTCTAATAGCTCCTGGACCTTGTTTTGCATTATTTTCTGCAATTTTACTGCATCCTGTAAATCAGAAACACAATAATCATATAGATGTGTAAAACACTAATAGCAACATTAAACCAGCCATTTCAACACACATCTTTAACAATGATACTTACTTTATAGAGACGTGAATCTGGACGGTTATACTTTTTGGCATTTTCAAACATGATATTCATGTCTCCTGCCACTTCACTAACAGTACCATAATCACCACGCTGAAATCAAAATATTTATCGCCAATGAATAAATTATTTTTTATTTCTCTCTACTTAATGTACTACATGCAATCTCTCTTCCATTTTTCAAGCTTAAAGTCTATGTTAAATTAAAATTAAATAGAGTTTTATTTATGGATGCTCTTTAACTGCTGTCCCATTCTATACTGTGCATGAAAGACTGCTTAATTTTACTTTTATCAGGCTTGAGGTTCTTTTACGTGCCATAATCTGCAACACGGGACCAACAGCTTTACTTCCCTTCTAAAGGAAGCCATGCTAAGGAGGTTTACACCTGAAGAAATCCATTATCCTCTGTTGGGTTTGAACACACAACCTTGGGTATATGAAATTAGCAAAGAGGGCGACTTAAAGTCTATGTATTAACATATAACATATGAAGGGCTTGTGGCAACAAGGGCATTTTAGAGAACATGTTCAGGCGAGATAAGTGTTTCACACACTGTAAAACTATAAATTATTTCTGCTTAAGTGCATTTTTGAAGATATACATACAATGGTTAACATACAAGGATCATTCAAAAAAACTGCATTTGTTGAAGCTAAATTTATTGGTATCTTGTAGAAATATGTACACATTCTTCATCAAAATAAAGTTTATACCCTGGGTATGACAACAGTCATTTATGCATAAAATGCTCTACCTCTGCACCATCAATGAATCTTTTCAACTCCCTCCTCCTTTACTGTCACCCTCCTCCCACTTCCCCCTCATCATGCTAGTTCTCTTATATGGGGTGTAGTCACAACATTCAAAGACCATGTTTCATTTCAAAAACCAATTTTCTTCTGAACGATTTTCTATTGGCCCTCCTCAGTGGTGTGATGGTAATATGTCTGCCTCAAGATTCCAGAGGTCCCAAGTTTGACACTCGTTACGGTATGTTACCAGGGTAAGGTTTTATTGTGTTTTACCATATCCTGAGAAGATGAATGTTAGATAATTTTAAGCTACATGGGACCTGGGCTCATTTGAGTAAAATTTAATCCATATTATTCATTCATCATTCATATGATCTACCAGGTTAAAAGATGTTAAACTTTACAAAAAATTAAAAAAATCTTTTTTCATTAATGAAGATATGTGTCCAACATCAGCAACACTTTTTATATACCTAGTTTTCAGAAAGGACTGTATCTGGACTGCTGAAACTTATCCCCCAGTCTGAAGTACTTTTGAGACACTCAGGTGTTGATCACCTTTCATAATTTCTCAAACACTAAATGTTGTCCTATAAAGACATGCACATGTGCATGTACATTCACACAGACAGTTTTCTAAAAATCTAATAACATTCACATAACTTTCTCTACACAGTTTTCAACAAACTATTCTTAAAAAGGCATATTCTTCTAACTACTCATTTTTATTAAATATTTCCTTGTAGATAAAAAAGAATAAATAATACTAGGCTTAAGTGATACTCAAATCTTTAATGCTTAACACCACAAAAAAAAAGTATTTATCATAAATTGTGTTTTTTAATGAAATCTAAATTTTTTTTTCTATACTAAGTTTTTGTCTATCTCTTACAATTTTCCAGTTATGCAAAGTTATCCAGAATGAGTTTCAGAGGCTATTTTCATAAGATTCAAAATATACATATTATTTGTAATGTTAATACGAGAGGCATACTGAAAGTCATGAGCAACACTGTTTTACAATCTTAATATTTATTTTTAAGCCAAACCAAATACATCATCATAATCTACAGACTTTCTTTCACTTTTCGACATAGTCTCCATTGTTTTGCACACATTTTTCCCATCGTTCTACAAGTTTCAAAATGCCCTTGTGAAAGAACTCCGTTCCAGCTGCCCGCAGACCCTGACGCACTACTTTCCGAATATCCTCCAGCGTCTCGTAGCGTTGCTCCTTCACAGAACCGAAAAGATGGTAGTCGGAGGGTGCCAAGTCAGGACTGTAGGGAGGATGTGGAAGAGTTTCCCACCCTAATGCCCTGATCTTCTCCATAGTGGCACAGGCAGTATGCGGACGCGCATTATCTTTTTGAAGGATGATCCTCTTTCCAGGGCGTTTATCATGCAAAGCCTAACGGAGCTTCAGAAGTGTCTTGATGTAGCGGGCAGAATTTATGGTTTGTCCAGGTTCAAGAATGTCAACCAGAATGCAACCTTGTGCATCCCAAAAGACACTTCCCATAACTTTTCCTACAGACTGCACTGTTTGCTTTCTTCTTCGATGGTGAGTTCAAGTGGTGCCATTCCATGTTTCGTTTCTGGCTCATAGTGATGGAACCAGCTCTCATCTCCAGATACATGTCAAATACATGTCAAAAATTCATCACCTTCATTATGAAATCTCTGAAGAAGGTTTTGTGCAATGGTTCTTCTCTGAAGTTTGTGGTCTTCAGTCAATAAACGGGGGACCCAACGGGCACAGACCTTTCAATAACCCAAGCTGTGGATCATTTCTTGCACTGCACTATGTCCTATTCCAAGTTGCGCAGCAATTTTATTCACAGTGAAACGCCTATCTCCTGTAATGAGTTCATCAACTCTTTCCTTGTTGCATTCCGTAGAGGCAGTTCGAGGACTCCCGCTACGAGGCGCATTTTGCAGACTCGTGTTTCCATCTTTGAAATGTTTCACCCATCTTCTAACACTGCTGGCACACATGCAGACACCTCCATACGCACGTTGAAGTCTGAGATGAATTTCAGGAGCAGATTTTCCTTCTTTCACAAGGAATTCACTGACAGCACGCTGTCGAAACGAAACATCAATGTCAGCCATTTTTCAAACACCGTCTGTGGTCACGTGATAGAAGCTAATGACGTCACAATATGTCAACATGTGGCTTAAAGTCTGTAGATTACGATCCTGCAATTCGTTTCGTTACATTTTTACAATGGGTTGCTCGTGACTTTCAGTATGCCCCTCGTACCTTTAATATGTTTCAATCACATGCGTTAGAGTCATTTTGAGAACATTAAAAAATTTTGAATAATTTTACATTTAAATGGTAGTTTGGGTGGGGAAATTTTCCTGAAATCTTTGTGTCGCAACCTTGGAAGATACTGATCATAAATATCAAGTTTGGTATTTAACCAACTTTTCATTTTTTACTTACGAGGAAGCAAGCACCCATGCACACATAGATAGAAGAAGGGGGAAAAAAAAAAAAAAAAAAAAGAGAGAGAGAGAGAGAGAGGGGAAAAAAAAAAAAAAAAAAGCATGCACGCACGCACCCACCCCCACACACACACAAATGCTTTTTTTTTTGGATTGAGAGGTCTTCAAAACATGTCATTTCAGTGAAATCTCTGTATAAAATTTTCAGATGGAGTACAATGACAGCACATGTACATTGTTCATGGTAGAGCAAGAAAAAAACTTCCTTCCTCCCTGCAGGGAGTCACAAAAAACCTCTATTTCTAGTTAAATCTCGGTATCAAATTTTTAGGTGGAATGCATAGGTGGAATGCAATACTTCCTCTCATTACTATATGTAGTAGAGAAAATTTAAAGTATTAAGTATTCAATAGTTTAAATTAATTATAATTAATATAAAACCAACTTATTAACCCAAGCTGAGTTGGTTTTTTAACACTACGTCACTTACATTTTTATTATGAGGGACTAGTTTCGAAAGCCTTTGCTTCCATTTTCAACCTTACAGATCCAACTGTCATTGTTGGTTGTGTTTGCTTGTCTTCTTTTATCTGGTGGCGAAATGAACTTTTTAACTAAGCTGTCTACTGGTGGGAATTCAAAGTTTATTAGATGATCTTTGTTTTTCCATATGAGGATGTTTTCCCAAGTTGTGAGTTCATTGTGGCCTGACATGGTTTTTAGCAATTTTGGATTTGGATCTAGATTATGTTTTTCTTTCCAGAAGTGAAATGCTACAGCTGATTTATCTTCTTGTTTTAGTTTTAGGTTTCTAAAGTGCTCTTTGGATCTGATTTTTAAACTTCTTTTGGTTTGTCCTAGGTAGAACTTTTCACAATTTTTGCATTTAACTTGATATATTCCTGATCTATTTACTGGTGGAATTTCATCTTTGATTTTTGAATTTAGTAACTTTATGACACAAAATCTGTTTATTGGAGCCAGGGTGATGTTTTGTTCTTTGAAGATCTTTTTGAATTTTCTAAATGCTCGTGGGTGGTAAGTGAATGTTTTAAATTTGTTGACATTGTCTTTTCCTGCTGTTAGGGTAGTTATTTTTTTTATGTTTTTTTTCTGCTTCGCTTTGTCAAGTTTCTTGTATACAAGGTTCTTGCTGTATCCATTTTGTTTTGCTGTTTGAATTATGGTTTTTAACTCTTTGTTGAATTTGGTTGTGCTCATTGGTACATTTACTATCTATGTGTGAGGCTGTTTATTACTGCATGTTTGTGTGGTAATGGGTTGTAGCTTTCATTTTTAATGTAGTTTTCTGATTTAGTTGGTTTTCTGTGGATTCCAAAGTTTATTTTTGTGCCGTTTCTAAATTTTAGGTCTAAGAAAGGGAGTCCTCCATTGGTTTCTGTTTCCATTGTGAATTTTATTGTTTTTTCTTGTATGTTTAGTAGTTTTATGGCATCATCTAAATGTCTGCTTGGCACTATTGCACATATGTCGTCAACATAGCTGGTACCACACCTTGAAAATCCAAGGAATGCTTTCTTCATGTGTGTTTCAAATTTGCTCATAAATAAATTTGCCAAAAATGGAGATAGAGGGTTGCTCATAGAGTCCTGATTTTTGCCTGTAATATTTCCTATTGAAGATGAAGTAGTTTTGTTCAATGCACAAACTTGTCAGTTCAATGTATTCTTCTAATTCTGCCGGTTCTATTTCTGTTGTATTTAGCCACTTTTCAATAAGTCTTGCAGTTTTTGAGTTGGAATGCTAGGTATAGTGCTGTAACATAAAATGAAACTAATGTGTCCCCTGTATCTATTTTTAAATCTTTGATTTTTTCAACTAATTCTAAAGAGTTTGCTAGGTTGGAACTTTCAAATTTTGGGAACAAATCAAATTTATTCATCAACCACTTTGCTAATTTATATGTTGGGGAATCATTACTACTGGTGATCGGTCTCATTGTTTTTCCTGTTTTGTGAATCTTTGGTAGGCCACAAATTCTGGGTAATGTTGGATTGTCCACTTTTATTTTATACGATTCTGTTTTTTTGATAATTTTGCTTGCTTTTACCACTTTGTTTAATGCCTGGATGCAAGAGTTTAGTGGGTTGGTTTCCACTGCGATGTATTGGTCATCCTGTAATAAATTTTCCATTTGTTTATGTATTTTATTTTGTCCAAAATTACCATGTTTTCCTTTAGTCTGCTTTAGTGTATACGACTGGTTTGTCTTTAAGTGATTTTATTATTTGGCTATTGCATTTGGATTTCTTTTCATTTTAATTTGATCAACTATTTTTGAACATTTACTTTTGACTATGGTTTTATCTTCTTCCTCTAAGTTTTTGTAGCGATTTGGATGTCTGCAATGTAGTCCTCTACTTGATTTGAGAAGCCAATGCATGTTTTTAACCCTTGGTTCAGAAAGTTTAACTCTTTTTTAGTGAAATTTTGATTTGATAAGTTTACTACATTATCTGTGATTTTACTGTGTTCTGATTTTTATTTGTTTGATTGATTGGAATTACTGAAAATATCTCAGAAACGGTAAATGGCACAACATATTTGACAGAAATTGTGTGTTTACTCCACAGGATATTTGCAGAAAATTTGAAATGCACATTTATTTGTCAAGTAAATATCTTAAATACATGCATTTAAATCAAAATTGTTTAGTTGTTTTTTAAAACATAAAATAAAACAAACCAGGGGTGAAACATTTTCTTGAAAATCTTTGTGCCATATTGTTGGAAGAAACTGAACTTAAAAACCACATTTGGTATTTAACACATAATGTAGATGAAGCATTACAGTATTAGAATTGATCAGAAAGAGAAAAAGCAATTACCCGTCAGACATTCAAACAATAATTTACTAAAATATATATTGGAAGGACCAGTGATTGGAAATGAAAGTACAGAAATAAGGTAGATACCAGATAACAGACATTATACAGAGAAATGGTTCAATTGCAGAGCTGAAGAGGAAAACAGAAAACAGTGAAGAATTCAGGAGGTTGCAATTAATTTGAAGGAACTGACTTTGGGTGATAAACTATATATCATATCATTTGTTAATCTAACCTATAAGGAGAATCAAATAAAGCAGAAAATTTGCTAAGCCAATTGTCAATCAAAAAGTAATTTAATAACCATTCAACATTACTTTCATGAGCAAAGGAGAACAAAGAGGACATTTTGAATATTATATAGAAAAGAAAATATTTCATTTTAAAAAAGTCTGATGTGTTCATTCACATGACTTACTCTACCTGTTCTGCAAACAAACTTACAAAAGAATATTCCTTTATCTAGATCCTGCTAATTGAGATAAATATTAGCAGAAGTTGTCTTATTACTTTCTTCCTCTTAAGCAGAAGGAAAGTAAGGGAATATACCAGGCTAAAGTGAGTCAAATCTTTGTCACTATATGAAAAATTGAAGTTCGGTCCACTTTGTATGGCCACCGGGTTCAAACCCGATAAAACCAAAAGAAGGATATAACGAAAAGTGACATTCTATTTATGACATAGCTTTTCTACTGTTAAGATTAATAAAAATAATATACTATTAAGTATTCAAATTTTTAATTAAAAACAAAAAAGTTTCACACGGTTTTTGTAACACAAGCATCACTTAGTAATTACTTTAATTTAATCACATCACTGTCATTATGCTTCTTTGCATACTTGCAAGATCTCAATTCAGACTTTTGTTTGACCTAATTAGGATAATCCATAACAATAAATATGCAAGATGTACATTCCAATTATATTTAGTTAAATTCATTATAATAGTTCATAATATAGTGTTCAAATAATAAAGTGACTCTTCTATGCAGGTTAAACTATTTGCCTAGGAACGATTTTAAACTAAACAAGAAGGCTTGGTTTCCTAAAACTGTAGGAATATATGTATTAAATACTTATTGTATATGTACAATATACCTTTGTTGTATATCAAGTTTTTGTCTATCTCTTACGGTTCAATAGTTATGCAAAATTCAGCAAAATTTTCCTGAAGGAAGTGGTCTTCAGAGGCTATTCCCAAAAAATTCAAGATATACATTTTATTTGTGATGTAAATATTTTTAATATACAGTATTTTAATCAAAAGTGTTAGAGCCATTTTTGAGAAAAACATACTTTTCAAAAATATTTCCATCTAAAGAGTAGTTTTGGGTAGGGAGTTTTCTTGAAAATCTTTGTGTCACAATCTTGAAAACACTAAACTTAAATAATGCACATGCACAGGTACACCTTTGCTGAAAATGATTTTTTTGGGGTTTGGGATCCTAAAACATGTATTTCCAGTGAAATCTAATCAAATCCTTTTGTGGGATACAATACCTTTTCTATACACTATGTACATAGTATGTGTAGAGAAAGTAAAAAGGAATATGAGATTATGATTAAAAATTTCAGTTTGACAACAAAGGAAAGAAACCAGAACAGCTGGCAGGAGTGCAACAGACTTTGAACTAATGAGCTGAAGATAATGGCACAACTAGAGCAAAAGAAACCTTATACAAAAAGTAAGATCATAATATATACGTACAAAAAATAACATGGTGCTACAACAGCAAACTTTATGGCCAAACAAACATTACAAGAATTACAGCAGCAATCAGGTTCCTCCCCAATCATACAAGCTCTTTAACATTTTTGGAGTAAATATATAGGTTTAGAAGGCATTAATATCCATATGGATGCCCCAAAGAATTGCAAACATAATGAATAATGCTTCATAAAAGCCTAGTTTTTAGCAAAACATATATTTTTTCAGATGCCCATTGGACACTAATTCCTTAATCAGCACATACATTTTGCAAATGTACCACTGCATGAGTTACTGCTAGTGCTAAATAAAAATAAGCTTCAATTTTACAAGCTTTTAAAAATAATTATTTAACTCTCAATTTTACTTAAAACTATGATGCATACTTACTTTGAGTTTGTTTCTAATTTGTGAAAGAGAGACAGGGTTCTTAATTTCTTTATAGTAGTCTGGATAATATCTCTTGGACGGCAGTTTCCAGAAAGGTTCACTCAGAGAATGACCTAGAAAAAAGACCATACAAGAAGTTTGTGTGTTTCTTTTTAGCAACTTAAACTGTAATGCAATATCTTCACCGATAAAAGGAAACTAAAGGGCCAAGCGGTATAATTAAATTACATTATTTTGTTTGTTAATGATGTTGTCAATTGCCAGGATCATATCAGTGCCGCCAGTGTGCCAGAATTTCATCCTACAGTTCATTAAATGACAGTAAATCTACTGTCGCTTTTAAGCATACTTAAAAACCATCAGTCTGGGCCATGTTTGAAGCAGCAACCTTAAGTTCAAAAGGCCATTGTCTAATCAAGTGAGCTATTCCGACAGACAAAAGCGGTGGATGATACTAAGAAAAGCAATTATTTATACAACTCCAGAAACTGGTCAGTGCCTAATAACAGTTATACGTAAGACAAATAAGTCTATAGATAAGGAGATGAATAATATATGGAACAATAAAAACTTAGGTTTATTGCATCAAAATGTCCAGTATATATCAAATAAGCTAATGGAAATTGAAGTTATACTGAATGAATGTAAATCTAATATTTTGGTGCCGACGGAGCATGGGCTTGATGAAAGGCAGATTAAATATCTTAACACTCAAAATTATAAGCTAGCATCAAGTTATTGTAGGCAGTATCATAAAGGCGGTGAAGTAGTGATATGTATGTAGAATGGGGTAGATTTTACATTGCAAAATTGGGTTGGGAATTATGAAGTTAAATTGGTTTTTGAAATAGCAATGGTGAAAATTTACACAAAAGTGTAAAATTATTAGTGTATTGGTCAATTCAAATTGCCAAGTACTTAAGTGGATAATTTTTAAGTGGACTTGAGAATCTTCTAAATAAAGCACTTAAAAATATAATTATGGTCAATCTAAATATAAACTCAATTTCAAATAATGCAGTCTATAAAAACTGTGACCTACTAAACAATTTCAATTTATCTGACCTATAAAAGAACCAACAAGAATCATACCAATCACAACTATTGCTATTCATCATATAGTAACTATTAAAATGTGATGGGTATGTTGTGATGGTAGAGGATTTCTGTATTTCTGATCACTACACTCAAGTAATTGATATCTTAAATAGTGGTAGAAGCAAATTTTACAATTATAAGACAAACAACATTACAAAATATAAATAGCATGCATGAAAGCCTAAAACTAAAAAATTGGGAAACAGTATACAAAACACAAGGCATAATCTAAGATGGGAACACTTTTTTAAAATCCTAATGAAACTTTTTCCATCAGCATTGTCCAGTTAAAAAAAAAAATAGGGGGTACCTGTATACTCAAATACCAATAGAAATAAACAAATCAAGAGAAAATGTGAAAGATTACTATACTTTCTTTAAGTCTACAAATCTAGAATATTAAATTGTAAATATAAAAGCTTAAAGAAACAGTATTCCCTAACACTAACTAACTTAAAGAAGCAGCAATACAGCAATAAAATAATAAACTCAACTAATAAAGCTAGGACAGTCTGGGAGATAGTAAAAGAAAGTGATCTAAACAAAAATAAATGTGATAATATAATATTAACCCTCTGCATAATACAAGAAAAGCTGAATGAATATGGTAGTAGTGGACACTATAAAAAGAAACATATAGAACTATTCAATAACCATAATTTTATTTCATTGCTGCCTATATCACTGTTTTCTTGGTTGCAAGGTGGTTGATAGTCCCAATCATTTTCCAACTCACTTTTGTCAATGAGCCAATGCAGATAGGATGCTAACCTTATTGCAGAGAGTATAAAGTAGCTCTCTTTTATTTCCTTGATTCAACAGTTTTGGTAAAAGCTACAAGCACTACACAAGCAAGAAATATAAATATACAATTGGCCCAGGACGAACAATTTAGTCCTAACATGTGCATCAATTATAGTTTAGAAGCAGTTGCACATATATAATTTCATTAAATTAGTTTATTACCTCAGAACTAGTTTCAAGGAATCAATTCCTCGTCGTCAGCTGATTGCAACTGGTTGGCTCTTCTCTGATGGTTATGTTTGTCTCTTAGTCCCTCTGGCAATGGTTCTACGAATTTGGTGATCAGATTTTTATCTATTGGGATCTCAAAGTTCATTAATCTTGGATGAAATTTCCAAAGAAATATTTTCTCCCAAATATTTAAATCGGTGAGTTTTTGTGCCTGCCTATTAAGTGATACAGTGTAGACAATTTTGTTCCTTGTATCCAAAACTGTGCTGCAACTGCTGATTTTACTTCTTCCCCGGATTTGATATTTCTAAAGTGTTCCTTAAGCCTTGTTTCTATGTTTTGCTTAGTTTGACCTATATAGATTTGATCACATTTTTTACAAGGTATTCTATAAATCACGGATTTTTTATGAGCTGGCATTTTTCATTATGTCTTCCGATTCAAAAATGGTGAATTGGCCCCAACATGTCTAACAGAAGAAAAAAGCAACTGGAGAAACAAGATGGAGGTAAGATCTGGCATCAATGTTTGGAATGATGGTTCTATTTCATTTGATTGTAAGAAAGACATTAAAAAACTTTATAAGTTGAAATTAAAGAAAAAGAAAATTTTCGCGGATATCAAATTCATAATGAGTACATCTCCAAAAAAATGGTTTCTAATTTTGTCAGGAAATGTATCAAAAAAAAAAAAAAAATGGAAATAACACACTGCAAAGGGCTGCAAATTACTAAGAATGTAAAAAAATCATCTTACAAAAGGATGAATGACCTTGATTTATCATGATATGTTATGCATTTAAAACTTTCGAAGCTCCTTGGGTTTGAAACCTGGGTATGCTTAGAACAAACTATGTTCGATCAACTTAACCTCCAAATCAATAAAAAGTACAATGTGCTAAGGAACGAACTAATTCATTTAAAGCAAAAGAAAAACTATGGTTCATAACAATGAAAAATGTGAAAATAATGTTGTGAGCTTTCGGGAACAAATTTCTCAGCATCAAAAATAAATCTCTTAAATAAAGGATTTAAGACATGCATTAGCTACAACACAAATATTGACGAATATGTTGCTGACATTGAAACCATGATCGCTAACTTATCAGAAGGTGAGAAGTGGATAATTAGACCTATTCTGGCGAAAATAAAAGATACATGCCACACTAACAACCCTTTCAAAAAAGCTATAAAAACCTAAATTCAAAAGCAGTTACATTCCAAAATGTGGACAAAGGCAACAAATTGGTAATTTTGGACATGGAAGATTACATACAATAAATGGAAAATCTTCTAAAACTCCTGAAAACATCCCAGTAAAGAAGAAACCTTTGAACAAATCATCAAGCCGGGCAGGTCTCCAATACATTCTTTGTGACAAGGATATAAAAAGATTAAAAGTATATAACCCTTCAACCCCCAAAATGTACATTTTACCAAAAATACACAAACCCAGAAATGAAATCACACATATCATCTCATGTATTAGAGCCCCAACTTACAATCTGACAAAATGGCTAATTTACAAATTTCAAGAATTCCCAAAATTGATTCTATAGGTATCAGGTATTCATTCGAGTTAATTACATAGACAAAGGACATTCAATTTGAAGATGAGGATGCACTAGTGTCTTTTGATGTTATTTCTCTTTTTCCAAGCCTATCTAAGATAGGGTGTTGGAAGCATTAAAAGTTGTTTAACTGCCATCAATTGGAATCCAATGGAAATCGAAGAGCTCATTAAATTGACAAAACCGTGCACTGAGCTAACTTTCTTCAGTTTTGGGGGAAACTATCTTGAACAAAATGCAGGCCTAGCCATGGCAAATCCAATGTCACCCTTTTAGGCTGATTTATTTACAAGTTTTTTGGGAACAACGGCAGTGAAATCCTTCCCTTGGTTGTTCAAAACTTGTGCCATATATGTCGACGATGTATTCACAATAGTCAATAGTAAACATGTACAAGATGCTCTGAAATGATTGCATCTGCGAGACAGCAACATTACATTAACTATGGAAATAGAAGTGGATAATCAACTTCCCTACCTAAGCCTAAAAATTATGAAGAACAATAGCTTAACCTTTGAAATATATAGAAAGAACACCTATACTGTCAACTACATAAAAAACAATAGTTAACAGTTGATCTACAGACTGGTGAACATTCCCCTTACTGAGAAGGAATATAACCTAGAATATCTTAAGAACAGCAGGAATAAACAGTTACAAAAAAAAAAAGAAATGGTGAATAGGTTAGTCAGAAAATTCAAGTAACAAAAAGTGATAAAAGTAAATACAACCCTCAAATCACAAAATCAAAATCTGGTGTTCAAAAAGGTCACATTCCATCCATGGGTATATAAGAAATTTCAGATTTTCAAAGACAGCAACATAGCACTCATCCCCAATAATAAAGTTAACATAAAATTCCTCATAAAAGTGAACCAAAAAGAAAAAAAGGCCAGCTCATAAAAAATCTGGGATTTATAGAATAGATTCTAAGGAATGTGATGAAATCTATATAGGTCAAACTAGCAAAACATGGAAACAAGGTTTAAGGGATACTTTAGAAACATCAAATCCAGGGAAGAAGAAACTCAGCAGTTGCAGCACAGTTTTGGATACACTGCATCACTTGTTAGGCAGGCACAAAAACTTGCCAATTGAAATATTCGGGAAAAAATATTTCTTTGGAAATTTTGTCGAAGATGAATGAACTTCGAGATCCCAATAGACAAAAATCTGACCATCAAATTTGTAGACATTGCCAGAGGGCCTAAGAGACAAACTAAACCATCAGAGGAGAGTCAACCATGCAATCTGCTGAAGATGAAGTGATTGTTTGAAACTAGCTCTGAGGTAACTAACCTAATTTAATGAAATTGTATATATGCAATCTTTTCATTATGTCTTCCAATTCAAAAATGATGTGCATCAATATTAGTTGTATTGCTGGAGAGGTTGTCCTATTGTGGCGGATGAAGTTAAAGCATGTGGGTGAAGATTTCAGTTGGTGTAGTGCTTGTAAATAAAATCTAAATCCAAAACATTGATTTCAAATCTTAATGAAACCTCGTTTTTTTACATAGCAAAAATTAAAATCATGTTTTGCTGCAGCTATGGGTATCCTAGCTTGTTAAACCAAACAAAAAATGTTGTGAATCATATCAAGAAGCACATGTAGCTTATAATGTAGATATTACATATTACATTCCACAATTCTATCCAAATTATTAGTTACCAAATTTAAGAATGAACACAGGTCCTTCCCATAATGATGATGAAATACTTTTGTTTAATCTCAAATCAAACTGCTATGAAATGTTACATAATCTAGCATAGCCTATGTAACATAACTTCAAATAATCAATAAATAATTTAAAGAAATATAACTTATTCACCGAAAATATTTTGAAGGTTCACAATATTTTGACTGTATAAAGTTAACACATCATTAATTTTTTAACTGAAGACTAGTATGAAAGGTTGGATGCAAAGAATTCTATTTTATACTATAATTGAATGGAACTATAACAACTCACAATTCTGTGACAGTTAAGCTTAAAATGTGAATATATTTCTTTATACATCTTTATTTAAATAGTACAAAGTTCCATTACAGAATTCTAGGCTTTAGTCTGCTTGAGAAATGATGTGCTTTCACAATCGAATGTTAATAGAATTGGTGCTGTTATTGCTGAAGAATAATTGCAAAACAAACTTGTGGTTTAATTAAAACAATGGGAATGCACAGTGAAGTAACTAATTAAATAGGAGTAAAAACATAGATTCCACTCAAACTTCACTCTTGAAATAAGGTAACTTACTGCGGACATGTTTTTGTGGCTTTTGTCACCATTTTCAACGGAGATTCACTGATGAACTAGTTACCTTATTTCAAGAGTGAAGTTTGAGTGGAATCTATGTTTTTACTCCTATTTATTTGTGGTTTAATATTACAATTTGATGGATAGAACATCTATTATAAGATATTTTTAAATCTGAATGAAAACTACATAAGTTGTGTATGCTATTACTTTATGCATTTGTAATAAATAACACTTTTAAAAACCGAATGAAGGAGCCAAACTTTTCATTTGATAGTCATTTCTCACTATCGTAATATATTTGATTGTTGAAAAAATTTTATGGTGTCCACACTATGTGGTAGTATGTATAATAGAGGATAGCTAGACCTGTATGATACTTATAACAGGTTTAAGGAATGTATAAGGGAAGAATCTTTTACATTCATTTTTAACCTCTTTGAGAGCATTTAAATCCCAATTCATAATGAAATTAAATGTAAGCATAATATAAACTTTAAATTTAGATATGTATTGTAATTGATCCATTCATAATTAATCATGTAAACATAAAAATAAACATTGAATTTAATCTTAACTTAGAAGTTGCAACATCTAATTTTTAATCAAACATAAGAAATTAATCAATCGGAGAGCTATTCTCATCATATGATTTATTCTGCCATCTCACATCAGATTTGCCATTGTCTTTTGTTGACTCGCTAAATTCTGTGTAATATCATGGAATATCTGTGAAAATCTCAGAAAAACAAATTGTGATTGTAGGTGAGGCCTTTGTGTTCATTTTGATGTGTACGAAACCTTTTACATCAGGTTGCTTCGCAGAATGTCTATTAGCCCAGCTGTTTAACAATTGGCCCTTGCAATTGGCTGTTTTTGTTTGTCTTTATTATTAAGCCCATAACAAAGAAGGAAGTCAGTGGTATTACCCAAACTGTGCACCCTGCAAGTGCTTTGTACTAGAACATTTCAGATAGTTGCAGGCAATTGCATCGTTAAGAGCGTTTTTGAGTTTAAAAGCAAGGTACATAAATATGCCTACAAATGCTTTGAGTGCTCATAAAATAAGGCAATTCTTTACCTTTACTAGTTTCCCAAAGATTGCAAAGAAAATTGACAGTATTCATGTTCATATTTTGTGATGCAATTATGATGATCATGACTCTTGTTTTTAAAATGTTAAACTGCTTTTAGTATTAGTACATTTCCCATCACTTAAAGCAATAAACTCACCCATCATAATTTTTAGGCATTTCTCTTTAAATCCCACATCTTTACTTCATGTTTTCGCACTCTGTTTAAATAAATTTTCATTATCTCTACCAAAACCATTTATCTCTTTTGTTTAAGGTTGTTCCCCATTTCACATAAACCTTATCCATCATCTCTCAGTTCATTGCATACAGAAAACGAAACTCCTTACTTTTCTGGTGGTAACTAAACAGAGTAAATCGTAGTTGAATTAACACTAACATCCAAATGTTATTTACAAGTTAATTTACTCCAACATGGTGCATGATGCTATCAGCATGCTAATCTAGCTAAGAGAATATTTCTCAGGAAGGCTAAAGTAGTACAATCACAAAGGCAATATGCTTCAGCAATAGTAGCACTTGAATACACAAGAGACAGCTTTTTGGAAATATAATTTTTCCTGTAATTCATTAAAATATTTGTCAAGTAAATGTTACATGAAGTCAATTAATTTTACCATTGCTAAAAATAAGAAAAGGACACATTTCTATAATGTGCACACCTTGATTATTTGTGGTGCTTTTGATGGTCTCATATAATTGCCACCTTGGATTATCAGCATCTTCAGCTGCTGTGTCTTCATCCATTGGACCTCCGTCATCAGATTCCTCTTCCTCATCACGGAGTGCTGCTGTAATGGCTGACAAGGACTGACCACCCCGCATTCGCTTGTTCCTTCCGTACGAAAAAATAATAAACAATATATGTAGAACAGCCTTTCAATGTAAAAAAGTATGTGTGACTGTAACATATGATAAATTTCTATTGATTGCACTATTTTTAATATTGGGATTATTTTTAAGTATTGGATATAATAGACAATTAATTCCAATTCCTGAATTCACATCTGAATGCCTACAGACAAAAACAAAAAAAATTTACAATGTGCAAAAATCAAGTGGTGCAGGAAATTGGAAAGAACCAATCTGCAACATCATTTTAAACAGAGATTTTTACTTTCTCTACTTAGTACAAAGGTATAGAAGCTATTGCATTAGACCCAAAAATTCAAAACCGGGATTTCATTTGAAATACACATTTTAGGATCCACTGTATATAAAAAACAATCTGATATTTTCCATTCACATGACTTTCTCTACACCTCTGTAACAAATTATTATTAAAAAGCTTATTCTTCTATCTACCTCATGACAACTAAGATAATTGTCCTTATTACTTGGTTCCTTGTAAGTAGAAGGGCAAAAAATTTAATGTATTCCATTCACATGATGTCCTGTAGCTGTTCGGTAAAAAAGAAAAGAAAGAAAGAAAAAAAAAAGAAGAAAAAAAAAAACACACACACACAGACATGATTCTATTTCAAAAAAGGTTTTTTTTTTATTCAGGGGGTTTCAAAACATGTATTTCCAGTGAAATCTCAGTATTGAGATTTGGATGCATTACAATACCTTCTCTATACACTATGTACATAGAGAGTAGTAGAAAGTAATACATTTTTAGACGAGTGTGAGAGAGTGAGAGTGAGAGTGAGAGTGAGAGTGTGAGGGAGGGTGGGGGTGCGTGCGTGCGTGTGTGTGTGAACAACTGTTACCCGAAACCAGTCCCCAGTAAATAAAAATAAGTGATTCAAGATCTTCTCGGGCTTCTAGCCAGGTAAAAACTTACTTACTTAAAAACTAGTTCTTATTTTAAAATAAGTGATGTTTGTGTTACAAAAACCAACTCAAATTCTTTTATTTTTTATTTAATCACATCACTGTCACAAGCTTCTATGCATATTTGCAAGTTTTGAATTGCTAGGAGTACTTTTTACATGTATTAATAAATAGTCTTCTTTGCTATGAAAGCAATGGGTGTAATAAATTCCTTCACTCTACCTACTTTTAATGACCTTTGCTCACATTTTCTATGTTGTTGGGTAGGTGATTAAATAAGATGATACCACTGTATGTGAAGTTTCCCTCAAACAGAACAGTATTGTGTGAAATTATTAATAGTTGACTACTGCTTTGAGTATAGTGATTATGAAGTTAAAATTCCTCTAAATTATTCCTAACATACACCAAAATTTCATATATACATATATCCACAGGTTATTGTGAACCAGCCTTTAAAGATTTTTGACCATGCAAGTTAGTTCATATTTCAAAATCTGAACAGCATCTCCTCTGTTGAAGAGTACAATTCCAAAAATCCTGCTTCTATTTCACTGTGTTTAATGATAAGAGAAGAAATATGTGTAACAAACTTATTTTTGTTTTTAGCAAATTGAAAGTGCTTTGGTAAATACTAGCAACCAAAATTACAGGTTCCAACTTAAGGCTTATATAAAATAAATATTTTATATTTATTATTAAGAATTAGTCTGATTTTTAACTTTGCTTGTGGAGAATTAGTTTAGGACAACTAGCATATTTCAAGGACAACTTAATGTTAGATCCATTTGTTTATCCACTTAACTGCATTAATTTACTGTATACTATAAATATTAAGAGCATGTAACATTTCTTACCGAATACGTTCACTACTTTTGCCAGATCCTGCTTGAAACTTTCCATGCTCAACTTCAATCTTTTTGCTAGTGATAATCTTGCGCAGAGTTTTAGCATCTTTATAAATCTGTGATCCTGGCTCGTTAAAATGGCAAGCATTGCGTGTCATCAGTAACAAATCCTTTTCTAGCTCACCAAGACTTGTGTACTGGTTTTGCTGAATCTTTGTTGCTATCATCTTTAGGTCCAGAGGATTTTCTATCACATCATAGTATTCAGGATATCTCTGCACAATAAAAACATACATGAATAACAAAATTACAAAAGCATGCATGTATGCTGGTAGGTGTGTAGGCACATGCATGAGGTGATTCTTTCTCTTTAATCAAGAAGATATTGCTATAAATAGTCCATTGGAAGACAATTAGACAATCCAAATTTTGGGTTCTACAGATTGATCCAACAAAACTGATAGAGCATTCTCTTATTAAAAAGGACATTTTTTTAAAGTAGAAGAACTGATTTGCAATAAACCAAGTAAGAAATATTAATATAAAACTAAATACAGTAGAACCCCTTTTTAACGATTTTGAAGGGGATATCTGTGGTGCTGAGGTCAAGAAGGCATCATCACAGGTTGCATATTCTTCAAAAGTTACACCATCTTCCTTTGATATCATCCTCCAGTCTTCCTTGATATCACTGTCGTCTTCAGAGCATTCTTCAGTAGTGACTGTAGCACTGAACTCCGAATGACCAAAAACAGTTTCTGATAGTTTCTGGGGTGACCAATTGCCATGCAGCAACAAACACATGCATGGCCTGTAATATATTCAGTTTCATTTCTTCACCTCTTTCGAGTTAAGAGATAGCATTCTGCACAACTGCTTTTCGAAACTTCACCTTTGTTGAGTAAATTATACTGCATCTAGAGACTGCAAATGGCTGATACAGTTAGCTGGAAAGAAAACTACTTTTATATTGTTTAGATATGATACATCAGGAGGATGATCAACACATTTGTCTATGAACAGCAGTATCTTTCTTCCCATTGATCTCATTCTGGCGTCTAAAGATCTTAACAATTTTGAAAAAATCTCTGAAGTCATCCAGGCACACTTGTTGAAGTCACACTTGCACAGCAGTATACAAATGTTCTTGAAGCACCTTGAGTTTTGAATTTCCCTATAATTAAAGGGGAAAGTTTTTCACTACCCTTACTGTTTGTGCATAATATGCAATAAATCGTTCCTTGCTCCCTTTGCCACCATAGCATTTATCCCCGAGAACCGTGTATGTTTTCTTTGGAAGCAAATTAAAAAAATACACCCGTTTCATCAGCATTAAAAACATCTTTAGGTTCAAGAAGACGAGGCAATATTTCTTTCACTTTTCCAAAACTCTACAGTTTCTTCAAGTATACTAGCACTTTTACTGCAGACGATTTTGAACGAAAGGTCAGGTTGCTTTTTAAAGCAATCAAACCATCCGTTTGATGCATTGAAATTCTCCAAACCTATCTTAGCGGCAATTTCCAATTATTTCCCCCACAAGATAGTTCCATCAAGAGGAATGTTTTCACTTCCTTTTCCCTCGAACCTCTTCATTAGTATATTTTCTAATTCCTCATAAGGTGAAACACGAATATTCTTTTGTTTCTTCATCGCAGAACTGCACTGTACCTCAGCATTCAAAATAGAATCCTTTTCCTTCAAAATGCTGAACAATTATGTATGAACCATAAAATACTCTATCGCCATGTCAGACATAGAAATTTGTGGATTTGCTTCCACATCTTTAATAATACTTAACTTTTCTTGAATAATCAACTTCTTTCGCTTAGCGGCCATTGTATACGTCTTTAATTTAATATGGTTTGCACAAACCACAACTCACAATACACCACTAATGAAAACATGTGCAGGACCAAAATATGAACAGGAGTAGCTTTTGCAGCGCTAAACAGGTGTCTGGCCGAAATTGAACAGGAAGCCACACCACATTTTCAAACAATACCAATCGTCTGCTAATTCCTGCACTTTTGCCAAACTAAATCTTCAGATACGCTCTTAGCAGCACGTACTATCAAATCAATATATCTGCGTGAAGGCTGAAAATTGTTTGCCTTAACGTCCTTTACGTGCCTTAAAAGCAGGTTTTTCGTATGCCACTTTCAAACAATACCAATCGTCTGCTAATTCCACACACTTTTGCCGAACTGACTTTCAAACAATACCAATAGTCTGCTAATCCCCGCATTTTTGCTGCACTAAATCATTGGATAAGCTCTTAATGGCACATACTATCAAATCAATATATACATGCAAAGGCCAAAAATTTTTGCCTTAATGTCCTTTATGTTCCTTAAAAGTAGGCTTTTTGCTAAAGAAAGGTTTGTTATTAGCAGGTTTTATTTAACATTGTGTTTATGGAGCTTTTGCCGGGACTTTTGAAAATGTCTGTTATCAAAATGTTAGTTGTCTACGGGTATTCCTTAAAAGCGGGGACGTTAAAACGGGTTCTACTATAACTTCTAGCAGAACTTCACTTATCTTTATAATTAATGTTTCTGAATTGAAATTAATTATAAAGATAAATGAAGTCTTCCACAAATTATTTAGATTTATATTAGTATTTGTGATGCTTCGATATTACAACCTTCAGTTTTTGCATATTGCAAGCAAGAAATATTTTTGAGTACTTTTCTACTAGTAACTTAAAAATTTGCTGCCTTCATATACCCAAGGTCGCAGGTTCAAACCCAGCAGAGGACAATGGATTTTTTCGGGTGTACAAATTCTTAGCATGGCTTCCTTCGGAAGGGTAGTAAAACCTTTGGTCCTGTGTTGTAGATTTACGGCATGTAAAAGAGCCTCAAGCCTGATAGAGAGGCCTCTAAGCAAAATTAAGTGGTCTTTCATGCCCAATTTAGAATGGGGTGTTGAGAACCACAGTAGTTAAAGAGCATCCATAAATAACACACCATTTACATTTTAGATGTTTGCTGTCAATCCATTAACAATCTGGCTATCCAGTGAAATGTTTCTGTCAGTCTAATCTCTTAACAGATGGATACAAAACATATAGTAAACTAAAGCAGCTCAAGAGATCCAGAAAATGTACATAAAAAAAGTTAGAGAAACATCTGGGGCAGGAATTTTTCATAAAGATTATAAATCTTCTGCTAAAAATATTATTACCCAAGATGGAGGATCTATTATGTAATTTATTACACAGAAAGGTTGACAAAACTTTCAATAAATGCATGCATTGACAGAAATAAGCAACAAGAGAAATTATAGAAGGGATAGTATTGCTGCTTCATATTCCACTAAGTTCATACAAGTTACCTCAATGCATTTTTCAGTGCTCCTCTTTATGCTAAGAAACCACTTAGCTCTATAATCACTGGGCATTAGTCTTATATGAGCAATCATTCACTGATTACTTAAAGTAAGGACATCAACTTAATGTTTTATTAATTTGTTGAGTTGGTTTTTTAACACTACGTCACTTACATTGTTATGATGGACTACCTTCGAAATCCTATACTTTCATTTTCAACCTCACGGGTCCAACTGCCATTGCTGACTGCATTTGCTTGTACACTCTTCTCTGGTGGCGAAATGATGAACTTCTTAACTAAGCTGTCTACTGGCGGGATTTCAAAGTTTACTAGCCGATCTTTGTTTTTCCATATGAGGATGTTTTCCCAGGTTGTGAGTTCATTGTGGCCTGACATGGTTTTAAGCAATTTTGGATTTAGATCTAGATTGTGGTTTTCTTTCCAAAAGTGAAATGCTACTGCCAATTTGTCTTCTTGTTTCAATTTTAGGTTTCTAAAGTGCTCTTTGGATCTCATTTTTAAACTTCTTTTGGTTTGTCCTATGTAGAACTTTTGTGCATTTAATTTGATATATTCCTGACCTATTTTCTGGTGGATTTTCATCTTTTATTTTTGAATTCAGTAATTTTATGACAGAAAGTCTGTTTATTGGAGCCAGGGTGATGTCTTATTCTTTGAAGATTTTTTTGAATTTTCTAAATGCTCGGGGGTGGTAAGTGAATTTTTTGAATGTATTGATATTGTTTTGACCTGCTGTTAGGGTAGTTATTTCTTTTATGGTTTTTTTCTGCTTTGCTTTGTTTAGTTTCTTGTACACAAGGTTCTTGCTATATCCATTTTATTCTGCTGTTTGAATTATGGTTTTTAACTCTTTGTTGAATTCGGTTGTGCTCATAGGTACATTTACTAATCTATGTGTGAGGCTATTTATTATTGCATGTTTGTGTGGTAATGGGTTGTAGCTTTCATTTTTAATGTAATTTTCTGATTGAGTTGGTTTTTTGTAGATTCCAAAGTTTACTTTTGTGTCGTTTCTGATGATTCTTAGGTCTAAGAATGGGAGTTCTCCATTGGTTTCTGTTTCCATTGTGAATTTTATTGTTTTGTCCTGTATGTTTAATAATTTGATGGCATCATCTAAATGTCTACTGGGTACTATTGCAAATATGTCGTCAACATAGCGGTACCACACTATGAAAATCCATGGGAATGCTTTCTTCATGTGCGTTTCGAATTTACTCTTAAATAAATTTGCCAAAAATGGAGATAGAGGGTTGCCCATAGAGAGTCCTGATTTTTGCCTGTAATATTTGCTAGTAAATACCCTCTATCTCCATTTTTGGCAAATTTATTTATGAGCAAGTTCGAAACGCACATGAAGAAAGCATTCCCATGGATTTTCAAAGTGTGGTACTGATATGTTGACGACATATTTGCAATAGTACCCAGTAGACATTTAGATGATGCCATCAAATTATTAAACATACAGGACAAAACAATAAAATTCACAATGGAAACAGAAACCAATGGAGAACTCCCATTCTTAGACTAAGAATCATCAGAAACGACACAAAAGTAAACTTTGGAATCTACAGAAAACCAACTCAATCAGAAAATTACATTAAAAATGAAAGCTACAACCCATTACCACACAAACATGCAATAATAAATAGCCTCACACATAGATTAGTAAATGCACCTATGAGCACAACCGAATTCAACAAAGAGTTAAAAACCATAATTCAAACAGCAGAATAAAATGGATACAGCAAGAACCTTGTGTACAAGAAACTAAACAAAGCAAAGCAGAAAAAAACCATAAAAGAAATAACTACCCTAACAGCAGGTCAAAACAATATCAATACATTCAAAAAATTCACTTACCACCCCCGAGCATTTAGAAAATTCAAAAAAATCTTCAAAGAACAAGATATCACCTTGGCTCCAATAAACAGACTTTCTGTCATAAAATTACTGAATTCAAAAATAAAAGATGAAATTCCACCAGAAAATAGGTCAGGAATATATCAAATTAAATGCACAAATTGTGAAAAGTTCTACATAGGACAAACCAAAAGAAGTTTAAAAATCAGATCCAAAGAGCACTTGGGAAACCTAAAATTGAAAGAAGAAGACAAATTGGCAGTCGCATTTCACTTTTGGAAAGAAAACCACAATCTAGATCCAAATCCAAAATTGCTTAAAACCGTGTCAGGCCACAATGAACTCACAACCTGGGAAAACATCCTCATATGGAAAAACAAAGATCGGCTAATAAACTTTGAAATCCCGCCAGTAGACAGCTTAGTTAAGAAGTTCATCATTTCGCCACCAGAGAAGAGTGTACAAGCAAATGCAGCCAGCAATGGCAGTTGGACCCGTGAGGTTGAAAATGAAAGCATAGGATTTCGAAGGTAGGCCATCATAATAATAATGTAAGTGACGTAGTGTTAAAAAACCAACTCAACAAATTAATAAAACATATAATTTGACCGTCACTGTTACTAAATTCTTCCAAACATCAATCAACCTCAACTTAAATTGGGGTATATTATCTCAAAAATGAAACTGAGAATGCTTATGGTTTATTGTATAAAGTATGTCAGCTGGAGAATTTATTGTTAAGCTAGCTTGTTGCCATAGTCACTCAGATAATTGCAGCAGTGGTATAGTAAATCAAAGATCTATGGCATTAGAGCTACAGCATTAATTTTCTCAGTGTGAGTCTACCTTTCCAACTTAAGCCAACACAAGACGTAAATGGAATAGCAGTTATTCAATATTTCCTATTTAATTAAATGCCTATTTTGGAGAACATCAGCTCATTTTTCCCACTCATCAGATTACAAAACACCTACATGGAAATATCAACAAAAACCACATGTAGCCTATCTATCAATCAGCAATTTGGTGAAAAGTAAAATGTTTCCCAGTTCCTTGGATGTCAATGCAAAACAATGATTTATTAATTAAGAGTAAAAACACAGCATCACACTCAAACTTCACTAATTGAAATAAGCAATTTACTTTGGAAATGTTTTGGTTGCTATTAACACCATCTTCAGCGGAGATTATTTCAACTAGTGAAGTTTGTGTGAGATGCTGTGTTTTTACTCTTAATTGGTTAGTTACTTCACTGTGCATTACTACTAATGTTTTAAATGATTAGTTGTAAAAATAATAAATCACTTACCACAGACTAACATAATTCTGAGGAAAATCCACTTGTTAAATGTTTCATGAAAAGTTTTCATATATCAACAATGAAACTTTTTTTTCAGCAATAATATGTTTTGTACTGTATTGCATTCTTTATTCACCTAGAGCATTTTTCTTTTATACAAATTCGTGGCTTCGTCAAGATTTAAATACATCAATGCTATACAGAGCATGTACAAGAAATAAAATAATAATTATAATAATAAATGAATGTGTACAAAATAATTAATAAATGAGTTTTATCACCCACCATAAATTTTCTTGAAATTTTAGTTATGCTGTGCTTTAGGTTTCATTGGTTGTTTATCCCATTGCCTTTAATTAAGTAAATAGGGCATATTGTGCTGATATGCAGAGCTCAAAATTGCTGCATATTAGCACACATGACAAAAGTTGCCTTTCGACAATTCATTAAGGATTTGAATGTTCGGAATTGCTAATTCATTGTTATACATAGCAAATGTTGCCTTTCTGAGAATTCAGCAAAGCCAATTCTTTGTATACCTTATTCAATTCACTCAAGTTAAAAATGACTTAATAAAGAATGTCTATTTTCATCATGCAACCCATCTGCTGTAAGTAAATGGAAAATACTTCACTCACAAATAGCATGGCAAATTTTCTCATTTTCTCAACCACCAAAGTTTGTAAACATGGCTATTAATGCAAATTCCTTTTTAACATACACATTTGGCCTTTGTGGATTTAATTAGAAATTATGGTTCATTAAAAATAATGGGGAGGGAGTGAAAATAAAATGGCGTTTTATTTTTGGACACTCTTTAACTGCTGTGGTTCTCAGCATCCCATTCTATACTGGGCGTGAAAGACTACTTAATTTTGCTCAGAGGCCTCTCTATCAGGCTTGAGGTTCTTTTACGTACCATAAATCTACGATATGGGACCCAGGGCTTTACTTCTCTTCCGAAGGAAGCCATGCTAAGGATTTTTACACCCGGAAAAATCCATCGTCTTCCGCCAGGTTTGAACCCAGGTATGTAGTCAACATGGTAACCACTACACCATGGAGGGCGACTGGGGAGGGAGTGAAGTATATATATATATACAGTCCAACCTTAATTTATTATTTTGTGTAATAGCAAAAGAATAAAAGCAAAAGAGAGTAGAAGCAGTGAATCAACTCATAAATTGAAATTAATGAGTGATGACCAACAGTATGAAAGGGAGAGAAGTATGCATGCCACTTTCTTTCTCACATCAACTTCAATAACCAGTGGTATTAATTTTTTACTGACATCTACCCACATAGCATGGAACCCTCTAAAAAATTAAATTAAACTGAGTTTTATTTATGATTGCTCTTTAATTGCTGTGGTTCTTAGTATCCCATTCAATATTGAGCACGACAGATCACTTAATTTTGCTCAAAGGCCTCTTTATCAGGCTTGAGATTTGTTTACATGCTGTAAATCTATGACACAGGACCAACAGCTTTACTTCTCTTCCAAAGAAAGCCATACTATGGATTTTTACATACAAAAAAATCTATTGTCCTCTGCCAGGTTTCAACCTGTGACCTTAGAAACCAATAGTTAGCATATTACCTATAGACCACAGAGGACAGCATCACTCCTTGATATAATCAAATGAGCATTTATTCCATTAGCTTTTGAATTCCTTGATTCGGCTAATACAAGTTGCTTTAAAAGAATAGGCAACTATGCACAATTTACAATTAATGCTTGAATTATTCCAGCTTAGAAACAATTGTTCAAGGATAGTATTTGTTTGAGATTTAATGATTTTAACAAATGAAAATGATACTTAAAAGAAAACTGAGTATGGGTTTTATTTATATAAGTTTTAATATAAACCAGCCAGAACCAAATAAACTGAACAGTGAATGTAGGAAAACTATAGTTTTGGGCATGACAGATTAAGACGTTAAGACTGCATTTGTAAAATGTGAATATATGCAATTTATGGAATAAACATGAATATTTCTTTAAATTGCATGTATCTTTCTATTTACCAAAGTTTATAAAACATGCTTTTTGGAAACATCAAGAGTCCCAAGTCATACATTTTGTTGCAGAAGACCATAGTATGAAGGCAAAACTTTGTTAACAGCATAAGCAGTGTATTAAATATGAAATATGCATACAGCATTATTTAGAATGTATTATGTATAATGTAGAAGATATTATACCTTTTTTGATGGCAAAAGCTGGAACATAGTATGGAGCAAACGATTGTCTTGATCAGTTGCCATCATTACAGCAGTGAACAGATCCTCGTACATGTTATCATCATCCGGATTGGTGGAACTCTCTGATGTATCTTCTGCTACTTCTGGTTCCTGCTTCTTTGCTTCAGCTGCAGCAGCAGCTCTGCGAGCCTAAATTAAAATATGCATATGTTAACATTTATCTTAAAAAATGCATTTTGTTTCCTTCTTTTTCAGTATTATGGGTTGAGTATTAAAAGAACTATTTCTGTTTTTCTTTATCATTATTGTTTTAAACAGCTTTATTCTGTTCCACAATTACATTTATAAGTTTTACTATAATTAATAAATCTCTCTTCATGCTATCACAAACAGTAAACTGGAGCAAAAATGTACATTACACACATGCAATCTTAATGTTCCACATTGAACAAGTTTTTATAAATAGATAAGACTAATTGAAGGCACAGAGCTGCAAAATGAAATACTAAAAGCTTATACAATGAAAAAGGAAGAAAAAGAAACAGATTATTCCAGAAAGCACTGCATTTCAATGGATAATCATTAAACCCCATAAGATAAATCAATTGGGACTAAAATTTTTTCCACATAATCATTGCATCAATATTGATCTTGACAGACCAAGAAGTGCCTAAATAATGTGTCACTGCATGGGTTCTGATTAAAGTGTAAAGGAGGAGGTGCACATGTGATTAGCATCAATCATCAAGCCAATAATAATCATCCTTAGTGCTCATATAGCAATTGGTTATGTCTGTCTACAAGTATTTTACTTTATGAAATACTGTTATGGAGATACATACTAATTATTTGGCAATATGTACTGAATTTTCACAAACATAATACTTTAGTGTATGTCAGTTATAATAAGTATCATAAAAGGTGTTTTAACCCTTTTTCCAGAACAAATTGTCTTTCTGCACACTGCTTAAATAGCCAGATATCAAGTAATTTATTAGATATAAATGCAGTTTGAAGTATTGTAAATGTTATTTGCACATATGTAAGCAATAATTAAGAACTTTTAGTACAGAGAAAAGGCTTGTAATCTTGTGAAAGGATGTGGGGAAACAAAACTTATTTTTGATAAGAACCAAAATTAAACTGCTGTAATTTTACATCATATCAGAGAATCTCCAAGAGAGCTTGCACAGAATTCAAGAATTTTGCAAATCTCAGCTTTGAATGCAACTAAACTTTTAATATAAGGTAACTGTAGTTCTAGGAATTGCAACCTCATGATAAAGTCAGTAGAGTTAATTTCTGCAACTGGTGTTGATAATGTTAATGTTGACTCTATTGGCCCATGTTTAATTCTTTTAACAGACAAAGCAAAATTTTATTTACATGGCAATGAAGAATTGATGTGTATTAATGTGAATTTTCTTAAAAGGTGTCAGAACAAGGTAGCAACCCTAGGTTATCATTTCCAAATCTTCTATCACAAAGGTAAGTGTTTATTGTAGTTATAATTTGCATGAATTGCCCTTTGGTGTATGGTTAACTTGCAAGCCTCTAATACCCAAGGTTGCAGGTTCAAACCCAGTAAATAGCGATGAATTTTTCACCGATAATATGGCCTCCTTCGGAAGGGAAGTAAAGCTATTGATCCATGTAGTGTTCATATGCACATAAAAAATCTATAAAGAAGAAAAGCTCCCAGGGCTAAATATGTCATGTTTCACTCCACATGATTCCATCCCATAAGGCCATTTATGGACGATGAGTTGATTGCTCAACACCAAGTTCACGTAGTGGCAAACTTGCAAACTAGAAATTCCCTGATCAAGAAACTATTGTTAAAGTGGCAGACATGGTGTGATGGAACTTAAGTGCGTTGAATTTAATTTGTATGAGATAATTATGTGCTTAAATTTAAAGGTATGAATATTCAAGCTTCAGTGTTTCCCAATGCCCAGTAAATTACCATAAATGCCACACATCTAAATGAAAGCTCTGTGCATTATTTTATTAGGGTGATATTTACGTTGTGCATAATATATTGCTTTTGTTTATTTTCTGCCCCTCTCTTTCCCTATCACTGAAACTTTGTAACTTGAATATGCTTCCACTATTCTCAGACTATTTTTCTAACCGGTTACAAGAAAGATATTTTAAAATTTATGTCCGCATTCATTATATTATTAATTCGTTCTTCAAATAATGATCACATTTTTTATTTCATTTAAAAAAGACGATTCTGTGATGAAAAGGGTTCATCCCAAATTTCTTTTGTAATAAATACACCTTTTTAATTACAAATGTTGCAGTTTATTCACAAAATATGTGGTAAAAGAGGTTTAGATCTTTATGCCTATTACAGCTCCTTTATTTGTTGTATCTATCTTTTTGCTGGTCGGAGGGTCTGGGTGGCTCAATTGGTTAGGCACTGGTCTTCTGATACCAAGACCCTGGTTCAAGTGTAAAAGTAATGGCCTCATATCAGTGGCTTTACTGAAATTCTGGCACAGTGTTGCTAAGGTTTCTCAACTTCGATAACATACAATTTTTTTTCTTTATTGCAATTATTCTACTTATCATGAACCTACAATAAACCTATGAAAGGTGGCATACTGTCACAGCACTGAAGGAATTATCTGTTCTTGCTTGCTTGGGCAATTGGTCACATAGTGCATGGTAGGTAATTTGCAGGAACAGTGAGAAAATTTGCTCTTTCTGCTTTACTTAAAGGGCAACTAGTTAGCCATACCTCATCTACAGACTGCTAACTCTTAGGTTATTTTTTACTTTGTCATTTCTAATGTGGTATAGTCAGAGATACTGTATTTCTGCTGTCTTTCTCTGTGAAGGTCCAAATTTTACTTGTATATAAGCTTGTTAGTATTTGGGCTGGTTCACAACACATCAGTAACAGTAACCAGAATGAGACAGAATGGGAAGCCAACTAGCATTTAACATTTTTATTCACAATAACCCGATAACAAGAAGAGAGTGCATTAATTTTTCACTTATTGACCAATGAAATTTTTTCACCTTCCCTCCAGCTTTCCCAACATAATTCATGAATTCAGTCAAAGTAATACATATAACCAACTTCAAATTTTGAGAGAGATATTTCTAAGTGGAAGTCCCTGCTATTTCCAATTCCTTAGAAATTCTTAAGCAGCCAAATTGTTCACTTTCAATAAGCACCTGATGCTCAAACATTTTGAAATAGAAATAAAGCACTTTTGCTAGAATTCCTTCTGGTTTGATTTTTCCAGCTTGCAATTCCAACTAGTGAGAGGTCTAATGGGCATCTTACATGTGGAAAAATTGCCTTCAAATGCAGAAGAGCAATAAGATTCTGATATGCACAATGTGGATCAGATATGCCATGCCCAAGAAGGCTTCCCATCAGTTGTTAACACTTCCACTAGAATGAATACATTGCCATTCCCATTCTGGTTACTGTTACTGGTTGTTGTGAAGACGTCACCATCTTATCAATATAACAATTACATTCCAGAACTAAATTTAGATATCAGATGCTGCATTTTCTTTTTGCCTTGGGTTTTGAAAATTGTTTTAATGCGCTTTCAAACGTTATGTACAAACATACAATAACATTTAGTCTAACATGAAATTATGATTTGATGCTTTACATGCACATGCACAAGCACATTCACCTAATGTTGCAATCCAATTGTACTTTCCCTAGCATGTACTTAGTACATAAGAAGAGAAGATATTGCATTCCAACCTAAAATTTGAAACCGAGATTTCACCAGAAATACATGTTTTATGGTCCTCTGAATTAAAAAAAAAATTATAGAAAAAGGTCTGTGTGTGTCTGTGAACATGGTAGCTCAAAAACAAAAAGTCTGCAATGTACCACAACTAGTATTTAAGTTTAGTATCTTCCAAGGATGTGACAGGAAGATTTTCAAGAACATCCCCCCACCTTAAACTACCCTTTACACAGAAAAAATTTTGAATATTTTGATTTTCTCAATTTTTGATTAAAATAACTTATAACAAAGACATTACATGACAAATAAAATGTATATCTTGAATTTTCTGGCAATAGCCTCTGAAGATAGTCTTTATTCTGGATGAATTTTACATAACTGGTATATTCTAAGCAATGAAAAAAAAACTTACTGCAAAAAATATGTAGATTTAAATAAAACACACAATTTATGTCATATACATTCTTTTTCGTGAAGTTGACCATTTCTGCGATATTCCTTGTTATTGGTTTCAATTTTAAAATACTTAAAACTTTACTCACACAGGAATTTTTCAACTCCTGACCAGGTAAAGAAACAAATTTCAATCACATATGAGCTAGCTTTTAAAAGATTTTACTATCGGTTTAGCCTATTGTATTCCCTTATTTCCCTTCTACTCACAAGGAAGCAAGTATTAGACCACTTCTACTATTTTCGTGTTTATCTTGATTAGCATGAAAAAGATAAGAGAATAAGTTTTTTAACAATAATTTGCTAAAAAGATGTAGAGAAAGTCATGTGAATAGAACACATCAGAATTTTAAATCTGTTAAAGCTGCATACTGGGAAATATTAATGGACAAATAATGTTAGCTCATGGCTACTATCTTACACAAGCATCGAAATAAGAAAAATGGGATGGAAAAGGGAGGTAAAGCCATGGGTTCTCCTTTCAGAGACCACATTAGTACTGTAACATCTATATCTTACATAAAGTAGTAAGTGGCGAAATGTACTCAATAATGCAGATATTCATTATAGTTTATAAGTTCACATTTTAATTTATACACTTATTTATTTGTATATATATATATATATACACACACACACAAATAAATAAGTATACATGCAAATAGGTGAGTTACTTTTAGATTGTTAAGTTGTCTTCAGCACATCTGCATTGAGTATATAAAGTTTTAAAATTGTCAAATATATACCAAAACATTTAGCATATTTACTGCAAATGTTATTATAATGTTATTAATAGTAAAATTTCATCAACATGTTCCTACTACCTCACATTTGGGGTGAAATTAATAGTCATCACTTATTTCAAGATGGTTCTTTAGCAGCCACTTTCAATTCAAAGACTTTCTCTCATGCAAATAAGGAAATACTTATTCCCATAAGCAAACTCCAGTCTGCACTTATTTGAAAAAATGAGATCTAATTGCCAATTTGCAACAGCTACCTACAATAGAGTTTAATGACTATAATGCATTCACAGATCATATTGTGGAGTTTTATGTCAAATTATATTGTGCAATAATAAGCGTATTTGCATGATTTGCAGAATCCACTTGAAACATAAAACAATGCTGAATTTAAGAAGTGATATTGTTTTACAATATCACTTGTAAATAATCTTCAGTGTCTGCAAACAACACAACGTTAACAAACTGAGGTTGTGAAGTTGTTATTAAGACAAGCTTTTCTAAGAAGAACATATGTTTAATCTTGTTCAATAACATTATCTAGATAATGTGTTCTGTTTTTCCCATTTATAACATTCAAAATTCTTTGGTCCTTAGAAAACAAGACTCAGAATGATCTCATAAAATGTGGAAATATTTCTCCAATTTCTGCATATCTGCAGTGTTTTTCTCCATCAACTTATTTTGCCATATCACTTTGAGTGTAGGCAATTGCTTAACAAGTCACACTTCTTTACCATTCATTTACATACGTTCAGTTATCAGAGTCTTGAATAAATGTTTACTAATTTCATGTGTAAAACCACTATTTAAGCCAAAGATTTTTTAAAAATATTGCCTAGTTTGCTTTTCTGCTCATTGCTTAGAGTGTAATAACTGTATTTATGGTCTGCTTCCATTCATGGAAATGCACAGTAATTCTTTTATCTGCTAATACTTCATGCTACAAAGTCAGGTTTTCAATTTGAAAACAGTTCACAAATACCATTTAAGACTAGCTCAGTAACGATGGGATAACTATTGCTCGCCAATTCATGGGTCTTGCTGTGGCAACTCCCAGTCTTGTGTGGTACAAATACTCAGTAGAAATTGGACACACAAGATTAAATACCATTATTCACCCTTATCATGGAAGATGGTGAAAGTGCTGGTCATCTTGTCTTATATGCATTTCACATCTCATATTATCATTTATTCAAATCAGTTCTACTCTAGTGGTACCTAACCTGCATTAGAATGTTCTGTTTCAGTTCCACAAGCATGTGTAGACTAGTGGCATAAATTTTATTTTTCAGTATTCATAAATCAAAATCAGAACACATTAGATCTGGGGATTAACGAAGCCATAAACTCTTGCTTGTAAATCTTTGGCCAAATATATGACACAATTTCCTCATGAATTAATTAGCAACATAGGCTGTGGCATCCTTCTGAAAATAATACAGAATTACACATTCCCTGTATCTTAGTTCGTAATAGTACCAAAATTCAATACGTGTACTTATCATTGTTAATTGTTTCTTCCAAAAAAATAAACATTAATAGCATTAATAATAATAATAATAATAATAATAAAAATAATTCTTTTAGCACTAATGGAACAACTATTTTTCCATTGTGAAATGGGGCTTCATTAACAATTTCTTGATTTCTCTGATCCTCATTATGAGGCTACATGGCTGCAATGGAAGAAAATTTTCCTGGGATCAAAATCACCACTATTAACCAGTTAAAGAAACAAAGTCTTTTCTTGTAATATGTGGGCTGTAATTGGTGAAATACTGAAATTACATCATTGCTCTGTTAGTAGCTGATGCTCTCAAAACTCCTGTCTGCTGTCCTAAACACCTCATGGATTTTCTGAAACTTCGTTCCAAGGCAGCATCAAATTTCATCAAATTTTTCTTCAGTAAGACTGCAATGGTTGCATTCGCTTTTCTTGTTTATTCATAGATTGCAGGACCTGCATGAGCAGTTCTTGCTGAGAGGGGAGGATAAACTGTTCACCCTGTTCCAGCTTCCGTTCTTCTAATGAGATTTAACTATTTTCTCCTTACATCTTATAGGAATATTGCAAATTATAGATGCTGTCAACTTTATTACAAATAAAATTAGCATAAACCTCTTTTGTTAAACCTATCCATTAAGTTCAACATTGCATTTCTACAGGGAGGTGGCCTGTCTGGAAATTTAAGTCTGAATTTTTGTCTAGCTTTTCCACTCGAATTCTTATTTCTTAAAAATGTTTTAACATGTACACATGCTTGCATTGTGAATATACAACCCAACTGTAGTACATACATGTGTGAATAAAAATATTCACTTCCAAGGTTTAATCTTACAATGAGTGACTTGGCAGAGGAAGCCAGACATCAAATTGGAAATGCAAGATTTCTTCTGAATGAGGTCTGAAGTTGTAGTTGTTGGTTTTTTTTTTCTAACATTATAAATTAACTACACTTACCATCTACTTAATTTCAAATTCAAGTAAGGTAGCTAGTTAATAAAATATATTCTTTAAAATTTGCACATTTTTATCATGTTCTCATCAGCTGTTGTAAACAAAATAAGGAATTTGTAAATGGTTGACTACCTGATCATCTGCATGCTTCTTTACACATTCCTTTGCATATCCAAGTAGCTACGTAATAGCCGAACTATGTGCTTTAGAAATAAGGAGATGCTTAGTGTTGAGCATTTAAGTACCGTCAGACTGAAAAATTCACTGCTACCTACTTATCAAACTCCCATCCTTCACACAGACTGTGTAGCAAAACATAAATTAATATAAGTACCATCTATAAATATCAACTGGTAAGAAGCACTTCCTTATCAAAAGGATATACCTATGCTTAAGCATCTCCTTTCCATATAAGAGACAACTATAAATTTGAGCATTAATCAACAACAGAAACCAGAAGAACTTTATAAATCTATATCACTAATTTAAATTACAAACTTAGGATTTCTTTCCTTTTTTTTTTTTCTTTATTAAGTGATTTAAAGCTGATTGTAATTCGGCAATGAATGGTAGATTCATACTCACAGTCAAAAATATTTAAAACAAACATTTATGAAGATAATAGTAACATTACTACCTAGGTATTTCATTGGAAGAAAAAATTGCACATGATTTTTAATAGCTTAATATTATCTCATTTTTAAACCAAAGTACATATGAACTTTATATTTTATATTTATTATATTTAAGAATTTGATTAATAGAGTAATTAGTAAGTGACGTAGTGTTAAAAAACCAACTCAACAAATTAATAAAACATATAATTAGTAATAATTTGCCCATTCTTGCCTTTGTATAGATTAAGTATAATTTCTTTGTATTTATTTTCTTTTTTAAGGAAGTTTAATTCCTATTGTTTTGATACTTTCTCTCTCTGAATTTCAAATTTGCCACTACTATCTTTATGATCCATATGTTATGTTAGAATGTCCATTTTAAAAAGGAAAAACTTAGAGAAAAAGAAAGATTGAACCTTACGCAGGCAATGGTTTGATAGGATTTGAAGCCAGGACTCCCATATCTGCTGTAAGGTATGATGGCCACAGAACCTCAGGGATGGTCAACCTTGAGGTAGATGATAATGTTGGCGTATTTTAGGAGAATGGATTTTGGGTTCAATATAACTCACCAGTTTGCCGACCTTAAGAATAATTTTTCCTTTATGTTCTTGTCCTCCCTCATCTGCTGGTTTCTGGTCTGCTTCTAGCAGCTTGTTCTTGGTTGCCACAAAGAGATCCATTAGTTCACAGGCATCCTTGTATTCTTGTGAGGTTCTCTATTAAAGTTATGACAAAATGTGAATATCAGAGCTCACCAACCTGATAGTTAAAACTAAGATTTTTACAATTTCATGTAAATAAAACCAAACAATAAAAATAATTTGTGAGGAATTTGAATCGATTAGTGACTACTATCACCACTTTCACCAATGACTGGGAACATGTTTCAGAGATGTGTCCATTTTTAACCTATGTTCAACTCTAGTATTTAATAGTCACTAATCTATTCAAATTATTAAATGTCACCATTATCTTTAGAGCCAGCTTCACCAACCAATATTAAATTTTAAAACAGCTTAAGTTCTATCGGCAATATGCAAGGACAGCAAATCTAAATGTTATGTTACAAATATTAACTACAAATGAAATAATTAAAAATAATCTTTGCAGGTTCATATGAGGCGTATCAAGGGACAATCCTACAATAATATAACAAAAACTCTCTTTTTATTTCAATAAACAACTCTTCATATCTTCCACAAACTGATTACAATCAAATCTGCTCACAAATAATGTTTTTCTGCTGTATACTCTCTTTTTGACAATTGTAGTAGCTGATTGTGTTTGCTTAACTAAAAGTTAATGCAGACTGGTATGTTTATAGCATTCCCATCCATTATTATTTCCCTGGTAATGTAAACAAAAGCAGCACATTGCAATGACTCTGATTGGTTGCTGAATGTTTTGCCACTTTTCTGCATCACAAAATAGTTTTTTTTAAATTACCAAGAGAGTACAAAAATATCATATTAAACTATTCAATGTTGTTTAAATAAAATAGTATAAATGATGAGGGAACGCAATTTATTGAACTTAAATCATTATTCCTTTATGTAACAATGTATAAGCTTATTGAAACATAAGCAAGGAAACCTTTAGAAAGTGGTGAGAAAGGAATTATTCCTAATGTGTTTAATAATTTTTGTGAAAAGTATCCTACTTTTGCATTGAACCATATTCTTAGAATGGCACAATTTACTGGTGTTTACAAAAGCAGCATAAAGTGTGCAAAAATGTTAAATTAGGTGTGCCATCTTGTGCAAGCAGCTTTTCAACAAGCAAAATGCAGTGAATGATATCACACATTAATAGAGAAGAGCAAACAAAGTGGGATTTAGAGATGGTAGACATTGTCATTCTGACTAAATTATCCATCGTGGTGATGATTCCATCAGTTCAAGTATCACTCAACAGAAGACTTGTATCTTGAAGGATTAGCTCTTCTGGGTAAGTCACTGCATTATGGCAATATATTAAATGGAGTGTATGATTATCCATAGGTGAATGCTAACATTTCCAGAAAACAGTTGGAGTGATGTATGTATGCAATACTTAGCAAATTTCCAAAACAGCATGTTTGCATATGCAATTTTATAGCAGAATTTTACATTTTGTGCTGAATAATAATTCCTCTACTGTTTTGTTATTTATTATATATTTAATGGAGTTCAACATAATTTATGAAGAGTGAAAGTAAAAAACTATTTCTTTTACTATCAAATTATTAAACATACGTATGCTGTTTTTCAGCTGGACAGCAGAACCAGCTTAGCACCATGTGGTGTGTCCTTGTGCATTTTCAGAAGAATGCATTATGGTTATAATTAAGCAACACTGATTCGAAATACACACTCTTATGCTTCACACACCTTGCATAAGAGTGTGTATGTCAAATCAATGTTGCTTAATTATAATTATGGTGCTTCAGTGTGTGATAATTCCAATAATTAATATATTATTGTGTCTAGTGCATTCCGGTTGTGTACATTACCAATTAAGTGAGTATGGATAGACAACAGAAACATGGAGTTATTGCCAATATATGCAGAAGTGAGTGAAGTTAATCTTTACAGGATTAGGATTTTTTCAAAGCTATTAAACATTTTCCACACGTATGTAACAATTTAATGACTTCACTCCAAGCAGTAAAATATATATTTTTAACTATGCAACACAGCAAGAACCTGAGTGGTTAAGAGCATTTTATGGGAGGCGGGAACATGCCCTCATGAACTAAGTCATCTGACAAACACAGTAACATCCCCATACTCTTATGTTAAAGTGTTTAAAGTTAGGAGTTCGATAATGGCTGAGGCAAACCAAGCTGTTGATGTAAACTGTTGTATTTATCATTTTCAACGCTATTCTCATCTAGAAAAGAGCTGTGTGTCATAATAAGTTTTTAGGAAAGGAAGAATTTTTATTTTCTCTACACATACTATGTGCATAATGTATAGAGAAGCTATTACGTTCCACCTGAAAATTCAATATCGAGATTTCACATTTTAGGGTCTCTGTATTCAAAAAAGCATTTTTAGAAAAGTAAGTGTGCGTGCATGCCTGTGGTGCGTGTGCGTGTGTGTGTGGTATTTAAGTTTAGTATCTTCCAGGGATGAGACATGAAGATTTTGAGAAAAAACCTGCCACCCCAAATTACCTATTACATGGAAAATATTTCAAAGAATTTAATTTTCTCAGAAACAGCTCTAATGATTTTAATTAAAATACTGTATAAAGAAGTTTATATTGTAAATATAATGTATATCTTGAATTTTCTGGGAATAGTCTCTTAAGATCTCTTTATTCTGAATGAATTTTGCATAACTGGTAAACCGTAAGAGGTAGAAAAAAACTTACTTCACAGAAAATGTAGATCATATTAAAACACACCCTATATGCCATGTACCTTTTCTTTGTGGAATTGACCATTCCTGGAATATTGTTATTTGTTTCAGATTTAAAATACTTAAAACTTTTCTCACACAGAAAGTTGTAAACTCCTGGCAATGCATAGAAACGGATTTCAAACACATGGCAACCAACTTTTATAAGATTTGACTATCGTTTTGCCTGTATATTCCTTTATTTCCCTTCTATTCACAAGCAAGCAAATAATTAAAACAATTCCTGCTAATGTTTATCTGGATTATCATGAAGTAGATAGAAGAATATGCTTTTTAACAATAATTTGTTGCAGAGATGTACAGAAAGTCATGAGAATGGAACATCAGATTTTTAAAGCAACGCAGACTAAGTGAACATGGTTCTACAGAAAATATAAGAGGTTAGTATACTACCTAGCCTCTTTGCGCACAAACTTTATGATGAAATCCGTGGGCAGATGTTCTTGTGAAGACATGCTGCAGCTCGAATTTTGCCTTCTTCCATTTTTCTGAGGTAATGGCTGAGCTTAGGAAGAATTCTGGGTCTATGTCTGCTGATATGACTTCCCTGTGTCTGATGTGGGCCTCATATGCTGGTGTGATTGGCAGGCCATTGTCCAACATTAACTCTCTTACAAAGAAGTTTGTGTCCATCATTAGAAATATTGTCCTCATTTGTGTTGTTCTTGATAAATATACACTTTCTTTAGGTAGGATGCCTTCACTACTTCCAGTCTCCTGAAGTTCATAATAGTCAGAGGGATCCATATCATATTTAGTGCATTGCTTGCAATTGGCGCGATCTTGATGTAGAAGAGACAAAGAGCTGTACCCACGAAGAGTTTCTGAAGCTTTTTTATATCAAACATAGTGTTGGTCGCTGCTGCACGCACGCACACACACACACACAGACATTTTTCTAAAAATGCTTTTTTTGGATTCAGGTGGTCTCAAAACATGTATTTCTGGTGAAATCTCGGCATCAAGTTTTTGGGTACAATGCAATTCTCTATACACTATGTACATAGTACATTGATGAATACAAGGTGTTAAGCCCCGTATATATAGTTTTAGATAACTGCACAAAATTCATTTTTTTTTCATCTTTCTAAATAAATACAAGTTTGTTTACTCAATCAACAAAACCACTTATGGATATAGCTGAAACTTTAACTGACATCTACTAAGGGATGATGCTTACTTTTTTTGATGCTATGAGTGCCATTTCTTAGATTTTCTAAGGACTTATTGAATGTCCCTTGTAACATTTCACTGTTAATGAAACAGAAGGTGCTATGATGCATACACAAAGGTCATGGGAGTGCATTAAAAGCTCTCTAGTTTGGTCACTGCCTTACTGAAAGCTCTCATTCACAGTTATTAGTTAATTTTCTGTAAAGCGCCTTATTGAAAGCTCTCGTTCACACTTATTAGTTAATTTTCTGTAAAGCTTGTATAAACACACGTGTCAACATAATTTTAAACCATTAAGAGTATTTTTAATATCAGTTGGTGAAACCAGCCTTTAATCTCCTAAAAGTAAGAAGAAAAGGAATACCCATATATGGCAATATTGTACACATGCAAGATAAACTTTTATTTAGATTTGATAAATATTACACAACAGTGAATAATAAATTTTGGAAGATGAAATTATGTTTTTTATTTGGATTGTTTATTTAATAAAAGTGACAGTTTCTTCCTTTCATAAGAATTAGAAGCTGGATGTTTATATCTTTAAATTAACATATACCAAGAAAACATAATATAAACATAAACGGGCACAATAAAATTTAAAAAAGGCTTTGTAAATTTTAAATAGTAATAACCAAAATGTTTTCAATAACAAACATTTGATTTAAAAATCTGATGTGTTCCATTCACATGACTTTCTCTATATCTCTGTAAATTATTATTGTTAATAAGCTTATCTTTTATTTATTTCATGCCAATCGATAAAATTAGCAGAAATAGTCTTATTTCTTGCTTTATTGTAAGCAGAAACGAAATAAGGGAGTACCATAGGTTAAAGTGAAAGCCAAAAGCTGGTTGCTATGTGACTGATGTTCCTTTGTTTGTATGGACAGGAGTTGACAAATTCCTGTATGAGAAAAGTATAAGTTTTTCAAAGCTGAAACCAAGAAAAAGGTATATCTCAAAAACGATCAACTCCACGAAAAAAATGTATATAACATAAATTGTGTGTTTTAACGTGCTTTACATTTTTTGTGGGTTAAGTTTTTGTCCATCTCTTACGGTTTAGTAGTTATGAAAAATTCATCTAGAATAGTCTTTAGAGGCTATTCCCAGAAAATTCAAAATACACATTTTATTTGTCAGGTAAATAACTTTAGTATACAATATTTTAATCAAAATCGTTAGAGCCATTTTTTAGAAAATCAAAATTTTCGAAAAAAGTTCCATGAAAAGGGTAGTTTGGGGTGGGGGGGATTTTTCTCAAAATCTTCATGTCGCATCCCTGGAAGATACTAAACTTAAATACCAAGTTTGGTATTTTACCGACTTTTCGTTTTTGAGTTATCACGTTCACAGACACACGGACACACACACACACACACACACACACACACACACACACACACCGGTGAAATCTCGGTATCAAATTTTTTGGTGAAGTGCAATACATTCTCTATACACTATGTACATAGTGAGTATAGAGAAAGTAAAAAATCATACAAGTTACACATAATCATACGGTACTGCTGCAAATGTTCTTGCAATAAGACTCTACCATAATCAACCAATGATTTACATAAATTTAATGAAAATTGTGACTGACTGCTCTATTAGCTGTTGTAAGTAACCTTATTTTGTCTCCATTCTTTGAAGCGAGATGGGATTTGAACCATGGATCTCTGTCTCTAGCCAATTGCTCTAACCACTTGCTGATCAGCATTAAATTCAATTGATTTGTATGTTTTGTAATAAATCACAATATGATCTCAAATAATTATACAGGTACGTACATCCCAGTTCCAACTTACATTCTAATACATTTCCATTCTCCCTTCTCCATCTCTCTTTCACTTGCAATGTGAATTTCTGCACAAATTCAAATTAGTTAAAAAAAATGTAAAATGTGTATTAATATGTATGCTTTTAAATAGAACACCATATTCATCATGGTCATTACAACTATGCTGGTGCCACCACCACCATCACATTTTATCATTGCACACATACTGTACATTTCCATTCTCCCATTATCATTGTTACAGCTATGCTGCCACCACTGCTGCCATAGATGCCATTACACCCATATTGTACTTTTACACACTCTCCTCTATGTCAATCACTCAAAATGTGAATTTCTGTGCAAATGCACATTAAATAAATTAATAGTAATAAATAATAATAAGAAATGATAATAATAAATAAGAAGAGATGATGATGATGATGATGATGATGATGATGAGGGACTTTATCAGCTTAAGTGTCCATAGTTTATTTGAAATATGTGGCAAACCATTGAATTTCATTTAAATATTAAGTTATCATGTCTTCTTTTTATATATGAAGATGATATGCTAAATTCCACAATTAAGTTCTGAAAAATGGGGCTCATCTTGTATTCGGATGAATGTGGCAATTTCCAAGTATATTTGAATTACATTTTTTACAATGAGTGTTATGTTAGGTATGTTGTCTAAATATAAAATCATATCTTTCATCGTTTGTTACAGCTACACTGTTGTTGTTGCCACCACAATAAGTTCTCTCCACTGAGCACATCCTCGTAAATTTCCATACTCCCCTTTCCATTTTTCTCACATCAAAATGTGAATTTCTACACAAATTAAAATTCATTTGGGTAAAACTTGTTATAATGGTATGTTATCTAAATCTAAAGTCTCATTCATTATCATTATTGCAGTTGCACTGCTGCTGCAGTTGCCACAGTCACCTTCTCTGATTGCACACACCAGTACAGAATTTCCATTTAATCCTTGCCGACTCTCCTACACACCACATGAATTTCCGCACAAATTCAAATTAAGTAAATAAAACCTTAATTTGTTCAAAATCAATAGCAAAACTTTAAATTTCATTTAAAAAATAATTTTTTTAAACAGATAATATGCTAAATTCCACAATTAAGTTATGTAAAATAAGGGTCATCATGCATGCGGATAAATTCAGGAACATTTTACACATCTTATACAATAAAATTGTTCCATCAGTTGAAAACACATGGTACTGAATTCATTAACATAAAAGTAAAGTTTAATTTTCAATGGTTAATTGAATTTAGGCATTGTAACTAAATTAATATTGCTTTCACATGACAGTGACTGACCATCACTTTTTGTGAAAACAAATGTTTTCCCTATAATACTTGCTGGTACAGGAAAACCCATTTTAAAACTGAAATGCTGAACCCTTAGCAAGTAGCAAACATTACGATACAAAAGAAGGCCACATTCCAATGTAATAGATGCCTAAGTTCCAAGTTGCATTATCTAGATATTCCTGAAACTAATAGATAAATTGAACATTTTATGTTGATTTTAAAAAAAAGTAAACCTTAACATTTACAATTTAAACAGATTTCAGACAAAAATTAATCAAAGGTTATGTATGTAATTGTGCTGCCTGTTGAAGCTCATGCACTACACTAAACCTGAAGCTCCATTTTTCTCAATTTCTTCTTTTCAGCATTTTCCATCATTAAAAATGCTCCTTTGACCACAATTTATAATAGCTTGAAATTTTCAGCTTGCAAATGTCTGTGCAACGGTTAAAAAATAATAAATAATTCAGCTTTATATAGCTCACATTGAGGAAAGTTGAATAATTCAATAGCATTTAATTAAAAACAAAATATGTTTTCTTTTAAACTAATTAAAATTAAAAAATGCCTGCATAGCAATTTCTCTAATTTGTATACTAGGCTCAAATTAAAAATTTGGGAAGGATATAAAATGTATGGTGTAAGGAGCATTTCATATAACCATTTCAAAAAGTGATTAATTATGAATAAAAAATGAATACCTTCACAATGGCTTGAGATAGCTCATTAAAATCACTTTGGGCAATCAGCCACAGTACACTTTACAAAAACACAAATAACAAAAACAGCATGTTTAAAAACTGAGGAATGTAAATTATTTGAGCAAAACATAATGAACACATGAATGTAAATTATTTGAGCAAAACATATGCATGAAAGTACCATAATTAACATGCATCATGTATAAGAACCAGATTCTAAAAATACATGTATATTATTTGCTCTTCATTTTTATACTTTTCTTTGAATTCTTGTAACCCTGTTAGTGCAGGTATCCATTTCTTAAAATTTTTTTTTAAATAATCCACATCATCTCCATTTCACATGCTTATTTTTTCTTTATGCTTTGTCACAGGCAAGCATATAAAATACCTTAGAAGATTAATTCAAATAAGAGTTATTTTATGTGCATTAAATCTTGAAGAAGCTTTTCATAGATCTCCTGATAGGCTAACAATTACGTACCTTATAAAATGCTTTAGCATTGCTGACCATTAGTTGCACATCTGCTGTCAGGTCCTCCACATCCTCATACTCGTCAGTTTTTAATTTTTGTTGCAGTTTTAGCAAATCAATAGGATTTGTAACCACCTAAACAGATTAACAAAATTAAAATAAGAAAATATGTAACAAACACCAAGTAAAGTAGTATGAGGTCCTAAGAATACAAAGATCTGATATTCACCTCATAATATCCAGGTTCCTGACGACGCTTGGGAACACGGATAAATGCATCACAGAGAAGTGTACCATCTTCCTTTTTATGGTTTCGAATTGTATCGTAAAGCTGCTGACATATCTCACCCTAAAACCAATAAAATAATACATTACTATCACAGAGGGGAAAAAAGAGAAATATGATGAAAAAATATGATCACTGCTGTTACTGTGGCAATTCTAGTTTCTTAGAAACATGACATCTCATACCACAGATCTAGTAGACATCTGTTGTGACTCAGTTTGTAAGGAACAACAGATCCATAAAATTATCACATGCAACAACCTGGTATTTATTATCACATTTTAAACCTTTGCCACTAATGTAACACTGTACAGCTTAACTTTCTTAACGATTGTTACCAGTCACTTTAGCAATTAAATTTCCATCAACATATATTTATATTACTTTATTTGATATCCCTGACAGATTACTCGTGTTAATAGTTATATGGAGAAAACAATTTACAATGTGAATATGCCTTTCTTTACCCGTCACCATGTATTTATAGGTATACACTATACCATTCATTAAGAAAATGAATCTTCAATCCACTGTACACTAATGATGATAAATGTATCTAGAAATTGCTGTGTATTTTAATGAGCTTTACATTTCCCTGTGGTAAACTTTGCTCCATATTTTACCATTTTCTAGTTTTAAAAAAATCCAACAAAAATGAGCAGATTTTATGGGCTATTTAAAAGAAAATCTAAATATATATAAAAAAAGTTATATGTAGGACATTTGAATTAAAATCATTAGTGCCAATAACAAAAATAACAAAAATACTCCTATTAAATGATTGGCATGATGAAAATCTTCTCCTTGTATCTTTACAAGATATATCCAGGGCCGCTCATAATGAGGGGAAGAGCAGACATGTGTCAGTGTGTCAGAAGAACCTATCCAATAATTATTAAAATAGTGGATATGTAAGATCACCATATTGTATCAATTTATGCTATTCCTCGCTACCCATGTGTCACTACTTTGCCATTATTGTATAAATTGTGGAACTTTTTGAATAAAGGGAGGCCCACCTCGGAATTCATGACGAATGGAGGGCCGACCACCATGGCTTGTTGGGAGGCCCAGAATTTATATGTGGGCGGCCCTGGCTGTAACAAAATACAAAGTTTGGTATTTATTATTCACATATCCTTGGTTTTATATCTGGATAAGCAATCTGTAATTCTGTAAATAATAGTTACATTGTAATTATTTTGTTACTCAGAGTTATTAATTGGCCATACGATGGACTCAACTTCAATTAGTTTTTCTTGCTTGTAAAAATCAGGTTGCCCTTTTTGGTTTCATAGTTATTTCTTTTTTATGGGTGTAATTAATAAAGATAAAAGCCATTCCTCACACTGGAAACTCTGTTGCAAGTTTTCTTGCAATTTAGGATAGGAAATTACTGTTCTACAAAAGATAAAGATGCAGAAGTAGTCATAACAAATGATCAGAACGTAGTTAATTTTTATCATGAATCTCATTTGCAATTAGACATAATTTCACCAGTATTATTTTTTTTTACTCTAAAATGTTCTAACACACTGTAATTAATTTTGAAAATTGATTTCCTGAAATAATTGTGTGAATACTTTTGCAACCTATCAGTTCAATATTGTCTGCTCTTTCAATGAAAAAAAATTTAATGCTTAATTACTGCATAAACAGATAATATGACCATAATGGATTTTTATGCTTAATCTTTTGTACTCTTCTTTCAGCATCAGGGAATTCACAATTTGATCCACACTCAATAAAACAAGCTCACAAAATTGAAAAGATTGGATACAATTATGGCTGGTTCATATTTTAAAACCGAAACCAGAACAAGAATGACAAAGTTAAATATTTGTATTATAAAATGAGCAAACACAATTACCAGAAAGCTTTCCCAGGTACTTTGGAACAGCACATTAGATCTATATGGTAAATATCAGATTCTTCAATATAGAAATTATTCAAGGCAGCATGACACGAAACAGACATCATTCTTTAGTAGCAAACCAGGAAAATGAAACCAAAAAAAATACCAGCAAATGTACATCCTGACTCCCTCAGATTAGGATGCATTGTTTCCCTAGAGAAAGTGTTGCTTATAGTTTATGTACAACTCAAGACTGGCATCACTGTCAGTTTGTGATTGGGCATGGCTGTGTCTATTCCTCGTGGTAATATGACAGAATTAGGTTTGAATTCCACCTGGCTGCTAAGTCATCATTGGTGATATCGCAACACAAAAATTATATCATTGTCAGGTTGTGACAGGGTGCGGCTGCATCCATTCTCGTGGTAATCCGACAGATCCAGGTTCACATCCCACCTGGCTGCTAGTCATCTTGATGATATTACTGAAAAGCAAGCCCTAATGATTCAAGTTCTTTTCTCAGGATTCTAATATCGCTGAAGGCTATTTTAAGTTAAAAATACCATTAGGTAATAGCCACTGGAGGTTATTACTCTCTAATTCTTCAAATTCTTTATAAATATAACGAATAGGCATAGCTTGCATTATTAATTAAACCTACAAACTAAGAAACTAAACTAAGAAACACATATGTTTCCCCCTTCTCTCAGCACACTGACTGTCACACAGTTACTGCATTAAAGAAAAATTTCAGGGTGCAGTCATTGCCGATTTATACACTTTATACCATTTCCACCTGATGTTAACTTCCACACCAAGATCTGTAACAGCTATTCTGATTGGTGCATAGCATTAGTTCCTCTGTATCAGAAATTTTTTTCTCCACTTTTCTGACTCTTGACTCCTTTGGTTTTTCCAGACCATCTTTCACCTTTCTATTTGTGAGCCTCTCACTCTAACATGCTTCAGTTTCTTCTTACTCCTTGTGCTGGGATTGACTCTTCTTAGAATGTAATGTCGCTCCATCTCTGTCTTTTCTAATTGCCTCTCTTTCTAGTAGTGTCTTGTTTTTAATTCCATGTGGTCTAAAGGTTTGCTTGCTAGCTGCTATTTCACCCATTTTGCTATGTTCTAACATTTTATATTAGTTGTTTTAACTTTATAACATGTATAAATTCTGTAAAATATATACAGTTCCATATGCCCGTACTCTTCCCTCTATTTACATTATATTTTCAGCCTCTTATTTCTTTCTTTTCCCTTCTGTTGTTTTAATTTCTTCTCTTTCCTACTCCCTTACATAAATAAAACACGATTATCACTGGAATATTATCTGTGCATATTTACCACCTTAAATTACAAATGATGTCCCAATGTGCAAAATTGACTTTTCACTTTGTTAATGAATTTAATGGTATGCTTTACCATTCTTATTCTCAAGTATTGTGAACTAAAATGTTGTACACTTTTTGCTTCTCTTCTCATTTCCATTCTGGTTTCTGTTTTCAGGTTATGAACCAGCTTTAAAGGATATTTGGAACAGATTACATTACAGGAAATAAGGACAAACATTGTTTGCTGCTCCATGAATTTTGATTGGAATATCTAACACAGAAAGTTGCCGTGAACACTTTAAAAAATTAAATATTCCAGCATTACCATGTTTACACATAAAAGAACTACTAGTTCATGTTAAGAAATATATAATATGTTTGTCAACCAATGCTGAGATACACACAAATAATACTAGAAATAAAAATAATCTGCAATGTGAGCTTTCATAAAACTAATCTCTTTGAGAAAGCATTTAAACATACTGGAATTAAACTGTGTATATATATATATATATATTATATATATTTGAAAAACAAAAGCTGTATCACAAAATTCAAAAATAAAACCATAAATTCCTACTTAATAATCAGTTCTATTCATTTGACGAATTTAAGGGGCACCGAATAGATAAGATTTGAAAATATGTGAATTGCGTAATCTCTACCACTTAATAACTACTTATACTAATACATTACTTTTATGGGGTCTGTTACATGTACGAGAACTGCCACAGCAAATAAATAAACAGGAAGAAGAATTCACTACCAGCTATGGGAAAGTAACTACATTCAAGAAATCTATTTCATATTAAATTGGTAATTGTTTATAACTCATTTAGGATGTATAATGCTGTACATAATATATATTTTTCCAATAATTATCTTGTATTTCAATTGTAACTTCTTGAGAATAGTAACTTCATCTTATTACTTTATTTCCTAATTGTTTTAAACCTTTCAAACAACATAATTTCAAGCAGTATTTTGTAATTTTTCAGTTGTTTATATTTGATGAAGCCAATATTTCTGTATGAAATCTTACGGCGTATAAATTTAATTTGATTTGAAATGCTATTGAATTAATATGGTCATAGATAACATTATGTTGCAAAGTCTAACAAAATTCCAGAGGTTAAGTGAAAAAATTTCACACATAGTAATTTTAATAGATGTTATACTCTTTTCACATATCTTTTTTTCTATTTCTTATGGTTTCCTTTCTGATTTAACAGTTACACAAAATTCAATTTGGATGAAGAATACTTCACAGGCTATTTGCAGGAAATTCAACATATGTACACTTTTATCCATCATACAAAATATTTAAAACATTTTATTCAACCTTACAACCATTATTGGGAAATTGAAAAAATAACAATGTTTTCCCCAAGTAAAAGATTATCTTAAACACTATAAAATTGAATTTATTTTTTATTTATCTGACTTTTCTTTTTTTTTATTTATATTTTACATTTTCCTTCATTACTCTGAGCACATTAACTTTTATTTTTCCTAAATCCAGATATCTAAGGGAATATATATTTGCAAATGTGCCTTCCCTTTCTTTCTCCACAAATTTTCTTCAAATTCACTGAATTTAATTAACAAGTCAATTTTTGTTACATATCACTTACTTTTCTTTAAATGGAAGACATGTTTCTAAAACTTCTTTAACTTATTGAACTAAAATATAATTTTAAAACTGTATATTCATTATTATACTGTAATCCACCTTTTTTGCAGACTTCTTAAGAAAAATCTTAAACAAATAGCTGTAAGCTGAAAATGTTTAAAAATAATAAAATTGTCTCTATAATCTATGGTTTACTTTTGCAGCTTCTTCTTATTACATTATTATATATTTTATAGTAAATATATACCCCAGTATGATAATGGAAAATTGTTGAAAAATCTGAGAAATATTTATATTTGTTCTTTCCTGAGTTTATTTGCAGTTAATTTTTCATCAATGCAATGCCCCACTACCTGTTCCTTGACTGGTTTACAATAACAGAAGAGTAAACATAATGTAAATGACATAGTTAAATTATGTGTAATTAAGCATTCATAATTAATAGTAAGCTTTACAAAGTCCCAGCAATGGGAAAGAGATTTGGCAGAATTTTAACTTTCTCGTTCTTGTTCCTGGACACACTGTCTAACACTCTTCACTGTAGAAATTAACAATCTGGATGGCTCAGTTGGTTAAGCACTGGCTTTTTTTTTATAATCTCAAGGTCAAAAAACTCAAACCTGGCATTAACCAATGATTTTTAAGTGTGCTTAAAAGTGACACCCCACATAGTAGATTTATGGCTGGTTCACAACATTCAGAATGAGCTACAAAGTTGAAATAATGTATTTAAATGCAAGTATTCACAATTGACAGGAAGCATAGTCTTGACCAAGTTTTAAGTTTCTTATTCTCGTTACCAAGCATGGAATAACAGACTCATCAGGGCAGTTGTTGTGACATGAAACAGCTGCTAAAGGTAACTTTAGTCGCAATTCTTTCAAATATAACTTTGGCTAATCTGCTTTATGGCTAACCCACTGAATTGGAGACAGATAAAAAAATCTGATGTGTTTCATTCACATAACTTTCTCTAGTTGTTCCATGCACAAACTATTACAAAAAATCATTATTTTACCTACATCATGCTAATAGAGATAAGCATTATTACTTACTTCCTTGTAAGTAAAAGAGAAATAATGGACATACTATACTAAAGCAACAGTCAAATATTTTAAAAGCTGGTCACAGTGTGAGACAATTGAGGTTCAGTTCGCTTTGCATGATCCTGTTTGAGAAGAGCTAGGTAGTTCAAAATTGAAATCAATAGTAAGGAATATCTCTAAAACGATCAACTCTACAAGGAAAATGTTTGCAACAAAAATTGTGTGTTTTAATCAGATCTATATTTTTTGTAATAAGTTTTTTAGTCTATCAGAAGAATAAAGAGATCTTCAGGGGCTATTCTCAGAAAATTTAAAATATACATTTTATTATCTTTAGTATACAGCATTTTAATCAAAACTGTCAGAGGCATTTTTGAGAAAAGCAAAATTTCCAAAACTTTTTCAATGTAAGGGGTAGTTCGTGGTGGGGGAGATTTCTTTGAAAATCTTCTGGAATGCAACACAAGTATTTTTACAAAAATACCAAGTTTAGTGTTTAACAGACGCACACCCACACACACACCCCCACACCCTTTTCTAAAAATTGCTTTTTTCGGGCTCAAGGGAATTTTTGGGTGGAATACAACACCTTCTCTAGCTACCATGTACATTGTATGTACATAGATGCTAGAGAAAGTAAACAATTTGTTGGTCAGTTAAAACAAGTGAAGTTGTAAAATGCAAAATTAACCAGGAAAAGAAGAGGAACAAATACATTCTCATTTTTGTTACCGAGTTGTTGCGAACCAAAATCTTGTGTGCTGCACAGCTAACTGTTCTTGTTTTCATTTTGGTTACCATTCTTTGGTTATTGTGAACTAGCCTTTGCTAGCACGTAAATATATTCCTGCAGAATGAAATTCTGGCACACCAGTAACACATATGGTTCTAGCAAGCATCATTTACAAAATATTTAAATATTTAATGTAAAAATTACATAAAACAGCTGCTAGAGCTCTGTAATAACAAGGTGGAAAAATGAAGCTGAAAGAAATTTTAGCATAAGCGTGTGCTAACCTCTGATCCTGACAAATGTAAAACTACTGAGCATTGGTTCTTATAGCAAAAGCATTATCTCTGATTTGTTTATATGCAACTTAAAACTGACTATTGCCTAAACAAAAAATAGCAAAAACCAGCAGAAATTAACAAAGAACCACAAACAACTTTGATGTACGCCATTATTAAAGGAATGAAAGATTGGTGGGACTATAAGAGTTGGAAACAGTAATAGATGTGTATCTCGTACATGTTTATTTATCAAATTTTCACATTGGCTAACCCACATTTTGTTGATTTAATTGGAAGCAATTGAAAAAATGTCATTGGTCAGGTAAAATAAATGGAATCCACTTTTTACTATTGTTATTAATATAGTCATTGATATGCATTCCCATTCTGATTACCAGGCTATTGTGAACAAAATACGTGTGTGTCATTTTGTTTCTTCTCATTTTTATTTTGGTTTGATACTTGGATTATTGATAATCAGTATTTAATTATTAATTTCATTTTGAAATTTTACATGGTTATTCACATAAAATAAATCTGAACCTCACATTTTACTAAAAAAGAGAAATGCATGTTATTATATTTTGGTATCAAATTCACCAATATGGTATCATAATTAGCAAATGCTTTTAACATTAACTTAGATATGTAGCAATGCTTACTTGATTCATTCCTTGCTCCTTACATGCCAAAGAAAGATTATAGTCTTCATTACTATATAACTCTATAGCATAATACTCAATTTTTATTACTCTATTTTCGAGTAAGTTACAATACAATAGTGTTAAAATGGAAAGAAAAATATACACAGTAACTTACAGGATCCATTTTCTTCTTTTTCCTTGGTGGATCAGGTGTAGGTTCTTGTTCTGTTGGCTCTTCATCTTGCCCTCTGCTAGCAACAGATGATGTACGTCGACGTTTGCTCATTGCAGAACACCACTCACTGTAATAATAGTTACAATTTGTAGAAATACCAAAATAAACAATTTGGAAATGGTATCCAATTTTTTAATTTTTCTGTAACAGCAATCCTCTCCACCCAATTAGGCAATATTTTCAATAAGATACATGTCATGGCAGATGCTGTTAATGTGCAATGTCAGGTACCAACTGTTGAGCAGAAAAACCATTGCAGTTTTAGGAAATACAGAAACAGTTGGTACAGTTGCAAAATGTAATACATTGTGGCAATTCCTGAAAGTGTGAAATAGTAAATGAATTCAAGTAAGCCATGAGAAACACAAAGGAAATATATGTAGTACAAGTGTAGTATAGAGCAGAGCTATTTCGCTCATTTCGAGTTTGGACCAAAATTAGGCACTGAAGGAAATACAAATGATGTAATATTAAAAGCCCAACTTGTTTTATGATTGTTATACTGTATTTTGATAATAATTAAATCAACTTTTCACAGAAACAATCCACAGAAAAACATTGAATTCAGACATGTATAAAGAAGAAACTCAGAAAACAGCTGGGCTTTTCCACTCACTGAAAGGGTTATTTCATGCAAAGTTTCTTCTGATAAAAATCACAGACACTTGCCACAGGTGAACATTTTTTTTTCTTCCAGCACCAGCACGCACATCTGACATTTAATTCAGTTGCCTTTTAACATGGACTTAGATGATAAGTATCTTAGGTTGCAATATCCACAAGGAATACTCTCTTCTTCATACTTTCTTTCATTCATGATGAATATCCTCTTCATCACTTTGGGATTCAGTAATTTTTATCTCTTTGCCAATTGTATGGTTCCTTTCTCCATTTTCAACCTACGTTTAGCCAAAGCTTCATTTTAATTTTCATCCGAGGTGAGACGTATTCTTGCTGATCCCTTTCGGATTTTCTAATTTGCTATGATGTGCCGCTAATCCAAAACCAGCTAAATATTTAAGCCTTTCAGACAGAATTTTCTCCTCATTTTCCTCAAAATGACAGGACACCAAAAGCTGGAAATGTAGCTTTGTCTCTTAATGTATTTCTTGTTTTTACTACATTTACGCGACCTTTTAAGTCTGGAAACAGGCACATTCAAAATACCTGCTGGTCCTTTTAGGCCGAGGTTTCCTTGAAAAACACTAGAGACAGCGTGATACATGTCTTTGTCTTTCCATTTTTTACCTGGACCTTTGTTATTATAAGTTTGAACCATCTGAAACATATAAATATACAGACTTTTCTCGTAACATGAAAAAATGTGAACAATTGCAATACAGAAAAAAATCTGATGTGTTCCATTCACATGGCTTTCCCTATATCTCTACAACAAATAATTGTTAAAAAGCCATATACTTCTATTTACTTAATACTATTTGAGAAAAAATCAGCAGAAATAGTTGTATTACTTGCTTCCTTGTCAGTAGAAGCGAAATAAGGGAGTACTATTGGTTAAAGTGATAGTCAAAAGTTGGTTGCTATGTGACTGAAGTTCCTTTGTTTGTATGGACAGGAATTGTTAAATTCCTGTACAAGAAAAGTATGTTTTGTAAAAGTTGAAACCAAAAACAAGAAGCATCTCAAAAATGATCAACCCCACGAAAAAAAGTATATAAGATAAATTGTGTGTTTTAAGGTGCTCTACATTTTTTGTGTTGTAAGTTTTTGTCCATCTCTTATGGTTTAGCAGTTATGCAAAATTCCATAAAATTCATCCTGAATAAAGTAGTCTTCAGAGGCTATTCCCAGAAAATTCAAAATATATATTTTATTTTTCAGGTAATTGTCTTTAATACACAAAATTTTAATCAAAATCATTAAAGCCATTTTGGAGAAAATCAAAATTTTCAAAAAAAGTTACATGTAAAGGGTAGTTTGGGGTAGGGGGATTTTTCTCAAAATCTGTGTGTTGCATTCCTGGAACTTAAATACCAACTTTTGTATTTTACTAACTTTTCGTTTTTGAGTTATCGTATGCGCACCCCACCCACACACACACAGACCTTTTTCTGAAAATGCTTTTTTGTATACAGGGGACCTTAAAACATATATTTCCAGTTAAATCTCGGTATCAAATTTTTGGGTGGAGTGCAATACCTTCTCTATACACTATGTTCATAGTATATATAGAGAAAGTAAAAATAAGTGAGTGCAGCAACCACCAAACTACTGAGTGGAATAGCCCCAAATGCACTGTTTTAAAACTAAGCATCTTAAAAGCAGAAGGAGGTCCTGCCCTCTAGCAGGACGAGCGATAACCTCTCCTCTGAAACACACAAGTTTCCATTATAAGAAACTAGTATTGCTCTATGCTCTATCCCTCATGTTCATGAGAAGAAATATTTATCTTTGCTAAAAATGTACTGTTTTTTTTACCTTCAACTGCTTTTGTTCTTAACAATCCAAAACTAGTACAGTAACCACTAAATTATTCTGCAGTTGCTTCTTCACTAACTCACAGCAGTATGGCAAGCACAAACAAGATGTCCACTGCACTCAATACATGTGCAGTAACAAAATTTGTTAATTTGAGCGGAATAGCCCCATGAGCGAAATAGCCCAGCTCTACTCTAAAATCATTGTGAAACAGTAAACAAATATAATACAATTATATAATAATAGACATAAAGCACGAAACAGAAAGGAAATGTAGCACAAGTAAAAATAATCACTACAAAGTAAAAAAACATAACATACATAGTAATACACTACATAAAGGATGAAACAGAAAGTAAATGTTGCTAGCTCTGGAGCAAGCCTTTCTAAGTCCTAATTTTAGTTAAGCACTGCACCATTATCTTAAATTTCTTAGTCCGCAACGATGCATAGGTTGTCCATGGTTAATGCTAACAAATTCTCACAACAGTAAATATTTAGAATTGAATAAATTGTGCCATAACAGATAACCACAAGTAATTCAATAACTTTTACTCATTTAAAAGGCATAATGATCCACATTAGAAGTTTTTATTTCTACAACCTAGCCTATCTGGCATTTTGTGGTGCCTACATATGTAATATCATCTCTGCGGCATTACCACCCTTTGTATATCAATTCAGTAAAAATAAACATTTCACTGCAAATTATACTAACAAATGCACTTCTGCAAATAAAAAGGAATAACAAAAGTAAGCTTATCATTGCACAGTTAATGAGAACATAAGAAGAGGAACAAATAACATGGCACCAAGAACAGACAGGAAGATTCACATATTATGCAGACAGTGGCACAGTCAGCCAAAATATGACCAGAAGTATTTAATAAGTGCATGAACACGATACAAATACCAGAAGCTGGATGAAAAGCATCTCTCAAAGTGGAGCAACTTATGAATAACAGCGCAAAAATGACTAGAATATTCACATCAAAAGTAAACTTATTAATGGATCCACACCTCCATCTGGGTTTAGAAAAAGAGAAATGACTATATGGTTGTTGAAAATTCCACGACTAGCGTAAAAAGCTAAGTATGTATTGATGTGATTTATCATAGGTTATATGAAATCAAAAATAGAGAGCAGACTTTAAAGAAAAAAAAGGAAATTGTGCGTATTTGTTGACTACTCCAAAGCATTTCACCTTATTCATACAGTTACTGATCAAGAAATTAGAAAGTCTGATAGGACAATCGACAACACTCAAGTTACTGATATCAAACATATTAGTAGTATTAGGGAAGTTCAATTGTATCGAGCAAACAAATGGAGTTTTGTAAGAAGTCAAGTACTTTTTAACACTTTCACTCCAGATGCATGGGATAAAATCAGTGAAGAAACAGGTGCGAAAATTTATGTAAGATGCTCATGACATGGCTATAGTGTCAGAGAACAGAGATACCTGAGATAGCACTCTATTGTTTTTCTCTCTCGCTTTAATGTTTTACACCCTGCTTTTCAAAAGTAATTTATCCTTTCTCTTCCAAGACAATAAATATTAAACAAAATTGTACCAGCAATGCATATATCACTGCATCAAACAAAACAATTATGTTCATACTTTCATATGAAACCTCAGGTTATAACGATGCTGCTACTTACAGTTCGACTGCACTATTGATAATTTTGGCTGTTGGTGTTACACTATTTACACTGTACCAAGAAGTTCCCACCCCACTGCACGATTTGAGTGACAGAGACATTCTCCTGAGTAAATGATAGTACCTAAGGATATTGATACAAACTACAGGAAAGAATTTCACCATATATTTAACAAAATGAATAGCCAAAGCATGAACAAAATAAGGCAATTAGGAGACTAAAGGAAAAAATAGAAAAGACTTTAATGAAAGTATTTCAGTTAAATTTCATGCCAGCACTAACAATTGGACTATAATTAGTATGGGAATACATCTCAAAAGGAGGAAATAGAAAAGATTTAAGCAACTTCTTAAAGAGAATACTTGGGGTTTCAAAATACATTAGATCCAGATTGGCTATGAGCTGACAGGAGCAAGTTTCTTTATTGAAGGTGTATGACACATTCGAGCACTGACAGCCAACAACAGTTAGAAACAAGCAATTGGTAAATTGGAATAGAAAACAGGAATACATATGGAAGGGTATTTTTACCATACAGAGGAAAAAATTGGAAAAATAATCACTACCAACCATAGCACAAGGTAACAAGAATGGCAATGCATGGATTCCATTTGAGTGTGTAACCAAAATAAAACTGCAAAGCTCCGAGTGTGTATGTATGCTGTGCAATAATACATGTGAAAGATACCATATACTGAATTGCAAGAGGACCTCTACAGTGGAAATGATACAGAAGATAACGGACGTTCTTTGATACCTATACTTGCGAGCTGAAGCAGTTTGATATTTCCTCCAGATGTGCTTAATAGCTGCTGCCGTTGTCATTCACAACCACAAATGATTAACAAATACCACCATACGTATGTGTTAGGGTCCCAAGCTGCAAAGCCCAATGTTAAGGGCCTTCTGAACGTCTAAGCCACAGTGATCCCTGAGGTTTTTCACAATGTTTTTTCGTATGCTTTCTACGGAACTATAGGTATACAAACGCCCAAATAATATACATGCACGAATTTTTCGCATTATAATACAGGGAGTATCAAAGCCTGTGTTGCATTTCTCTTTCTTAAAATCATCAATTTTAAGAGATAACAAAATTAGATAGTTTCAATTAATCAAAAATTAGATTGAATCATGATACAAGCTGAAAAAAACCAAAAAGAAATCGTTTTGCTTAGAACACCTGGTTTGGACTTCCCTACCTTGGTTTAATTAATCTTAACTGTACAAGTTATTGTCGTTTAAACTGTGATTTACTTAGGCTGAATGTGTGGCAGTCTTTAATCCTGTATAAAACTTACAATGTCTTTAATAAGATGAATATTACTGGAAAACCAAATCCTGTCACTGCAATCTTCTACTACTCCATTTTATTTACAAGTTACGTGCCAGGTAAACAACATTTCTCTCCAGATTGCAGATGGCTTTAATATAGAAAATGTCAATATTTACGATATTTATCAGGTGTAAAAATGTGATAATGTATCAGTTGTGAATCGTTGATGGAATCTAAAACAAATAAGTACAGAAGCAAAAACTAGATATGTGAAAACAGTCATAATCTGTGTTTCAATTTTAACATCATCATGTTGGCAACCCTGTTAAATATAAAATGAAATGAGAAAAGCGATAAAAGGATATTTTTTAACTTTGTATTATTTATATTTGAAAAGTAATGAGTGCATCAGAGTTTTATGTCAAAAAGTTGTTAGTAAATGGAGTATTTGCAGTAAATAAATTAAAGAACTATACATGCATGGAAGTACTGGATATTATTAAAGACGTTTTATTGAAAGGTTATGATCTAACCACATTCTAAATAAGTATTGACTTATTATTTATATAATCGTCAACAAGAATTAATGTGGTTTAGAGCTATAATTTAAGCTAAATTGCTTATTTTCTCAGTGAAGTAAAATATTAAGTATTTTTTAATAGAAAATGAGTATGGATGGCATGAAACTCTTTGAGGTTAACTGGGCGATACCTAATAACTTTTTCGTTTTTAATATGTACATATTTTTGTTGTAAAAACTACTTAAATGTTTATTTTGTGCGTTATCTGTCATTTTTCTGTGTATAATTACTTAAAACTTTTTTTTTAAATAATCCTAAATTGTAGGAGTCAAGCCCCATTTAATACCAAAAAATCTCAAACTTGGTCATGGAGGCACTCTTGACGAAACTGCAACAGGAGTGCTAGGTAATCTGCATTTTAATTACAGTGGAATGCAATATTATTTCTCCTTAAATTCTGAAGTCTTTCAACAATTTCATTCAATTTTGTTTCAGCAGTGGGATTGAATCATGGTTGCAAAATGGTCCAGAAATTCATAGAGGGTGACAAATCATATATAGTAACAGGCAAGCTTGGAATCAGTACAGATACATACAATGAAACTGGTAGAATTACAAAAGAAGTTCATTACGGTAAGGTTCTTAGGATTCTGTAAACCTTTAAAGTTCCTATGTGACATTTTTGCTAGTACTTGTATGATATATCATTGATCTTCTGTTGTTTTAAAAGAGACGAATAATAGATTGTAATATTAATATACCTCTCCCAAACCATTTCTATTTAATTAATTCCACTCTCCATTCATTCATCCCTTTGCATTCAAACATTATGTGCAGTTCATTCTCTTCCTCCCCACAAATTGGATATAGTCCCTGTCTCACTCCTCCTCTCAAAACTTTCAGCTTCCATATCCTCATTTGGAACCATGCCACTCCCAATCTTTTATATCTATTGCAAACTTTAAAATATTCCTCCTTTCTTACATTTTTCTTCACCTTGTTATACCATTGCAAGAGTTTTTTTTCTCTCATCTCTGCCTATCCATATCCTCCAATCTGTCTCTTGCTTCTCTACAAACCCTCCCCTAATAGGATAATCCATTCTACACCACACATCTTTTAAACCATTCTTGTTCAACTGCTCTTTAATCTTACCCAACCACATATTATTTTCCACTCTATTCCATTGAAATCTTAAACATACTTTCAGAATATCTGATTCTGGCAGTTGCTGAATGCGAAGTACTCAAGTACCCTTTTCATTATCTGACTTCTAACACTAACCCTCCCTAATTCTGCCATTGCCTCTGCATTAACTTTACACTGTGACACTCCTAAAATTAGCTTGCAAAATGTTATTACTAAATACAATCTTTCCCATCCTTCCTCGATTCCCCAAATTTCTGCTCCATGTACCCACTTGGACTCAACCAATGCACAATATATTATTTCAAATTACTCTACACTCATTGTTGGTGATATATGCAAACATTTTCTTACTACACTTATAGCCAATCTCCCCTTTGTCATAGCACTACTTATCTGCCTGTCCTGCCTTCCTCTACTAGATAAATTCACTCCTAAATATAACAATTCCCTAACAATATGTATTTTTCCACCTTCACTAACCTCTTTTTAGTTTCTCTATACTCACTATGTACATAATGTATAGAGAAGGTATTGCACTCCACCAAAAAATTTGATACCGATATTTCACCGGAAATATATGTTTTAGGGTCCCCTGTATCCAAAAACAGTGTTTTCAGAAAAAGGTCCTTGTGTGTGTGTCTGTGAACATGATAACTCAAAAACGAAAAATTGGTAATTTACCAAACTTGGTATTTAAGTTTAGTATCTTCCAGGGATGCGGCACAAACATTTTGAGAAAAATCCCCGCATCCCAAACTACCCTTTACATGGAGCTTTTTTCGAAAAGTTTGATTTTCTAAAAAATTACTCTAACGATTTTGATTAAAATATCATATATTAAAGTTATTTACCGGACAAATAAAATGTATATTTTGAATTTTCTGGGAATAGCCTGTGAAGACTACTTTATTCTGGATGAATTTTTCATAACTACTAAACCGTAAGAGATAGACAAAAACTTAACAGACAAAAAATGTAGAGCACGTTAAAACACACAATTCATGTTATATATATTTTTTTCGTGGAGTTGATCGTTTTTGAGATATTCCTTTTTCTTGGTTTCAGCTTTGAAAAACTTATACTTTTCTCATACAGGAATTTGTCAACTCCTGTCCACACAAACAAAGGAACATCAGTCACATAGCAACCAGCTTTTGGCTTTCACTTTAACCTATGGTACTCCCTTATTTCGCTTCTACTTACAATAAAGCAAGAAATAAGACTATTTCTGCTACTTTTTCTCGATTAGCATGAAATAAATAAAGGATAGCTTATTTACGGAGATATAGAGAAAGTCATGTGAATGGAACACATCAGATTTTTACTTTCTCTATACACACTATGTACATAGTGAATAGAGAAAGTATTGCACTCCACCAAAAAATTTGATACCGAGATTTCACCGGAAATATATGTTTTAGGGTCCCCTGTATCCAAAAAAAGTATTTTCAGAAACAGGTCCGTGTGTGTGTGTGTGTGTGTGTGTCCGTGTGTCTGTGAACACAATAACTCAAAAACGAAAAGTTGGTAAAGTACCAAACTTGGTATTTAAGTTTAGTATCTTCCAGGGATGCGACACGAAGATTTTGAGAAAAATCCCCCCACCCCAAACTACCCTTTACATGGAACTTTTTTCGAAAATTTTGATTTTCTAAAAAACGGCTCTAACGATTTTGATTAAAATATCATATATTAAAGTTATTTACCGGACAAATAAAATGTATATTTTGAATTTTCTGGGAATAGCCTCTGAAGACTACTTTATTCTGGATGAATTTTTCATAACTACTAAACCATTAGAGATGGGCAAATGAAGAGCACGTTAAAACACACAATTTATGTTATATACATTTTTTTCATGGAGTTGATCGGTTTTGAGATATTCCTTTTTCTTGGTTTCAGCTTTGAAAAACTTATACTTTTCTCATACAGGAATTTGTCAACTCCTGTCCATACAAACAAAGGAACATCAGTCACATAGCAACCAGCTTTTGGCTTTCACTTTAACCTATGGTACTCCCTTATTTCGCTCCTACTTAAAATAAAGCAAGAAATAAGACTATTTCTGCTAATTTTTCTCGATTAACATGAAATAAATAAAAAAAGATAAGCTTATTAACAATAATAATTTACAGAGATATAGAGAAAGTCATGTGAACAGATTTTTTTCCTTAATTTCACTCTTTCTTAAATCCCATCAATTTTAGATATTAAAGTAGCATATCTAAAAGCTGACAAAGGCCTTTGTAATCTAAACAGTCAACAACTAGAGAGTCAACCATATGCTAAGCAGTTCTGACTATGAGGAAATCACCAAAATCCCTCTAAACACTTGCACAAATTAAGTAAATAAAGAAGCTCTGATGAATAATAAAACACTGACAACTGAAAAACACAGTCTAAAATCTGCTAACCACTCCGAGACTATACTGCTTGCCAAAAGTACACAAAGATTGATAATAGCATGAGACCAATCATCAATGGCATCAACTCGCCTACTTACCACCACAAATTAATAAACTAAAGTAATTAATATTAATTAATAAACTAAAATCTTACAAGAAATTTTATGAAAAAGTATTTTAAATCATATCAGTAATGGGTTCTCAGTCAGTGAATTTAAAGTATGTAGAATGTAAATGTTTATCACTCGAGAGGTTCTAGGTTCAATTCTTGGCTGAAGTGAGGGAGGGAAGGGTACTTTCAGTTGGAATTATCCCTTATAAGTATGACTGAGGATGTGATATAGATTGTGTGTGGTCCAAAATTTAAACCTACAGCATATAAAGCAAGTACAGATTATTGCAGATAGCAACAATTTGTTGCACTGATATGACCTTAGGTGTTAAAAGTGGCTTATATATACATATGTATATAAAAATGAATTGCTGAAATGTGTGTACGCGTATCACTTCCGAACGACTGCACTAGATTGAACAATTCTTTTTTTGTTGTGCTCGTTATTGTCATGACAAGGTTTGTTTTTAAAAATAGTACAGGAAAGCAACAAGGTTTGTGTTTAAAAACAGTACAGGAAAGTTTTTAAAGTCTCATAATATGTATAATAACAATGCCAAGGGAACGCATTTCGGTTAGTAGCCACCATATGGCAGTGTTTCATGGTTATTTTTTGCTAAATGGCCGTAATACTGCTATATTTTCCCTCCCCATTCAATGTTAAGGTAACGCATCAGTTTATCGAGACAATGACACGATGTAGCAGTGAAATTTAAATACCTTTTTATGTATTAACTGTCCTTTCCTTACTCCTATTGTTCAAAATAAAAAAGCAAAGAAGCTTTCCTGGCAACGAACACCTAGAGTAATATTTATTTGCCGCTAGATCACCGTAGTAGTGTTTTCCTCCTCATTCAATGTTAAGGTAATGCACCAGTGTATCGAGACAATAATGCAATGTAGCAGTGAAGTCTAAATGCCTTTTTATGTATTAACTGTCCTTTCCTTACTCCTATTGTTTAAAATAAAGAAACAAAGAAGCTTTCCTGGTGATGAACTTCTAGAGTAAGTACTTATTTATTTGCCATAGTACTGCTCAGTTTTTCCTCCCCTTTCAATGTTAAAGTAACGCACCAGTTTATCCAGACAATGATGTAATGCAGCAGTGAAATTCAAATGTTTTATGCATTAACTGTTCTTTTCTTTCTGCTATCCTTTAAAATAAAGAAGCTTTCCTGGCTACGTACACCTAGAGTAAATACTTATTTATTTGCTGCTAGATGGCCGTAGTACTGCTCAATTTTTTTTTGCCCATTCAATGCTAAGGGAATGCACCTGATTATGGAGTCAATGACACAAGATAACAGTTAAAATCAAATTTATTTCTTATGTACTAACAATCTTTTCCTTGATCACATTGTTTAAATAAAGAAATAAGTTTTTTTTTTTTTTTTTAATTCTTTAAAATGAACAAGTTATACACTATGCACATAACCAATATTTCTTCTTGGAATCTTAAAATGGCAGAGAAATGACAGGACCTGGACAGTAAACCATTTTAGGTTAACTTCCTATTACAGATGTTGGTTATTTGAGGTTATGTGGTTCATGAGCTAGCTAAAGATGATTTCATCAGAACATGAAGATATCCCCATCACCATTACACTGCAATTATGGTGCTCTTAATACATTTGATCAAGAAATATTTTGTGTTAAATGGATAAATTTAATACACAAAGCTTTCATCAAATAAAAACTTATCATTTGCCCAACCAGATCTACTGGCTATGTTATTGTTAGCCTTAAAAATGGCTGTTTTGATGTAGAAGAAAATAAAGAAAGAGCTGGAAAACATTAGGAGTGAAGGAAAGAAAGGGATTCGGAAGAAGCATGAATGTTGCTTTGTGACTTTCTTCTTAATATAATTTATTACCTACTTCACCATGAAAGCACTGCCATTATTGTTACTATGCCAATGGCATCCTTGCTTACCCATGCTGTTAACTGCATATGTTATCCTTTCCACACTATACATTATGGGTGTGCTGACTTCGTCCTTTTCACTGTACCAACAATATAAGCTACATTGCGCAGATCATTGCACTTTGCAGATGCAAAGGCATTATTAGACATTGGCAATGGGAAAATTTCTGTTGATACTTCTACTGGCCTCATTTCATTTCCACCAAATTTTTGTTTCTTCACAGCGTCAAAGGAAGAATTAATATCCAAAGTGTTCCCAAATATTAGTGTAAATTACAAAAACTATGCTTGGTTGAGTGAACAATCCATTTTAGCAGCAACTATAAAAAATGTATATGATTTGAATATAAAATTTAGAGTAAGATTTTTGGAAAAATGCATTCAAGTTGGTTGATTCCATTACCAATCCAAATGAAGTCATCAATTATCCAATTGAATTCCCAAATTCATTGGATTTGCCAGGATTCTGCCACACAATTTACAGCTCAAGGTTGACTTGGTAATAATTATGCTACACAATTTCAATCAGCCAAAATTGTGCAATGGGACAAGATCCGCTGTTAAAAAAATTATGAAAAATTTGATTTAAGCTACTATAATCATAGGAAAGTTCAAAGGCGAGGATGTGCTTCCAAGAATACCACTAATGCCAACCAACTTTCCTTTTGAATGTAAGCGTGTTCAGTTTCCTGTGCGCCTTGCATTCGCAATGACAATAAATCCCAAGGTCAATCATTAGAAATGTGTGAAATATACCTTGAATTGCCATGCTTTTCACATGGGAAGTTGTACATTGCATGCTCAAGAGTCAGCAAATAATCAGCACTATTTATTTTCATTCCAGAAGGAAAACTGTACATTACAAGGCATTACAATTAAGTGTTGTCAAATTATTTAATTGTAATTTTTATTTTATTACATGGTCATATTGTAAACAAAAGATTTTGTCTCAGTTTTTTCATTAGATACAGATACACTACCATGCGGAGTCGGGGCGGGCAGCTAGTAAAAAATTAAAATAAAACCAGCAAATTTTACTGCAGTCTTGTTCAAACTTAGATTTTAGCATCAACTGTTTAGCGACATTTTGGTTTGCTGACTGGAATATGAAGGAGAAAAGAAAAAAAAAAAAAAAAGAATGATTAAAATTATCTGAATTACCTTTTTAAAAAATGCTACATGCCACAGGCATAGGTACATTTTAGCTCATAATAATAGCCTTTCCCAAACTTCCACCATGTCTTGGGAAATCTGCAAAAAGATATCTATCTAAAATAGTTGGTATATAATTACTAGGAATTGTAGTAAACTATATGGTGAGAAGTTAATCTGGCATATAGTAATATAAGTTTAATGGATAATATGATCTTAAACATGTACATATCTTAAATCCTCATTACTATCATTATTTATTAATGACACACTGTTCTACTTATCCACCAAAGTTGGATTCATTCAGGCCAGTCTTTCCATAAATGCTAGTGTAGATAGAATAACAATGGGGAAATCCTCTGTTACCATTTCTAGTCAACTTGTCCATGCGCATTTTTGAGATACATATCTATACCAAAAAGTGGTTCAGGTGTATAGTGGACATCATCGCCATAGTTCCCCAATTTCATAAATTCCCAGTTTTTTTAATTTGCTAGGATAGTTTTGTTTAACTTTTTGCATAGCTTCTGCAGGATGCTGTAGCTGTTTTTGAAGTTAAGGTGATATTATAATTCTTGAAGACCTTCTGAAATTTGCTGTGTACCCAAAGATAATAGGTGAATCTTCTGAACTGAGGTTGATCACAGTGGTCCTGTAGGGTGGTTGTGTGTGTTTTGCGATTTTGTGCATTAGTTCGGGTTTTTTTGTATTTGTGTATTCTCTTGTCTATTGCACGTTTATGGAAGCCATTGTTGGTAGCTAATTGGAGTATCTGTTGGTATTCACTATTTTCCATAGGAATGTGTACTAATGTATACTGTATATTGTGTGTTACACTATTCAGGACTGCATATTTGTGTGCTGTGGGATTGTAGCTGTCATACTTTATGTAGTATTTGTGGGTTTTCTATGTATTCCAATGTTAGGTTTTGATTTTTGTTCTGATAATTTGGATGTCCTGTTCGGTTTCTAATTGGTTTGTTTTGCATGTTAAGGAGTTTGAGTTTCTCAGGAAGTATGGCGATGATGTCCTCTACATACCTGTACTACTTTTTGTATAGATATGGGAATGTTTCAGTGATATGTATCTCAAAATTGCTCATGAGCAATTCTGCTAGAAATGGTGATAGAGGATTCCCATTCTTTTAACTACATTATCATTTAGCCTGAATGAATCCAATTTTGGCAAATGTGTAGAACAGTGTGTTTGTAATAAGTGATTAGGATTGCAGAGAAATGACATACATATACACAACAGGATTTATCTTGTGTTACTGACAAGGTCAATGTTATGCCACGTACTGTCAGTGAAGCATGCCGAATGAGGTGGAAGCGTGAAATTAAGTGCCAATATGCCTTATTGACATCAAAATGTGCAATATCAGCAACTAATGTAACAATATGCATAATTAATGTCAAAATGTTCAGCAGCATGTAATAAGTTTGAGCAGGACAGTATCATCTGTGTCTTGAAAGCAGGTTTTTCATACCATGACATTTCAGCTCATGTAGCAGATTCTGCTATAACAGTATACATGTATTGAAGCAGTGGATAGAAATGGTTGTATGTACAAGAAGCTGGAATGACCACTATCTTACAGCTTCATCCACAGTCTTAATGTTGCTAAAGATTTGAACCAGTCTGCATCAACAGTTTGATGCTGTCTACTGTAGATTTAGCTGGTTGACACATACCATTATGTAGGTTTCCATTATCCAGAAACCACAAACGCCTCCAACTGCAATGGGTATGTGCTGGGTGCATAGACATGTCTATATGTAATATTATCAGATGAGTCCCGCCTCATCTACAGCCATTGAAGCTATCGTGGTAAGTGCAGTCCGGCAGCTTGCATGATTAAGGTAATGCATCTGTGAAATTTGGAAATTCCACAAAATGTAATATATTTATCAAAATTCCATTCTGCATGGTTATTTAAATAATATTTTTTACTGTCTAAATTCACTATTCTTGTAAAAATGAGCAATGTGATGCCGTTTTAAGCATATTGTCATAAAAAAAATCCAGTTTTATAATAAATGAATTTACAAATATATTTCATATTATAATTCTTTTATATTAGCTGTAATTGGTATAGAAAATTATTTATTTTAATGCTCTCCAAAATTCTTGATTTTTGAAAATATAATTTATTTATCAAAATTGAAGCAATATGACTATATTCTTTTGAAATAAATGAGGGAACATTGTATCAAACATTAAAAGTATGGAAAAGTGTTGGAAAAACGTTTGCAAGAAAATAGGGTTTAAACTTTAGAGTACCTATTAATAAGCAATATACATTCACATCTATAGTTTCAGTTAATTGGTAGTTAAAGCTGGCCAAGTGGAAAACAACATATTTTCTTAAAGTTTATGATTTATATTATTCTATTATGAAAAGCAATTTGAATTTTTCACAATTTTTGTCAAATTTCACAGATGCATCCCCTTAAGCAGCAGAGGACAAACACCAAGTGTGATGGTTTGGGGGAGGAGACATGGGATACAACAGCCAATCTAACCTCCAACGTATGAAGGTTAATCTGAACAGAGATAAGTACACAAGAAAGGTTTAGTAGCCTAAATTACTTCCACTCCCTTCAGGCAACTCCACATGCCAATATTGCAAACATTTTTCGAAGAATAACAGGTACCATTGCTTCCCTGCCCTTCACATTCACTTGCCATTTGCCCATTTCTGAATATGGTTTGTCAGCAACTTATTCATCACAGATCTATAGTATTGAGTCTTGATGAGTTTTGCATTTGCATACAAACTGCATGAAGGGAGATTCCCCAGTAACACATCTAGAACTTCTTTGATTCCATGACAGAGCATTTAGTGGCATGCAGACTATGCAAAAATACTGAACACTCAAACTTAAATGCTATATACAGTTCTGTAAAATTTATCATTTCTGTATTGCCATGTAACATAATCCATGATATAGAGTCAATTTCAATATATTTCTTTTTGTTGCAATTATAAATGTTACACATTTCATGTAAATAGATTTTTAAAAAAGTGATAATGTGAATGACTTTGAAATGCCATGCTCCTTACATACCACTAGAAAATATGAATAGTGGTTTATGACACATAGCAAAGAATATTTTAAATGTTTAATGCTATAAAGAAGTGATTTGACATGAAATAGTTTACCCATTATACAAAAGCATTGAGAATGAAAAGGATTTCACAGGCTAGCAGTAAAGCCATCATTTGTTTTTTCTTGTGGTCGTGCAATAAATGGAGTTTCAAAGGTATCGCATGATAATAAGTATTACTAAAGCAGACAGTATTCCTCTTGTACTTGTAATGAAATTTGTAATAGAACCATTTCTGTAAATATTTATCTCAATTATTAACACAAAGCAGATAGGAAAATAAGCTTTTGCAGGAGAATGAATAGAGAAAGTGCAAAGCAGATCCTGCAGTACTGGCAGTATGCATAACCCATTGAATCATTTTCCTTGCACAGTGATATGAAGTTTAATTTAAAAAGTAATTTTGATTACATTTTGCATTCTGCAAAAGCAGGTGAGCTTCCAAATTGCTTAAAATAAAAATGCTATAGCATTAGCATAATGTAATCTTTTCATTTTCTTTTTCTATGGGGCATAGCTTCAAAATAGCTCATACCATAACCTTAACCAACCACTGAATTTTTTTCTGACTAAAGTATGCCATTAGTATATATGTTTATTATGCTGAATTGCAGATCATGTAACTCAACAAATGCTAGAAGCATCATTAACTATTTTCCATGGAGAAATCTTCCAGACTCCTCCAAAATACTCAGCACTTAAGATGTGTGGCAGACGTCTCTCAGACTTAACCAGGTAATGTGGAATGTCAAATAGATAAGAAATTGTACTTTTGTTAATACAGTGGACTCCCAATTATCCAAGTTAATTGGGGGTGAAGCCATTTTGGATATAGAAAAGCTTGGATGATATGGAGATAATGTGCTTATAGGTTGTAAATGATGAAAAATTGCTGTTAATTTGTAGATAATCAGCTTTGGTTGCTTTCGTTCCTGAGAATGTGATATTTTCAGGGTCATCCTCTTCAGGATTGATGACCATATCAACAATAATTGTCATCAGTCAGTTTCATAAGATCAACTTATGTCAAGGTACTTTCTGCCCTCTTTATAAAACCAGGAGCATCGTCACTCCAACAATTTTATTGAAGGGACCTCATCCCCCAAATTTCAAACATAGTCATAAAACAAAGAAAGATTGTTTTAAATAGACTGGAATGGCAAAGGATTATCTTTACTTGAAATACAGAAATCAGCAGTTTAGTTAACATTTAACCAAAATCAGAGTATACAAACATTGTCCCCTATTGCAGAAAAATATATTCTAACTTTAATATCTGCCATCAGTTTTCAAAGTATGTTGTGATGCAAAATGCAAATCATTTTGTATGTCATGACTCATGAGAAATACAGGAATCGCATTGCATCTATTTTTCAAGTTTGTGACAACCTTTACACGTAATTAAATTAAGCATTTAAATTGCTTTTTATCATTTGTGTGGACACATTGTAGTTTCACATTGCCACCTAAATGCTGTTGCTATCATCCATTGCCTCCATGAAGAAGCCATGAAGTTTTATTTTCATTCAGTGGTAGAGGAGTTTATAAGTGGAAATGAGTGAATTGAATGTTTATTGCATATGGCACCAAGACAGAGAACACTGATGATACATGAAATGAGTTGCATTTGCCAGTTATGAGAACTGAAGAAAACTTTAAAAAAGAAATCTCAATCAGAGAAGATGGAGCTGGTTGAATTTTAACTGCTAACCTGCCATTCATGAGTCCGTTTTAACAACTTCGGCCACCCGTTTCAGTAGGAATTAACTGAGAAATACTTGCTGGAAAACATTAAGATGATAATCAACAGAACCAGTATTATTTTTCTTAAAACATTAATCAACCATTTATTTAATTTTCAGTTAGTTGAAAACGTTTATATTATAATTTTTAATTGCACTAAATATTGGATTAATAATCATGTTTATTGCACAATCATGCCCCCCATCCCAAATGTAGAACAAATTGGTGCTTATCATTTATTTAGGACATCTTTATTTTTTGTTGGAGTTTCAATTAGTACCTTATCAACTAGCTGTAGTATCATTACATTTTATTGACACATGCCATCTAGGCCTGAATCAATACAAAAAATGTATTCAGTTTCCAACAACTCTCTCAAATAATTGGAGTGTACTGTATTAAAAAGCAGCACTTACTGAAGCTAATTCACTACTTCCAGGTCGGGGATTTCAATTATTGTTCCGCCACGTCCAGTCACCTGTCATTCTTTGAAATGCATTGAGTTCAACCCACCTTTCTTCACCCTAGAGATTTGTTGTGGCAGTGGCTTTTATGTGCGGAGTTTAGTGCATGATTTAGGAGAGGGTAAGTAACTAGTATTCTGCATGCTTTATTAAATTTGACTTAAAATTTCAATAGAATTTCACCAGAAAGGTGACCACTAATCTTATCAGAAAGGTGACCACTAATCTTATTTGTTGTGCGAAACAAAAAGTTGAGTAATCACCAAATATAATTAAAGTTTAGAAGAATTTGGTATCAGTTCTCCAAATTATACTTGTACATTTTGTAGTCAGTAGTCATGATCACATGTGGATGGGATGAAATTAGTGTGGTTCTTTTAAAACATCGTAAATATGTACTAGCTAATCCACTTGAATATCTAATAAATTACTGTATAGCAAATGGTACATTTCTAGTGTTTGAAGCAAAGCCTAGTATGACATTGTATAAAAAAGGGAACAAAAATTACATAAATATCAATATAATTAATAATCATAACAATTCTTCACTTATCTTTTGGAATAATCCAAGGTCTAGCTTTGCAATAAAATGGTCTATTGCATTGTCAGCTCAGTTTCTTTTTGATCTTGTTTATTTACATTGTTATTATCAACAAACTTCTGGTTTAGCAATGGGTAATCCAATTTCACTTTTCTTGCTGATCTTTTCATGAGCTATTTTGAAATATAGGTCACTAAAGCATTCCCTCTAATTTTTAAAACTTGGTATAGATATGTAAATGATATATTTGCTATTGTTCCTGATAAACATGTAAATGATGCTTTAAAACTTTTAAATTTACAAGATAAGGCTATAAAATTCACATTAAAAACTGAAAGTGATAGCTAATATCCTTTCCTGGATTTAAAAATAACAAAAAATGGCATTAATATTTGGAATATACAGAAAATAAACTCACACTGATAATTATATAAAAATTAATGGCCTTAACCCTCTTTCACATAAATTTGTTGTTTTTAATCATTTAATTTATAGGTTAATTAATTTACCCCTTAATAAAATGAATTCTATAAAGAATATAAACACATTAACAACACTGCTTTAATTAATGGTTTTAATACTGATTTTATAAATAAAGAAATTAAGAAGTTTAAATATCAAAAAGCTATAAATTTCTAAGCTTAAGAAAATTAAAGATAATTAATTACCTTTTAAAAAAATGTACTTATCACCCTTGGGCAAATAAAAATTTACAAATATTTTCAAAGAGCATGGTATAATATTGGTTCCTCAAAATAAATAAAGTATAAAAATGTGTTAGGCTTTTCCAAAAAGGATGAAATTTAAAAAATAAATAATCTGGCATTTATCAACTAAATTTTTTTAATTGTGACCTTGTTTATATTGGTAACATTAAACATCATTTAGAAACCAAAGTAAAAGAACACTTTAGTAATATTAAATACAAACAAATTGATAAATCAGCTGTGGCAGAAGATTTTTGGAACTTTAATCATGAAATAAATCTAGATGTTAAATTATAAAACACTTAAATGAACCCATAGATTTAATGGTTTGAAAGAACATATTTATATTAAAGTATGGTTGGTTGGTATCTAATGTTGAGCAGTTGGCAGTGAAGCCATTCGTTCTCTTGCATTCCAGTATTTTGATGTCATATTACCATGTTGACTAAAGGCTGGACAGCGCAGTAGATTATTTTTATTCAACTTTTTGTTACTGTTTAAAATTATGCACCATAAATGGCGGTTACATCACCTAAGAAAAGAAAGGTATGGACAGGAAAGAAAATGAAATAATCCCCTTGGCCTCGAATACTCTAATACCATCAGGGTCGAAGAAAACAAGAGTTGAGTCTTGCAAGATTGAATAGGAAAGATAAAAGAGAGAATCTGATATGTGTAAAGGAAGAAATATCAGTCCAGGTCAATAATTCACCAAGCTGACCAGTGCTTATTGGTGAGCAGCCCTTCCTTTAGTTCATCACATAATTTTGTTTAAATCGGTTCCTAAGTCTTCAAATTATAGAAGCAATTAAAGTCTCTCTTTTCTATTATAACAAAATTGATATGTTATTACTAACAGCTGCACCACATGAAGGTGAGGCATCAAACATTAGGCTTTTGTCCAGGTCTGTTCCTTTAAGCCTTCAGTTAATTATTAAAGGAATTAAAGGGTCTCCCTCTTAGAAACAAAAGTCTTCTGCAGCCTTATATTAAAGTATAAAAATCATGCAATGAATTTTGATATACCACCATTGACTCTCACCAAATTTGTTTTGGTTCCAGTCGTTAGCAATGACTTAGTACACAATCCACCCAATAACAATAACCATAACAATGTAAATGAACAAAGTCAAGGAAAAAAAAAAAAAAAAAAACAGAGATCAAAAAGAAACTGAGCTGACAATGCACTAAACCATTTTATTGTGAACCTACTCTTTGGATTCCGAAAGATAAGTGAAGAATTGTTACATTATTAATTATTATATTAATATTTGTGTTACTTCACTGTTACTAGCTTCTTTTTACATTTATTACATAAATAATTACAGACCCATTACTCTAACATCAGAGATTGGAAAGCTTTTCAAAAGACTCTTACTAAATCGCCTATTAGTAGAGAAGAATAATATTGTAAATTTTCAGCTTGGTTTTATTAAAGGTAGCTCAACAATTATTGCAGTTAGTGAATTTGTACATGTCTTACTGAAAGTTAGCATTTTTTTGCATTCATTTCAGAAAAAAATTAACAAAACATCAACTCTTTAACATCAGAAGTTTGTGTAATAATGAAATTACACTGAAAAAGAGTTTGTAATTCGCCTTAACCAAAATTCAAATTAACTGATAAGAACTAATGTATTCCTACTGGGGCCAATATTATTTTGCATTAACCAAGTGTTTGTCTTAAGTGAGTTTGCATTAGCAAAGTTAGAGAGAGAGAGAGAGAGAGAGAGAGAGAGAGAGACTCACTCACTCACTCTCTCTCTCTCTGTGTGAGAGTGAGTGAGTGTGTGTGTGATAAACAAGAATAATATAATCACTTGTATTGATTTTCAGTTCTCAAGACGTGTGCTCATGTGACAAAGTTACACAGAACCCAACATGGGATATTTACAGAGAAAGATATGCTTGACTCAAAGGACTGGACTGCAGAAAATATTCTCAAGGCAATACATGAAACCAGACAGCAGTATGGTGATAATTTAGAGCGTTTATCAACAAAGCAAACAAGAAGGAAAATAATGAGATGACTTATGTAGCCATTAACATTTTCATATAAAAATAGGAAAAGGTTGTAAATTGTTTATAATTCTGTAAACAGCATGTAAATAACTTATCGAATAAACTTGTTTTATCAAGTTAGAATTTAATGCAACTATCATGTACTAAATGATAATTTTGTTTTAATATGTTGCCGCAAATTCATATTAAGTATTACTGCCTAAACAGTCTCTTTGAGCACTATTCAGATCCAGAAATGATTGCCTAAATATAAACCTTAGTTGTTTTTTTTAAATATCCAGTTGCATATCCATATTCTATCCAGGAAAAGCTTTAAAAATTTTTACTTCTAAACTGCTCATATTTTGCATAGGTATCAGTAATATAACAACAGTAATTTTTAAGCATTGTAGTATATGAGGGTTACTGTAAATGTACGAGTTGAGTGTCTCTGTTTGCAAGCAGAAGTAAGGCACGATATAGGATAATCCTGTCATCTTGTTTGAATGTATTTTGTTGAGACTTTCAAGTGTACTAGACCTCCCTCTTAGTAGAACTATTCCTGACTACCAGTGAAATATTGGTACGTCTCACACCCAGCTAGTTCCCCACCATTAGGCTTGTGCTTTGTGAGAAGAGAAATGTGTTGTTATTCTTAACCTGTTGTTTAGAATCGCCACATATATTAGTGGTGGACTGGCGAAGAATGAGGTATCATTTGAAAAGTTCTTGGAAGAACCCAGCAGCATTTCCAAAATAGGTCCCTTCTCTCTCATTCTTCAAATCAGCTATCCTTCATGGAAACTTCTATGCAAAAACTTTGTGCAGCTATTAAGTATTTCTAATAAAGTGGACACTCTTAGGAGAGACTGCATAATCATTGGATCTCAGGTTTAAATGCAACTGGGACTGCCCAGCAGCTTGCTTCCAATTTCCTCCAAAGATGTAACAGTGGGATATCAAAGGTCTGAGTAGCAGCTTAACATTTATCCGGCAATATCCCAAGAACTTATTCAATTCTTTCCACTTTTTAAATGCTAGGATTTGAACATTCAAATTTGTGTTTGTTATTAAAGAGCTATGATCAGTTTAAGCTTATTGCCCAGTGCTATTCTAAATCCTTAAGAGTTACATTTAGTTTTTGCTGAGCAGGATAGAATGTTGAGCCTATATAGTTGCGTGATGTAAAATGTAGGCAGAAAAACTGTGAATAAAGCAAATTCATGTTTTATTTTCCTCATTTAAATCTGAGCTATGTTCTATTAACTTACAATATTTACAGTCTTTATTTTCTGTACAATTTAAAAAGCCTTAAAATAGCTTATAATGCTAGATACATTCATAAGTATTTACAAAGCTTCATAAAGCACACAAATAAATAATTTACAAGTTCTTTAATATCATTCATACTGCTCTAAAATTTCTTCTATTAGACTCAGATTTGCAGGAGCTGTAGTGAATAAACTTCCTGTAACAAACAAAATAATACAGATTAAAAACGAAGCACTATTAACAATGAAGTATTATTCATTTGGAGAGTTAGTGTGACTCATTGAAACTCCAACAAATACAAAATAATATTTGGAATATGGCCAATGATTTTATAATCTATACATATTAAAATTTTTAAGCAAAATGTTTCTGAAAATCTTAATATTTTGTGTTAAGAGAACCTACTTGTCTTATCATGCAGGAGCATTGAATTTCAAAGATCATAGGGATCCAGTTTTTAAAAATCTGACTATTCCTTCAACCTACTGTATTCTTTTTATGTCTACATAGTATAATGGAAGAATAAACAGAGAAAGTAATGGGAATCAAAAAGTTAGAAATTTCTTTCCTTGAATTCTTCTACAACTTTAACACTATTAAATATAATATTGAAGTAATTATGTTAATCTCTACCAAAATCCCAAAAAAAACAGTACATGTACGGTTAAGAGAAAAAGGAAAGACAGCTGAGAGAACAGAAACAAGGTATCTAATGCAAAAGAACTCATATGATAAAAAGTTAACAGTATACATTTCATTAAGATGTTCCAGGATTAATTTTTCATTTTTCACACAAACTTTTCCTTCTCATTGCTATGAGTAACTTGCTTTCCCCATTTCTAGCATTTGAGCCAGGAATACAAAGTAATTTCTAACCAGTCTTCAGAATACAAAGTAATTTCTAACCAGTCTTCAGTATCATTTCATAAATGATATTTTTGAGATATTAACGTCTACCTTTCTCTTTATGATTTTTTTTTTTTTTAATTGCAATCATTTTCCAGCACTACCTAAGAAGCTTCTAATTAATGAAAATATAACACCAAAGTTTAACTTTACCCTAGAAATGATATAAGATAAAAGTTTTCCATTTTTACTTTCTCTGGCATTTATTTATTGTAATTAATTACAGCCAGTAGTGCATTCTACTCAAAAATTGAATATCAAGATTTCACTGGAAATGTATGTTTTATGCTCTTCTAAAGTTTAAAAGAAAGGCAGTTTTAGAAAAAGGTGTTTGTATAGCATAACTCCAAAACAAAAAGTTGGTTAAATACTAAATTTGGTATTTAAATTTAGGATCTTCCAAAGGAGTGATACAAAAATTAAAAAACTCTTCATCCTAAACTACTACTATTTTCTTGAGAGTAGAAATCTCCTAAACAACTTTCTGATATTTAAACTTTTAATGTTTTTATAAAATCAATATTAAAACAGTCTTGGTAATGTGTTTACATTTTTTATTGTACTCAATTTCATTTAATCAACCTATAAATTAAACTATTAAAACAACAATTTCCAATGTGAATTTTATAGCTTTATCTTGTAAAAAGTTTTAAAGCATTATTTACATGTTTATCAGAAAAGATAGCAAAACGTATCGTCTACATCAAGTGGAAAATTAGACAGAATGCTTTAGTGGTGTATTTCAAAATAGCTCAAGAAAAGCTCAGCAAGAAAGGTGAAAGTGGATTTATTAATTACTAAGCCAGAAGTTTTTGATAGAATTTGTCACTAAACTGAAAAAATATTTGATCTAAACAAAGATTAGTTAATGATTAGATTTTTCTACATCAAATTTAGTTCTAAAAGTGAAGTAATAATAGGTTTGAGAAGTGTAAGTGAAGGTATACCATGCTTGCTTAACATTTTCAAATTATATTCCTGTTTCACTGTTACAAGCTTCTTTCAAATACATTTAACATGATACAAGTGTGGTTTTAAGTGCCTTACTCCATGTCTGGCAAATTTTCACTTACCTATCACTGTAGATGATTCAGTTTGAGCACTGAGAACAATTTTGCATTCTCCTTGTTTGATGATCTGAAAATCTAGACAACGAAACCGTTCATCTGTTTCATACAGTGCATTAGAATTGAAGGGGTTGAGGAATGGACGTCCAGAGAAGGGGTTTATGAAGTCTGCCCAATAACCAGCAAGTCTCAGCTTGGTACACATATCATCAGCAGCTAGCACAAACTGCAACACAAAATATTATAGAAAGATAATGCTTTGTAAGATTCTGTTCATCATCATCATCATCCCACAGGGCTTAAACTATGTTGACTAACATGGTCATTATGGCATGGGCTGTGAATGGGAGGTCTGCAATTCAAATCCTGTCAAGACCATCCTTGCTGGCTGAGGTTTCTGAAGCTTGCCTTCAGTCATAACTGGGAAATGCCTGGGGGGGGGGGGGGGGGGGGGTGTTACCTTAACTTAAACCTGCAGCATTTCTTTTACAAATTTCTTTTCCCAACAATCATACCAGTGTCACTACCTGTGCACAGTGGTCCAGAATTTAAATATGTAGAGAAAAATATGAATTTTTTCTGTCTTAAAAAAATATGAAAACTTAATATATTCTTAGTACTGCTTACCTTCCTTTTCAGTCATCCTGTGAAAAAGTAAACAAGCCAACTCCTCAAAGATAAGTACTGAAAAACATAGCTTAATGGTAATGTCAGACAGTTTATGATGGTCAAAGTGTGTGGATCGTGTGTGAGTTCATAATAAGTATTTTATTGTACTTTCAAATGAAGTCCACTTCTCAAGCTATGTACTTTCTTTTGCTACAGAATGTATTCCAAATATGTCTATGGGAAATCACAGAGCTATGAAATGTAAGGGCATTTTATTTATGGATGCTCTTTAACTGCTGCTGTTCTCAGCATCCCATTCTATTCTGGGCATGGAAGACCACCTACTTAATTTTGCTCATAGGCCTCTCTATCAGGCTTGAGGTTCTTTTATGTGCCGTAAATCTATGACATGGGACCAACAGCTTTACTTCCCTTCCGAAGGAAACCATGCTAAGGATTTTTACGCCCGAAAAAATCTGTCATCCTCCGCCGGTCACAGAGCTCGTGTATTTAACATGCATCAGTGAAAATTTTACAGAGATTATATGACAGCATAGGTCTTAAAGAAAATATGTTGACAATGGCATTTCTTAAGTTGCTGCAGTGTGTAGAAAGAAATGTTAGTTTAAAAATACTAAACAATCATTTCTTGTGAATGATTGCAAATTATTTCAAATTATTGTATTTACATTAGAAATGGTGATACACATGGAACTTTATACATTTTTATGCAAAAATAGAGGGTTGTCGGAGTCATTGTGAGTATGGTTTTAGGATTGTTCTTAAGATATTTCAAAGTCATTAAGATTCACTTTTAGATTGCATTTTGAAAAAAAAATATGGAAAAATATTTGAAAATAAAAGACCAATTTTGTCAATATTTTGGTTTGGTTGGAGAAGGAATTCAAATTTCCAGAAAAAGTATTTTAGAAAATCAAAAAGCTAACACAGTCCCCGAGGAGCCAGTTCCATTCACCTGTTATTGGTAGATATAAATGTTTTGAGAATGCTGGTATAAAAACCAAGTGAAAAATGGTAGGGCCCTAACAACTGTTTTCTGAAAAAGAGCTTGCTCTTGTAACTAAAATGCCTTTCAATTATCCCAAAAAGAGATGTAGCCTTTGTTTTAAAAAAAAAAAATGCAACCCTCAAAAGAGCTTCCAAGTATACGGAGCCTTTCCAAACACTACATCTCCCACCAAAATATTTCACAGCAGATGAGGCATTGGCATTCTTTATTAATAATAATTTGACTAATGCAAGTATGTAAATATGCATCTTGAAAACAAAACACAGGTGCTGTGACATATACCGTCCCTATAATGTACTGTTAAAAGCAAAAGAGGCTTGCTACTCCCCAAAATAAGATACTAAAGTGACAGAAATTTTGGCAGAAATCAATTTGCAAGCCCTGATCAACTACCCTCTTAGGTTAAAGTCCAGAAACATGTGCTCCAAGTGTTTTTAATTCTACTCTTGAGGAAATAAACATGACAATTAAATGAGGATGTGATGAGAATAATGGTCGGTCAGTATAAACAAATTTTTAAGGATGAAAAAGATGAACAATTTTTTGAAGATTCTATATTTCTGATTTTGCTTGAGCTCTTTAAGTGTTATAAATAATACCAAATAAAATAGTGACATTTATGTGCACAAACTGATATTATTTTATTACTCTAGCTTCACTTAATATACCAGAATTAATTGGGGCATATTTTAGAGACTGTTATCTCCATCTTCAACCTGAATTCACAGCCATGACTGTAGTTGAGACTTTTTGGCTGGCATACTGTCTGATGAGATCTTTTTCACATGGGACTTTGAAGTTTAACAATTGCATTTATTTTATAATGAATAATTTTTTCCAAATGGAGAGTTCTACTGGTTTTCTCTTTCAACTGATGATGTGTGGACCAAAATTACTCTGCAACTGCTGATTTCTCATTTTGTTTATATTTCATGTTTCTCGTGTGTTCTTTAAACCTTGTGTCTATGTCCCTTTGTCTTCCATATGTATATTTTCTTGCAACCTTCACAGCCAATTTCATAAATCCCAGGAGTTTTTCCCATTGGAATTTTGTTCATAGGTGTGTTTACCATCTGAACAATACAGAGTACAACAAAGCCCTGCAATTACTAGATAAAAATCTTCAGCAAAGAGATTGTAGAAAGGAAAATTAAAGAAATTAAAAGAGAGAGAAATTCAGGAAACCACCTTATTAAGCACCATATAAGAAATCAAAAATATAATAAAAAATCTGATGTGTTCCATTCACAATTATTGTTTAAGTTTATTCTTCTATCCATTTCAGCTAATCAAGATGACCACTAACAGAAACAGTCTTATTACTTAGTTCCTTATTAGTAGAAGGGAAATAAGGAAATACACTAGGCAAAACCAACAGTCACATGTTTTAAAATGTCGTTGATATGGGATTGATATCCGTTTGTTTGCGTAGCCAGGAGTTCCTGTATGAGAAAAGTTTAAAGTGTTTTAAAACTGAAACCAATAGCAAGGAATATCTCAAAAATGGTTCAACTTCAGCAAAAAATGTACACACATTACATCAATTGTGTGTTTTCAGGAGCTCTTTATTTTTTGTGTAGTTAGTTTTTGTCTATCTCTAACTTGTTATGCAAAATTTAAAGAAATTCATCCAGAAAATATATATATATATATTTTATTTGTCATGTAAATATCTTAAATATAAGAGATTTTAATCAAAATCATTAGCAATTTCTGAGAAAATCAACATTTTTGAAATTTTTCCTAAGTAAAGGGTAGTTGGGGGTGGAGAGATTTTCTGAAAATCTTTGTGTGGCATCCTTGAGAGATACTGAACTTAAATAGGTAGGTTAGGTATTTAATGAACCTTTAATTTCTGACACACACACAACTGCGTGAGTGGACCTTTTTTAAAACAATTTTTTTTGGATTCAGGAGTATTTCCAGTGAAATCTTGGTATCAAGATTGGGTGCTATGCAATAGCTTCTCTATACAGTATGTACATAGTTCGTGTAGAGAAAACTTTTTTACTTTCCAGAAATTTGCAAAAATATTCAAAGAACATAATATAACCCTAGTCCCAGTTAACAAACATTGCTTAAAAATATATTCAGGACCAATAAAAAGAACAAAATTCTAATGGACGAAATTCTTGGAATTTATGAAATTGGCTGTGAAGATTGCAAAAAAGTATACCTTGGGAAGACAAAAGAGAAACATGAAAATTATAACATAAAAGAAGGAACAGAGTTGATAAAATATGCAAAGAAATCTTTGGAACAGCAAATTTGGGAAAATATCATCACCAAGATACTCATGAATTTTGAATCCTACCATGGATAACATCTTTGACAAGAAGAGTGGATGGCAGCAGGGTTAAGGAGGATTGTGGGTTCAAGTCCCACTTTGGGCATAGGGCAAATGCCTGTATATGTGTGTGTAAGACAGAACACTTATTAAGAAAAACAAACAGAAAACTCAGAGGGAGAAGAGAAAAAAAAAAAAAAGGTTCTGAAACCAGCTTCCCAAATGAATGGGAAGTGGAGCAAAAAGTGTAAAAAAGGTGATTCAATTTTATCAAAGTTTAATTATGTTCATTGAGTGCCTCCTTCATATTTTGAATAACTGAAAGTTAAAAAATTGTAAATAAGGGAAGAAGACAAAGTGAATATTACTGCAAGAAAAACCTTTAAGCGAGAAAATGGGCTTGATTATATACATACCAAACCTGGGTGGTAGTGGTTCATCAAATGATGGCAACATAGCTCAACAATTTTTTGGAAACCCTGAATTGTCTGTGTCATCACAGGGATGAAAAGGAATTAATTCAATGGTTCTCTATCATTTTACATGACTAGTGACTTCCAAATTAATGTGGAAGCATTTAACACACATGCTGCAAAAACTGTGAATCTGTAGTTTTTATCTCTGCCAGCATGCATAACATTTTATTCCATAGGGTGATATCATAGTGTCAGCTAGGTTACTCATAGGCATACTTTCCAAAAAGGCACAAGAAACAATGCATAAATCTGCTCAGAAATGCTTCAGAAAAAAAACCCATGAAAGATGTACTAATTCTGCTTCTTTCAGTTTGGACCTTTTTCTAAATATGTTTTTTTTTTTTTTGGATTCAGGGGGACCCAAGACCCCTTTCTGAAAAGTGATTGGCACACTTTCAGAACAGAAGTGACTTTTTGCGCCGATACGTCACAATGGATGAAACATGGATTCACCATTACACACCCAAATTCAAGCAGCAGTCGAGGCATAGGCAAAAGCTGGTGAGGATGGTGCCAACGGTGGGAAAGATCATGGCATCAGTATTTTGGGATGCCAAAGGAATTTTGTTGATTGACTATCTCAAAAAAGGTAAAACCATTACTGAAGAATACTACTCTCAACTTCTAACCAAACTGAATCCAAGCATTTGTGAAAATAGACCTGGGTTAAAAAGGAAAAAAATTGTTTTCCTTCAGGGCAATGCACCTGCTCACAAAAGTGTTTTGGCAATGGGGTGCTTATCGTCCAATGAAGGAGCAACTGCGACTGTAAATGGGTACTTTGCAGCACTTCCAGAGGAACACTACAGAAAGGAGATAATGGCATTGGAACACCACTGGACAAAATGTATTGATATTAGAGAAGATTATGTGAAAAATAAAACTACTTTGAAAGCATGAATTGTTGTTTTTTCACTATCAGGCCGAGAACTTTTCAGGCCACCCTCGTATGAATCCTGGGTCTTAAAGTACTTATAACATTGTAAGTCACCATTGGGATTGTCATCTCAAAATAATTTGAGATCACCTTATGGTTTACCGAGAAACATGCGAGTCAGTTGAGAAATTCAATGCTATGCCAGCATGCTGCCATGGTAGCTCATTGGTAGAGCAACTGGCTAGAGACCAGGAAGTCTGCAGTTCAAATCCTGGCTATGGCATTGAATTTCAATCTGACTCTGCCTATCCAATTCCTGTCCTTTACACGGTTTCTGTGAGAAAGCTATTAAAATTATCACAGTTGTCTATATTAAATGGCTCTACTATGAATACTGGGTCTTAAAGTTCTTACAACATTGTGAGTTGCCATTGGGGTTGCCATCTCAACATAATTTGAGATCATCTTGTGGTTTACTGGAAAACATGCGAGTAGTTGAGAAATTCAAGGTTATGTCAGCATGTTGCCATGGTAACTCAGTAGTAGAGCAACCAGCTAGAGACTGGGAGATACGTTGAATTTTTCAGTCTGACCCTACCTATCCAGTACAGTATTTATTTTATTCTACACAGGAAGCAGATATCAAAAATCTGATATTTAGCTTTATTAATTAGTTTCTGGAATATTCAGTAACATTATCCACCTAATTGTATTAAAATTTGAAGAGAGAGAATTTGAAAACTAATGATTTTAAACACAAAAACATTAATAACTAAAAAACTTCAAGGGGTTTTACACATAGGTCATGTAACATAAATGTACAAAACTCTTGAGTTCCAATTTTTAAACTATATGTTAGGTTTGAAACCCATCCAACCCCTTAAATAAGGTTGAGAAAAAAAAGGGGAGTTTTTTCCACTTGGGATTGTCTTGTATACTGAGAGATACTATTATTATATTTATTAGTTCTTGGTATGCAAAATTCTTACCAATTTTGTTAGGACTTCTTTCTTAACTTCTTTATCGCCCACTGTTTCAGAGAGATCAGTGGGAGCTTTCTGTGAAAGAGTAACTACTGTTAATTCAGAGCCACCCAAATTGCTGGTTTGAAACAACTCTAGGACACCTACAATAGAAAGAAAACTTGCATTATGATTTGTCTGAGAGAAAAAATAACTGTAATTGTATTGCTATTTCATTGCACATGCAACAATCTATAATTTCAATATAGCTATGTATTAAAATTCACAATTTTAGGCATTTTAAGTTTAAATGTGTAGAATGAAGATGCTGTAAATAAAACTAGATGTGGGACTTGGATACCATTGATACTTGGCAGGGAAGTCTGTTTAATACTTTGAAATAAATTGTTGATACTTTTAAATAAGTTTTGCATTATTAAAAGTTGTTGCGTGTAAGGTTATGAAAGAAATCAAGACTTCATGTTATTCACTTGCACATGTCCTCAAAAAGTTGCAGGGCTTAGTTCTTGTTAGACCTTGTCCATGTTTTCTGTGGGTGATGAACGAATATTCCACACACCCTTATGTCTAAATTAAAATGTAGAAAACTATGGGGGATTTATGCAATAGCCTGGTTTGGTGTCTCATTCTCAGTCATATTTACCTACTCTAGTGACAAAATCTGTGAATCCAGAAGAAACAAATTAAAATTTAAGATGTGAGGTAGTACAGTGTATGGAAATATTTGTTCTTTCCTTCCATCAGTTAGTTTGTTTATATGCAAAGTAAACTCTTGACAGGAGCATATCTTAAAGGTATACTTCATGACTAGTTTCCATGAATATTTTGTTTTAGCAATGTACAAGAATGATATTGAATAAAATATGAGTAAATACAGAACTCTTTTGAAGTACACCATACTAATAGCAACATAATTAAAAAACACATTGCATTCATACACCACAAAATCTCTACTGAATAAGAAATTACAGGAAACAAAACATGAGTTTACTTCACTTATCTTTTGGAATCCTTGGATTAGTTTTGCAATAAATCTATTGCATTCTTAATATAAAAAAACAAAACAAAAAACATCAAAAACCAGACCAAAATTGAGACCAAAAGGAAATTTATGTTGAGAATGCAATAGATTTATTGCGAAACTAGTCCAAGGATTCCAAAAGATAAGTGAAGATTTGTTGTAACTATTGTTATATTAATATTTGTATTACTTCACTGTTACTAGCTTCTTTTTACATTTACGAGTTTTCTGTCACTCTCAGAACATGATACTGTAACATCTTACAATTAGTTAATTGAATTTAAATGTGGCCATATATCACAAATGTTGAACATTGTTCTGAACATCCAGTAGAAGTAACATCACTCTCTCTCCGAAATTATTGACAAAATCCAGGACATGGTTGTGAGTGATTGACGAAACAAAGTTCACAAAATAGCAGAGGCCACAGGCATATCACTACATACAGTGTTCTCAATTTTTCACCAAAAATTATGTCTGACATGATTGCCATGTTTGCTCTCAATGGAGAATAAATGCAAACATGTGACCCATTCAGAAGCTAGTTGGCACTTTTCCATCGCAATCCTGATGAGTTTCTGCATCGATGAATAACTGTGGATGATATGTGGATGCACTACTACACTCCAGAGACAAAAATAGAGTCGAAACAGTGGGTTTTTAAAGGCGAATTTGCTCCAAAGAAGGCAAAGGTGCTGAGATCTGTAGACAGGGTAATGGCCTCGGTTTTTTGGGATGCATGCAGAATCATTCCACATTGATTACTTGCAGAAAGGAAGAATGACAAATGGAAAGTATTATGCATCATTATTGCACCAGTTGAATGGAGAAATCAAGAAAAAAAGGCCTCAACTGTCAAAGAAAAAGATTCTCTTCCATCTAGACATGCAAGGGTGCACACCTGTGCAGTTTTGATGGCGAAAATTGTAGAATTACAGTTCGAATTGTTACACACCATATTCATCAGATTTGGCCCCCAATGACTTTTTTTTTTATTTCCAAACTTGAAAAAGTGGCTCAGTGGAAAATGATTCACATCTAACAAAAAGTCAACTCCCAAACAGATGCCTATTGTGAGGATCTTCCAAAATCTTACTTTTTGGAAGGCTTAAAACAGTTGGAGAAACGATGGGAAAAGTGTATCAAGCTAAAAGGAGATTATGTTGAAAAATAAAACAAGAATCTACCAAAAATAATTTGTTTTTCTGTCTTTTTCTGAATGCCCCTCGTATTACTAACAAAATGAAAAATGTTGTGAGAATATGTTATAGAGTTTTATTGCCTTAAAATATTTTTTATTAGAAGCTTTTGCTCCTATGAAATACTTATTCCATTCAGCAACCTACTTTATATACTCTCTTCACAACATTACCCTTCTTTGTGAGTTTTTCTCTGCAACTTGCTCCTAAGAAAATGTCATATTGACCACAGTATAGCAACATTTTAGTGCAGTGTCATAAGGTTCAACTACTATTAACTGCAGGAAAGTTGATTACACATTTCCACATCAATTTAAATAAATTTCCATCTTTACTTACCTCGCCTTAAAACCATTGGACAAGGGTGGATTTCACACTCCACTGTGGCATATGAAGCTTTATCATCCTGCAATGATAACAGGAAAATGCAATTAGATTCATAATGGCCAAGCAGGCCTTGATTATAGGGCATGTCAACACATGCAAAATTACATACACCAAGTATAAATGTTTTAAACTTCTCACATCACAATAGTAAACTTAATAAACTCTCAAGTGCATTAGAACTTAAGACTGGTATTAAATAATAGAATTATATAATTTGGCTTTTACAACCTGTAATTGCACAGTCTCAAATCTTTATATACAAAGGTGTCCAAATTTTATATTAAGATCTACTTTTTCAAAATATGGTTGGTTGGTATTTAATGAGCAGTTGGCAGTGAAGCCATTTGCTCTCTTGCATTCCAGTGTTTTGATGTTATATTATCATGTCAACTCAAGGTTGGGCAGCGCAGTAGATGGTTTCCATCCATATCTTCTTTAAGTGTATAGAAAGGACACAGAGGACATCTCACTATACCAATCCTGAATAACTGTTTATTGAGACAGTCATGGCCTGTTAGGAGTCTAAAAGTTGCTACAGAGAATTTTCTTGGTAATGTAGTGACTCTGGTCATGTTATTACATAAATTTTCCCATGGTTTTCCTTTTGTTTGTGATACATTGTCTTCTTTTGACAGAGTGATAACTTATTGGATCTGATAAATTTGATGTAATTTTACTATCTTTCTTGGCTAGAAAGTCAGCTGTTTCATTACCCTGTATTCCGCAATATGCTGGTATCCATTGAAGTATTAATCTTTTATTTAAATTCATTAGTTGTTTTATGATTTTGCAGCATTCTGCAATATTTAAGTTATTAGGTGTTACATCAGATGTTATGGATATAATAGCTGCTTTAGAGTCAGATAATAATACAACTTTTTTCAAATTTATTTATATGATATAGTAGGTTTTGTAAGCTCTGAAGTATTGCCAAAATCTCTCCATCAAAATTTGTATTATTTAAACTTAATCTTTTGTAGAAAGAGAAGAGAGGGCATATTGCACCTGCACCAATACTACTGTTATTTGGTAAGCTAGAACCGACAGTATAAACATGTAACCATTCATTGGTAGGGTATCTTAAATTTATTATTTCTAGTGTCATTTGTTTCAGAACACACAAAGAGATTTCAGATTTTGTAAATTCTTCAGCTAAGTGTAGATAGTGTTCAATATTAAATAGTTCCATTTTTAATATTTTTTGTATGTTTTCTTTTAAGTAAGGAAGTTTTAATCTATGTTTGACTTCTTTGATTTTATTAAGGAAACTTTGTTGAGTTTTTAGGTTTACTTGTGGTTTTCTTTTTTCCCAGTCATTAAAGGGTAGTCTGATTAATTTTTCATATTGTAAGATGGCTGCTTGTTCAATGTCAAGTTCCAGTATTGGATTATTTGTTAAAATTTGTAGAGCAAGTACTGGGGTAGTTTTAACAGCTCCAGTTACTAGGCGAAGAATTTGATTTTGTAGAACATTAAGTTTTTCTATATTAGTATCTCTTCACAATATTTAAATGTTGGTTTAATATACATCTTGTAAAAAGTTTTTAAAGTTTGTGTAGTGCTGCTCCATTTCTTCCCTGCCAGTCTTTTTAATAGTGGTAATTTTTTCCTTGTTTTTTTTTTTTTTATTATATTATCAATGTGGTTTTTCCATGTTAATTTTGTATTAAAAATAACACCTAAATATTTGGCTTCATGTGTTTCTGTGAGTGTTTCTCCATTTAGTTGAAGGGAAATATTTATTGGTTTCTTCCTTAGTGTAAATAGTTGATAATTTGTTTTCTCTGTATTAATTTTCATTAAATTATTTGACACTGCACACTACTTTACACGACTCTATTAAGACCACTGCTACTATATGCTTGTCCAGTTTGGGGAGGAACTAGTCCTTCTGAAATCAAACATATCCAGACATTTCAAAACAAAATATTGTGAACCTCAACGAATGCACCATGGTTTGTCAGAAATAGTCAACTACATAGAGAAACTGGAATCAGCATCATTCAACAGTCAATTTCTTCACAAGCTGAACAGTTTTACAGCAAGCTAAAAGACGTCTCAGGAGCCATTCACTATTCTCTTGGCAGAAAATCTAGCTATCCAACTCGCATCAAGAGCCGCCTACCACTGGACCAGCTCTCACAGCAAGACTTTCTGTAAAATAAAAACAAAAAAATGTACCTACTTATGAGGGGCCCAATGGGGCTTACCTCATTTCAATGTTATTCAGTATCATGCATGTAAATAATGTCTAAAATCAATGATCTGTAGAGCGCACATGCGCTGATCGATCAATAAATCAACAAAAAAAAAAAAAAAAAAAAATTATTTGATGTCCAATTCTGTAATGTCGTTTAGGATTGTTGTGCTATATTTATTAATTGTTGATTTTGATTTTTCGGTTTAGAATTCCACATGACATCATCTGCAAACATTAAGACTTTTGATTCTCTTTTTTGTAATTATATGGAAGATCATTGATATAAATATTAAAGAGTGTTGTACTAAGGATACTGCCTTGAGGTATGCCACGGTATGCCTGTTGATATTTTGATAATTTATAATTATATTTGGTAGCAATAAAGCATTGAATAATGAATTCAGTGATCCAATGTAACATTTTGCCTTGGATTCCTAGAATTTTAAGTTTATCAAGTAGTTTGTATCTCCAAATACAATCATATGTTCCTTTAAAGTCAATAAATATTGCTAGAGTGTCTCCTTTTTTATTTAATGCATATATCAAAGTTTGTTGAATGGTGTTTTCTAAATCCTGCTTGTTTAGTTGAAATTAAGTTATTTTTTTCTAGAAACCAATTTAAACGATCGGAAATAATTTTTTCCATGATTTTTGCTAATATGCTGGTAAGTGCTATTGGACGATAACTTGAAAAATTTTCTGCTGGTTTATTTGATTTCAAAATAGGTATTATTATAGATTTCTTCCATTCATCTGGTACTTTTGTATTCCATGACAAATTATAGAGATTTGGAGTCTTAATTTTGCTTTTTTTCCAGATGTTTGATGAATTCTGTGTGTATATTATCAGGTCCTGGAGATTTTTTCAATTTTACAATTCAAGAAGCAAATTTAACATTAGAACGACTAAAATATTATCAATTTCAAAATTTTAGTATGTACCTACTTCCTAAGGGATGACAAATAAGCAGTGGCATTCTAGTTGGCGTTCGAAAAAATCTTACTTCATCCTTTAAAATTATTAAAGAGATGAACAATACAGATAAAATAGAAATAATTAAACTAGACATATGGAAAAATAAATCTCACTTCAACATTTATTCTGTTTACAATCCCCCAAACAATACCCCAAATCTTAAAAATATCACAGTAAATTCAAATACAATTATAATTGGAGATTTCAATGCCCATTCAAGACTATGGGGATATGACACCAAACTTTTTCAAAATATTAAAATGTGCATAAAAATGTACATAATATCATTTCTAAAGGTTAGTTATTATTCTCAAAAGTAGGTTGTGTCACATCACTCAGTGTTCAAGTTCTTACTTATATGTAATGGAAGTCAAAATTTGGTATTAATATAAACATTTCAGATATTATAATTTAAACATTTCAGATATTAAACTGTAAGTCCTTAGACATATTAAAGGCACCTGATATTTACATCTTTACTCATATGTAAAGAGAGTCAAACTTTGATATTAAGATACACATTCTCAAAATATTAAGTATGTACATTAACAAGTAATATAAATTGTGAAGCTACTTACAGTAGAGGCATAATCAAATGTACATTAAACGTAATAGCATTTCCAAATTACTTACTATGTGTTTTAGTACACAAGTGAGTTTACAATAGTTTTGAGTTACAGTGTCAGAATGTAGTGATTTTATTACATTTCTATTTCACTCGAAACACAGTACAATTAACATAAAATCACTTCACATGAGTTTTATAGCTTTTGTCACTTCACTTAATGCTTGCATTACAGGAAAAGAATCAGGCTGATTATCTATTTAAATATTCTTTTACAGAATAAACTGACTATCACAAAGGCAATATTTAAGAGAAGCTTTAAAATATTGTAGTTGCTAACATTTTCCACATGATTACTGGAGAAGGCGTTTCAGAAAAAATAAAATTGTCACAAAAGAAAAATGTACATAATTTTCACATAAAACAGAAGCATTAATTTTTAGTTGTATTAAACTGGTGAATACAAAGATTTTAACACTCCTAAGCCTCTCCAAAATTAATATTTTGGAAATAGTTTATGGTCTGTATCACTCTTCTTATTACATATTCTAAGTTGGCAGTTAAATGTGAGAATTGGTAGTAAAAAGTTCTTATGCAATGGCAAACTTCGCTACTTCACACATTTGTAGAAAACAGCTTTAATTACAATGAAGTCTTGAAGCATATTGTTTATTAGCATAATGTTCAACATGTTCTAAATCAACCTTTACTGGTGTATATTTGAATTATACAATAAGAAATTGTTGCATTTTCACAGTTATAAAATATGATGTAAATATATATATATATATAAAAGTTGGATCTCCATATATATATATATGGAGATCCAACTTTTTCTTTCTCCTTCTATAATGATCCAATTTTATTGCAAATCATTGTGATGTAGGGAAGTACAAGATGATCTAAATACATTTTAATGTTCTTTTTCCCAAAATAGATATAGGGAATTGGGAGACATTTTGTATTCACAATGTTTTCCGAAAAGCTTGAGGGAAAAAGTAAGTTTCAAACTTCACAGGTAAGGCAATGGGAAAAATGCAGCAAATTTATGTATTAATTTTGCACCATAAACTCAGCCTTAAACAAACCTAGGCGGGATTATAAGCATTCTAATTGCAAAAAAAGTTTCTCTCTTGAGACTAAATAAATACAGGATTTCCTTTCAAAACAATGGTATTGAGAGCCAATTGTAAAATGAAAGAGATAGGTTTTTCCCTATTCCCTTCGCATACAGAACAGGTACAGCACCATTTGCCCCTCTCTGTTCCGTCTATTACATTACAAATTTTCATGCAAACTCAAATCAGGTAAAACTTTTTACAATGTTATATTAGATTGTTGTCTAAATGGAACTTCCTACCCATCAATGTTATTGGAGTATGCTTGTTGTCATTATCATTGCCTCCTCCCACCATACTCATACTGATACATTTTTACTTTCTCTACATGTACTATGTACATAAATGTATGCAGAAGGTATTGTATTGCACCCAAAAATTCAATACCAAGATTTCACTGGAAATACATATTTTGAGACCCCTGAATAAAAAAAAACATTTTTAGAAAAATTTGTGTGTGTGTGTGTGTGAGTGTGTGTAGGTGTGTGTTTGTTGGCAGCATAGCTCAAAAACAAAAAGATTGTAAAATACTAAACTTGGTATAAAATTTTTTATCTTCCAAGGATAAGACAAAGATTTTCAAGAAAATCCCCCCATCCTAACTATCCTCTACATGGAACTTTTTCGAAATTTTTTATTTTCTCAACAATTTTGATTAAAATACATGTTTAAGATAATTGTATGACAACAAAATGTAATCTTGGATTTTCTGGGAACAGCCTCTGAAGATCTCTTCATTCTGGATGACTTTTATATAACTAGCAAATTGTAAGAGATATACAAAATTTTACTACACAAAAAATGTAGATATCATTAAAACACAAAATTTATGTTATGTACATTTTCAGGATATTCTGGATTATTGGTTTCAATTTTAGCCTCTTAAACTTCTCAAACAGGAAGGCATCTTTCTTCTCGTTTTTTGTTTGTTTACTCCTGGAAAGCAAAGCAATTGGAATTTCAATTGTTTCACATAGCAACTGGCTTTTAAAGGACGAGACTATCACTTTAACCCGTGCATTTACTTATTTCCCTTCTACTTATTATGAGCTAGTAATAAGACTAATTCTGCTTATGTTTATATCGATTTTCATGATGTAGATAACAGATTAATCTTTTAAATGAAAGGTTTGTCTGCCAAACAGTTAGAGAACATCCTTTGAATGGAGCACATTTTATTTTTTTCCCTTTTACTCACAAGGGACCAAGTAATAAGGACAATTTCTGCTAATGTTTTATCTCGATTAGCATGATTTAGATAGAAGAATAAGCTTTTTAACAAAAATTTGTTACAGAGATGTAGACAAAGTCATGTGTTGTAACACATCAGATTTTTTTTCCTTCCCTTCTCCTGCTGTCTTTGCTCATTACATGAATTCCTGTGACTGATGTAAACCATTTACAATGATTAAAGATTTGAAGCTTTCTCAGTGTTGGTCATTGCAAATGACTTCACGGGATAGCACCGAGTTAAATTGGAATCAAGAAATCCAAGCTTTTGACCAAGCTTGGATTTCTCCGATTCCAATTTATCTCGGTTGCTATCCGCTCATCATTTTTAATTTACAATGATGCTATATTAAGTATGTTGTCCAAACAGAACATTTCATTCATCATTGTCGGATTTCGCTGCTGTTGCCATCTTCACTTCTCCCACCGCCTCACCCTCTCATTACATGAATCCATGTAAAAATCAGTTAGGTAAAAAAGAGAGAGAGAAAGAAAAAAAGTGTTGTGTTATATACACATGACTTTCTCTACCTTTTCTGCAACAAGTTAATATTACGAAATGTATTACAAAACTAAGGTCCGGTTAACAATAGTCACAGATGATAGGCTCTAATGAAGTTTCATGCCTGCAGTGCTGTCTACCAACTCCTGGGGAACATACAGCAGTGTGGGTGTGCCACAGTAGGCACTTGCCTGTCAATGAGAGCAGATCGAAATGGCAGTGACAATCATAGCTGCTGCCAATTGTGAAGTGCGTGGTGTGATTAGATTTTTGTTGGCAAAAGCATCATCAACTGCGGACATCCATCGTGAGTTATGTCTAGTGTATCGACCGGACACAATAAGTGACAAACAAGTTCGACACTAGTGTCGAAAATTTCGAAATGGCCACACAATGATGGACAGCTTAGTGGCAGACCCAGTATTCAGACCATCAACATCATTGATCAAGTGAACCAAAAATTTCAAACTGATCAGCATTTGACGATTAGTGGTCTGGCTATGGAATTCCCAAATGTTGCTCGAACCACACTTCATAGGATTGTCACTGAAGAGCTTGGATATTGGAAACCTTGTGCAAGGAGTGAGCCAAAACTGTTCAGCGGTCAGTACAAAGAGCAACGAATGCACAGTGCCTGACAGCTTTTGGAGCATTATAGACAAGATGGAGATGGTTTGTTTTCCCACATTGTTACGCGAGACGAGACGTGGACAGCATGCACCAACGCAGAATCAAAACAACATTCAATGCAATGTCGCCATTCTGGTTCACCCAAACCAAAAAAAGTGTAATTAATCGCCCTACTCGAATCGCAAAATGACGACTACCGTATTTTGAGATGAAAAGGGTGTTCTGTTGATCGATTTCATGGTCCGTGGAACAACCATTAAGCTGATGTGTACCGTGCAACACTCACCAAACTGAACGTGCGATGCAAAATCGACGCCGCGGGAAACTTGTCTTGTATCATCCTCCTGCACGCCAGCATACCGCTGCCCAAACCAAAGAGAAGATTCAAGAGTTTCGTTGGGAACTCCTTGAACACCTTCCGTATAGTCTCGATCTTGCACCAAACGACTATTTCCTCTTCCTGCATTTGACTTCGGAGGGGAAGTAAAGCGTTTGTCCCGTGTCGTAGATTTATGACACGTAAAAGAACCTCTAGACGATAAAAGAGGCCTCCTCTTAGCTAAAATATGCGGTCTTTCACGCCCAGTATGGAATGGAACGCTGAGAACCACAGCAGTTAAAGAGCGTCGATAAATAAAACTCCCATTTCATTTCCTGCATTTGAAATGGTAGACAACGATTTCAAATAGATTAACTCAAGACGAACATTGCCAACTGGTTCAAGTCCCATGCGGCGGACTTCTGTCGAGGAGTTAAAAAAGCTGCTGCAGCGTTACAGAAAGTGCATATGATGCGAGCGGAGATTATGTGGGAAAGTGAATTAGATATGTAGTCACACATTACTGCCAATAAGAACCTTGTCTCATGTGCGAATAATCTTAATCTTTTATCTATTTCATACTAATCGGTGAAGGCCGCGTCATCTTGCGTGGAAGTTTCTGACAGTTCGCTCATCTTGCCGTGAACTTTTTCTGGGCTCTTGTATGGTCCTTGCTTTTTTGCTCTCGCTTAGTGGCGGTGCAGTGTAGGTTGCCCCGCCCCCTCACTTCTGCCCGCCAATTGGCGTGGGTGCTGGCGCCGCTCTTTCCTGGAGGTGCCGGAGTTGGTTTATGATTTCTTTTTTCTTGTTTTCTGTTTCCTTGTGACTATTTTCTTTTCCTATATTGTTGTTTGGTTCTTCCTTGTGGTGAGCCGTTAGTTTCGACAAGGGTGCATGACTCCTCCCCTTTCTCTCATTGGCTGGAGGCTAGCCAATGGCTCTCTTTGTGAGCAGGGTCTTCCAGATGTGTGGAGTAGCTTTGCACTGTGCCTGTTAATGTTCTTTTCTTTGAAGATTTCTATGCTTTCCCGAGGCGTTCCGAGGTGAAAATTGCTGCAGGTGGGCTATAAGCTATATGTTGTCAAAATCGATGTGGTGGCCGGTTGTGATTACGTGTTCAGATAAAGCGGATTTTTCGGGTTGGTTGAGTTTTAGACTGCGTATGTGTTCTTTTCTGCGCGTTATTATGGACCGTCCTGCTTGGCCAATGTAGGCACTACCACAGCCGCATCCAACTCTATATAAGCCTGGGTTTAGGAGCGGGTTACTGGTATCTTTGATTGGTCGTAGGAACGATCTGAGCTTTATTGTAGAGTTGTAACGCGTTCTGATGCGTAGCTTTTAAGGGCGTTGGAAATCTTGTCTGTGACGCCTCGGAAGTATGGCGCACTGATCCATTTTTGGTTGTTTTTTCCGGAGACCTGATCGTCGTATTTGGGGGTTTGTTCGGTTGGTTTCCCTTGTATTTTCCGTATTTCTTTGTGTGCGTAATCAGTAACTCTGAGAATGCGTTTCATGTGTCTTATTTCCTATCTGATGAGTTCTGGGTCCAATATGTGAATGGCATGGAGGAATAATGCGTTTATCATTCCTCGTTTTATGGCAGGTGGATGATGAGAAGACGCATCTAAATATCTGTTGGTGTGAGTGGGTTTTCAGAAGACTGAGCAGTATACAGTCTTGGTCATTTCGTCTCGTTGTACCATGGCGTCTAAAAATGGAAGTATACCAGTCTTCTATTTCCATTGTAAATTGTGTGCTGGGATGAAGGCTGTTTAGAAATTGGAGAAAACCGGTTATGGTGTCTCTGCCGTGTTGTCATACTACAGATGTATCGTCTACATATCTCAGCCACAAGGTTGGTTTGAGATTGTGTGTGTGTGTGTGTGTGTGTGTGTGTGTGTGTGTGTGCGCCTAATGCGTTACTTTCAAAGTCTTCCATGAATAGATTGAGTGACAATGGGTGAGACAGGGCCGCTAATCGCTCCTCCCTCCTTCTGCTCGAAGAGCTCTACTCTGTAACTGAAATGGGTGGAAGTTAGGTAGTCTTCAGGAAACCTATTGCTTTAGAGTGTTCTTGATTGGGATCTTGGTGAACAGCGAAGCTAATGAGAATATGGTTGTGTTCAAAGGGGAATTTTCGTATTATTTGTACAAAGTGTGCGGAGTCTGGAACAAATGTGTTTGTTTTTCCCACCAGGGTCTGTAGTTTTTCAGCTAGGAATCTGGCTAGAGAATGTGTTTGTGAGCCAATGGCGCTCATTATGTGTCTCAGAGGTGCGTTTTCCGTGTGCATTTTTGGTAGCTCATAGATAGATGCTGTTCGGGAGTCGTGTGGGATCAACCCCTTCTGCTTTTCTTTTGGAATTGAGGGAGTCTGTATCATAAGCGTTGTGCGTCTTTCCACGGTAGAGGTGGGATTCTTCTGGGTTCTGTTGTAGGCGAGGTCATTTAGCAGGCAGAGTACCTTCTCACTATAGTCGTCGATGTTAATAATGACGGTGGCATTGCCCTTGTCCGCAGGTAGTGATTTCTGAATTTGAGATGGCCCTTAGTGCCTCGCAATCTGCTTTAGTTATGTTGGGTTGCAGTAGTTTAGCCCTGCTGAGGATCCCATAAATTTTGAGTCTCAGTTCGCTAGCCGCCTGTTCTGGGAAGCTCGCTATGACTGGTTCTACTGCTGCTATGATTTCTTCATTGGGAATGTTTTGGCGAAAGTGCAAATTTGAGACCCTTTGCTAGTATGGACTTGGTGGGCTCGTCAATGACAGTGCTGGATAAGCTCACTGCGAGAATGTCATTGTCTAGTTGTAGTGTCGGAATATGCTACCGGTCATACAATCGCTAGAACTTCTTCTGTTGACGTTCTGCAGTTATTTTGTGGATGTGGTCTGCAGTCGTAACTAAAATGCGGTCAAGCGTTTCCCATCTGGTGGCTGTAGATCCATGGGTAACTTTATGTGGAGTTTGTACAACACAGTTTTGACAGTAGGCAATCCTTTCTCGTAGTAGCTTGAAAGATGTGTATCGGATTTTCTTAGCCGTTGCAGACTGTACATGGTGTTTGACTCTGAGGAAGTTTGGGATGGTTTAATGATCTCTGCAGCGTTTCAAAAATGCTAGTCGACTGAGAAGAATGTGTTTCTTCTGGCGCAGTTTCGTGAACCGCTGAGTTTCTTTGTAATTAAGCTCACCGTAGAGGTTTGTTAAATAGATTGTAGGCTTCTACGACCTGTGCCTTGATGTGCACAGGCCGCGTCATCTCGCGTGGAGTTGCCGAATGTTTCGCTCATCTTGCGTGAGCTTCTTCTGGGCTCTTGTGCCGTCCTTGCTTTTTTGCTCTCGCTTATATAGTGGGGATGCGGTGGAGGTTGCCCCCCCTCGCTTTTGATTGGCTAAATGCCCGCAAATTGGTGTGGGTACTGGCGCCGTTCTTTCCTGGTGGTGCTGGAGTTTGTCTATGATTTCTTTTTTTCTTGTTTTCGTTTCCTTTTGATTTTTTTCATTTCCTAGATTGTTGTTTAGGTCTTCCTTGTGGTGAGCCGTTAGTTTCGACAAGGACGCGTGACTCTGTCCCTTGCCTCTCATTGGCCAGAGGCCAGCCAATGGCTCTCTTTGTGAGCAGGGTCTTCCAGATGTGTGGAATTGCTTGTTCCTGTTGATGTTCGTTTCTTTGAAGATTTCTATGCTTTCCCGAGGCATTCCGAGGTGAAAATTGCTGTAAGTGGCTATAAACTGTATGTTGTCAAAATCGATATGGTGGCCGGTTGTGATTACCTGTTCAGATAATGCGGATTTTCCGGGTTAGTTCAGTTTTCGACTGTGTATGTGTTCTTTTCTGCGCGTTATTATGAACCGCCTTGTTTGGCCAATGTAGGCACTTCCACAGCCGCATCTAATTCTATATAGGCATGTGTTTAGGAGCGGGTTGCTGGTATCTTTGGGCGGTCGTAGGAACGATCTGAGTTTTATTGTAGAGTTGTAACGCGTTCTGATGCCGTAGCAAAAATGTATCAGTGTATCATACATCAAAGGCATCACAGACTGGATTTCCAACGCCCTTAAAAGCTACGACATCAGAACGCACTACAGCTCTACAATAAAGAAACTCATCGTTCCTATGACCAACCAAGATACCAACAACCCGTTTCTAAACCCAGGCACATATAGAATTAGATGCGGCTATGGCAGTGCCTACATTGGCCAAACAAGGCGGTCCATAATAACGCGCAGAAAAGAACACATACACCGTCTAAAACTTAACCAAGCCGAAAAATCCGCATTATGTGAACTTGTAATCACAACTGGCCACCACATCGGTTTTGACAACAGAGTTTATAGCCAGCAGCAGCAGCAGCAATTTTCACCACGGAATGACTCGGGAAAGCATAGAAATCTTCAAAGAAAAGAACATCAACAAGCACAGTGTAAAGCAACTCACACATCTGGAAGATCCTGCTTACAAAGAGAGCCATTGGCTGGCCTCTAGCCAATGAGAGGCAAGGGGCGGAGTCATGCGGCCTTCTCGAAACTGACGGCTCACAGCAGCCTTTACCAAAGGAAGAGCCAAACAATAATTTAGGAAAAGAAAAAAGACCTAAGGAAACAGAAAACAAGAGAAAAAAGAAAGCATTAATCAAGTAAAGAGGGATGTCAATTTGATGGCAATTAGCCAACCAGAAGCGAGGGGGCGGGGCAACCTCCACCGTACCACCACTATATAAGCCAGAGCAAAAAGGCAAGGACCACACAAGAACTCAGAAGAAGCTCACGGCAAGATTTGCGAAACGTCGGCAACTCCATACAAAATGACGCAGCCTTCTCCGGGAAGCTAAGAATACACATCAAGACACAGGTTGTGGTAGCCTATGCATCCAATACTCTTACTTCCTTGTACATAAGGGGCACTAGGTTAAAGCATAGTCAAATCCTTTAAAAGGTGGTCACTATGGCATTGAAATTTCATCTCTTTATATGACTATGAGTAAAAAAGAAAAAAAATTGAGGACTTGCCATTTGAAAAAAGTTAAAGAATTGAAAAATATAAATACAAGGAATATCTCATAAATGATTAACTCCACAAAAAATTTATTGAACATACATTGTGTGTTTTGACAAGATCTACACTTTTTGTATAGTAAGATTTTGTCAGCTTACCAGTTATGCAAAAATCATTCAAAATGACGGTAGTTTTGGAGGCTATTCCCAAAAAATTAAAAATATTGTTTATTTGAGATGTAGATCTGTTTAATATATGGTATTTTATTCAAAATCAATAGAGCCATTTCAGAGAAAATGGAAAATTTTTAAAAATCTTCCATATAAAGGATACTTTGGAGTGGGGGAATTTGAAAATCTTTGTGTTGCATCTTTGGAAGATACAGGACCTAAAACCCAAGTTTGGTATTTATTTGAGTTATGCATCCAACCACCTACTTTCACCCATACATAGAGACCTTTTTCTAAAAATGTTTTTTTATTCAAAAACATATTTCAGTGAAATTTCGAAGAATGGAATGCATTATCTTCTCTTACTACTATGTACATGGTAGAGAGGTGAAAAGGCACTTAAAAATAGTTACATCTTCTTTTTATGTAGATGATATGCCAAATCCCAAAATTAATTTCTGAAAAAAAAAAAGGAGTCATCTGGCATTTGAAGTAGTCTTGTATTAGGATAAATAGGATACATGTCCCCTTTATATACTATCAGCAGAAAAAACAATGTATAGAAAATTGTAGTGTAGAAAAGCAGTTCCAAAATAAAATGTGTCAACATTAAATTCATCATGTTAGAGTCTCCAAATGTGAAATCTCTTTGTGGCATGTCAGATGCAAACAAAACTCTTGTATTATACTAGTAACTGTTTCTGGATGTGATGTGTACTGAATGATACAGTAAAATCAAATGTTCAGTAAAAAGAGTACAGTACGGCAAAGATGTGTGATGACTAGTTGCACATTACTACCAGTACTTGTTAGTTGAGACAGTATGCACACACTTGTTATGAAAGTTACATTTTATTTTCAATGGCAAGTGATGATGTTTCATAAATTCAGACTTCAATTAGATGCACTCTATCTGCAGCGCCATATTCTTTAACTTAAAATGTTTACTTTATTGCCTTTCACTCTCTTTTTTTTCACATTGTTTTTCGCTACCCTGTGTATTACATAATTCACTTACAATGGTAACAAAACATGCAGAGAAAATACCACAAAAATGCCTTACATTATTATAAGGTTTCGGACTAGTACTGCTACCCACATCCATGCCTCACATTCAAGAGGACCCTCATTTGAATCTCAAGTTAATTAACTGGATAAGGCTTTTTCTGGGGTTTTACCTTATCCTGAAATGGAATGTCAGGGTGCTAACAACCCAGAAGTTCAACAACCTTAAACCCCATTTATCATCATTTTTGTATAAGCCTAACCACTAGGAACCCAAGCCTATTTGAAGATTATATTCAACCATTTTATCCATTCATCATCCATATGACCTGCCCCCCTCCTTTTTTTTTTAAATTAAGATTTTCAAAAGATGCGACACTAAGATTTTCAGGAAAACTGAAAACAACACTTTTTATATACATTTTTTATAAACCAGTTATACACATTGATTTATTAATACATTATTGAAGCAGTTGTACACACTTTATTAGTTAGTGCATGATTATTTTTTTTCTCTTCTTTATTTTATTTTAATTTTTTTTATTCTTTTTAATTGGGGAGGGGGGGTTAAATGCTGACTCTGTCGCAGTGGGGCACCAAGAGTGTCTTTAAATGCAGAAGATCCACAATGACAGAGGATCCGTTTTTCCAATTCCCAGCATTCTTTCTGGATAAAAAATGGAAGTTCAGTAGTTGTGTCGCATCTGCAAACAGCAGGATCCAATTATATGTGGCAAATATGATCCAGGTCAGGGTATCTGACAGCTGTCTGTTTGCCTATTGGAATTCCAAGGTTAAATAGTGTTCACATTTTTCTTGTGCCCCACAGCAGATAACACAGATTCTGCCATATACCCAGTCCCAAATAGGGCATATGATGGTGCAGTCCACTAGTTTATGGTGCAGTGTTTCCACCTCATTACAGCGGGAGCAGAGATTAAAATTTGATTTGCCATGCCACCACAATTTGTCCACTGTGGATACAACATCATTGAGAGCAAGGTATACTATAGGCTTCCATCCCGTGAGGATCTTCAGGTTCATATCCATAAGATACTCTACCGATGCAGTGGATCGTTTCGTTGCACCCAGGGTAGAATATGGGTTAACGCCATGAGATGTCTATAAAAGTAAGCTGACTGTTTAAAGGGTAGCCATTGACAATATGATTGGGGCAGTGTTGCAAAAGTCTGCCACCAACATCAAATGGCACTTAGGTGCTTACTTGGGTAACGTAGATGTTCCGTCCAAAGAGCTTGCTGAAGCGGAAGGCCTTCACCATCCATAATGTGCAGTAGTGACTTCTCAAGTGCCAAACATTTCGCATCCACTGCTATCAATCCACAACCAACTTTAGTAGAGGGTTGCTCCCTTGCTATTTGATATGCTATTTGATATGCAGACCACAAAATATAACCAATCAATCCTTTGAGAAAACAGCTTAGAAATGGGTAACTTGAGCAATGTACCAAATCCTAGTGAGTGCATAAGTGTACACATACCAAACAAGTATGTGCACATACCATTTCATCAATGTTGCAGTCCAATTGAGTGCCATAGTCTCATGCAAGCAGTGTGTAAACACAACACTCAAGATCTTTGTTTGGTTGACACTCTTCATACCTAAGAGATGAAGGGGCCCTTGCCAATGACCAAACTGTAAAAATTCCAACTTGCTAAGATTCAATATGGCCCCAGAAATGGATGTGGTAGAGGGGTTGCCACGATATTAATATTGCCGATTTTCGAGATGGCCGATGTTGGTACTGCAATATCCAAATTGTAGGATGGAACAGTAGTAAACTCGGACATGTCTGCTGCTGTATACACTTTATCACTTGTTACACTGCCAGTGGCAGTCACTGGCTTGAACAGATCACTCAGAAGCCTCTGCTGAAGTCGGTACTGAGAAGAAACAGTTGCTCGTAACAGCGTTGAGGACAATCTTCTTTCAGATGCGTGTTATCCTTGCAAATGAAATAAACTTGTTCCTGACCACTGTAAGTGACGTAGGTCTCAAAACCTGCAATCTTTAACATTGAAGGAATTGGCTTGCTAAGCTGGATATGTAGCAGGCACATTCCAGAGTAAACTGGAAATCTATAACGACCAGATCATCCATCAATATTGATGTTCAGAATTTTGCTGTACTGTTGTATGCAACCCTGTCATAAATGATTTACGGTGGCACATTGTCGACGCGAACCAAAGTATACTCTCTGTCTGCTGCCGTAATTTGACCATTTGTCCCTTCACCGGATATTAGAGAGAACATAATATGTCTCCATAAACATTGCACTGGTGGAACTTTATATATAAGCAGCATTTTCTTTCCCTACCAATTGAATTGTATGTACCTGTTCTGGAAGGAGTTCCAATGTACTGTTTTCCATTCGTGTATTTTAAAAGCTATAGGCCATTGCACAACATCCTTTTTATATTATTTTTACGCAATGCCTTCTGCTGCTCCTTTTCACTGCCAGCACAAGATATACAAACAACAGGAAAACCGAGAGGCCACTAACACACAGGTGCTCTCCAGCTCACGCAACAGTATGGGCCAAGAGCCAGGCCGCGACTGGCCCCTTTAAAGGACTTCAAGAATGAAATAAGGAAAACAGAAAGAAAAGAAAAAAAGAACCTGTACTACATAAACATTGAACCACAATAATAAATCCATTATCTTTTGATGTATCTTGTTTTCTCAGTTGCTAAATCATAACCATCTATGTATATGGCTTGGAATGAGGTTATCTCCAGGTTTTTCTAGTGTTTACATGAATTTTCTCTGGAGTAAATTGTTTTCTTCTCTATAGCATCCTCAATGAAAAGCTAATCCATCTTTGTATATATGTTTTGTTATAACTCCTAAAAGTTTGTATTCCAACAGCCAGATCTTGCAAATCTTTAATTATTTAGGAACTGAAATTGGAAGCTGATTATAGCCCATGTCCATTGGGATCCTTTTCAGTGACAAAAGGATTTCCAAAATCAGTTGAGTGGTTTGAGAGACTACCCATTAATATATACAAATTTTTTCTGCCAAAAAATAGTCCAGTAAATGCTCTTCAGATTAATAATAATTGTGATTTACCTTTTCTGTGTGCTGAGACCGTTCTATCTTTGATGTTGATGCATTATCATGCCATGCTGGCCCTACACTTCCAGGTAAAAAGAAGCGATATCCATTTGGCATCAGCAGCTCCCAGTTTGAGTTAAGGCCTAGTCCAGCATTAGTTACCTCTGAAATCATGAAGTAATTAAATAAGCAAATTAATTATAAAGAAGAGAGAGAGAGATAGAGAGAGAAAATAAACTAGAAACTACAATAAACCAAGTAACAAGAAATTTAACACAGAGAGAGTGAGAGAGAAGCAGTACAATGAAAAACAAAAAGTTCGACAAATATAAATTCACACTTTTTAAGCATGCCATATTCCATTACCATATATATTACATTTTTACATTCTGAAAGGATTTTTTTAGAACGGTTGAATCTTACCACAAACTCCCCCCCCCAAAAAAAAAAATCCTTGAAATTTTTAGTATAACTAATCAAATAACTTATCAATGGCACTAGCTGTATTATTCGCTGTTACAATTTCCATGCCTTCCTCATGTGGCACTTTTTACAAATATTGTCAAAAAATACAAATATTTATGGAAACCTTGCTTTTCCCCACATGGATGCATTATTTAAAAAAAAATTAAAACAAATTAAAACCAAACTGATTTATCTCACATAAAGTTGCATTTTGTTTTTCATATCTTGTAAGCAAACAAGTGCATGCTGCTTAATTTGAGATTATTTCGAATGAAAAATGCATCTTGAATAATGTAACATGAATTGATGAATGACATATATAGCAATTATGTGGGGTAATAGGTTAAAAAAGAGAGGGTGATGCACAAGAGTTTTGGATAAAAGATGAATATACTACTGAGAAAGTTAGAGGTGTATGGTATTAGAGGAATAGCAAATGCATGGTTTAAATCTTACCTATCGAATCGATCTAAAGTAGTAGAAATTAGCAACCTGAATAAAGAACATCTCAGTATAGAAAGATATCAATCTACGCAGAGGAAGGTAGGACAGGGGGTACCACAGGGATCTATATTGGGGCCTCTTCTTTTCTTGATTTATGTAAATGATCTCCCATTATGTGTCCAGGAGTCTGAAGTGGTGTTTATTTGCTGATGATACAAACCTGCTGCTAAAAGCAAACAATGACAGAGATCTTCAGAAAAAAGTAAATGGGGATATAAGGAAATTGATATACGGTTTGAGGTAAATAGACTGCTATTAAACACACAAAAAACTGTTGCTATGAGTTTTCATTCGAGTCATCATAGAAATGTGGCAAAACCGCAAATAAAAATAGACAATGAAATCATAAAATATGAAGATCAAACTAAATTTCTGGGGATAATTATTACAGAAGATCTTAAATGGGGGACACATATAAATATGCTAACCAAGAAACTAAGTGTGGGATGTTACATATTGAGTACATTGAAAAGAGTGATGAGTGTGCAAGTTTTTAGAAGTGCTTATTTTGCATACATCCATAGTCATATAAGGTATGGAATAATGTTCTGGGGGGCATCAACAGAATCTGAAAAAGTTTTTTCGGTTGCAAAAGCGGGCCATAAGAATAATGACTGGCGAATCAAGTAAATCTCCGTGCAGGGAAATGTTCAAAAGGTTAAGGATTATGACTGCACCAAGTATGTATATATTAGGAGTTATCCATCATATCAGACGAATAAGGCATCAGTTATCAGATAACCAAGAGATTCATTATCATAGTACAAGGCAGAAAGGAAATCTACATGTGCAATATTGCAGAACGAATCTAGCCAAAAACAGTGTAAATCATAATGGAATAAAACTGTATAATAGGCTACCCCTTAATATAAAAAATATTGAAAATGTAAATCTGTTTAAGAAAAAACTCAAATTGTACCTATTAGAGAATGCATTTTATTCAGTTATGGAATATGTAAATAAGTCTTACTAATTAAGGCAGTATAGATATGTGTGGTGACCCTAAATGCTGTATGCATATGTGTATGTGGGTGTGTGTGTATGTGTGTGTGTGTGTGTGTGTGTATGTGTGTGTGTGTCCTTTTAACTTATTGTTATATTCCTATGTTAAATATTAGATGGTTAGAAAAAGTGTACAATATGGTGGTTGAGGCAAAAATGCTATATGGGATAGAAGTATGGGGATTAGAAGGAGGATGGGAAGGCATAGATGAGGTGCATAGGAAATTTTGCAAAGAAATACTGGGGTTACCAAATGCAACTGTTAGGCAGGTAGCACAAATAGAGCTGGGTAGAGTGGCAAGTAAGGGAAAGATTATGGAAAGGGCATTGAAATTTTGGCATAGGATATTGAAATTGGAAGAAAGGAATTTGTTAAAACAGTGTTTAGTATATCAAGAGAAAAGTTTAAAGAACAAGGGATGGGTAGACTGTCTTCGAAATAACCTGGAAAGTAGTGGGTTAGGGGAAATGTGGAGAAGAAGAGAAAATAATGTGAATAACTTCTGGAAGTTGGCAAGGAAAAGATTTGAGGATATAGAAATACAAAAAATATTTAGTGAAATAACTGAAAAGAGATCTTTAGTTTTCTATATACCAATGAAAGTCTCATGGGGAAGGGAAAAGTACATTGATGTGACAAATAAAGAGGAGCGAGAAGGTATTGCATGGCTGAAAGCAGGAGTATGGAGATTAAAAGGTCTAAGGAAAGGTATTCCACAAAATCAATGTCCTATATGTGGCGGAAATGAAGATATAGAACACATTTTATTTAAATGTAAAGGAACTGAAATTTGGAGAAAAAAGTATATTAATAAGAAATGGTTTAAAATAGATAGAAATGTAGTAGTAGTTGAAATGTTTCAAAAAGATAGTAAGAAGATTGGACAATTCTTATGCAAAGTGAAAAATAAATGGATATGGACAGTAAATAGACAAAATGGTGTAATAAACTAGAATTAATAAACTATTGTAAAATATGAGTATGACCGGTAAAGAGCCAGGGCTGAACACCGATCATATTCACCTGTATAATGCTTAGCATAAATAAATAAATAAATAAATATTCCTATGTAACTTATTGACGAGTCCATATCATGTATACATGATCTGAAGGATGAAATAAATGAATATGAATATTAATTAATCAATTCCATTAGTTTACATTGATTTACTAAATGCTCATAATAAAAGTAATCTGAACACTTAGCAAGCCTTTATCACAGATTTTCTGTTTCCTGACATGTATGCCAAAAGCATTCCACTCATTGTTTCACACTGTCTCCTGCTGAAGGTGAAACATGATTAAAATTTAGTATGTTACATTTGCATGACTTTCTCTACCATCAAGCATTTATGAGTGTCAATAAAAATTGTTCTTACAGTAGCTTATTACTTTTTCTACACGTACTATGTACATAGTGTATACAGAAGGTATTGCACTTTACCCAAAAATCTGATACCAAGATTTCACCGGAAATATATGTTTTAGGGTCCTTGTATCCAAAAAAAGAATTTTCAGAAAATTGTGTGTGTGCGTGTGTGTGTGTCAGTGAACACGATAACTCAAAAATGAAAAGTTGTTAAATACAAAACTTGGTATTTAAGTTCAGTATCTTCCAGGGATGCGACACTATTTTTAGAAAAATCCCTCCACATCAAACTACCCTTTACATGGAGCTTTTTTCAAAAATCTTGATTTTCTCAAAAATAGCTCTTAAAGATTTTGATTAAAATGTTGTATATTAAAGATATTTAAGTGACAAATAAAATGTATAGCTTCAATTTTCTGGGAATAGCCTCTGAAGACTACTTTATTCTGGATAAATTTTACAGATTTTTGCATTAATGCTAAACCATAAGAGATGGACAAAAACTTACAACACAAAAGGTGTAGAGCACGTTAAAACACCCAATTTATGTTATATAGTTTTTTCATGGAGCTGATCGTTTTTGAGATATTCCTTGTTTTTGGTTTCACCTTTAAAAAACTTATTTTTCTCATACAGGAATTTGTCAACTCCTGTCCATACAAACAAAGAAACTTCAGTCACATAGCAACCAGCTTTTGACTATCACTTTAACCTTTGGCACTCCCTTATTTCGCTTCTACTTACAAGGAAGCAAGTAATAAGACTGTCTGTTTCTGCTAATTTTTCTTGATTAGCATAAAGTAAATAAAAGCATAAGCTTTTTTACAATAATATGTTGCAGAGATGTAGAGAAAGTCATGTGAATGGAACACATCAGATTTTTTTCTATCTACTTCACTTTAATTGATGTAAAGCATGGCAGAAATAGCTACATTACACATTTTGTTATACGTGTACATACAGAAGGAATATTGACAGTAAAATATTAAAAAACTCAACGCTATATGATGTCCATACTATTTCCATCTAATCATGAGAAACACCTGCATGTCAATACAACTTTAAGGAATGACAAAGTATTGAACAAATTAAATCATTAATAATGATTTATATCAGAATAGGTTAATATAATAAAAAGTTTTTTGAAAAATTGTGTGTTTTAAAGAGATCTAAATTTTTTGTGCAGACCATTCTCATCAATCATGTAACATTAACCACTTTTACAACATTACATAAGATTCCTTCCTGGGGAAGAAAATTCAAGATATATATTTAATCTGTCATTGCAATAAATTTAGGCAGACACTAAACTCTAATTATGGCCAGATATGTCAGTGTGGAATAAGTTTTATGGTAAAGGAACAAGAAATTGAAAGTGCTATGGATATCTTAAATATCATTATGCTAAGGGCTGGGGAGGAAATTAAAATGAGAAAGAAGGTTTACAAAAGAGATGAGGGCTGGTTTGATGAAGAATGTAGAGTAACTAAAAGACAAGTCAAACAGCTGCTCATAAAGTGGAGGGAATTAGGATACATAGAATTAAAGAAAGAGTATATGCAAGGGAGGGATTTATATAATTTATTACTGGAACAAAAGAAAACAAGCTGGATGAAAAAATATGAAAGTAATTTGATACGAATCCTAAATGAAAATAATGCAAATGAGATATGGAAGGTTATGAAATCAATGTATAATAAATATGTAACAAAACCAAGTATAAAACCAGGAGAATGGATGAAATATTTTAAAAATTTGTAAAGAACAAGGGATGGGTAGACTTTCTCAGAAATAACCTGGAAAGTAGTGGGTTATGGAGAAATGTCGAGAAGAAGAGAAAATAATGTGAATAACTTCTGGAAGTTGGCAAGGAAAAGATTTGAGGATATAGAAATACAAAAAAATATTTAGTGAAATAACTGAAAAGAGATCTTTAGTTTTCTATATACCAATGAAAGTCTCATGGGGAAGGGAAAAGTACATTGATGTGACAAATAAAGAGGAGCGAGAAGGTATTGCATGGCTGAAAGCAGGAGTATGGAGATTAAAAGGTTTAAGGAAAGGTATTCCACAAAATCAATGTCCTATATGTGGCGGAAATGAAGATATGGAACACATTTTATTTAAATGTAAAGGGACTGAAATTTGGAGAAAAGAGTATATTAATAAGAAATGGTTTAAAATAGATAGAAATTAAGCAGCAGTTGAAATGTTTCAAAAAGATGGTAAGAAGATTGGACAATTCTTATGCAAAGTGAAAAATAAATGGATATGGACAGTAAATAGACAAAATAGTGTAATAAACTAGAATTAATAAACTATTGTAAAATATGAGTATGACCGGTAAACAGCCAGGGCTGAACACCGATCATATTCACCTGTATAAAGCTTAGCATAAATAAATAAATAAAAATAAATAAATTTAATTTGTCATGTAAACATATTTTAGAGATGGTATTTTAATAAAAATATGTTGTGTTACTCTCACATGACTTCCTCTGCTGTACAGACTTCTTACAAAAGATTATTCTTCTTTCTACACCATGTAATCAAGATAAGCATTAGCAAATGTTCTTATTCTTAATTCTGTATAAGTAAAAGGGAACTAATGGAATGCTCTATGCTAAAGCGATATCAAATGTTTTAAAAGCCATCGTTGTGCAACTGTCATTGAAATTGGCTTCTTTGTTTGGCCAGGAGTAGAGTAAAAGAAAAACGGACACTTCCTGTATGAGAAATTGAAATCAATAACAAGGAATATCTTGGAAACGGTCAACTCTACAACAGTGCATATGACATAAATTGTGTGTTTTAACAAGATCTACAATTTTTTATGTTGTAAGGTTTTGTCGCCCGGGGTGCACTCAGCCTCGTAAGGTCCCTGGGGGGCCAATTGAGGAGCTACTTGATGGAGAAGTAGCGGCTCCAGGTCATGAGGACCGCATTAACCGGCCGGGGGGATTCGAGGCGCTGACCACGTCTCACCCTCCAATACTGCACCCCATCCATGACGTCTGTAGTGGACCGAGATGGGGGACGCAGCGGCCGGGCGGTAGGCCAAGGTTCCCCGTGAGCTGTCGTGCCATGGAGTAAAGGTTTTGTCAATGTATGTATGTATTTATTCTCTGCAATTGGGTACTTCCAGTGGCAGAGTTAAATGTACAAAATTCACTTACAATAATAATCTTAAGTTAAATTAAGAATAATAATACAACTAACATATTATATATACATGTTTTTTTAAATGCCTAACTACTTATTATTCAGTATAGCAATACTTATGTCAATTACCAGCTAGTTTATAAACAGTTATTATGAAGCCTTAACATTAATACTATACATTACTAATATATACATTAATAATATACACTAATACAGTTTTTGAGATCCTTAATTACTTAACAATATTTACTCAAATTAACTAACATTTATTCTCTTTAAATTATCCCTAAACTTCTGTAAGGTCAGAAGGCAGCCCTGAAAGGCTGCTACAGGCAATTCATTCCATTCTTCAATGGTCCTATTAACAAAAGAAAATTTTTCTATGTCAGTTCTGTAGAAGATATCTTCTACCCTTAATTTTATACAAATGATCATTTTGACCATAGTAGGGTTTTCTAACCTCTTTCTAATGTCCACCCATGCATTTAAACCAGTATACTCTTTAAATAGTGTGACTAACCTATATGTTTTATGCCTAACTTTTAGCAGCTCCCATTTATTCTCTTTGCCTTTCTTAAGTCCAAGATCTTTACCTCTCTTTATGAATTTAACCACCCGTCTCTGTATCTTTTCCAACCAACCAGCTTGATTAATCCTGTATGGGTCCCAGCATGCTACTCCATATTCCATGACGGCCGCACTAAGGACTTGTAGGCAATTTCGCTGGACTTTACACTCCCCTTCTTCAGTGTTCTCATTATGAAGTGTAATGTCTTCCATGCTTTCCTAGATTTCTATCTCTTACAGATTAACCATTACGCATAATTCAGCAGAAATCAACCACAATAAAGTGCTCTTCAGAGGCTATTCCCAGAAAATTGAAAATGTAAATTTTATTTGTCTTATGAATAACTTTAATATACAGTATTTTAATCAAAATTGTTAAGACATTTTTGAGAAAAACAAAATTTTAAACAAATTTTCATATAAAAGGTAATTTAGGGTGGGGAAATTTTGTGTCGCATCCTTGGAATATAATAAACTTAAAACCAAATTTGGTAATTAATGGTCTTTTAGTTTTTGAGCTACGCTGTATCCCCCTCCCCCACACATACACCATGTACCCACCAACCCATACACACATTCAGTGATTTTTTTCTAAAAATGCTTTTTTTTTTTTTTTTTTTTTTTTTTATTTCAGGGGGTCTCAAAACCATATATTTTCAGAAATCTTAGTATTGAATTTTTGGGTGAAATACAATACCCTCTCCACACATTATGTACATGGTATATGTACAGAAAGTAAAAATTATTAGATCCATTTTTGTGATAAAACTTCTGCAAAATGTTTCATGTAAAGAGTTCTTGGGGATAGGGGAACTTTCTTGAAAATGTATTATGTGTATCTTAATAAGATACTAAACATGAACACCTAATTTGGTACTTGTCCGGCTTTACGTTTTTGAGTTATGCTATTAGCAGGCACACATACACATTTTCTAAAACTGTTTTTCTTTTTGGATTCAAAGGTGTTCAAAACATTCATTTCTAGTGAAATGTTTTTGGATACTATGCAAATCTCTTCTTTACATGGAAGAGAAAGCAAATCAAAAGGTAAAAGGCAAAGCCAAATTCTGCTATACACCGCAGGTGTACTAAACTTGAGAGGGTTGAAAACGACTCACAATAAACATGCAAAATAATCAGAATTTTTTTATGTCACTTTAAATACGAAATAATTGCAAGTTTGTGCAATTAAATTGTGCGTGCACATTTGTCTCACCACAAGTTAAAATGATAAACATGCTCCCAGCATTCTCCACTCTAGCCAAGGCCAGCACTGGTGTGCACGCGCATCTACTCCATCGCAAGTTGAAGTGATAGTCTCACACTCCCAATTCTTCACTAGAGAAGCAAGGGGGAAGGAAGCTTAGTTGCCAGCCGTTAGCTGTCGAAATGCACCACGATTGACAATCGGTTTCAGTCTGTATTAATGTTGTTTTGCTTGTAAGTTTTTGTGAAAATGACCGATGTAAGAGTTACTGAAGCTAGTGGTTCTTGTAGCTCTGTAGTAGAACATGTGTTAAAGATTAGATTTCAGAGTCTTGAATTTTCTAAAAAACTTAAAATAGAAAAACAACAGCAGGCCTACTCCAAACTACCAGGTCTTATTGCAAAATGTTGAAACAGAAAACGAGAATATAACAGACATTTCCCATTAGCAATTATTCTAGATACAAATGATTAACTGGTTGCCCCAAATTAAACAAACTCTATTGTTGGCCATGTCTTCTTTTTAGTAACAACAAAAGCAGTACCATATGGTCTCAAGAAGGATTCGACAATATAGTTTCTCTAACTGGTTCATTAATTAAGCATGAAAAAACAAAAAATCACTCATAGATGTTGTTTGTCACTTAGGGAAGCAGGAATTAGCTTTTAGAGGACATGAGAGTCAGAAAGTTCCTTAAATAGAGGTAAGCTTTCCGGGGCACTTCGTCATCCATTAAGAATGATTTAATCGAAGCTGTTAGGGGTGTTTTGGTTAACTGTGTAACAAAAAAACTTGCATCCACTAATTTTGTGGCTATTCTTCTAGACAAGTGTTCAGACAAAGTGAACAAATCCCAACTCTCTACCATTTTACAATATGTGGACAAATCAGGGGAAGTTCAAGAAAGGTTCATGGGCTTTACAAATGTCAGTGCAGACATTGTGGCACTTTACAACCATGTACTTACAACAGTTAAAGAATTTAATATTTGTAATGTCTGGTCAATTAGGTGGTCGGCAATCTAAAGTAAAAGTGACATTTCCACAGGGGCATTATTTGTTCACTGCTACTGTCATATTCTGTTTTGGTTTTGCAACAGGCAGCAAAGTGTATTGACAAATGCAGAATTTTTTAAACTCTATCAGGGCTCCCTAATTTCTTTTCTCATTCCACTAAAAGAACGGAAACTTTGCATGATTTTATGAATAAAAAGTTACCAAAAGTGGCTCCAACATGCTGGAACTTCAATTCACGCCTTGTCAACACTGCACAAGAGCAACAAAATAACCTCACTTTATTCTCTGAATTCCTGACAGAACCAGAAAACAATGTTGATTGGGAACCTGACATTGGTTAAATCATAAGGTTTTCTTTCTTTTTTTTTGACTCAATTGAATACTGTCTTCCTACTCAAAACATTTTTGGCAATATTTACTCATATCGACATTCTCTTCAACATGTTACAAGACAAGTCTATGTATATTGCATATTACCATTCAAAAGTGATCCAGACTAAAAACACTTTACAAGAGCAAAGAAGAGAAGGGTTCCACAATATTTGGTGAAGCATTTCTACTGAAGTGATAAATAAACATGCACAAAAGAAAAGGAAGAGCAATGAACCAAGTGAAGTTACTGAAGTGTGTTCAATAGGATATTAAATGAAATTTTAGATAATGTGCTCTATTAAATACAAAATAGCTTTTCTGACTATGAAAGTTTTCATTTTTTTGCTCTCCTTGATTCCTCAAGATTAGAAAATTACAAAACATCTTTTTCTGATCATCATTGCTCAAAATTGTTGGACACCTATGGCTCAAATTTTGATTCGGTACATCTGAAGAATGAACTTATTGTTCTGTGCTCTTCTGGAAATAAAGATTTTGAAGGAAAGTCAGTTGATGAAATAGTGAAAATTATGAATGAAAGATATCTGGTGTGGGTATGCCTGAAGTTTACAAATTAGCTTGTCTAATTCTAACTGTACCAGCAACTGCAGCTTCTGTGAACGGTCACTTTCCACTTTAAATCAAGTGAAATCTCACTGTAGGTCTACAATGGGCCAAGAAAGATTATCTCTCTGTCAATGATGTCCATAGAAAAATACTTACTTAATATGCTGTAAGGATGTTTACGAAAGTTTCATGCAAACTGTTAAACTATTTCTGAAGAAATTTCGTCGGTTGGAGCTAGTATTCCAGTAAACTGGCAAGTACTACTATTAAAATAAACAATAATTTGCATACACAAGTGGCCCTCACATTACGCAAGTAATTGGTTCTCATGAATTATCACATAACACAAAAAACGCATAAAGTGAATGTCATAATGATATGAGCTGTTTCAAGGTAAACATGAAAAAATAGTTTTAAACAGATGCATCTATTTATGTCATTTGTACAGTGTTAAAATCAGTATTTTTTAAATCGCTTTAAGCAAAAGCATGTAAAATGAGATCGCATATAACAAGGGATGACTATATTTTATAGTTTTATAGACTAAGAAAAATTATGATAAAAGCAGCGGTGTACCTAAGTTACTGACCATGAATCGCCACTGGTAAAAGGTCTGACTGACAAGATTTTACAATGATTTGAACCTGGTAGCTGCCAGAATTTGAATACTCCCTTTTCTTTGCAATAGTTGCTTTGTACTTTCTCTACTACTTTAATAAATAGGGAAGTGTTGTATTCCATCCTAAAACTCAATGTTGAGATTTAACCAGAAATATTGTTTTGAGGTCTCCCAAATCCCCAAAAATTTATAATAAGGAAGGTGTGCATGCACGTGAGTGCATGTGTGTCTGTGTGCGAGAAATGTTGCAAACAATATCCTATGCTACGAGAAAAGGAACAAATCACTGACTGAATACAATAAAAGATAAAACTTAAATAATGCCCTTATGTAATCACTCTGCTGAATCTATGAAATTAATGTTCTCGCAGTTCTTCTTGTTAAAGCTGACATGAAAATACTAACATTTATTTAGAAATGCAAGCCAAAACAAAAAAAAAAAGTATGTTTAATTCACATGATTATCTCTGCAACAAATTGTTAGTAATATTAATATAAAAATAATAGTTGCAACAAATCTTCACTTATCTTTTGGAATCCTTGCTTTGGACTAGTTTTGCAATGATTTCATTGCATTATCAACATAATATCCTTTTGGTCTCTTTTTTGATGTTTATTTACACTGTTATGGTTACTGCTACTAGGTGGATTGCGTACTAATGCATTGCTAACTACTGGAATCAAAACAAATTTCGTAAGAGTGTCAATTGGAGGTATATCAAAATTAATATATTTTTGGGTATAAATATATTAATATATTTTATTTTATTTATTGAGTGTCAATTGGAGGTATATCAAAATTAATATAGCTTATGCTTTAATTTACTTCCTGCTAATCGAGAAAATATTAGCAGAAATAGTCTTATTACCTGCTTATTTGTAAATAGAAGCGAAATAAGGGAGTACCATAGGTTAAGGTGATACTCTAAAGCTGGTTGCTAGGTAACTGAAGTGCCTTTGTTTGTATGAACACGAGTTGTCAAATTCCTGTATGAGAAAAGTACGAGTTTTTCAAAGCTGAAACCAAAAACAAGGAATATCTCAAAAACGATCAACTCCACGAAAAAAAATGTGTATAACATAAATTGTGTGTTTTAATGTGCACTACATTTTTTGTGTGGTAGGTTTTTTTTTCCATCTCTTACGGTTTAGTAGTTATGCAAAATTTCATAAAATTCATGCAGAATAAAGTAGTCTTCAGAGGCTATTCCCAAAATTCAAGATACATGTATTATTTGTCAGGTAAATATATGATATTTAATCAAAATTGTTACAGCCATTTTTAAGAAAATCAATTTTCAGGGGATTTTTCGCAAAATCTTTGTGTTGCATCCCTGGAAGATACTAAACTTAAATACCAAGTTTGGTATTTTACTGACTTTTTGAGTTATCGTGTTCACCCCCCCCCCCCCACCCACACACACACACAGGATTCTAAAACACATATTTCTGGTGAAATCTCAGTATCAAATTTTTGGGAGGAGTGCATATACCTTCTCTATACACTATGTACATAGTACGTGTAGAGAAAGTAAAAACAAAAGCCTACAAGTTACTTACCAGTTATATCACAGTTATCCTCTACATTACATCTGTACAGGAGCTAAGTAAACAACAAACAAAGGCCTATCCTACCATCAAGCCTTAGTCCAAAATTCAATTTAAGGAATCATCTAAAGTTTTGGCTTATTTTTTGTTTTCTTACAGCAATCAGCACCTTAGTCTTCATTTGCCCAATTTTGGAAGCAGAGCAACAATATTCAGACATGATGTACACAATACACCCTGATATCTAGTGGCTTAAATGCCAAGATTTCATTCTTCCTGTAGATATTCAAAGTTCACTTACATACACATGTACGTGTTTCATCTAATAATTCAGCTAGTTTCTGGTAAATTTGATAACCTATTCACAGCAATGGCTGAGGGCCCCAAAGAAAGAATTTTTCTTTGGATGAATATACCACAAAAGGACAGGTGGGTCTGAGTTCTCTCCTCTTCCCCTTGTTCCTCTCTTCCCTGGAAAACTAGTGCCCAAAAAAAGGTGTACACTTAGTATGTACATTTCATTTTTCTATTTTGCATAAGGTATTTGATAAATGAGGCAATATTAAATAAATGAATATGAGCAAAAACAGATCTTGGAAAGTCATATGTGCAATATACAAATATGTACTTAAGTAAACATTATATCCAATGTAACCTGAAGGAGTAAGGAATAGGTATATGAAGCAGAAGATGTTGCAACAAAGTCATATGGCCCACTCTCTCACCCTTCTTTGCAACCACACTTTATTACGGCAAAATAATGCCAATGCTACATGAAAGCTAAGACTGCCAAAAATAGCAGTAAATAAACGTTGCCAAATTATGAAAATATTGATAAAATTAAAATTGGCTATTTGAGGTACATTTAGGCCTCACAGATCCCTCGGCTATGCAATGATTCTTTGGGATTTAACTTCACAGATCCCTTGACTATATTCTGTTGTAGCTTGTGTTGCCGCGGCTTTCGGCTGCATCTGCTCCGCTTTTGTCTAAAAACATCCCTCTGCTACGCTTTATGAGTTACGTTCCTCAACTACTTGGCTATACCTTGTAGCTTACACTGCTAAATTCAGATTGTGAATGCAGGCAACACGCAGACAAGGGCGTTTCCATAATGCCCCCAGTGGTATCGCGTCATTTTCGCACTATGTCCGTTGTGTCTGAGAAACAGAGTGGCTAAAAAGTGATAAAAGTGAAAGGTTAAAGTTATAAACATATTAAAATTGAAATATATACTGAATTTGTTGTTAGTGTAGACCCCAAATTTTAATAATTATAAAAGACGACTATGGTTATGCATATCTCAATTTCGAGTTTTTCTGGATCGGGAATTTATTTGTTTACATTTTACATAAATATGAACTCTTAACCTGAAAATGTTCTAACCTATACATTCATGTCCATTAGATGTTAAGATGTTTCAACAATAAACACTAATTGCACTGCTTTACTGTAAATTGCTTGCATTTTGTAGATTAAATGAGATTTGAAAATGTAATATGTAGAAGTTACCTGCAGCATTGATATTTTTCCTTGGCTTTACTATCTTAAAGGAGTCTTGGTTCTTCGAATCACTCCTTCTCGAGTAAAAGGCTTGCGCACATTTCCACAATCTTAACCGCTGCGGGCTTAACCTCCTGGTACAAAACATCTGAAACGATGAGGAATGATATAACCTGTAAACCTAGAGTCCATAAAAACAGCTATTTGCCCATCACCACAGCACAAATGTCAGTGTTGCACATAAACTCAAATGAATTTTTTTACACGTACTTACATTGACCGTAAATATTATTTTTAATCAAAAGTTCTTTAGGTAACATTTCAATTGATTAATCTAGTAGATGTGGCTGCATTTCTAATGCTTTTAGCCATAATAAATAAGTCACTGCCATTTGATCATTAAACATTCTTGTAAACTGACGAAATATCGCACTACAATTTCTAATAAGTTATACTTTTTATGTATAATTTTAACTGGTGTCGAATATTTTTAAATTTAATTTTTCCAGTGGAACAAAAGAAACATCTATATTATTAAACAAAAAAAGTAAAACAATGATGTACACTCTAAAAGTATTATGGTCTTATCGCTTTTACCATTTGAACGAATTAAAATCAAAATATTTGCTTTAAATTTTAGAGCCTGGTTTCTGTTACAGATTTTCACGAATAAGTAGAGCTTTGTCTTGTGTGTCACAATGTAAATCTGTAAAATGATTATGCTGCAAAGGAAAATGCGAAGCGTTCATTGTTGAGCCCTCAAAATTTTGAGTTCTTGTGGTAATTATCTGTCAGTGTTTTTCATCAAATTTCAAAAGAGTTTACAGCAATTATTGATATGTGAAAATAAATAAAAGTATAAAAACACCGTTTTCTTCTGGTCGCTTTTCTTTGACACGAAAGGCATACCTAATACTTATTGTACAAAATTTTAACGATATACGAATTTACAGAATTTGTCACAAGATAATCCTCACCCAAACTAATCTTTATAATAGAGATGGGCTGAAATGAAGCCCGGAGTCGAGACTGTCGACTACATCGACTCCGAACACTGGTGTATTTTTTATTTATTTATTTATTTATTGATGATGGGGGGAAACGGCAACTGACGCCCTAACCCCAGGCAAGCCTGGGAGTGTGAGACTCCCCACCCTGGGCTCGAACCAGAAAAAAACAACACCGAAAGTAGGAGGCCCTTGCCTTTCTGTTGCAGTACCGTATAAAGCACCTGCGCATTTCTGGTGATGATGAATGCTGCCTACCAATGGCAGTAACAGCGAGTGATAGTATGATTAGCCAGTGGACACACATGACTTGCGCCCTGAGTGCCCCTCTGGAGAAGTATTTAGTGAAATGAATGGATGATTAGTAGCGGTGATTCGTGTCCTCGAGCGACGTGGTTTCCAAGAAGCCGTCTTTGGTCGTCATTTGTTTGTGTACTCTCCTCAGTTCCTGAATCCAGGGCTCAGCTTCACTTGGTGGAGCAGTGACAATGTGTGATTGGCCCCTGGGAGGGGGGCCGTTTGGTGGAATAGATGTGCTGCTGGCGTTGTGGACCCTGTGGTAGCTGCGTTTGGATGCTGGCTATCCGGCTGGACAGCTCAGCTGTGGTGGACTGAAGTGTAGAGATGGCGGCGGCGGCGGTGGCAGCTTGCAGGTCCTGGAGCTTCTGTGAGACGACGCTGGTGAATGCCTCCTCCAGAGCAGCTAAACGTGCGCCGATGTTCAGGATCTCCGCGTGGAAGTCCTGAATGGCATCCCGCGGCGCTGACTCTGTAGACGTAGGTGGTGTGGCGTCGGTACATTTCATTTATCATGTAAATATCTTTAATACACTGTATTTTAACAAATCTGTTTTTGATTAAATAAACATTTTCGAAATGTTATCCATGTAAAGGTAGTTTCCTCAAAGCGTTTGTGTCACGTACTTGAAAAATACTAAACTTAAAAACAGAAGAACCCCAGCATTTCGAGGTTCCTATACTTAAAGCTGGTCTTGAGATAATTAAAAATAGAGTAAAATCCCATGTTATACAATGTCCGCTTATACATTTTATGCACTTCCGAACTGTTACATTTTGAATTTTCTTTCAATTTTCCAATGTACAATACAGGTAAAAATGTCCCACTTAGGGTTTTGTTCATAATACTCAGAAACAGCTTTAGCCTCATGCTACTAATTTCTATTGCAGATTGATAGGTACCGTGAGTTTCGATGGGTGCGCTTGCTCTTTCTTTGGCGACCCTTCACTAATTGGGATCGCCTGTCAATCTGTTGTACAGTGCATACCGTCCTTTCAGGAAAAAAATAATACTGCATTGGTGTAGTAATACCAGTGTAGTAGTACAACAGTAATCAATTGTTGTAGATGGTATCTGCATATACTGTGCTGTAGTGAGTCCTCTTGACACTGTTAATTATAAAGTGTTTTTGTGTGAGTCCCTAATATGGAAAAATGTCTTTAAAATGTAACATGATTTTGCGCTTGGAAGTATTTGCCCATACGTGGTACGTACTATACAGATCATCGTTTGCAGCCCGGTAGTCGTGCGGATCTCGGACTTGGAAACTTTAGGGACCTCCGTGCATCTCTGGTGGTCCTGTGGCCTTCGATGGTTCTTGCACCTCATCGGATCCTTCTATTGAAGTGTTAGCCACAACAAATCTGTAGGTTGCAGTGCGTAAGATGTCTATCCTTTACTATTTATTACCAGTTTGTTCCTACTAGAGGTCGAGAAATACGATAGATTTTAAAACGAAATATATTAGAATGGGACTATCTTATCCAAGAAAAGCATTTCATTTGTTGTGTTTATTTTGTGTGTGTGTGTGTGTGTGTGTGTTTGTCCATCATTGAGACAGGTAACGACAGAATGGCCCCAATAACCGAGGCAGAGCTCCGCATGTGTGCTCCCAGTTCTTTGTGCTTCTACCGTGACACCTGGGAGGGCGGGAGGAGGGTAGAGGCCCGAAGAGCTATCAGATCCCGATGACGACGGACGGGCCGCAGTCTCTAACTTTCCGGTTAACACCCACAAGCCCACACCCTCTAAGGTGCGCGAAGAAGAGCCCTACCCAAGGATCCGGAGGCAGAACCTTTGTGGTAGTCGCAACGACCCCAGGAATAAATCTCTAGAGAACTATACATTCACCGCTCAGCCGCAACCCACAGATCACTGTCACGTGTACTAATACCTTGAAACAGATAACAAGGAAGTGATGGGTGCAGGAAATTATGAACAAGAAAGACGTGGCAGAAAATGAACCACCGAAAAAACACGAAAAAATCTATGGGTCAGTGAGAAGTCGCTGCGGATCGTACCCGAGGCTTCCCGAATGCAAGTGGCACCATTATTAGAGAGGGAGAGAGTTACGACAATACTTAATTTTTTTGTTTGCTAACAAGTTGGATTTTCATTAAAAATAGGCAGTGTGTCAGGGTCGCGTGAGCGGAAATAAACGTGTCCTCCTATCTAGAGATGCTCATTTCTGATCTGTTAAGTCTGGTAATTCATTCATTCTCGCAAGTTAAGTGTGTGCCTTTGAGGTAGTGCTGAATAAAAGTGTAGTAAGAAAGAAAAGGGAATTGAGCCCTAGTCCTAATGACATGAAAAATTAAAATGCGAAAGAAATAAAATTAATTCTAAAAAGACAATAAAATAATCTAATGCGTTCCATTCACATAACTTTCTCCTTATGTTCCATTTACAAACTATTCTTACCAAAGATTATTCTTTTATCTACTTCATGCTAGTCGAGATAAACGTTAGCAAAATTTATCCTATTACTTGCTTCCTTGTAAATAGAAGGGAAATAAGCGAATACATTAGACTAATACGATAGTCAAATCTTTTAAAAGCTGGTCACTATGTGAAACAAATCAAGTTCGGTTCGTTTTACATGGTCCCGTTTGAGAAAAGTTAAAAAGTTTAAAATTGAAACCCATAATAAGGAATATTTAGAAAACGATTAACCCAACAGAAAAACGTGTATAACTTAAAGTATGTGTTTTAATGAGATCTGCAGTATTTGTATAGTAAATTTTTCCCTATCTCTTACGGTTTAACCGTTAAGCGAAATTCTGCAAAACTCACTCAATATAAATAGGACTTCTGAGGGTTTTTTTTTTTTTCTTTCTTCAGAAAATTCAAAATATACATTTTATTCGTCGTGTAAATATATTTAATATAAGATATTTTAATCTAAATCGTTAGGAACATTTTTCAGAAAACCAAAATTTTCAAAAATGTTTCCTTACAAGGGTAGTTTGTGGTGGTTATCTCAAAAATTTCGTGTCGCATCCTTGAAAGATACTAAATACCAAGTGTGGTATTTAACGGTCTTTTCGTTTTTGAGCTATGCTGTTCAGATCCATCCATAGAATTTTTTCTAAAAATTTGATGTGTTCCATTCACATGACTTTCTCTACAACTCTGCAACAAATTATTGTTAAAAAGCTGACTCTTATATTTACTTCATGTTAAATGAGAAAACAAATAGCAGAAATTGTCTTATTACTTGCTTCCTTGCAAATAGAATTTTTGGGTGGAATACAATACCTATGCACATAGTGCGTGTAGACAAAATAAAAACGAATGCATTCTGCTAACAAATACGATTAACTTCGGATTAGACAAGTTTTCAAATTATTCGGACCGATAAACGATGGATCGCATCAATAGCTACTCAGGTGGCCCTTCAAAATTCAGATACTTATGTATTTACGATGAAATGAACGATTCGACGTTTGGTGGATATTTTTTTTTTGGGGGGGGGGCTTCGGGTTAAACTATTTGGCCATCAGGAGAGTGTGTGTGTGAGAGAGAGAGAGAGAGAGAGAGAGAGAGAGAGAGAGAGAGAGAGAGGGGGGGGAATTTATGCTAGAAGAAGGATGTAAGGCTATATTTTTAAATTATCGTCTTTAAGGAACTTTAATATTGCATGGTAAACTGTGTTTTTTTTTTTTTTGTTTTTTTTTGGCAAGGCTGTAATATAGTACGGATGTTGAAAGTTTATGAAGAGTGCGGAACAGGGAAGAACGTTGGGAATTGTAACGGGAACAACGGAAAACAATATGATTCAGTGCTGTCCCCCGGGTCAGAAAGACATGTTGGGGTGTCGATGAGATGAAGACATTGAGGGCAGCATCCATGAACAAGTCGCATCCGGATCAATGTGGTAAACTGTCGGCATGCTGTGGTGTAACCGCAGAATAGGGAATCTTGGGAACTTCTGAATGGTGGAGTAATATTTTCCTTTGGATGTTTTGGAAAATTTCCAGACATCACTCCAGCTACGGTGGGCACTCGCATTTAGAGTTGGTTGAACTTCTGTATGGCCGATAGCTTAGTAGGTTGGCCAACACATTGTGCATGAATTTGTTTATACTTTGCAGATATTAAACGCTGTTTGAAGTTAATGAGCTTGAGATGATATTTAATAATTACATTTCCCTCTCACTTTCATTAGATCTACTCATCACGAAATGCTGTTTAAATCCATGTCCATAATTACATAGCACTACATTAAGATTGAATCTAGTAAAATGTATTGCATAGCTCTTTCTTTCACTATTAATAAATCAGCAATCTCCTTTGCTAACTATTAAGAATAAGTGATAAAATTTCATATTAGCGGAACAGGTTCGCTAAAACGCATTTCACTTATAAAACTGCCAATAAGCTCGGCACAGCATATAGGAAAAGTCTTATGTGTTCCATTCACATAACATTCCCTAACTATTCTGTAAAAAAAAAAAAAAAAAAAAATCTTAAAAAGATTATTTTCTATGTATTTCATGCTAATCAAGATAGACAACTGTCTTATTACTTAGTACCTTATTAGAAGAGAAACAAAGGAATACAATAGGCTGAAGCGATAGTCAAATGTGCGCGCGAACTTTTTCCTAAAAATGTTTTTTTTTTTATATACATGAGACCTAAAACGTGTATATCCGGTCCCGGTACTGAAGTTTTGGGCGGAATGCAATACCTTCTCTGCCTATGTATTACGTACTATGTAGAGAAAGTAAAATGAAATGGTCTATGGTAGATATATATTGTTTCTGCAATTTTTTTTTATGGTACGCAATAATATTGTGCCAGCTATAAAAGTTATTCAGTCATAGTGAAATGCACAAATAAATCCTTGAAATAATGCCACATTACAATTTTTTTTTTTCGTCAGTCTGACTCTACCTATTCAACTACTGTCCTACACAAGGGTTGTGTGGAAAAACAATGAATAACATATTTGATCTATAGTTTGCTAAATATGAAGCCTGGGACTTAACATAATTAAGACATGCTGCAGCATGTTCGAAACGCAAGAAAATAACCAACTTTTCGAAATACAGGGAGGGCCTTTTATTAACTTTAGTTTTGTCTGCTATTGACTATGCCACAATAGTTTCTATGTTCTACGCTACCAAACTTTAGCCTTCATATTAGCATCTCTTTATAATCCAACATTTCCTTTATAAACTTTAGAATTTATAAATTTACATTTAATTCAATCTGAGATAGAATCGTCATTCTCTGGCTTGTTAATCCTATGTATTTTTTCCCGAAACAATTCTTAGAAATGGCCTCGTGCACATTTAACAATATTTAGGTTTAGAAAGTGTTGGTTTTCCACGAATTTGTGCTTTTTTTAACATTATGCCTCACCTACAATATAATTATAACCTATATACTTTCACGTAATTCATTAATTTTAATGTATGAAAATGCTTATCGCAATTATTTCAGCATTTACACGTCGTTTCTTTATAGAATGATTAGTTGCCCGTCCCGGCTTCGCACGGGTAGTGTGCCTAATGAAAAAACTGAGACAAAATCTTCCGTTTACAACACGACAAAGCAATGAAATAAAATTACAATTAAATAATTTGACAGTACTTTATTGTAATGCCTTATAATGTACAATTTTCCTTCCGGGAAGAAAACAAATAGTGCCGATGGTTTGTCGATTCTCGAGCACGTAACGTCAACTGCCCGTGCGAAAAACACGGCAATTCAAGGTATATTTCAAACATTTCTAAAGATTGACCTTGGGATTTATTGTCATTGCGAATGCAAGGTGCACGGGAAACTGAACACGCTTAAATTCAAAAGGAAAGTCGGTTATCATTAGTGATATTCTTCCTATGAAGTATCAACAGGAATTTTCCAATTGCCAATGTCTAATAATGTCTTTGCAGATGCAAAGACATCATGATTCGTCCGAATCTCTTTCTATCCTTTACTCCTAATGTTTTTCACCTCTTTGTTTATTTCCTTCTATGTCAAAATAGTCATTTTTAAGGATAACATTGACATAACTAAAGAGCAAGTAGATCTGGTTGGGCAAGTGATAAGTTTTTATTTTTTGATTGCTTTGTGTATTAAATTTAACCAAAAATATTACTTGGTCAAATGCATTAAGAGTACCGCAATTGCAGAGTGGTGCTGACGGGGATATCTTCATGTTCTAATAAAATCACCTTTAGCTAGCTCATGTACCACATAATAACTAGCATCTGCAATAGGAAGTTAACCTAAAAGGTTTACTATCCGGATCCCGTCATTTCTCTGCCATTTTCAGCTTCCAAGAAGGATTATTGGTTATAAGCATATTTTATAACTTGTTCATTTTAAAGAATTACAACAAAATATACGTATTTATTATCTTTTTAGTTAAACGATGTTACCAAAGGAACGATAGTACATAAAAAATATATTTGATTTACACTGCTATCTTGGGTCATTGACTCCATAACCGGGTGCATTCCCTTAGCATTAAATGGGGAAGAAAAATCGAGCAATACTACGGCCATCTAGCGGCAAATATAAAAGTACGTACTGTAAGTGTTCGTCGCCAGGAAAACTTCTTTGCTTCTTTATTTTAAACGATAGGAGTAAGGAAAAGACAGTTAATACATAAAAATGTGTTTGCATTTCACTGCTGCGTGCGTCATTGTCTCGATAAACTGTTGCTCTACCTTAACATTGAATAGGTAGGAACAATAGAGCAGTACCAGCTAACGGCAAATAAATAAGTACCTAATCTAGGTGTATATCGTCAGGAAAGCTTCTTTGGTTTTTCATTTTAATCGATAGGAGTAGGGAAAGGACAGTTAATACATACAAATGTATTTGAATTTCACTGCTTCGTTGCATCATTGTATCGATAAACTGTTGCATTATCTTGACATTGAATGGGGGGGGATAAATTGAGCAGCCCTATGGCCATCTAGCGGCAAATCAAGAAGTATTTACTCTAGGTGTTCGTCGCCAGGAAAAGCTTCTTTGTTTCTTTATTTTAAACGACAGGAGTAAGGAAAGAACGTTTAATACATAAAACGTATTTGAATTTCACTACATCATTGCGTTATTGTCTCGATAAACTGCTGCGTTACCTTAACATTGAATGGGGAGGGGAAATATAGCAGTACTACGGCCATCTACCAACAAATAACCGTGGTACCACTGCCATTAACCGAAATACGTTCCCTTGGCTTTTATGCTGATTCATATTATGAAAATTTAAAAACTTTCCCGTACTATTTTTAAACATTTTCTTATCCACAAACCTTGTCGTGACATAAACGAATACAATAACAAAAACTCTGATGTGTTCCATTCACATAACATTCTCTACATTTCCGCAATAAATTATTTTTAAAAAGCTTATGCTTCCATTTACTTCATGCTAATCGAGAAAAAAAAATAGCAGAAATAGTCTTATTACTTGCTTCCTTGTAAGTAGAAGCGAAATAAGGTAGTACCATAAGTTAAAGTGATAGTCACAAGCTGGTTGCTATGTGACTGAAATTCCTTTGTTTGTATTGTTAGGAGTTTACAAATGCCTGTATGAGAAAAGTAGAAGTTTTTCAAAGCTGAAACAAAAAACAAGGAACATATAAAAAACGATAAACTCCACGAAAAAAATACACATAGCATAAATTGTGTGTTTTAACGTCTTCTACATTTTTATGTGGCAAAATTTTGTCCATTTCCTACCGTTTAGCAGTTATGCAAAATTCCGTAAAATTCATTCAAAATAAAGTCGTCTTCAGAGGCTATTCCAAGAAAATTCAAGATGTACATTTTATTTGTCAGGTAAATATATTTAATATACGATATTTTAATCAAAATTGTTAGAGCCATTTTTAAGAAAACCAACATTTTCGAAAAAAGTTCAATATAAAGGGTAGTTGGGAGTTGGGGATTTTCTCAAAATCTTGGTGTCACATCCCTGGAAGATACTAAACTTAAATACCAACTTTGGTGTTTTACCGAATTTCGTTTCTGAGTTATCGTGTTCACAGGCACACGGACACCGGACACACATACATACACACGGGCCTTTTTCTGAAAAAGCTCTTTTTGAATACAGGGGACCCTAAGACATATATTTCCGGTGAAATCTTGGTATCGAATTTTTGGGTGGAGTACAATACCTTGTCTTTACACTATGTACATAGTACGAATAAAGAAAGTAAGCAAAATAATTGTTCAATTTGGTGCAGTCGTTCGGAAGTGATGCGCGTACATACATTTCGGCGATTCATTATATAGATAGATAGATAGATAGATAGATAGATAGATAGATAGATAGCTAGGTAGGTAGGTAGGCAGGCAGGCAGGCAGGCAGGCAGGTAGGTGGGTGGGTAGGGTGGGTAGGTGGGTAGGTAGGTAGGTGGGTAGGTGGGTGGGTGGGTAGGTGGGTAGGTAGGTAGGTGGGTGGGTAGGTAGGTAGGTGGGTGGGTAGGTAGGTAGGTGGGTAGGTGGGTAGGTAGGTAGGTAGGTAGGTGGGTGGGTAGGTAGGTAGATGGGTAGGTAGGTGGGTGGGTGGGTAGGTAGGTAGGTGGGTAGGTAGGTAGGTGGGTAGGTAGGTAGGTAGGTAGGTGGGTGGGTGGGTAGGTAGGTGGGTAGGTAGGTAGGTGGGTAGGTGGGTAGGTAGGTAGGTAGGTAGGTGGGTGGGTGGGTAGGTGGGTGGGTGGGTAGGTAGGTAGGTAGGTAGGTAGGTGGGTGGGTGGGTGGGTAGGTAGGTAGGTGGGTAGGTAGGTGGGTGGGTGGGTAGGTGGGTAGGTGGGTGGGTGGGTGGGTAGGTAGGTAGGTAGGTAGGTAGGTAGATAGGTGGGTAGGTAGGTGGGTAGGTAGGTAGGTGGGTAGGTAGGTAGGTAGGTGGGTAGGTAGGTAGGTAGGTAGGTGGGTAGGTAGGTGGGTAGGTAGGTAGGTAGGTGGGTAGGTAGGTGGGTAGGTAGGTGGGTAGGTAGGTGGGTAGGCTGGTAGGTGGGTAGGTAGGTAGGTGGGTAGGTAGGTGGGTAGGTAGGTAGGTAGGTGGGTGGGTGGGTAGGTAGGTAGGTAGGTAGGTAGGTGGGTAGGTAGGTGGGTAGGTAGGTAGGTACGTAGGTGGGTAGGTAGGTGGGTAGGTAGGTGGGTAGGTAGGTAGGTAGGTGGGTAGGTAGGTGGGTGGGTGGGTGGGTAGGTGGGTAGGTAGGTAGCCGGGTAGACGGACAGACGGACAGACGGACAGACGGACAGACGGACAGGCAGGCAGGCAGACAGACAGACAGACAGACAGATAGATAGATAGATAGATAGATAGATAGATAGATAGATAGATAGATAGATAGATAGATAGATAGATAGATAGATAGGACGGGCGGACGGACGGACGGACGGACGGACGGATGGATGGATGGATGGATGGATGGATAGGTTTAATAGATGATTGGTTTAATACAAAAATACTTACGGTATTAGTGCATAAACTGGCCATTGACCTGTTATGTTTTCTAAATCCCTACTCCTTTACGCGTTTCAATAAGTTTACGTTTGCCGATAGAAGTAAGAGAGTATCCATTTGGGTTCATCGAGGGTTGAAAAGACCGATAAAAACGGCTCCAATGATTTTGATTAAAAAACTCCATAGTATAAAACATACTTACACGTAAATAAAATGTATATCTTGAATTTTCTGGGAATAGACTGTGAAGTGTATTTAATTCGGAAGGATTTTGTATAATCTTCTATAACAAGTAAATGTTCGGCGATAGGCAAAACGTACTCACAAGCAATGTAGATTTCTTTAAAACACGCAATTATGTAAAACACCTTTTTTAAGCATAAGCCATTTCTGAGGTATCCATTAATAATAATTCAAATGCTTGTTCAATCTTTCAAAGACTTTTCGATGTTTAGTTTTTCTTGGGATTACGTAGAAGGAGCATTGCATTTTAAGATCAGTATAAATAGCTTCCAGTTCTTAAACTTTTGAACAGTGGGTAATCAATTTGTGTTTAATAACGAAATGTGCAACATATGTATTTCTGCAAAAGTTTATCTCAATTAAAATGAAGAATATGGAAAAATAAGCTTCTTAAAAATATTATATACGTATTCATAAATTATAGAGAATAGAAAAACTCATGTGAATATAACAATAAGATGTTTAAAATAGCTTCGCCTCATTTTTAACTAAACAAATAAAATAATAGTCCTTGGTTAACCTTACACATTTTATGCAGCATTCTCTTCTGTTTGGTAGAAGTAATTATAATATTATGCAGATCTAATAATACAGACATCTATGAAGTGCCATCCTGTGTGCAGTTTTATATTTTAAACATTAGAAAGAATATAGCTGAAGTTCAGCTGAGATAAAACAATTTGTTGCTCAATTAAAATAATGATCATTAATATAACAACCTGTGCTATATTTTGAAGAAAAAAAATTGTCAAGAACCAAAATGTCAATTTAACATAAGAATAACCCAGATACATTATTGTATCTACATCCAGTAATGCTGTTGTATTCTGGTCTTGATTTTATTTTATGTCATTGTAACAATATTATTTTAGTTACACACTACACATACTGGTATCAGAGGAGAGGTCAGCTGCTTTAAATTCATTTCAACGTAGGGTGACCATTCCTCACCCCCCCCCCCATATAATTTAATGCAAATCCTTTACCAGAACATCCGCCCTTCCTAGATACCAGGTTGCGGAATGTAAAGCAGTGGGGGAATCAAAACTTCTCTCTGAGAGGGGAGGGGGATACGAATCAAGCTTCTTGCTGAGAGGGGAAAAATATTTCACCCATATTTTTACAAACAGACATTTTTAAAAATAATATTTCTTCATTCATTTTGTTGTAGGTTATAATTAGTTAAATTGTTAATTATAAAAAAGGAATTATCTTTCAATATGCAGAAATTCAGGTTCAAACTTCAAAATCAAAACAATTAAATAATGTAGTGTTCCCATCACTGGTATTGAAACATGATCGACTTGCCGGCAATGAGGATCATTTATATGCTATGGCTGTCTTATGGCTAGTCAATTAACAGCGGTTGCAGAAACAAGATTATTCAATTTTAATATTATGCTAATGTAATCGAGAGGCTATTTGGAAAAAAAGACTTGGATTTGTGCTCATTATGGATATGAAGTGAACAGTGATGACAATAATAGCACATCGTTTCGCTAGTTCAGTGGCCTCGCCGGTTCACTGGTACTACAGTTTGCTCTTGTTATCGACCACTCGTGTCCGTACACCCTGTACGGCTCATCACGCGAGAAGCTTTATAACAAATGTTCCAGAAAATGAGACAGGGAAATGTTTTTCCCTGCCAAGGAAAAATACTCCAGTCGTGAGCCAGGGAAAAGATTTATGTGCCAGGTTAAATTGAACACTGATATAAAGCCCGTCCAAATCGTCCGGACACTTCATGTGTGCAAGAAAGGAGAAATAAAGAGAAGTGGTAAGAGTGGTGGGAGACCGAGGGACCACATATCACACTCACAGCTGTCAGGAACCTCTCTTATTATGCAAGTGGGCCGGTCAGTGCTACTGCGCATCTATGCTTCAACAGTGGGGGAGTGTCGATTTTGAATACTCTTGAAGACATTACACGGTTTAAAATAAGAACTGAAGCTTTCCTGGCGACGTATTAATTCAAAATCTTCTCGGGCTTCTAGCCAGGTAAAAATTTGGCTTCGAAAAAGTGCATCTTCCTCGTCTTCAGGGTGAACTGATGGTTTGAGCTTGCGGAGACTGGTATTTATAAGAGCTGGGATGAAGCTAACATCTGATTGGTTCGCGTGATATTCTGGTTTTTTTGTTTGTTTTTTTTTTTTACCGTGGAGGGGAAAAATGCATTACGCATTCAACCCCCAGCCCCGAAGTGCAATGGCTGGGAGGATATGTGGGACTCTCCGCTTCCTCATGCGGCATACCCACTAAAAAACCGCTCCACGTTATAACAGTAGTTTGTTGAGAATATCGTGGCTTTGCGCGGTCCCGCTAATGCACAAGCGTTAGTAGCCGAAAGATAGGAAGCTGCCGCACGTTGTGCGGGAGCGGGTGAAAGGTTGTTTCTAGGCTGACAGCCATGGAACCTGACTGCAGCCTAGGGAGTAGAGGTGATGTTGGAAAGGAAATAAAGGGTGGAAATTGAGGAGAGAATAGGACGTAGACATTAAGGATTATACCTGCTTCGGAATTGCTCCGCGAAGCTCCCAGTAGTCTTCCACTGTGTTGGTGGTCCAGTATCCCCGAGCCGTGCGTGCCCCTCAGCCTGTACAGGAGGAGAAGCAGTGTTGGGTTGCTGACGTTTTGATTGGAACAGCTCAGCAGAGTATGCAGCTTGCTGCAGGAGAACCTGCCTCAGAGGCTGCATGAGGGCGTCGATCCTGGTGGACAGGTCGGCGGCTGTAGTCTGCTGGCTGGTGGCTGCTGCGGCGTTAGAAGCTTGCAATTCCTGCAGCTTCTGTGTGAGGAGGCTGCATGTCTCTTCCAGAGCAGCTGGTCGAACACCGACGTTCAGGATCTCCGCGTGGAGGTCCTGAATGGCTTCTCGCGTCGCTGCGTCTGTTGAGAGTGCAGGTGGTATGGCCTCGATGGTTGATGTCTGCGCTGGAGTGGTGCGGCGCGCAGGAGGTGGTGAAGAAGTGCTGCTCATTTGGTAGAGAGGGCACTGCGCTTGCCCTGTGAAATGTCCTGTGCCACGGCAGGTGGCACAGAACCGGCGGCGACGGCGTAGATTGTGCTCAGTGCACTCAGCGGTGGTGTTGGCGGAGCCACAGTAGTGGCACGGCGGCGACGAGGAGCAGGAGTCGGCTGTATGCCCGAAGGCACAACAGCGACGGCAGGGCCGGTAACGTTCCATATTGCTTGCCTCGACGACCAGGAGTTGCCCTAACAAGGGCAACCCTGACGCCAAGGCAGCGTCGAGGTCCGAACGATCCTGAAGCTCCAGCCTCACAAGTGGTGTAGGTCCCCGGTTGCAAATTATCCTTGTGGCCCTCAAACAAGAAGGCCACTTGGATTTCGCTGCGGTGAGGAGGTGCCGGGTGGAAAGGTCCCTAGGGACCCCCCGTACCACGGCACTGAACCGGGGCGGCGGCGGTGTTGGCAACTGCGGCAGCAGTTGCGGCGAGGGTGTGGTGGCGGCCGGCGGCGAAGCAGAGCTTGCCGGGACCGGTAGCAACGGAGGTGCTACCTCCTCGGCGGCTGTCGAGGAAGAGGCGTCGGGTGCTGCCCGAGTCTGCGCTGTCTCTTCTTGGCCATCTTAACGAGTCGAAGAAGAAGCTCCGTTGTGCCTGTATTATGGCTTTTTTTTTTTTTTTTTTTTTGCCGTGGAGGAGAAAAATGCATTACGCATTCAACCCCCAGCCGAAGTGCAATGGCTGGGAGGATATGTGGGACTCTCCGCTTCCTCATGCGGCATACCCACTAAAAAACCCCTCCACATTATAACAGTAGTTTGTTGAGAATCTCGTGGCTTTGCGCGGTCCCGCTGATGCACAAGCGTTAGTAGGCGAAAGATAGGAAGCTGCCGCGCGTTGTGCGGGAGCGGGTGAAAGGTTGTTTCTAGGCTAACAACCATGGAACCTGACTGCAGCCTAGGGAGTAGAGGTGATGTTGGAAAGGAAATAAAGGGTGGAAATTGAGGAGAGAATAGGACGTAGACATTACGGATTATACCTGCTTCGGAATTGCTCCACGAAGCTCACAGTAGTCTTCCACTGTGTTGGTGGTCGAGTATCCCCGAGCCGTGCATGCCCCTCAGCCTGTACAGGTGGAGGAGCAGTGTTGGGTTGCTGACGTTTTGATTGAAACAGCTCAGCAGAGTATGCAGTTTGCTGCAGGAGAACCTGCATCAGAGGCTGCATGAGGGCGTCGATCTTTTTTTTTTTTTTTACCGTGGAGGGGAAAAATGCACTACGCATTCAACCCCCAGCCGAAGTGCAATGGCTGGGAGGATATGTGGGACTCTCCGCCCTGCTGCGGCATACCCACTAAAAAACCCCTCCACGTTATATCAAGTAGTTTGCTGTATTTCATTGAAGCTTTGCGCGGTCCCGCAATTGCACCCGCGGTAGTAAGTGGAATTTGGGATGCTGCCGCACTATGTGCGGGAGCGGGTAAAGGTTATTTGTAGGCTACAGCCATGAAACCTGACTGCAGCCTAGGGAATTAAAGGTGATATTGGGAAGGAATGTAGGTGAAGGTTTTGCAGGAGTTTTAGGTGGTGAACTTACATGTGAATCTGACGATTCATGTAGTCGTGTGCGAGCTTTGACCCCGCTGCCCTGGTGTTCGAACGGAGCTGTACAGGAGCGTTCCGGAGTTCAGTGTTGTGTCTGTGCCCCACTGCCTGTGCAGGAGGAGGAGCGCTGTTTTGCTGGCGATTTGATCTGAATAACTCGGCGGAGTAGGCAGCCTGCTGCAGGAGAACCTGTTTGAGCTGTGCTGAGATGCCTTCTACACGTGCTGACAAGTCAGCTGCTGTAGACTGCAATGTTGTAATTGCTGTGGTGGTGGAAGCTTGTAGTTCCTGAAGCTTCTCGTGTATGATGCTGGAGAATGCCTCTTCTAGCGCAGCTAAGCGGGCGCCGACGTTCAGGATCTCCGCGTGGAGGTCCTGAATAGCATCCCGCGTCGCTGCGTCAGTTGAGGGTTCAGGCGGTGTGGCCACGGTGTTGTAGTTCTGCGGTGGTGTCTTCCTAAGCCTCGGGTATTGAGGGCACTGGGATTGTCCCGTGAAGTGACCTGTGCCACGACAGGTGGCACAGAACCGGCGGCGGTGACGAAGATCATGACCTCTACAGTCTGCGGTGGCGGAGTTGGCACCACAATAGTGGCACCGCGGCGGAGAGGTACAGGCATCGGCCGTGTGACCGTAGGCGCAGCAGCGTCTGCAAGGCTTGTGTCGTTCCCTTTGGCTCGCCTCAACAACAAGCAGTTGCCCTAATAAGGGCAACCCAGTCGCTAAGGCAGCCTCCAGATCCGCACGATCCCGCAGTTCGACCCTCATCAGTGGTGTTGGTCCCCGGCCATTGACTATGCGAGTAGCCCTCAAGCATGAGGGCCACTGCGACTTCGCTGCGGTGGTGAAGAGCCGGGTGGAAAGGTCCCTAGGGACCCCCCGAACCACGGCGCTGAACCGGGAAGTGCAGCTCTGCGCAGTCGGCGACTGCGGCTGCAATCGCCGAGGTGAAGCGCTGCTAGCGGTCGGTGAAGTAGCGGCGGCTGGCGGAGGCGATTCAATTAAGGCAGGAGTTGCCTCGGGTATCGCCGTCGATGTTGAGGCAATACTCTCGGCGGAGGTGGCCTTCCTAGAGGCTGCGGCTCGGCGTTGCTTGTTCTTCCCCATCGAAGCAGAGACGAAGTCCCGAAAAACGACGGCGTCGAACTTTTTTTTTTTTTTTTTTTTTTTGTTAGTGGTGGGGGGAAAGGCTACTGACGCCCTAACCCCAGGCAAGCCTGGGAGTGTGAGACTCCCCGCCCTGGACTCGAACCAGTGCGGCACTACCCACGAAAAACCCCCACCGGAAGTAGGAGGCCCATGCCTCGCTTGTGCAGTACCGCATTAAGCACCTGCGCATTTCTGGAGAAAATGGAAGCTGCGTGCCAGTGGCAGTAACAGCGAGTGAAGACTGAAGTGCCAGGGGACACACATGACTTGCGCCCTGAGTGCTCCCTGGGTGGGAGTTGGAGGTGACATAGGTTGTAGTTGGCGGTGTATTTGTGTTGTATACATATCAGCTTTCTGGCCTCGTCAGGAACGGGTTACCTGAAAGAAGGTGTATAAGTTCGCCTAGTGGCTTTAATAAGTGTTTTTACTTACATGTATTCTTGAGTTATGACTTATCTTAACATTTTGATTCTTGGTGTACTTATTTTCTAGTATTTACTTGTATAGAATGATCCGCCGAGGGCTTCATCCATGTGCCTTAATTTCTATGGTTAATTTTTTTTTATTATTATTATTATTTTTTTTTTATGCGTGCTTATCTCTAAATAGTTGAAGTGTATTTCCGCCTGTCGGCTTCATCTTGATTATATATACATATATATATGTGTGCTTACTGCTAGTATTTTATTTGTATATACAGTGAAATTATTACCGCCTGTCGGCTCTGTCAATTGTATCTCGTTAACCAGTGCGTAGCAAGGTTGTATAAAGTGCACACCTGGCGGGCTGTCTGCCTTAGTGCAGGAGCGAGCCTGTGCCACTTGCGGGGGGACCCTCAACCCCCGGGGCCGCCTTGGTTGTGTAACACAAGGACTTGAGGGCAGCGAAATTTTGGTATGTGTGTGTGAGTTCACGCGACCTGCAACATGGCTAGTGCATTAGGGTGTTTAGATACTCTTCTATGTTAATTTCTGGTTCGCCAATGCCAATAGTGCGATCAAATAGTGACAGAGGCCGGAGGTGCTTGTCGTGTGCCGTATCGTATTCTCCTAGCATTCTAATGTGATCGTTGTAGTTTTTGTTCTTTTTCGCATACAGGTTGTAGCTTAGGTGCTTGATAAATTGCTCAATTGTCAGCATTTTCAGCTCTTCGTGCATTTCAAACGCGGGAGCTTCTTCGGGTAGTTTGGCAATTATTCGCAGTATTCTGTTTTGCATCGTTTGGAGGCGCTTCATGTGCGTTTGTGCCGCGTATCCCCATACGGGGGCAGCGTAAGTTAACATGGGACGGATCAGCGTCTTATATAACGTAAGTCCCATCTGAAGTTTAAGGCTGCTGTTAAGATTTATGAGCGGGTAGAGTCTGTTAAGTTGGCCATTGGCCTTTGCTCTAACTGTGTTTATGTGGTGTTTCTAACTGAGGTATTCATCCATCTTAACACCTAAGTATGTAACATTAGTTTCCCACCCGATTGGTTCCTGTCTATAGGTGAGGGGTGGGAGAGTTCGCCTCCTGTGTCTGTGCAGATTTCTTCTGCTAAAAATGATGGCTTGGCATTTTCTTGAATTTAGTTTAACCCGCCATTTTGTGAACCATGGTTCCATGGCATTTTTTTTTTCGAGTGGAGGAAAAATCTACCTTATAGACTACCCGGGCACGTCCGGAGTGTCGGGTTCTGCCACGTGGCCCTACCGACTAAAAAACCTCCACCGGTGCTGGAGTGGATAGGGAGAAGGATTTCTGCGGTACCGCTGTTGCACCCGCGTAGTACTGGTGGTATTAACTGGCCCGCTGTGCGGCCGCCAGAGGAGATATTGGGTGCCGGCAGGCAGGCTTGGCCTAGACCCAGCCTGCCCCCTGGCGAATTTCAGGAGATTGTGAAGTAGAATTTTAGGAGCAGGATATTTGGACGAGTGGGAGGGATATCGTGCTACCTAGAGTCTGCTAGGTCTTTGTGGGTGCTGCTACGCTGGCGCTGCGTCTCTGAAACAAACTAACTTATTGTTAATTGTCTGTCCTAAAACTACAATCGCTTATTATTATGAGGTAATAGTTGAGGTCTGCCATTGGCTCCGTCTGTGAGTATATACTAAGTTTAGAGTTATAATTAAGCTTAGCTTTTGTGTGGGTTCCGCCTATGTAGGCTTCATCTTTGTGATATTTATACAAGTGTTGTTACCTATTTTACGAGTAATACTATTACATATACTGTTACATATATACATGAGTTATTCTTTTCAACCTGAGACATCGTTAAAGTGTGTTAGAAAGTATATGATATTATCCGTCCTAGTCATACTCCATTTTCTGGGCGTTGTCGTATAGAGTGCGCACATGGCTGGCTGCCTGCCTATCATATTGCAGGTGCGGACCCGTGCCACTCGCGGGGGGGCCCTCTTCCCGCGGGACCGCCTTGGCTGGGTAAGCTCAAGGGCTTAGAGGGCTGCTGAAAAGGAAGATTAGTAATGAGTGTGGATGTGTGTGTGTTTGTTGTGAGTGAGAGGCAGGAACTGGAAGGATTGCCGCAGTCACTGCCCTACGCTGTACCAGATCTAGATTTTATACCCTAATCAGGGTGTCCAGGTATTCTTGTATGTTGATTTCAGGCTCTCCTATTCCGATGGTTCTGTCAAAGACTGCCAGTGGGCGGGGGTGCTTATCGTGCTCGGTGTCGTAATTTCCTAGGTTTTGGATGAGCTCGTTGTGGTTGTTGTTTTTGCGTTTATAAAGGTTGAATGCCAAGTGTTTTATGTAGGTCTCGATGGAGCAGATTTTGAGCTCCTCATGCAGAGCCCACGTTGGTGCTACTGCTGGTAGTTTAGCTATAATGCGCAGTATACGGTTTTGCATTGTTTGTAGCCGTTTGATGTGTGTTTTGGCCGCATATCCCCATACGGGTGCGGCGAATGTTAATATTGGGCGAATCAAGGTTTTATATAGTGTTAGCCCCATGCTAAGTTTGAGGCCGCTATTTAAATTTATAATCGGATAAAGTTTGTTAAGTTGACCGTTAGCTTTTGCTCGTACCATGTTTATGTGTTGTTTCCACGTGAGGCATTCGTCCATCCTTACCCCTAAGTAAGTGACTGAGCTCCCCCACTCGATAGGCTCTTGCCTGTACGTAAGCGGTGGGAGGGCATGCCTTCTTTGCCTATGCAAGTGGCACTTCGTGAAAACTATTGCTTGGCATTTTCTGGCGTTAATTTTTACCCTCCATTTCGTAAGCCACGGCTCCAGTTCGTTTAGAGCATTCTGGAGTCTTAGGTGAATGATCCGTGGTTGGGTTGACTGTGTTACGAGTGCTGTATCATCGGCGTAGATGTATTTTTCTACCCGGATAAGTGGAGGGAGGTCGTTTATGTAGATGTTAAACAGCACAGGCCCTAGGATACTTCCTTGGGGTACGCCTGCTTGGATAGGACGGAGGGATGACTCCGCCTCCCCTACTGCTGTTTTGAAGGTCCTACCTTTCAGGTAATCTGCAATTAAGGTGATCATTGAGTCTTGCACTCCGTACGTGCTTAGTTTTCGTATGAGGCCCGCGTGCCATACCTTGTCAAAGGCGCGTTCTATATCAAGTAGAACTGCTCCTGTTGAGCGGTTGGTGTTAAAACCCCTCGTAATATTTTCGGTTAGTCGCAATAGTTGGTGAGTGGTGGAGTGTTTGGATCTAAATCCAAACTGTTCCTTGGTCAATAGGTTATTCTTGATTATGAATGTGTTAAGTCGTTTGTGTATAATTTTCTCCAAGAGTTTACTCATCGTGTTTAGAAGGCTGATAGGCCTATAGCTGGCGGGCTGAGAGAGATCTTTGTGTTGCTTAGGGAAAAGCAAAATTTTTGCTTCTTTCCACTGAAGGGGAAATCTTCCGTGTTCTAAGGTATAATTAAATATTTCCGCAAGCAATTTTATTGCCTTCATCGGCAAGTGTTTGAGCACAACGTTCGGGATTTTGTCCGGTCCCGGTGCTTTGCGGTTGGGAAGGTGCATAATTAGCCATTTAATTTCCCCGGCATTCGTTTTTCTTGTTTTATTGTGCGTTTGTGCTGTTCGCAAGGAGAGTGCCAACCTTTCCGTGTCCACCGCGAAGTTTTGGTCGCAGGGATGAGCGTTTGGATGGAAGGTATTTTCCAGCGCGTCTGCAAATGCTTCCGCTTTATCCTCGGGCGTCTCCTTTATTTGGCCTTCAATGCGGAGAGGTGGGATATTTGTGGCTGTCCGCGTGAGGCATTTCGCAATCCTCCAAACCGATTGGGTCTGTGGGTCCAAGTTTTCCAGGGTATTGTTCCACTGGTTGCGTGTATATTCGGCGATGTGGGTACTGGCCCTGATTCTTTGCTCTTCGTATTGGTTTCGATGGATTAAGTTTCGGCTGCGTTGCCATTTCCGTCGGGCATTATTCCGTTCTTTAACTGTTTGCCGGACGTCTTGCGGAAATTGCACCCTGACATTCCTAGTACACCTTTTTATGGGGACGTGTTGCTCTATGGCGTGGTGTATCGCGTTTGTAATTTGTGTCACCGCTAGCTCCTGTGTCTCATGCGTCGTGACCGCTGCGGTGTTTATTTGAGCGTCAATGGCCTCTTCGAAGGTGGGCCAGTCTGCCAGTCTGTAATTTGGTCTAGTCTGTTCTGGCCGAAAGGATACTGGGGCAGCAACTTCCAGTATTACTGGCAGATGATCGGACGTGAGGTCATTTATAACTGTGTTCCGTGTATCGTGAGTTATACCTTTTAGTAACGCAATATCCAGAATATCTGGTAGATGTTGTTGTATTCGCGGGATATATGTGGGTTCTTCTGGTCCTGTTATTAGTGTATTGGAATGATTTATATATGCCAGAAGTTTGTTACCTGCCACATTGGCAGTCCTACAGTTCCACAGGAAGTGCTTGGCGTTAAAGTCCCCTGCGGCTATGACTTTGACGTCCATTCTCATAAGGGCGTCTACGTCCTCCGTGTCTATGTCACCGGGCTGGTTATATGCCGCAATCATTGTGACAGTCGTGTTGTGCAATTGCACATTGACCGCTGTCGCTTCAAGTCTGTTTAGTTGCGGGACTTGTTTTTGGTAGTGTGTTAGGGAGCTCTGTATTGCTATAGCCGTTCCCCCGCCTCTGCGATTTCTATCGTTACGGTAAATGTATCCAGGGATTGTAAACCTATCTCCTGTACCCAGATGGGTTTCATTGAGTAGAGCTACTTGGATTGAGTTCCTAGTAAGGAAATCTGTGAGTTCTTTACGTTTCCTTCGGAGGTTATTGCAGTTCCAGTATAGAATGTTAACTGTTGTTGCGAGAGCCATTTCTAGATGCTGGTTGTGAGTATGTGCAGATATCTGGCGACATAGTTGAAAAGGTAAAGTGCGTCGAATTTGGGATCGGAGATTGATTGTAGGAGCCACTTAGTGTGTTCTTTGAAGGCTTCCGAGCCTACAGCAGGTGAGACTCCCATACTGTTCAGGAGTTCACTCAGGGCCACGCCATTGTAGAATGCTTCCCGGACGGTGAGTGCCGTTACATTGAATGCGCTACATTCATGTAGGTGTGGGGGAGGTTGGTGTGTTTCTGTTTGTGTCTGAATTGGTGTGTCAGTGTGTGTGTGTGTGGTGTACCTATTTCTACTGGGGTGCACTCTTGATTAGCTGGAGACAAGTCGGGCACTACCCGTCTTACTTCAGCTGTAGAAGGGGTCTGGTTGGGGGCTGGTCTGTTTCTTCCGCGGCGGTCCTGTACGTACCATTGCCCTTCTGTGTTGTTGGGAGCAGCAACCTGGTTCTGGCGATGTTCTCGGTGGGGTCGGGGGGCCCTATTTTGCTGCTCCCTCGGTCAATGGCATCTGGTATTTAAGATGACTGAGACATGGGCACGGACTTCGTAGAAAACTATTGCTAATGTTTTGTGTTTGAGCACGCACCTGCTAGAAAATAAGTCTTGGAAGACTGCAGGTAGAGGATTAGGTATTAAGGCTCTTTAACATTGGTGTCCATGCTGAACTTAATTGTAGGCCAGAATCGCGATTTAGATTATTTGTTTCAAATGAGATGGCTAAAGTTTTTTTTTTTTACTCTCCTTTCCCAGTAGTTCGAACACTTTGCCACTATCTTGGTGTTGGTAAAGTTAGCTCTGTGGCTTTGTTCTATACAGTGTTCAGCCAGTTCAGATTTTTCGGGTTGCATAAGCCTTATTGATCTTTGGTGTTCAGAAACGCGTGTGGCAATAGTGCGTCCTGTTTGGCCAATGTACGCTGCGCTGCATTCGCAAGGAATGTGGTAGACACTAGGTACTCTGAGAGCTAAATTATCTTTAACTGGCCTGACCAAATTTTTTATTTTAGGTGGTGGCTTATGGATGGTTTTGACATTATATTTGTAGAGTAGTCTACTAATCTTTCCCGAAAAATTGCCGGTAAACGGTATATAGGCTATGGCGGCTGGCTTGTCTTTTTGTTGAGTGTTCTTGCTGGGGTTTCTTTTTCGTCCGGCTCTTTTCAGCGCTGATGTGATGTCCTTGGCTGAATATCCATTTTGTTGGAGTGTGAATTTTAGGTGTTGAAATTCCGTTTGCAGATTATCTGGGTCTGATACAGAAACTGCTCTATGTGCCAATGTGTTGAGAATGCCCATTCGTTGTGACTTTTGGTGGAAGCTGTTTGCGTTGAGATAAAGATCCGTGTGTGTAAGTTTTCGGTAGACGGCATGACCAAGAGTTCCGTCCGCTTTTCTGGTAACCAGAATGTCCAGAAAGGGGAGGGAAGCATTTTTCTCAACTTCCATTGTGAACTGTATTTGTGATCTGAGGCTATTTAGATGTGCAAGACTGGAAGAGTGTGCAGTCCATGCGGCCAAATTACAAATGTATCATCTACATATCTGTAAAAATGTGTAGGTTTTAATGGGGCTGTGTTAAGTATTTCATGCTCCAGAAACTCCATATAGAAGTTGCAATAGCTGGTGACAGAGGAGAGCCCATGGCAACACCGTCTGTCTGCTCGTAGTAGGTGTTGCCATACAGAAAATAAGTGGAAGTAAGTGTGTGACTAAACAGTGCAGTAATACCAGGTGGAAAGTGTTCTGACAATAGTTGTATTGTTTCCGCAAGGGGAACGCTGGTGATGAGAGATACCACATCGAAACTAACTAACAGGTCCGATGGCTTCACTTTGATGCTGTCAAGAACTTCAGCGAATTGTATAGAGTTCTTCACATGGTGTACACACTTACCTACTATTGGTTGCAGCAGATGTGCCAGATGACGAGCTAGGCGATAGGCAGGGCTGCCAATAGCGTCCACTATGGGCCTTAGAGGTATCCCAGGATTATGGATCTTCGGGAGACCATATAATCTGGGAGGTATGGAGGCAGATGGCGAGACCGTCTTCTGAACATCAGGAGGAAGGCTGGATTTCTTAATTAGCTGAATGGTGCGTCTTTCTAAAGAGTTGGTAGGATGCTTTTTAATGGTTTCGTATGCAGGGTCGTCCAGCAGTTGTTGAACCTTTTCTTGGTATTGCACGGAAGAGAGGTCAGCTGGTAAAACAACCAAGTTGTCGTTTTTTCGAAGGGAATGTAAGGCCTTACTTTCTTCTCGGCTGATGTTTGAAGTAGGTAGGGTTGCCTTTTTGTAAGCTCTTGCTACCTAACGACGTATTTCTTCTGCACTTGCTGATGGAAGTTGACAAATGGCGGCTTCAATAGAACTGATGGTGTCTGCCACTGATATTTGCCTAGGCGTGGGAGCGAAGTTTAGCCCTTTAGCTAGAACGGAGGTGGTAGGTTCGTCTAGCTGGAGATTGGTTAGGTTGTAGATGATACGATCGGTGTCCAATGGTGGTACAGGTTCATTTTGCTTAGATAGACTTGCAAATTTCTTAGTTTGCCGCTTAGTGCAACGCAGTAGAGTAGCATTGCCTTGTGCAAAAGAGGAGTGGTCAACTCTGTCCCAATCTAGAGGTGAAAGCTTGCTAGAAAGAAGCCATAAGGATTCCAGTAACTTCTGATCAACGATAGACAGTTCATGACGGGTATGCTTGATTCGTTCCCTTACCAGGGCTAAGCTGGCGCGTCTAAGTAATAAATCAAATAATCTAAATCGCGATTCTGGCCTACAATTAAGTTCAGCATAGACACCAATATTAAAGAGCCTTAATACCTAATCCTCTACCTGCAGTCTTCCAAGACTTATTTTCTAGCAGGTGCGTGCTCAAACACAAAACATTCCGAAGCAGGTATAATCCATAATACAGAAACTCATTTAAGCGACAAAGACAGATTTAACATGCCAGGTTACACTACCCACCGCAACGATCGAAACAGACGCGGTGGCGGGACGGCCGTAATAATAAAACATAGCATTGCCCATGATGTTGCTCCACAGCCGCAATTTTCAACTCTAGAAGCTACTAGCATTTACATCACTATTGACAACAACAAGGTTCTAATCACGGCGGCATATGCCCCCCCAGGTGTACTAAACATAGCGGACATTAACTCAATCTCGCAGGTAAACAACAGGGTGCTAATAGCCGGAGATCTCAACGCAAAACACCTCATTTGGGACTGCAATGAGACTAACCCTGAAGGCACGGCCCTCCTAAACCTTGAAAATAATTCTGACATAATAATTCACACTCCTACGGAACATACGTATATCCCATTCAGCCGAAACCAAAGGCCTGATATTCTAGATATTGCAGTGACGCGTAATCTCACTCGTAGGATCAACCTACAAGTTAAGAACGAACTCTCTTCCGATCACTTACCGGTGATCATAACATTAGAAGGCACTGCAGCCCCCAATCCACCAGTCGAGCGTCTAAACTACAATAAAGCAGACTGGGATAGGTTTGCAAACACTATCAACAAGCACCTACATATTACACAGCTAAATACAGCAGAAAACATGAATGAAGCTGTAACTCAACTAGAAAATGCAATAAAAACTGCAACCAAAGAAGCTGTACCAATAAACAAACCTAAGCGATACCAATCACAACTACCACCTGACATCCAAATGCTAGCATCGGAAAGAAACCGAGCTAGACGGCGATGGCAGAAAACACGTCATATTGTAGACCAGGAATACGTTAGACACTTAAATACCCTTGTCAGAGAGAGAACAACAAACCATCTCTCTCAACAATGGCAGAATACACTTGAGAACCTCGACTACGAACGAGACTCGGTGTGGAGAATTGCACGCTGTCTAACACGCGATAAAACACAAATACCACCATTACACCACAATCAAACAATAGCATCTACAGACCAACAAAAAGCAGATATGCTCGCAGACACACTGCAAGAAATCTGCACGCCTAATCCTACTCCCTGCTGCCCTCAATTTACGGAGGCAACGGAAGAGGAAACGGAAATTTTCAAAGGACAGGCAACCCACAACTTAGTGAGAAAAACCTGCCCGAGTGAAATAAACTGGCTAATCAGGCACCTCCCAAAGAGAAAAGCCCCTGGGCCAGATAACATCCCAACAGTGGCCCTAATGCATTTGCCCGAAAGGGCAATTAAGCTACTGGCTGACATATTCAACTACGTGCTCATTAGTGGACATTACCCTAAAAGGTGGAAACTAGCCACCGTGGTCCACTTCCCCAAAAAGGGGAAAAACTTGTCCAAACCGCACAACTACAGACCAATTAGTCTACTAAGCACACTTGGAAAACTTCTCGAAAAAGTAATTCTCAAACGTCTCAACTCTCAACTAAACAAACAAAACATACTAATTCCAGAACAATTTGGATTCCGAGCCAAACACTCAACAACTCTACAACTAATCAGGGCAACCGAATCTATAACGCACGGTTTCAACATCAACAAATCAACAGGTGCTTTATTATTAGATGTCGAACGAGCCTTCGACAGAGTATGGCATGCTGGCCTACTAAAGAAGCTCAAAACAATAAATATACACGACTCGCTCATTAAACTCATAGCAAACTACCTAAGTGATCGAAAATTTCAATGCAGAGTAAACAATCACCTGTCATCCGAACGCCCAATCAAAGCCGGAGTGCCACAAGGCAGCATACTCGGGCCAACACTATTTAATATCTATATAAATGACATCCCAAAAACCGAAAATACAGAACTATACATTTATGCGGACGACACCGCCATAATGACCCAATCAGGAAAAACGAAATTCATTCACAGCAGACTCCAGAGGTCCCTTAATAACCTAGAGGACTGGCTCACCAAATGGCGAATCAAAGTAAATGCACCAAAAACTCAAGCAATCATATTCACAAAGCGTATCAATCACAGATTTCCCAGACACCGCCTGCCTCCACTTACCATATTTGGTGAAGATATTGGATGGACAGATACGGTAACTTGGCTTGGACTTAAAATGGATCAAGGTCTAACATGGAAAAAGCATATTACTCAGACTCGTGGAAAAGCCAATGCCCAATTGGGCAGGCTATACCCACTCATCAACATGGGCTCACAGCTAAGCCTTAACATGGGATTCACACTTTACAAAACATTAATCCGACCTATAATTACTTACGCATCCCAAGTATGGGGGTATGCCGCCGAAAACCACATCAAAAACTTACAAAGATTCCAAAATAAAATTCTACGCTTAGTATCTAAGGTACCATACACAGCTCCAGCTGACATACTCCACGAAGAACTCAAAATACATACAATCGAACAATTCATTAAAAAGCTAACCTACGACGCATATCAAAAATTAAGTGCACATCACAACCCTTTAATAGAAACGCTAGGGAACTACGACACAAAAACAAACAAACACAACAGACCTTTATCACTTTTCGACAGAACTATAACACAAGACACCACTCCAGACGAAATACAACAGTACCTTACAAACCTCCTTCCCTAAAAACCTCTCCCCTTCTAACACACAGCTATATATATATATATATATATATATATATATATATATATATATATATATATATATATATATATATATATATATATATATTCTTTCTCTCTTCCAATATGTTTCAGTACCAGCCCGTCGCAGAGCCCTAAAGCCCTCAGCTACAGCTGAGGCGGACCGGGGGAAGGGGCCTCCCATTGTGATCGACGCGGGCAGCGTACTTCGGGCAGCTGCAATTTGGAGTCAATCACTTAGACGACCTTGGCAACTACATGGCAAACGAGATGACGAAGGCCTATGAGCCCGGTACTGCTACTAGCGACGAGCGGCTGCGCAACCACTGACGGACGGAGAAATCTCCCGAAGCAACAGCGCAGAAGCGGAACTCATTATAAACATATACTATAAGACTAAATTTAAGTGCATGTTAGATAACATTTTACTTAATATGACAAGCAGGCACACCCTGCAGAAATAGAACATAATCATTAACGAATAAAACACCTACAAAGTAGCGCATGATTATCCACTGGTATTGTTCAGGTTTCATGGACAATCCCAGTAAGTAGCATTAACGCGCTCGCATGCAATGCATGCCAGCTAAGTAGCTCTCACTTACTAACCGGGGTGCTATGCGGGACCCGACTAATGCATGTTTGCACGAAAGTACTCTATACATAACGATTAACACGTGGAGGGGTTTTTTAGTGGATATACCGCACTCTGCGGGGAGCTCCACATATCCCCCAAGCCATTGCACTAAGGCTTGGGGTCGAATGCAGGAATGCATTTTTCCCCTCCACGGTAAAAAAAAAAAATAATCCATAAGATCTACGCCCTATTCTCTCCTCTATTTATTTCCTTACCAATATCACCTCTATTCCCTAGGCTGCAGTCAGGTTCCATGGCTGTCAGCCTAGAAATAACCTTTCACCCGCTCCCGCACAACGTGCGGCAGCTTCCTACCTCTCGTCTACTAACGCGGGTGCATCAGCGGGACCGCGCAAAGCCACGTGATTCTCAACAAACTACTGTTATAACGTGGAGGGGTTTTTTAGTGGGTATGTCGCATGAGGAAGCGGAGAGTCCCACATATCCTCCCAGCCATTGCACTTCGGCTGGGGTTGAATGCGTAAGGCATTTTTCCCCTCCACGGTAAAAAAAAAAACAAAAACAAAAAAAAAAAAAAAAAAAAAAAAAACAGTCTCCGCAAGCTCAAACCACCAGTTCACCCTGAAGACGAGGAAGATGCACTTCTTCGAAACGTTGGTGTCAAGCCAAGTTTTTACCTGGCTAGAAGCCCGAGAAGATTTTGAATTTACACGGTTTGTTGGTCAAAATAGTATCCTAAGGGGTGGTGGAGTGTCGGATAGTAAATCATGAGTAATTGTTACGGAGACGCGTGGGAAGTGACGTGCACGAACTGGCGTTGCTTGAGATGAAAATGAAGACCTCTTATTTATATGAATTTGCATGCTTATCATGGGTATTATATTTTCAGTTCACTTTTTGTTAAACAAATTAACAACCTCATTCAATCAATTTTATATTTACTGCCATGATAGTAGCTCATGAATTCTGCAGATTGTGTAGGTTAGGAATATTTTTAACTACAACAGGGCTGTTATTTAGTTATTTCTTTCTCTCTTCTTTATAGTAAATAGGGGACGTATTGTATTGCTCCCAAAAATTCGATACAGTTTTCAACGCAAATACAGGTCTTGAGACTCCCTGAATCCAACACAAACATTTTTAGAAAAATGTGCATGCGCGCGTAAGTGTGTGTCTGTGAATAGAGTAACTCAGAAATTTCAAATGTTGTGTCCAGAAAATTAAAGATTTACACTGCATCAATTCTCATTAAAATATGGTATTTTAATTAAAATCGTTAAAACTATTTTTGAGAAAATCGACATTTCAAAAAAGGTTCCATGTAAAGTGTAGTTTGGGAGGATTTAATGTAACATCTTGAAAGATGCTGACCTTAAGTGCCAAATATGGTATTTAATGACTTCGGTTTTTCTGTTCCTAGACACACTCAAACAGACTTTTGGGAAGCCTCAAATCATATATTTTCGGCAAAATCTCAATTTTAAATATTTTTGTAGAACGCATTAATTTGCCTATTATACGTAATAGACAAAGTACATATTTGTTCCAAAATATTAGGTAGGATATGGGATATTGGAACGAAGGAGAACAGCTCATGCACTCCGACACCATAATGGATCGATTGTAGCTGCATTCCCAGGAGGCACGGATTAGGTGAAGGAGCCGTAGGAGGTCTTAGGCTCGCATACAAAAAGCCCACAGATACGTGCAGAAGTGACTAACATTTCCATTTTGAACACCCGCGCATCATTAGACAGGAGTCCTAGAAGGGTGCAGGCAAGAAAGCGCACTCTGAGAGAAATCTTCTCATAGCACAAGCAACTGTGTCATCTGCTCAGTACCGCCAACACTGCAGGACCTGGAAAGATCACCTGAAATATGAAAGGGAAATGAAATGAAAGGCAATGAGGGAAACGAGAATCGTGGTAGACTGCATCTCCGCGGCATTCGTCTTAGCCACCAAGGAAAACCACGAAAATCATGATCAGAGTAGGCGGCTGCCGAGAATCGAATCTCCCAAATGCGAGCCACGCACATTAGCACGGAGCCATCTAGTCGTTTAGGACTGCTTTCCTTTTTACCACCTAAGACTTTGTAGAAACCAAATGAGACGCCTAGTTGGTTTGTTAAAGACATATTTAATCTCAAGAAATATTTGCACACAGTTAAAAATAAAATTGTAAGTTTTCAACTACAAGTATCCTTTGCTTTCATAAAGAGGAAGGAACCATTCCATCGCTTTCTTGAACGATTCAGATCTGAACAGTTCACCTTTGGGGTTTATCCCGTCCGCAATTTCCGATAAATCCAATTGTCCATCTTCTGATAATATAAGTGGTATGATAGAAAACGCTGCAAACATCCCATAGTGGGTTCTCTTGTCGTAATCCTTCTTCAGCTTTTCAATAGATGGCGGCTGCGTAGAACATTTCAAGGCTGCCATGGTGTTACACAGCGTCTCATGGTATTCCTGCATAAAACAGTATAAAATATCAACATTTAATTATAAATGCAGTATAGCTATAAGTTGTACTGCAACCTTAGGAGTTTTCGCTATAAAACTTGACCGCTCGCACGGTGCTGTGCGTCAAAGCCAATTTGACAGACTTCCCCACTCCCTTCATCCAGCCCACCCGCCCTAAGGCTCTATGCCAGTGAAGTGTGGGACATGACAGACTGGATGCAGAATAGGGTATTCCGATCCATCACTTATCTGCCGTCGTTACCCAGTGAGTAAGCTACATGAAGCTTTGGCACTTCCATTCCCATAGAAAGTAATTAGACGCTGGGCTCAACATTTCTATGCCAGTCTGGCCCATCATGAAAAAGTCCTTATCAAATTTAGGTAAGTTGGAATACTTACCGTTAGAACGTCGCTATATGCGGTCTAGTTTTGGAAACATAGGACACCACGATGCTGCTCCGAAATGCAAGCGTTGACGCAATAGCGCTATCTCTTTATCACACTCAATTTCAAATCTACAAGCCACATCACTAAACCTACAAATACAAATTTATTTCTGAGGTAAAACCCTAACAAGGGCAGATTCTCAGCAATAACATCTAAGCTCACCAGGAACATTTTAGATAACGAAGGACGAACGACCTCATCCACTGTTCACAATGGGGTCCTTTTTTCAGTTCGCGTATTTAAAGAGTCAGTCACTTTCATCTGGGAAGATGGAAAGGCAGTTAATCTTTAGAACGAATCTTTGTGCGTCTAATTTACGTTGTTAATGTTTTAAATATGAGTAGACTCGTAGTATTCATGAATAATTCAACCTAAAGTTTCCTACAGAATTGTTAACTTCCAGAACTGTGTTCCAGAATTTCAATTCACAATCTTATGAATACTTTTAAACTACTGATTCAATGTAAATCAAGAAACAGATGCGAAGACATACAGTGATAGCAGAATAACAATTAAATGAAATTAGTGAAAATCTTGAACGTTCGCCTCAAAAATCAGTCCACATTTCACATTTGAGAAACTTAAGAAAATATACGATCTGAAATAGTAACGTTACGTTGGGGAAGTAAAGTGGCAATTTAAATGTGTTTATCGGCACAAAATTTGCTTAGCTTCGGAAGGACGCATTTCCAGTATTTTCTATAATGAGTTATTTTGTTATATTTTATGTGTAGGTATACAGGATTACATCTTAAAGAAGCGAAAGCAGCTTGTCGTGCTGCCCAGACGCAAAACCTAGTGCAAGCGATCAGGTTTTATTGCGAAGGCCGTTATATAGATATATTGTAGTTACCTCCCCCCCTCCCGCTCGAGGGAGAAATGAAGTGAAAGAAACACAGAAGACTACAGAAAATACTAAACAGGCTATGGAGACGCGCTGAAGTCCCTAACAGTTTTAGTCTCGAAAACCGGTGCAACTGCTGAAGCTACCTCGAAAGGACTATGAACTAGCCTTCTACCAAGGAGCCCTCTATTCCACTGGGAATAACGATTTCCTTTGTGTAAACATCAGCAAAATCTGTCCATAATTGCAGTAACTTTAAATATCTACAACTATGAAATGGCTTTCTTAATTTTTTGCTCCGTTTCATCGATCTCTTGTAATATTGACTAATTTTCTGATAAGAAATATGCCTACATTTTAAAATGTTTTAAACTTATAAACTCCATCGGAATTGGAGCCCAGTATTTCCTCCGAAAAAATCGGAAATCACTATTGATGAAATGTTAATGCATTCACCAGTACCAAAACTAGGTACAGCTAACCTTGTTCTATACGTTATTCAGCCCTATATTTATTGCATATGTAGTAGGTACCTTACTTTTCTATGCATGAAAATTTGCCAATTATTACGAGATATAGCTGGCTGGATATCCCTAATATAGGTGAACTGACACAAATATAAGGAGATGATGGAAAATTAAGGATCGAATTGGAACCAGTCCAGCATTTGCCTATCGAGCAGAGGAAACCACGAAACACCCGGTCAGAGTGGCTGGCCCAATGGAATTCAAACCCGGCCATCTCCCGAAGGCGCGCCTCACACCTCGCCGCGGAGCCAAATAACAACCGAGTTAATGAGGTGGAGTCTAAAAGATATTTCACTAAACTTATTTTTTATCTATTATAACCATGCCAGTCTTTGGCGTCCTGCAGCTTGAAGCTTCAGTCAGTCAAATAGTCTCATCTGTTAGGGATGCTCATTTACACGGTGCCTATTAAAATTGGAACAGAGTTTTGGTATTTTGGTGTTTTCATTGCCCGCAAGTAAGAAGGAATCGAAAGGATATCAAAGGCGATGTGTAATAGGACTGCAATGGAAGATGAAATGGAACAAAATACCAAAACTCTTGCAGAAGAAGAAGAAAACGAAAAATGAAAGGTCAACATAGTCGAGTGAGAATGAATGTTTGCCAAATATCGAAAGACCACAATTTTATCAGTACATTTCATATTAATTATTCGCCAAGTAATGCAACTCTTTTTTTAACTAGTTTATTCTACGTCGCTTTAACTTCTAGGTCATATTGAGACAGATCTGTTCAATAGGATACCTCGTTGACGGTATATGGTAGACAGTAGCCCTTTAAGGCTATCTCCGTAGCATTCCACTTTCGCTTTGTGTCAAGCAGATGGCGATAGAGTGTCACAGTCTCACTGCTTTCACCGTCCGTTGTCAGAAGGTGCCCATTTGTACAACGACTTCATGATCTCTACTCTAACCGCCACCACCATTTATAGCTAAAGAGTTCTGCCAGTCTTCATATACAATACTATTTTGTTCCGCGATAGGCAGATGGAGTTAAGGTGCCATTTTAGTCTGTTTTAACTATCTGTGGTTAGATGGCAGCGCAGACGCTATTATCATATATTTTAATTTTTAATATTGATTTAGATTGTAGGTGATTTAATTCTTGCTCTCCACACTTCGGTTCTCTTACAGGGTGGTCGCGCTCCGTATTGTAATGGTTACTATGCTAACTTCATATACCCAAGGTCGCGGGTTTAATTCCGGCGGAGGACGAAGAATTTTTTCGGGCGTAAACTTCTTAGCATGGCTTCCTTCGGAAGCAGCCTTTGGTCCCGTGTCGTAGATTTACGGCACGTAAAAGAACCTCAAGCCTGATAGTGAGGTCTCTGAGCAAAATTAAGCGGTCTTTCACGTCCAGTATAGAATGATACGCTGAGAACCACAGCAGTTACAGAGCGTCCATAAATAAAACTTCATTTACATTTACATTACAGGACGGTGCAGATAAAAGCTACCCGTCTCCAGCATGAAAGCAAATACAATATTTCCACAATATATCCATATGAATGTTTGTTAAACTTGGTTGTTAAAATCGTCGTAGGACAACAATGGGCAAATTTAACCAGTATGAATAATCGATAATTGAACATTTTCTGCCAATATTTGAGTTAATTTGATCAGTTCATATAGGTACACGTTGCTGTTCGCATTCTGGAAAATGACTTTCTCGATTCAAATTTTGGAAGCATATGAGAAAACAGGTTCGATTTCGGAAACATGCGAAATTTTAGGAGGAAATTTCAAGCAGAGGACTGTAGGAAAAGAGTGCAATATATGTAGATATTAGTAATAAAAAAAAAGTCGCGCTATGGGATCTGTGCAAAATGTAAAACAAGAAGAGATTGACCAGCCCTAGCTTATACCAACTGCAACACACCCTTTAACCACCCAGCACAGCATCGTGGACTGTCCACTATACTTATTTCATAAAGTGTAAACATGTACATTTCTGCGTTAAAGTTGAAATAATGTATTAATTGTAAAATTATGTAAGGTCTGATAAGACAAAGCAATCAAAACGACAGAAAATAAATATTAATAAAAAATATTTAAAAAAAACGAATTCAGAGAGGTAGTAGCATCAGACTGAAAAAGTCAATGCCATAGCCGGGATTAGAACCATGGATTTCCTGGTTTCCGTCACGTTGCTATTATGGCAATATGCCGGCATGAAACTAAATTCTCCAACTGGCTCGCATTTTTATTGGTAACCCACAAGAAATCTCAAATTATTCCTCAATAGCGCCTAACCATTAGTACTTAACCAACTGTTAGATCAATCAAAGTGAACTTTTTTAATGTGACTCTACCTCTTCAGCTTCCATCCTGCACACGATGGTGTGTAAGAAACAATTCACAAGAAAGAATTCTTTCAGTTCACACACCAGAAGTTATTGAGGAGATGCCTACGCCAATGAATTACTCAAAGCCCAAAGCAGTGTACATTTAACCACTTTCAACATCTTCAATAAAGGATGAGTCCATTTCAGAATTTGTTTGTAATTACTCTATACGTAAATATGCCACTTTATCTGCGCTACCTGATATAATACTTACCTCCAAAAGCTGGTCAGTGCGATTTGTTCGTACAATCTCATCGCAACTGGAACTCAGAAAATATTGTAGGTCAATACAAGGACTGGAAATGGACGTAAACTGGAAGTCCACCATTCGGATCCCATTTACTTCTCCGGATGGCGAGTATCGAAACATGATGTTATTCACCCAAAAGTCTCCATGTGATATCACTAGAAAGTCCTCTTCTTCGTTGTCTTCTACAGTATGTTGTAAACGTTTGCGGAAGCTCTGGTTGTTGAAAGCTGAGACCTTGGTAGCATACTTCTCCAAACCTTTCATATTCTTCAGTTCCTCTGAGAAAGTCTTCAACATACCTTCAAGTCGCACAAAGAAATAGAAAATTGAAAACATCAGTAGGAAAGAATGCAATTTTGTAACCATTATGTAATTATATTTTCAATAGATATATAGGCAACAAAAAATCTGATGCGTTACAAGCCACTTTTCTACTCATAATTATATGCATGCATGCTTGAACAGTGTCAGACTCAAGTGTGACATTTGATATTTATCCGATTTACAGTTTTGAATCATGCTTATAACAGAGAAAGAAACTCGGTTCTGTGTTCTTTTTATGTGCGGGGAGGAGCCGTCTTAATGGCCTGAAAACTGCATTTTATGGTTAAATCTTGAAAATGAATTTCTGGATGAAAAGCAATATTTCCTCCTTCAATATAGTTCTTCTTCTTTCGCTATTTACCCTCCTCGTATGGAGGACTTACAAGCCAGCTCCTGGGTTCAGATGTTAGTTGAGCAGGACTATGATCAGAGAGAGCAGCCAAGAAGAGTGTTTTGAGAGTGAAGAAGATGATGTGAAATGACGATGAAATGTAAAAGAGAAAGTGGTAGAAAATCTACAGATCTGACTTTCCCTCCCAAAACCGTTTCACAGGTATAGTTTATATGTTTTACTATTGTATAAGAAGTGATTCTTCAATCACTTAGTGTTAATCAAGATACATTATAGCCTAAAAATGGTCTCAATTAAGGGGCACTGTGACTGATTTTACAACTTCTTTGAAAATATGTAACTATTTACTTGGAAATTAGCACACTTAATATGAGTAAAGAAACGACTGTGTAAAAACTCAGAGAGAAAAAGAAGTATACGGACGGGGGATATTGGGCATCGAACCTAGGTAATTGTTGTATCTACACTCCATAAACGAACGCCCCCAGAAGGGAGGGATACACTGAGCGGCCGGAACAGAAGCAACAGCATAGCAATGACAAATTTCCAGATTGAAGCGTTCAGACAGACGGATAGGCAGACCGGGGACCTCGCCCCACACAAGGTCCAATGTCCCCGCTAGGGGCGGTCCTCATCCCAGCAACCACACAAAGTCGGAGGACGGATATAGTCACTGAGCATCTTTTTTTCCGCCACATTATCCGAGCACCATCGCTGACAATTCCAACCTTGAAAGAAACCAACGGGATGAAGGATCAATGAAATGACAATGGAAGCGAGAAGGACATTCGGGAGATGAAAGAAATATACCCAGCATTCGCCTGGCGACCAAGGGAAACCCCGAAAAAACCAAGAATCACGTAGACCGGCCAAGCGGGTCAAACCCGTGACCTCCTGAATGCGGGCCAAAGCTTCTCAAACCGTTTTCTTAGATATGCCATCCAATAGTTTTAACCAGCGAAAAAAATGCAAATTTTCAAAACTGCTTTGCCCAATCATATTTGTCAGAGAATTACGGTATTAACATTTTCGATTCTTTAGTTCATTGATTTAAATTGATGATATTAGTTGTAGATAAATATATTTTCTTTTTTGAAGTTGTTGGTATTAAAATTGATTTTTGTTTCTTCAGTATAAATTCGTCTTTTAGGCAATAAACAAAGCAGCCACAAAATCCACACTTGAATCTTTAGATAGCACATTTGAGACTATGTATGCAAATTGCATAAAAATTAATACATTAAAATGTAAGTTATAAATTTCACTTGCAAACACGTAAGATAAAAAAAAATAGAGAAAGAAGTAATTTGAAACTTGAAAGGTACCGCAAGGTGATTTAAAGAAACAGCAGTTGTACAAGGTGTCGAGGCATCGCGTAAGTGCCTAACTTTGGTGCTTCGTGGCGCAAGGGCTCACGGGTTCGAGTCCGGCCTTGGGCATTGTTGTTTGTGTCCTTGTAAATGTGTTTATGTGTAAACAAAAAGGGGGGGGGAGGTTAAAAAAGCACAATACTGTGATCTTTCCTGATCTTCCTTCCGCTTCCGTAGTTACCAAGCGTATGACCACGACTTTATTCCAAAGAATCCTGGAATCCAACTCTTAATCTTTTGTGGCTAAACGACACAATTTAGCAACAAATGGTATAAGCTCGAATAACTCATCTTTTGCAGTTCTACCTCGCTATTCTAATTGCAGAAGTAAGCGATGAAGGAATGGTAACATATTGGCAATCCAGCATTTGAACAATTTTATTAGTTTCTCTACTACCATGCACATAGTGTATAGAGAAGGTATTGTAATGTGCCCAAAAATTCGATACCGAGATTTCACAGGAAATACACGTTTTGGGTCCCCCAGAATCCAAAAAAGCATTTTAGAAAAAGGTCCGTGTGTGTATGTGTGTGTCTGGGAACAGCATAGCTCAAAAACGAAAAGACCGTTAAATACCAAACTTGGTATTTAAGTTTGGTATCTTCCAAGAATGCGACACGAAGATTTTTCAAGAAAATCTCCCCACCCCAAACTACCCTTTACATGGAGCATTTTCCAACATTTTGAATTTCTCAAAAAACAGCTCTAACAATTTTGATTAAAATACTGTGTGTTTTAAGATGTGTGTTTTTATGACAAACGAAATGCATAATTTGAATTTTCTGGGAATAGCCTTTGAAGTCCTCTTCATTTTGGATGGCGTTTGTACAACTGGCAAATCGTAAGATATCTACAAAAACTTACTACACGAAAATGTAGATCTCATTAAAACAAACAATTTATGTCATATATATTTTTTGTAGAGTTAACCAGATTATTGATTTCAATTTTAGCCACTCTCATCCTTCTTTCACACAGAGACCGGCTTTTATATCACAAGACTATCGCTTTAGCTTATGCATTTTCTTATGTCCCTTCTACTTACAAGGAAGCTAGCAGTTAAAAAGTTGTGTTTATCTTGATTAGCATGATGTAGATAACAGATTAATGTTTTGAACAAAAGGTTTGTTTGCCCAGCAGCTAGAGGATATTATGTGAATGGAACACATTTTACCCTTCTACTTATTGGACAACTTCTGCTGTCTTTATCTCGATTATAATGAAGTAGATAGAAGAGTAAGATTTTAAACAATAATTTGTTACAGATATGTAGAGAAAGTCATGTGAATGTAACACATCATACCTTTTTTTTATTTAGGCAACCACGCCATAGAGAAAAATGGTACAAGAACTTATCTTCAACTTAACGACAGGAAGTTGGGTTGAAGTCTGCGCATTCATACACCTAACCTTGAGTGTGAATCCGAAATGTGTAAATGCTGTATTTATTTATATTAAAGGCTAAGTTAAGTTACAAAGTTTAACACAATGTGCTACCATATGAAGAAGGCACCTTTGGATGTGAAAGAAAATATTAATCTACTTCCTTATGCATTCCAGCATTGACTACTTAGTTCTTACTATAATAGTTATGATGAAGAAAGGAGCGCAGGGGCGTGAGTGAGGAATGCAGTATATAAAACTCTATGATCTTGGCTAATCTAACAGTAAGAGTATGAGATATAGATGATCGCATTGTCTTTCGTCACATAAACAATGTCATCTATGATGACATGAGGATATGATTCAATGAACAACTGTGATATTATAAACGTCCTATTTTGCTTTCCTGAGTTATATTTGGTGGTGAAATAAAAATAAATGGCGTGTTATTTATGGACGCTCTTTAACTACTGTGGTTCTCAGCGTCCCATTCTGAATTGGGTGTGAAATACCGCTTAATTTTGCTCAGAGGCCTCCCTATCAGACTTGAAATTCTTTTACGTGCCGTAAATCTACGACACGGGACCAACGGCTTTACTTCCCTTCCGAAGGAAGCCATGTTAAGGATTTTTACACCCGAAAAATTCATGTCCTCCGCCGGGTTTGAACCCGCGACCTTGGGTATGTAAAGTTAGCAAGGTAACCATTACACCACGGAGGGTGACTTAGTGGTGAAGATATACTGAATATCCACTGATAAATCATGGTATGAATGATTTGTAAAATTTTCATGACTTTCCTAGAAAGCATGACTTAGACATACAACAGTTACAGATAAATGTATAGGTAATGAATATGCTTATGACATTTAGTAGTTTTTAATTGTTAATAACTATTAACATCTATTAAGCAAAATTGACGGTACATTGTTTATTACTTCAACAAGCTGAAATTGCAGTACCTTAACTTTGTGAACCACTAAGAACAAACTATATCATTATTGCTCACATCTTTCTATTATTGCTCAACAAAGATTGCTTACCAGAACAGAAATTCTCCATTATAATGTTTGGCTCTGCGAAAATGCTTTTCCGAAATACTGAGAGATCCACAGGATTTCGCTCTATTAGGAGAACGCTAGCGGCATGGAAACGTGCCAATGTACGAAGTACAAAGGAGCAAGTTTTCAGGTCCAAGAAAACGCGCCGTGGTGCCATCCTAAAGCCTCCAGGTTGCAGATCCTCCAGCATCAACACCGTGGGAGTTGAGTATATGTAGCAGGCCCCAAAAGGTTCCACCTCTGTCAACAAAACACAAAAGTAGGGCACAAAACAAGCTTCTTGAATTATACACAACAGTTTCTAAACATTTTGTTTGAATTACGTTTCGATCTTCCAGGTTGCCAAATTCTCAAACCCCAATAGTTTCCGTTATCATTCACAGGATATTTAATGTGTTGGAAGGGATTAAACAGGATTGCCATATTATTATTGAGTACGTAGTTGTTATATTAGTATATAATATACGTATGGTGTTTTAATTCGCATCTTCTTCCCCCCCTTTTTATATTCCCTTTTGTTTTTCCTCTTTTTCCCAACATGTCTTATGATTTTCCATTTGACTACCGTTTTTGCTTTTTGCTTCTAATACACACACACACACACACACACACACATATACGCATTTACAAACACACAAACACCCATACTCAAGGCGGGGCTCGAACCCAAGATCCCCTGCGCCACAAAGCGAGGCACTTAGCCAGCGTGGCCATGGGTACCAGCAGTGAATATTTGTATCGCCCACACGATTACAATACAACCACAGGATGGTATTTAATTGTAACTTTAAAACATATATAAAAGTGCATCTTTAAATCATATATATTCATACAAGTTGTGAGAATACTGTGCTACGATTTAATAGAAAATATTGCGGTTCTACAGGCGTACAAGGTTTTCAAGATTAACTGCACTTAAAAGTCGGCTCTCTTTCTCGCCCGGTAATGTCCACTGCCACAAGTCACGCCAGTAATTCAAACTACTTCACTCTGATTGGACACTGACGAATCCCACCTGCACATATTTATTACTCTACAACTCTCATATTAGTTCATTTCATCATACATATATTACACACATATACATATATTCTGAACATATACTTACGATTCTGTAACTATATGTATAGTTACAGAATCGTAAGTATACAGATGGTGTACAAATTGGTTTCAATTATTTGATTGATGGTCGGTTGTGAGTCTAGTGATGTAGCTGAAGTCGAGGAATGGCTACTTTATCTGAATCTTTGAAGTATGTTGCTAATTCTCAGCCTCTCAAAATGTGTTTTCATGTACCAGTGTTGGTTTTCTCTAATACTGATTCTTCAAATCAAACTTTGTTGTGATGGAGATGAAACAAGGATTTTTTCTGCTACCCTTCTGGTTAAAGTCAGCTTTAGATCTCGAAGTAGAATAATGAAAGTTACCTATGGGTGTTGGTTGGACTTTCCAATATCAAAAAGTTGATTTAATATATGCATGGTTTGTATGAGAAGAAATGTGTAAAGGAAGTCCTAAACATATTATTACTGTAGTGGTTGTTCCAAAACTGAAAAGTGTCGTAATTGGTTAGGCGTAGTTATTGAGAAACATTTCTAAGAAGTGCATGGATTAAAGAGATTGTCTGTTTTGAACCCCAGTGAGTTAGCAAACGTAGTAAAACATTACTAACCTGGCATTACTTTCTGCAGTGCTTTATACATCTCGGGCAGAACGCTGCCAAACATTTCTTCTTCTCTCACGAGCACTGAGCATTTTGAAAAGGATTCACCGCTAGAACCTATAGTGCCCAGGCGTTTGGCGATGATGTTCATGGGATTATTTCTCTGTTCACATTTTGCTGTAATTCTGAACACTTCACTGGTATAATTATCACCCTTTTTTGTGGCTAGACTAGATTTGAACCCTGTCACCTTTAAATTCGGGTCCTCTTGCCATTTACGTAGTGCCGTTTCTAAAAATTCCTTTTCAGGCCATTCTTCGCTTGGCAGATCCTCATTCTTCGTTATTCCTGAAGACATTTCAACTCTGTAAAAAACAAAATATTTTTAGCACAGATTCATTGACTTGAATATGCGGGAGATCTAAAACCTTGTCCTTTCATTACTTGATCAGCGTGTATCAATATGATGTATTTGGGACAGGAGTAAATTAGAAGTCACTTTCTACCTTGTTGAAACTATCAATTGACTCATAGAAGAAAATCAAAACAAGTGGAGCGAAACCATCAGATCTTATGACGCGGTCTTTACCTGAAGCCCAAGAAGTTTCTGCAATCCACATTGGAGGTATGCTATCCTTACCAATTTCAATTTTATCAATATGATTAGTATCACAAAGCATATGAGTTATTAGGCACTTGGTGTCAAGTTATCTATGCTTAAATCTTTATCACTACTAAGATTGAATAAATAAGCTCATTTTGTGACCTCTCTGTTGATATAGATTTAGAAACCAGTATCCAAATATGGAACGGTTGGAAAGCATTTCGTTAAAATAACGTAAATATAAATATTATGAATTTTAAAACTTAAAGTACATATTAGTGAACATTTCGGAAACTGCTAATGCTATGAAAACGTTATCTGTAGCGACTGTATGCAGCGCTTACAATTTTCACTTACCGCTTACATACAGTAGAGGGACTAATCCATCCCAACCAAAATGTTGATATACATCTGTGTGTGTAGAACAAAAACAATACAGAGGAATTTTAAGTATACAATTGATGGGAAGTAACGTCCACCTTTGTTACTTAGAAAAACCTGGTTGTGAATTACCTGATTTTCTCTACTCACTCTTCCAAACTTATTCTTGAATGTACTTGCTGATATACTGTCATTACACATTTATATATTTCGTTCTACGTATAAGACGGATAAAGCGTGGGTCAGTTTTTTTTTTTTGTTTTTTTTTTTTTAACAAAATTGTATTAAATCCACGTTGTTTGACCAATCACGAAGAAAAGAAAGGGAGGAAAAGAGAAAATGTATGTATAAATATTTGAAAACTGAAACAAATTACATATCGGACTGCCTCAGTGGTCAGTTAGCTGAATTTTTACCCAAGGTTCCGGGTTTTATTCCTAGTAAGGGAGATGGGAATTTTGCTTCGATTAGGATTTTCCCTTACCCCGCATAAAGTCTTGAAGTATGGATGTGAGAATACGCCAAGGATGAAAATCCTCAGTAACCTAAACTAAAAGCTACGTAGTCGGCTTACCCTCCCCGTATGTAGGACTGACACTTCTCTAGGACTTATAAGCGGGTCTATGGGTCAGAAGCCTGTCGGGGAGCCAACGGCACATGGTAACCACAGAATGAAGAAACTTGAACGAGTGGTCGGACCTGTAATCTGGTATGAGGGTGAGGAAATGGACGATATGAAATGAAGGCGAAATGGATGATAGGAAAGGTGATGATGGAGCAATTGGTGAAACGAGCGGCGGGGAAACTGGAGGATCCGGAGAAACCCCATCCAGACGCCGTTTCATCCATCCAAATCCCACATGCGGGCGCTTGGGATTGAACCCGGGCCGCTTATTTGGTAGGCGAGCAGTAAACTAAAAGCTCAGAGTAAAAATACCACAAAATGTTTTAATCAAAGTGACACCATAGCAGTTTAAGGGGCTATAGAAATTAAAAAAAACCAAAAGGAAAATTTCGAAAAGTGTTAACGTCACCAAATAATTTTTGTTGTAAATTGTGTGCTTTGGTTAGATCCATAGATTTTGTATAACAATAAATTGGTACAAAAATCATTCACAATGGAGAGGGTTTCACATGTTATTCCCAGAAAGTGCAAGATATATTTTATTTGGCATACAAATATGATAAACATATGGAATTTTAATCAAAATCTTTTGAACCATTCTCTGCTAAAATGTTTCGATTAAAGGGTTGTTTGGGTGAGGGGATTTTCTCGAAAATATTCGTATCGTCCTTGAAGTATACTAAACCTAAATAGCAATTCTGCGTTTGCGCGCGCGCACTTACACACATACTGGAGCTTCTACTAATATTGCTTTTTGATTCAGGGATCTCAAATGGTTAATTTCCAGTTAAACTTGACATTGAATTTGTGTGTGGCGTACTATACGGAAGCATAAAGAAAGTGAAAAATTAGTCTACAGACTGCTGTTAACAGTATGGTCACATACGGACTGTTGCTGTTCTTACCTCTTGAAATATTACGCTCGTCAGAAAATCATCACACAACGGCACCAGCCACACATGCACTGATTCTGCGAGAGCATCTTTTGCAAGTCATAAGATAGCGGACCAAGGTTCTTGCTCTTACGTAATCTTTAGATGAGTCCAATGCCAATTAACATTTCATGTCCCGCTGTATTAAGCTGGAGTATGAAAAGAGCGTTATCAGATAAGGCATCTGTTTGAATAGTGTATTTTAAGTGCTGCGTATTTCACCACATGCTGAAAACGTAAAATTATCATTGAGGTGAATCCATAAATTGGGACAATCCTGTGCATTCAAATGCATATTTCTTCTGTCAGAAAGTACTCACTTGATATGGAAGTTACTTAGTAGTTTCCAAACAATTTTAACAATACTTTATGTTGCATATAAATTGTATTTTCTGTATTTGTTAATAAACATAATGTTTCAGCAGTTGGTAATTTGTGTTTCATATTTGCTTGCTTTATCTGTATATTTTATAAACATATTGTGACAGACCAGTTTTCACTGCCACAAAGTTAATTCATTAATGTTCACCGATGCTTATATTTTCATTGTCATTACACTTTTTTGCGATGTCGTCGTGTCAAGAAGCACTTGGATCACGAGAAGGAGGCAACGGGGTATGAGGTAAAAAATGTGGCTTTCTGCTCCCTAGTTCATTTGTTTACTACGAAAAGTACTACACGGCAAAGCGACGAGGGTATTGACCTTGACTGTCACGGTGCTCCATTTGCTTGATACCTGCTTACTCCATAAGGGAAACATTAGGAATTCGGGTTGCAGTAAGTAATACTGCACAAATTGAGAATTCTGAAACTGTGTGTATATTGATATGAAATATTATTTGGTTAATTATACTCAACTATAATTATACAGGTACATAATAGGAAAAAAATAACCTAATCTTCTATGATCTTCACATATCTGTGCAATATTTATCGTAATTAACTAAGCATTATCCTCTTCAATTTCTATCATAGAAAAAAGTTTGTGTTACATTCACATGAATTTCCCTACCTTCTATCGCTTAAATATTATTCGGCATATAAATTAATTTTACGAAATTATATTTTTCAATCTATTAATTTTGATCGAGATAGTTAATAGCTGCATATTTCGTTACAGATACAAAGGTATTAACGATAGTCAAATATTATAGAGCTGGACGCTTTATGCTGGCCTTAAAATTACTTACCATTCCATGACCGCGAGAAACACCTGAAAATCGATGGAACGGGAATTTAAAGAAACAGATATTGAACAAATCGAACCATTAATAATGAATCTTGGAATTGGCTGATGTCACAAAAAAGTTATTTAAATAGTTATTTAAATAAATCGTGTGGCTTGATCTTTTTGTGTACGTTTTCGACTACTAGTTATAAAGATTCCCTTCCGAAAAAAGAGGGCTTATTAAGGTGTTCCCATAAATTCAAGATTCAGGCACATTGTCATGTCATATTTTTAATATGTGGCATTTTATCAAATCGTTGGGTCTATTTTTTTCAGAATATAAAAGAATTCAAAAAGTGCTCAATTTAAAGGATAGTTGGCGGTGGAAGGATGTTCTTGAAAATCTTCGTGTCGCAATTTGGAGGGTACTTAACTTAAATACCAAATTTGGTATCTATCCGATTTTTATTAACTTTGTCTACTTAGTACATAGGTAGAGAATATATTATATTCCACTAAATCTTCAGTACCGAGATTTCACTATAAATGCACGTTTTTGGGTCCCCTGCTTCCAAAAACAGCATATTTACTTTCTCTTCTGGGTACATAGATAAGGTATCGCGCTCCACCCAAAAATTTGATGCCAAGATTTTACCGGAAACACACGTTTGAGGGTCCTGTGTATAAAAAAAAGCAATTTTAGAAAAAGGTCCCGATGTGTGTATAAGTGGGGAGGGGGTGTGCGTGAAATCGATAACTCAAAAACAAAAGTTGGTCAAATACCAAACCTGGTATTTAGGTTTAGCATCTTCCAAGGATATTACACAAAGCTTTTGAGGAAAATCCTCATCCCAAACTCTCCTTTGAATGGAAACAAATTAGAAAATTTTGACTTTCTCAAAAATGACTTTAACAATTGTGATTAAAATTTCGTATATTAAAACTATTTACATGAGAAATAAAATGTATGTCTAGAATTTTCTGGGAACAGCATTTGAAGAACTCTTCATTCTGGAGGACCTTGGTATAACTGCAAGAAATAAACAAAAACTTACTATACAAAAGTGTAGATATCATTAAAGCGCAATTTGTGCTATTTACATTTTTTATGGAGTTGACCATTTCCGAGACATGCCTTTGCAGTTGGTTCAGTTTTAAAATACTTAAACTTTTGTCAAACGGTAATTTTGGAACTCCTGGCCAGGCAAAGATACGAATTTCAATCACTTGGCAACCAGCTTTTAAAAGAGTAGATTACAGCTTTAGCCTAGTGCACTCCCTTCTTTCCTTTCTACTTACAAGAAATCAAGTATGGTGGCGTTTAAATCCACATTGTGCTGTAGATAGAATTTCTTCTAGGTGCTCCATTAATTGTGGTAAAAGTAAGCGTTCAAAACTGATAGAAATGTGGCAAAATACTAATTGGACTATAATTATGTGGATCACTTTTAAGTTTCTGCAGTTTTGGGATCAAGATTACTAAGGCATGCTTCCATTTTGAGGGAAAATAGGTTAAACGTCATTGTATATTTGTGTCAAAAAGTCGAGTGTTTTTCGAGGAAGAGCTAGAAGAGCCGGAGCAATTATATCCTGATCAGGAGCTTTCTTTTTTGAGGAACTCTTGATTGAATTCTGCACTTGAGCAGCAGTGAAGAATTTGTTGTAAGATATGGTTGGACAGGCTGAGAAAGTGATTCCTGGTGAACTCATTGTCTCTGTTAGCATTTGGTGGAGCTGCTCATATAACATCTCAGAAAATATTTTTCACTTAACTGCACAAAAATGTAGATCTCGTTAAATCCACACAATTTATGTCATATATGTTTTATTATAGATTGGCCTTTGCCGAGACATTCTTTGTTATGCGTTTCAATTTTAAATTGCATAACTTTTCTCAAACGGGGTCAGCTTTCGTTTTATCTCTCTCATTGGTAAAGCAAAGCGAACTAAACTTCAACTGTTCACATAGCGACCAGTTTTTAAAAGATTTGACTATCCTTTAATCTAGTGTATTCCCTTATTTTCTCTCTGCTTAGGAGGAAACAAGTAATAAGGAAATAATATGAATGGAACAGATTTTTCATTTTCGAGTGTTATTGTGTTGCGCTTAGCACCGTCATATAGCTCTTGCTCCTGCTGCCGGGTTTGGGGGTTCGACTCGCCAGACTCATGCTAGGGGGCCGCGCCGTGGCCGAGTGGTTAGACCACTCGCCTCTCACTACGGCGGCTTGGGTTCGATCCCAAGCGACCATATGAGGGATTTGTGGACAAAGCGGTGCAGGGGCGGGTTTTCTCCGGGTTCTCCTGTTTCCCCTGCAATCGCATTCCAAGGATGTTCCATCTTCGTTCCATGTATCATCAGTGTTATCGCCTGCAATACCATATAGTAAAAGCGGGTGTTAAACACTGCAAACAGAAGACTTATGCTTTCTGACTGAGTCTGGCAACTTCCGTTCGCTTCGTGTGTTCCGTATTTCTGTCCATGTACAGCACCACTTCCCCTACTGTGTTTACCCCTGCTAGATTATGCAGCTTGTACAGCAGGCTCATACTTTTTTTTTTTTTTTTTAAATAAAACAGCTCCGGAGTCTGTTCGGGATTCCGGCACTGTATACCGTACTTTTATTAATCTAATTGTTTTACTTTGCTTTATGATTACTGAATTTCCGGTTTCTTCTTTTTACACACACACATACACAAACATATAACACCCATACCCAAGGCGGGACTCGAACCCACGTACTCGACCCGTTTCTGATTGCTAATTGCTAAGCATAATAGGCGTGTACTGGGCAACCTCAAAACACACTAAATATCCTTAAAGCATTATAAGCTTGCCTTGATTTTATTAATCATGAGATAAATTACAACGGAACAGCAAGCTGTTTTTCCGGAGATTAATTACAGGTACACCTTCTTCTTCGAAAGACGCTGCTTCACCAGAAACTCGTGACACTGTGTGTACACTTCCTACAGAACAAGCGGTCGCGTGTTCAAACCCGGCGAAGGAAGATGGCTTTTTCTCTGACGTAAAAATCCTTTGCATGGCTTCCTTCGGAATGGAAGTAAAGTCGTTGGTCCCGTGTCGTAGATTTACGGCACGTAAAAGAACCTCAAGCCTCATAAAAAGGCCTTCAGAAAAATTCAGCCCAATATAGAATGGCACACTGAGAACCACGGAGGTTAAAGAGCGTCTCTGAATAAAACTCCATTTCATTTCATTACACAACAAGCTTGCACACTTGATTAAACAAAATTACAGCTGCTCTACATGTTTTATATATTAAGAAAAATCTTATGTGTTCCATTCACACGACTTTCTCTACATCGCTGTAACCCGTTATTGTTAATCAGCTTATTCTTCTATCTCTTTATGATAATCGGGATAAACATTAGCAGAAATTGTCTTACCGCCTGCGGTGCCATTAGTAGTTAAAGCGGGCGTTAAACACTACCAAAAAAAAAAAAAAAAAAAGAAATTGTCTTAATTACTTGCTTCCTTGTAAGTTGAAGCTAAATGAGGGAATACACTAGATTAAAACAGTCAAATCTTTTAAAAGTGGTCGCCATGTGGTTGAAATCCCTTTCTTTACATGGCCAGTAGTTTACAAATTTCCGTGTGAGAAAAGTTTAAGTATTTTAAATCTGAAACCAATAACTAGGAATATCTCAGAAATGGTCAACTTCACGAAAAAAAGTGTATGCCATAAATTGTGTGTTTTAACGAGATCTACTTTTTTGTGTTAAGTTTATGTCAATCTCTTTAGGTTTACCAGTTACGCAAAATACAACAAAATTCATCCAGAATAAAGAGGTCTTTAGAGTATTCCCAGAAAATTCAAGATAAAATCAAAATTTTAGAAAATGTTTGCAAGTAAAGGATAGTTTGAGCTGGGTGGATTTTTCTCAAAGCCTTCGTATCGCATCCCTGGGAGATACTCAACTTAAATACAAAATTTGGTATTTTATCGATTTTTCGTTTTTGAGTTCTCGTGTTCACAGACACACTGACACACACGGATCTTTTTCTAAAAATTCTTTTTTTGAATATATATATATATGTGTGTGTGTGTATGTATGTATAGTACGAGTAGAGAAAGTAAAAATGTCTCTGCTATTGGAGAGATCCTTTAAAATTTATATACATGAAATACAATACTTCTGTCCTGAGTATGAATCACTTCACGTTTGATAACCCGATCCCCGTATATATAAGCACATCATATGTTGAGCTGCATAAGAGTTAAGGTTGCCAGTGCGTCTTTGCCTCACTTAGAAAGATGCATGTCATGTTATTTAGACAAATAAGACAACATATAAAACAAGTGCCGCTAAAACATAGACTTCCTTCAGAAGCCAAATAAAAGTGGTTTACCCTTCCACAAATAGGTCACTGATGATTTATACAACAAAAGTGTTAAGGAATCAAAGAGAAAAGTAGGTACTCAGAAGATTTATTGATACAACAGACTTTCTAGGCAGCGATGTATATTATAAATAGTATTACAGAAAATCGTATTTCAGAGGACATAATGACAAAAAAGATAATCCTTGCATAAATTAATGCACATGGCACATTTACAGCTCTTGCTCCAAAATTATAAAATATAACATCCAATTATTGTAAAGCAACCTCTAGGTTTGGAGAGGTTCACAAAGAACTTAAAGGTACTATGTTACTCTAGGTACCTATGTAATAACACAGTTGTATCTATACCACAACATTAAACACAGGTAATCAAATATACCAGATGACAGAAAAATTTTTGAAAATATTGAAGGACGTTAACCTTATATTATCATTCATCCATATTTTCGTTTTTGATATGCCGCTCACAGAGATTTACACAGAAAGGCATTCAACAACCTCGCGCATAACATATGGTCCATAATGAAATGGAGCTGTTTATGTTGGTACTGACGAAATCTCACCCCACCCTCTACAATCGTGACCATCCTTTTCCCCGAGCATAATTCTGACCGCTTGATTGGCAGGATATTCACCTCCCTCAAAATATGATTGAACTGACGAAAGATAGGTGCAATTTAAGCATTGTGTATTTTCATGGTACACTACTGTTTTTTATTTTCTCTACCAAATACTATGTGTGTACATATATAGTAGGTAGAGAAGGTATTATATTCTTCCCAAATTTTCGATATCAGATTTCTACAGGAATACATATTTTAAAGACCCCTGAATAAAAAAGGAATTTTTAGAAAAAGGTCTGTGTGTGTTAAATTACATTCAATTTTATTTATGAACACTTTAACTGCTACGGTTCTTTGCCTCCCATTCTTTATTAGGCGTGAAATACCGCTTAATTTTGCTCAGAAGCCTCTTTATCAGGCTTGAGATTCTTAACTCTAACTCTACGACACAGAATCAACAGCTTTATTTCCCTTCCGAAGCCATGCTAAGGATTTTTACGCCTGAGGAAAATCCATCGCACTCTGCCCGGTTTGAACCCGCTACCTTGGAAATCAGAGTCTAGCCTATTACCTTTAGACCATGGAGGAGACTGCATGTGTGTATGTGAATGAAAAGTTAAATACCAAACTTGGTATTTAGGTTTAGTATTTCCAAAAATGCGACAGAAAGATTTTTCAGAAAAATCTTCCCACCTAATTTATTCTTTACATAAGATTTTCTTAAAAATAGCTCTAACGATTTTTATTAAAATACCACGCATTAAAAACACTTAGATGACAAAAGTTTTATATATTTGTGTTTTGGGGAATAGCCTCTGTAGCCCTGTTTATTCTAAATGACTTTTGCATAATTGCGTAAGACAGACAAAAACTTACCACACCATATAGATATCGTTAAAATACACAATTAATATCACAAACATGAATTTACAGGTAAACACTTCCATGATATTCCGTGTTATTAGTTTTAAAAGTTCCAGTATTTAGGGGATTCTCAAATGGGGTAGTTATTCACTTTTTTCATCCTGGTCATGCAAAGAGAAGCGAATTTCAATTGCATAACGTTAGCCTAGTTATTCCCTTATTTCCCTTATACATAGAAGGGACTAAGTAAAAAACCATTTCTGCTAATGTTTATCTCGAAGTAGAGAAAAGGAGAAGATTTTGTAAAGGTAATTTGTTACAGGATAGGTAAATAAAATCACGTGAATGGAACACATCACTTGTTATTTCTGTTCGATAACAACAATAATTCTTCGGTTACAAATCGTTGATGAAAGCTCTTATATATGCCAGTAGCGGTTGCCCAGTTTAACAAAAATGCAAAAAATTCTTCACCCCTTCTTCTAGAACGCCAAATAATATGGTAATTAGTTTAGCCTTTACTTGTGTACCGATCACAGAGAATCTCTTTCACAGTGACCGTGTATGACCCACTCCTCCAAGTCACAACGAAACATTGTGAACAAATATAACATGGTTCATTGGTTTGTGTTTAACTCTTATGTTGAATTTAAGTCCAGTAATATAGGAAACTAATACCGGTCTGGAGGAATCAAAGTTTGATTTCCTGCATGTGCAAACTTTACGGAGAGAAAGACACTCTTGCAAGTTTTGTATGCATGCGAGTGTACGTGTGCGTACTTTTTTCTAAAAACTCTTTCCTTCCAGTTTAGAGCATATAAAACGAATATTTCCTCTAAACAGCAGTCGTCATTTTTTTACAAAATTCATATGCCGAAATTGTGCATTGTATTGTACTGATGGTATTCTCTAGATTTATTCCAGGCTCATATCGCAAATATTTTTCACTTAATTATATAAAAATTAATTAACTAAGTATACTGTTTTACTTTATGCCTCCACATTTATTATTCGTGAATTATTCTCGTTTTCTAATTAAAATATGGCTAAGCTAGAGAAATCCCTTGCGTTCAAAAAGAGGGAGGAACCATTCCATCGCCTTCTTGTAGGCGCTGCCACTGTAAAGATCACTTTTAATATTTGCTCCCTCTTCAATGTCGCTTACTTCAAATTGGCCAGGTTCTGCCAACACAATTGGCAAAACACTGAAGGCTGAAAACATGCCGTAAACAGTCCTCTTGTCGAAGTCTTTCCTCAAGTTCTCTAAGGTTGGTGGCCGTGTGGAACACTTCAGTGCTGTCATTGTTTCACAGAGTGTCTCGTGGTATTCCTGCACAAAAACAATAGTAAACAACTGAAAAATAAAATTCAGCATAGTTATTGGACAAGAGATTATGAATGCATAATAAAATTGATGCAAATGATAGCAAACGAATATAAATAACAACCACAAAATAAAAGAAAACTCAGCGATCCCCCAATCAAGACCATACTCAAATCATACAAGAAAGATAAAGAGAGACAATAAATACAAGATCACATCCAACAACTTCTAATATAACAATGGCTACTTAATGACATCTAACACTAAGCCATACTTATGTCATTAATACCCAAATTGTTATGCATGCCAACATATTATATGTTCATTATAAGATAAAAAAAAGCCTCCTTCCCTTGCCACATAAATTAAACATAAATAAATTATTGAAAGAACCCACGATGCATAAACACTGCCATTAATAATAAAAGAAATAATAAAATTGGCTGAAGAGGGCAAAATAAGCCCTAAAACAGCCATGGGAGTGAGATAAACGTCCAAAAACCTTATGTTGCTTTGCTTTGCTTTAGCACCTCACTTCTGTGAAAAGGAATCTTGGATACATGCATGATGAGCTGGGTTAGGATCTACTGGAGGGAAACTATTTAACAAGACTTGAATAAGTTGTACAGAGGTACATATGTTGGGAGTTAGGGCAGGTGTGCAATGGGTAAATTTCCGCTTAAAGGGAGACGGGCCATATACTGACAAATGACTATTCTAAAGTGCTGTATGATATACAACCTGTTCTGTCGTTTACTTTCCCTACCACGTACATAGTAGGTACAGAAGGTATTGCATTCCACACAAAATTAATACTGATATTTCACCAGAAAGACATGTTTTAAAGATCCCTGAAAAAATCAGATGTGTTCCATTTTCATAACTTTATCTATCTGTTCTTTAAAGAAACTTATCGTACAAAAGATTATCCTTTTATCCACATAATGCTAATCAGGATCAACAGTACCAGAAATGGTCTTATTACTTAATTTCTTATAAGTAATGCCATAGAGACAGTCAAATCTTTTAAAAGCTGAAGCTATGCGACTGTCATTGAAAATCGATTCTCCATCTATGGCCAAGAGTAAAACAAAAGAGTTATAAAACGGATGAGGGATTTCTGTTTGAGAAAAGTTTAAGTATTATAAAATTGAAACCAATAACAGAGAATATCTCAGATATGGCTAGGTACAGAAAAAACGTGTATGAATACAGTAGTGTGTATTAACGAGATCTATATTTTTTGATGAACATTAAGTTTTTGTGTATCTCTTATGGTTTACCGGTAATGGAAAAGCCATTCAGAATGAAGAGGACTTCTGGGGCTATTCAAGAAATTCAGGATAAACATTTTAATTGCCATGTAAACATCTGTTATATACGGCATTTGAGTCAAAATCGTTAGAACCATTTTTTTTTAAAATCGAACAAGTCGAAAATGTTCCATAAAGGATAGTTTGGGATGGTGTGTGCTGACACACACATACACACATGCACACACACAAAAATGCATCTTTACTTTTTTAGCACATATGCACAGTATACATAATGGGTAATGAAGGTCTTGTATTCCACCCAAAAATTTGATACTGAAATTTCACCGGAAATACATGTTTCGAGGTCTCCTGGATCAAAAAAGGAACTTTTTGAAAACTGTCAGTGGTGTGTATGTGTGTGTCTGAGTCTGTGGACAGTAAAACTAAAAATGTAAAGCCCGTTAAATGCCACACGTGGTATTTAAGTTTAGTATCTTTCAAGGATGTGACACGAAGATTTTCAGAAAAATCCCCCAGCCGCAATCTATCCTTCATACGGAACACTTTTTCGAAAGTTTTTATTTTCTCAGAAATAGCACTGATGTTTTATATTAAATGGCCATACGTTTAATATGGTTTCATGGCAAATATAGTGTATAACTTGCATTTTCTGGGAATAGTCTCAGGAAGTAATGAAGGTGTTGCATTCCACTCAAAAATTTGATGTCGACATTTCACCGGAAATATATGTTTTTAGGACCCCTGGATGATCTGAAAAGGCATTTTCAGCTAACGGTCAGTATGTATGTATGTCTGTGTCTGTGGTCAGTATAACTAAAAAATGTAAAAGCCCGTCCAATGCCACACATGGCATTTAGGTTTAGTATATTTCAAGGATGTGACACAAAGATTTTCAGAAAAATCCCGCAACCGCAATCTATCCTTCATATGGAACATTTTTTTGAAAGTTTTGATTTTCTCAGAAATAGCACTAATGTTTTTTTATTAAATGGTCATACGTTTCATGGGGTTTCATGGCAAATGCGGTGTCTAACTTGCATTTTCTGGGAATAATCTCAGGAAGTCCTCTTCATTCTAAACGACTTTTACCAAAATGATAAACCGGCATGGGAAAAATCTTACTGCACAAAAAATGTAGAACTCGTTAAAGCACATAATCTATGTAGACTTTTTTCACTCTAGGCTATGCAAAGAGAATAGACATTGCGCCTAAGCAAATGTACGATATAGGACGTTTGTGGAGAAGGCATTGCATTCCATACAAAATCCGATAGCAATATTTTACCATATATACATGGTTGAAGACCCCTAATTAAAAAAATACATTTTTAGAAAAAACACATAATACATGTCTATATACAACATAACCCAAATGCGAAAAGTTTGTTAAGTATGAAACGTTGTATTTAAGTTTAGCATCTTTCAAAGATACGACACAAAGATTTTCAGGAAAATGTCCCTACCCAAAGTACTATTTACATAGAAGAATTTTCGAAATTTTCGATTTTCTCAAAAATGACTCAACGAAAATACTGTATATTAAAGATATTTGCATATCAAATGAAATGTATGTATTGAATTTGTTGGGAATAGTTTCTGAAGTCCTCCTCATTCAGAATAACTTACATAACTGATAACCTTAAGAAATAGACCAAAAACTGCGCCAAAAATGCCGATTGCATTTAAATATACAATTAAAGCATTTTTATCTTTTTTAAACATCTAACTATTTCCGAGATATACCGTATTATTGTTTCCGTTTTAAAATGCTCATACTTTTCTCAAACGGGAAGTCGTTTACCCTTTTTCTTTTGTTTTACTCCTGCCCATAAATAAATGGTGTGTTATTTATGGACGCTCTTTAACTGCTGTGGTTCTCAGCGTCCCATTCTAAATTGGGTGTGAAAGACCGCTTAATTTTGCTCAGAGGCCTCTCTATCAGGCTTGAGGTTCTTTTATGTGCCGTAAATCTACGATACGGGACCAACGGCTTTACTTCCCTTCCGAAGGAAGCTATGCTAAGGATTTTTACACCCGAAAAAATCCATAGTTCGGATTTGAACCCGCGACCTTGGGTATATGAAGTTAGCATAGTAACCACTACACCACGGAAGGCGACACTCCTGTCCTTGCAAAGAGAACCTAACTTTAATGTAAATCGCAAAGCGACAGCTTTCAAAACATTTGACTATCGCTTTTATTAGTTTAGTGAAATCCCTTATTTCCCTTCTGCTTATAAGGAACTAAGTAAAAAGAACAGCTCTGCTAATGTTTATCGTGATTAGCGTGAAGTAGGCAGAAGAATAATACTTTGTAAGAAGAGTTTGCAGAAAAGATAGAGAAAGTCTCGTGAATCGAGCACACCAGGGTTATAAAAACATAATTAACCATTAACTGACCTCTATGAGCTGGTCGACGCAAGTGGTGCGGACCATCTCATTGGAACTGGAATTCAAAAAGTAGTGTAAGTCAATGCAAGGGCTCGTGATACACGGCATCTGGAGGTCCACAAATCTCACTCCATCAGGTTCGCCGGAGGGTGCATACCGGAATAAGATGTTGTTTGTCCAGAGATCTCCATGTGACAAAACTCTGAGATCACCTTCTTCATGATATTCCGTAATGCGCCATAGGCGCTCACGGAAGCTCTCTTTTGCATACGTTGATATCTTCGCCGAATACTTCTCCAGGCCTTCCATATTCTTCACTGCCTCTGCCAATGTCTTTACCGTACCTTTATGGCAAACCAAACAAAATAATGTTCTTTCGCTGGAAATTAAAATCAGATTTAAAAAAGTAATTTTCATTATCTTTCCATACTGATCTCTGCCGCTGAGATAGCACGGTGAGATTCCCGCGAGCTCTTTAATCCCCAAAGTCAATCCGGGGATAGCGATTGTCTAGGGCTTACCGTGAAGGGCCTAAGAACGACTTAATGACCCAAACTACTGTTTTTAATAGTGTTTAACGCCCGCTTTTACTACTTGTGGCACCGCAGTATTACACTGGTGACACATGGGATAAATATGGAGCACCGGTGGAATGCGATGGCGGGGGAAACCAGAGAACCCGAGAAAATCTGCCCCTGCGCCGTTTTGTCCACTACAAATCTCACATGCGTACGCTTGGGATCGAACCCAGGCCGTCTAGGTAGAGGCGAGTGGTCTAACTACTCGACCACGACGCGGCCGTGCAAACTACCGCGTATGCTTCTTTACCTAATGGTATAACTCAACGTAAGAATCCTGAGACAATGCTACTCCTGAGCCTAATGTTTAACGTGAAAGCTGCGATTTCATAAGAGTAATAGTTAATACTAATATTATACTCAGAGAGAAAGAGAGAGACGGAGATCATGAGTGTGAGCGCGAGAGGGGGAATCCAGGAAACCAGTCCACCTGCTTTGATAATTGTTTCACCACTGGAAAACATATTCTTCCCGACGGACATAAGATATGACTGTTCCTGATTTCAATTACCAAACGACCAAAAGGCTAAAAATGAATACGAACCCTTTAAACATCTTGCACTTTGCTTTCTGTATCCCCAGTAAATCGTGCCTATATACATTGATTGGAAGAAAATATCACATATTTTTTGTTATTTTATATATTTCTGCAAAGAAATAACAACTGTTTTTTAATCTAAGACATTCTTAACGAAAAAAAAACAACAAAACAATAACTGTTTTGTACTCCTTGACATTCTCAACGGTAAGTCAGAAGCCAAAATGTTCATCACAGCTTTTTAAATAGATGGCCACTTACTGGTTGTTCATTCAATGTAAAAGTCGGAATTATACGACAATTTACCTGGTAGAGTTGTTGATTGTTTTTTCTGTAGAACAGTAACGTTTCATTCTTGACTTCAAGAGATTGTAGCTACGCGACTACTTCCGGTATAATCCCGAACGAAACGTCAAGCTCACATATTTTTATTTTCTCTACTGGGTATAAGTAGTAGAAGTACTGCATTCCATGCAAAAAATCGATGTCGAGATTTCACCGGAAATCTTTGGATAAAGCTCAACGCGTGTCCGTGTGTCATTGTGTCTATAGGTATCATAACTCAAAAACGAATAGTCAGTTAAACACCAAATTTGATTTTTAAGTTTTGCAATTTCCAAGAAGGTTTTTAAGAAAATCCTATATTTTTGGAAAATTTTGGTTTTACGAAAAATAGCTCTTACGTTTTTATTAAAATACCAAATGTTTAAGATGTTTTATGACAAATGAAGTGTCTTTATTATATTCAATCCTCCGGAATAGCTCCTGAAGTCCTTTTCATTGTTAGCAAATTTTGCATAAATATAAACTTGCATTCTTGGAAGATACTAAACTTATATACCAAGTTTGGTATTTAACGAAATTTTCGGTTTTGAGTTATATTGTCCACAGAAACACCCAGCGCACGCGCGCTGACCTTTATCTAAACATGCTTTTTTATTTAGGGGTCCTTTAAACATTTATTTCCGGTAAAATCGCTGTATCAAATTTTTGGGTGGAATTAAATGCCTTCTCTACCTACTATGTGCTTACATAGTACTCGGTAAAGAAAGTAATATGTAACCATTAAATAAAAACTGCGTTGTTTTAGCGGAAATAATAAATAAATAGTCACACCTGATCTAGTTATCTCGAATAGTAAACGATGCCTATTTTATGTTGCATTATACCGATTTATTAGACTGTCCCTATGTTTTGCAGTACTGTAATGCTGTTGGATTTTGAAACGTTTCCCGGTTTTAACTTTCAGGTAGCATAATTGCAGAATAAGAAAACCCTATATTTTATCACGAACGTAACCATAAATTTCATTGACTGAACCCTTTAGACATATTGAATGCACACTGAGAATAAAAATACAATTAGACTATCATCAAATCATCAGGCTTTGAAATCTGAAAGAATGGAAGAACAAAGATAAGAACATCTAGCGAAAAATTTCTTAAATCTACCTGCCTCTTTTTATTTATATTTTCTCACAGAGCACTGAGGGAAATTCTAACTTCTATTTGAAACTATCCACTATGTTGTTATCTGCATTCCAAAAAATAGAAGTGTTTTTTTTTAAATATCCTGAAATCCATTAAAGAAAATTTACACAACGCTTTCTAAGAAAACTTAGTCATATATTCCCAAAACTATTTCACTCTAAGCACAGCTTATCCTGGTAATTATCAAATTATTTTTATGAAAAATTTTCAATATAGTAATTATATTAAAATTTGCCATAAATATTGCACATAGCATTAAAATATTAAAATATTCATATTTATACCGAATAAAACCCATTTTATCAGATTACTATGAAATGTGTTTATATCATTTTAGAAGATTAAATATTTATGAAGGGGAAACCCTGACGTCCTAGAAATCCGCCACATAGTTATAAATCATTAAATCCCAATGAAAACTCACCATTAAAGAAATTTTCTACTATCTCGTGTGGTTCGCTTAGATGCGACTTCTCAACCTTTGAAAAGTCGATGGATTTGCATTCCATGAGAAGAACGCTGGCAGCATGGTAGCGTGCCAGTGTGCGGATAACAAGAGAGCAGTGGTTCAGATCCAGGCCACGGCGGCGTTGGGCCATCCGGAATCCCTCCGGTTGCAGATCTTCCATCACCAATATTCCGGGTGTTGAGTAGATATAGCCAGCTCCGAAGGGTTCTACATCTGTAAAAAGCATTTCGATTAAGAGTGTGTTATGCCCCTATGCAAGCTTGTTAAATATTACACCTTCTCTAACGCATAACTATGGCGGAGGAAATATTGTACTGCACCCATGAATTGGATACTAGGTAATATTTTACCGCCTCATATATTTAGAAGTTCCCTGTACTGTTACAAGTAATTTCGGTGTGTAGGAGTATGTTTATGTGTGTGGAGTGCGGTATGTTAATATTTATGCCTGATGCCTCTTTAGGGCGGCGTATGAAGGACAAGGTTATTCTTAACTGTTGGTTAAACCCACTGCTCCGTATTAGAACACTAGGTAATGTAAAATAGTTAACTTGGAGTTTGTTATTGCTTTTTACAGTCTTTTGAGACATAGAAGGATGACGCAAATAACCGACCTTAACACTCCATGGCACAACAGTCCGCAATGAACCAAGGCTCACCGCCCGGCCGCTACATCTCCCATCTTGGCCCGAAGGCGTCATGATTGGGGTGCAGTGCTGGAGGGTGGTATCGCCTGCGATACCATATGAGGTTAAAGCGAGCGTTAAACACTATAGAAAATGGCGTGATATATACATTTTGTACTGATACTGTTTGATTTGCATTCAGGGGAAGAGCATTTTCGCTGAAGTTGCGATAAAGAGTTTTTGGAACAAATGCAATACTTCCTCTATCCACTGATTATAGGAAGAGGAAACAAAATAACGCAAATGCAAAAATCTGATGTGCTACATTCACATAAATGTCTCTACCTATTCTGCAACAAATTATTTTTACAAAAGCTTATTTGTTTCTCTACTTCATGCTAAATGAGATAAACCTAGCAGAAGGGAAATAAGGGAGTACACTAATATAAAGCTAAAATCTTCTAAACACTGTCGCTATGCGGTACAATTGAAATTCCCTTCTCTTTACATGATCAGGATGAACAAGCGAATAACCACTTCTCATTTAAGAAAAGTATAAGTAATGGGAGTTGTAAAAGCAATAACTATTAATATTTCCGAAATGATTAGCTCTACAAAAAATGAATGACATAAATTGAGTGTTTACCAGTTATGCAAAAATCATTCAGAATTAAGAGGACTTCAGAGGCTATTCCCAGGAAATTCAATATATAAATTCTATTTGTCATGTAAATGTATTTAATATACAGTATTTTAATCAAACTCTTTGGAGGAACTCAAAATTTTCGAAAAACTTCCATGTAAAACGTAGTTTAGGTGGCGGATTTTCCCGGAAATCTTAGTGTCGTATCCTTGGTAGTGTATACCAACTTTTCGTTTTTGAAATGTGCTGCCCTCCACCCACACACAGCTACTAATCTTGTTCTTAAAATGTTTTTATCTATTCAGGGGTCCTCAAAACCTGTATTTCAGAAGAAACCTCTGTATCGAATTTTGGGTGGAATGCAATATCTTCTTTAACTCTGTTGTACGCACATAGTACCTACTTGGTAGAGAAAGCAAAAATGTGCAGTTGTGTCTTAATTACGTAGTATAGCTTTTCTCCTGCTGCAAGTATTCGGTCATTTCAAACGGCGTGTTTATAAAACATGCATTAGAAGTCAAAATACAATTAACAGCATCCTACACCTACAGCGCTGTCAAGTCATCGTCAAATCGTATATAGCCTGGTTTCGATAACCTCACAAAGTAAAGTAATGCTTCAGAGTATCTTCACACTTTCATAAACATATTCCACGTGTTGCACAGCATGTTTTGATTTTGTCATCATCTTTTTAATGCTCTTTTCATAATGGCAATGTGAAAGCCAAGATTGGAATCTGATTTGAAAATTCCAATTGCATGTCGACTTCCACCACGCGTGTGTGTGTGTGTGTGTGTGTGTGTGTGTGTGTATGTGTATGTGTGTATGTGTGTGTGTGTGTTTTCTATTTTCCCTACGTTTTTACTTTTTCTAGCACGTATGTATATACAATGTACATAGAAGCTACAGAAGGTGTTGTATTTCACCCAAAAGTTCGATGTCGAGATTTTACCAGTAATATATGTATGTTTTGAGGTCTCCTGAGTCCAAAAAAAAAACATTTTTAGAAAAATGTGCGCGTATCTGTGTGTGTATCTGCATAGCTCAAAAATGAAAAGACCGTTAAATACTAAACTTAGTATTTATGTTTAGAATCTTCCAAGGATGCGAACAAAGATTTTCAATGCAAATCCCCCCATCACAAATTACGTTTACATGGATTGTTTTTAAATTGTTGTCCTTCTCAAAAATAGTTCTAATAATTTTTATTTAAATGCCGTATATTAAAGATATATTACAAATAAAATTTATATTCTGAATAATCTGGAAATAGTCTTAACACCTCTTTATTTTGGATGAGTGTTTTATGGACGTGGAATTCTGCATAACGGTTAAACCGTAAGAGATACATAAAAACTTACTACATAAAAATTAGATCTCGTTATAACACATAACTTATTTATATAATCGTTTTTATGTAGAGCTGACCGCTTCTGAGATATTCCTTGGTATTGGTTTCAATTTTAAACTACTTATATGTTTCTCAAACGGGAAGTGACGTTTCATTTCATCTCTCTTCTTTTACTGCAGGGCATGCACATGGAACCAAACTTGATTTGTTTCACATAGGGTCAGCTTTTAAAACCCTATCGAGTCAGTTATGTCCCCTCCACTTATAAGGAAGCAAGTAATACGACAATTTCTGTTAATGTTTACCTTGATTAGTATGTCATAGACAAAAGAAAAATCTTTTGTAAGAAAAGTAGTTTGTGTAACAGCTAGAGAAAGTCATGTGAATGGAACAAATCAGATTTACACTTTCTCCTCAAGTACTATGTACACAGTGTATAGAGAAAGTATTGTATTGTACCCAAAAATTCGATACCGAGATTTCACCGGAAATATATGTTTTGAGACCCCCTGAATCCAAAGAAATTTAGAAAAGTGTCCGTGTGTGTGTGTGTCTGTCTGTGTGTATGTGTGTGTCTGTCAGTATGTGTGTGTGAGTGTGTGTGTGCCTGTGGGCAGCATAGCTCAAAAACGAAAAGACCCTGTTAAAAACCAGACTTGGTATTTAAGTTTGGTATCCTCCAAGAATGCGACACGAACATTTTCAAGAAAATCCCCCAACCCCAACTAATTGGAAAAAATTTCGAACATTTTTTTTTCTCAAAAATAGCTCTAACGTTTTTGTTTAAAATCTCTTATATTTAAGATATTTACATGGCAAATAAAATATATATCTTTAATTCTGGGAATAGAACTGAAGAGAATGAATTCAGAATGAATTTTGCGGAGTTTTGCATAACTGGTAAACCGTAAGAGCTAGACAAAAACTTAACACACAAAAAATGTAGGACCCGTTAAAAAATACATAATTTATTTTATATAAATGTTTTTCGTGAAGTAGCCCATTTTTAAGATATTTCTTGTTATTAGTTTCAACTTTAAAATACTTATTGTCAACGCCTGTCCATACAAACAAAGGTACTTCAATCACATAGCAACCAGCGATGAATATATTTAACTGTCGATTTAGCCTAGCTAAGTAATGAGACCATTTCTGCAATTTTTTTTTCTCGATTAGCATTAAGTAAATAGAGGAATGAGCTTTTTAACAATAATTTATGCAGAGAAAGTCATGTAAATGGAAGACGTCAGATTTTCTGTTTGTTTTCCGTTTTACAAATACACATACACATTTACAAGAACAAAACACCTATGCCCAAGGCGGGACCTCGAACCCGCGATCCCCTGTGCTACGGATCACCAAAGCTAGGCACTTCAGTGAGCGCGGCCATGAGGACCGGCCACACTAGGTTTCCGTGCCAATATTCTACCGCTGAGCCACCGTGAAGCTAATTGGTTATTCCATCTCAATAAAGGGGTCTCTGCAATATGGTGGTACCGTATCTTTCTCACATTCTGGAGATCACGAGTTCGAATCTCGGTTAAAGTGAGTCACCCGGTTAAGGTTTCTTTTCGGGAGTTTCCCCGAAAAGACGAATGACGGGTAACGTTAAGCTACATGGACCCCAAGCGTATTTGAGCATTATTTCACTTATTTCATTCATCGTCCGATATGACCTTCAGGTTAAAGGACATTTAATTACAAAAAGAAAAAGTAAGAAAGAAAGGGGAAAAAAGGAAATCGTCCTTAACATACCATGTGGCTCGATTGTCCTGTATTTAACGTGTACGTTAAAAGAGTTGCAGAACTCAATCGATCTATGGGGAACTGGGTAAGCGGCCTTCGTCTTACCCCTCATGCGTGTCAGCGGAGACGGTGAGCGGGTTACGCTTATTGAGAGGGTCAGTTCCTTACTGACTTTTTAAAGCTGAGTTCTGCAACTCTTTTAACGCACGAAAGGATATTTGCACACGTCAAATACGGGGCAACTGGACCACCTAGTATCAGCAAAACGAACCATGTTGTATTTGGAGAAAAGACCAAGTCATAGCTTATACAAAAATAAGATCATAGTTTTGCAGTTATAATTGAAACGTTTTTTTTTTTTTTTTTTCCCTAATCTTTAATTTTACATTGATACGTAAGCTTGTTATTTTTATTTCAGTGAGGCAATTCTATTTTTCTAAATATTTCTATTTGTAATGAAAAAAATCTTATATGTTACACTCACATGATTTTCTCCAACTGCTCCACAAAAAGAACTACTTACAAAAGATTATTCTTCTTTTTACACCATGATAAACATTAGCAGAATGTTCTTAGTTCCTTATAAGTAGAAGGAAACTAAATGAATGTGCTATGCTAAAGTGATAGACAAATTTTTTAAAAGCTGTCGTTATGCGATCGTCATCGCAAATCGCTTCTTTGCTTGGAGTACAACAAAACAAAAACGGACACTTCCAGTCTAAGAAAAGTATAAGTATTTCACAATTGAAACAAATAACAAGGAATATATTTGAAACGGTTACCTCAACAAAGACGTGAAGGACATAAATTGTGTGTTTTGATGAGATTTACATGTTTGTGCAGTAATTTTTTGTCTATCTCTTACGATTTATCAGTTAAGTAAAGTTCGGCAAAATTCATACAGAATAAAGAGGTCTTCAGAGGCTATTCCCAGAAAATTCAAGATATACATTTTATTTGGGAAGTAAATATCTTTAATATACGGGATTTTAATCAAAATCGTTAGTCATTTTTAAGAAAATCAAAATTTTCGAAAATGTTTCCATGTAAAGAGTAGTTTGGTGGTAGGGGGACCATTTTGAAAATCTTCGTGTCGCACTTGGAAGATATCAAACCCAAATACTAAGCTTGGTATTAAACGTCTTTTAGTTTTTGAGCATACACAGTCCTTTTTCTAAGAATGCTTTTTCGGACTTACGACACCAAAACATATATTTCCGGTAAAATATCGACATCAAATTTTTGGATGAAATAAATACCTTCTTTATCCACTATGTACATTCTACATGTGGGTTAGAGAAAGTAAAAGTAAATGTATTATAAGTGGTAAGATTTCGTAATTTAAACACAATCAACCATATGTTGGTGTAGTGGTAGTGTTCAGGATTTTTTTTTTTTTCATTTGTATAGCCCCCTTTATCGCGGGCTTTGACTTGTGAAACTGTAGGTTCAGAACATTAGGTTAATAAGCTTTATATTACTAAACACACACACACACACACACACACACACACACACACTTCCAGACTCTATGGGGGATAGGAAATAATTCTGGTTAAAGAAAAATTCCCCCATCCAGCCGGGAATGGAACCCGGGACTTCCGGGTGAGATGTCAGCTGGCTGACCACACGACCACGGAGGCAGTCTGTTAAGGATTTGTGAACATTAATTAAAGAAATAACTTACTCAACGCGCAGGAGATAGTTAAACAGCTGCTCATGGTTACTCTCGCGCTGAATGCGAGGTAAAGTCCGTTTAGTTAATGTATGTACAGTTTGGCCACCTCTTTAGGGAAACTCTTATGATTATTTTACAACAAAGGCCCTCCTCAGTCCTTTCTGCAGTGTTGCATAAAATGATCATGTTAGTGTCATCACACACACACACACACACACACACACACACACACACACAGGAACACTCACATTCACAAACACCGATAATTTTAAAAAAAAAATGGACTATGGGGATCTCAAAGCATGCATTTACAGAAACCTAGACAGCAAATGTTTTGATGGAATATTTTTATAGTGTTTAACGGCCCTTTTACTACAAATGACTCTGCAGTCGATGACACTGATAAATGGAGTGAAGATGGAACACCGGTGGAATGCGATGACGGGGAAAACCGGGGAACCCGGAGATAACCTCCTCCTGCGCCGCTTTGTCCATCACAAATCCCACATGCGGTCGCTTGGATGGAATATAATACCTCCTTTACCTTCTATGTACATATTACGTGTATAGAAAGTAATAAACTGTTACGTGTTCCATTCACATGGCTTTCTCTATTTTGTTCTGCAAACAAACAATTCTTATAAAAGATTATTTTATCTAGACATGCTAATCGAGATAAATTTAGCCAGAAATGGTCTTATTATTTGCTTTTTGTTTCCTGGGATGTTGAAGAGAAATAAGTGAATGCACTAGTTTAAAGTTACAGTCAAATAGTTTAAAAGCTGTCGCTATGCAAATTTGAAATTCGATTCTCTTTCCATGGCAAGGAGTAAACAAGGAGAATATGAAACAGATGAGAACCTCCTGTTTGAGAAAATTATAAATATTTTAAAACTGATACCAATAATTGGGAATATCTCGGAAACAGTTAGCAAAACCCTCTATATGACATAAACTGTGTGCTTTAAAAATCTAAATGTTGTGTGTAGTAAGCTTTTGTCTATCTCTTACAGTTTACCACTTATGTAAAAGTGATTCAGGGGCTATTCCCAAAAACTTCTGGATATACATTATTTTCATGTAATTATCTTTGACACACGTCTTTTAAATAAAATCATTAGAACCATTCTTGACAAGATCGAACATTTTGAAAAATGTTCCATGTAAAGGGTAGTTTGGGGTGAGGGATTTTACCTGAATATTTTCGTGTCGTATCCTTGGATGATACATGCTAGAGAAAGTAAAAACTCATTGCTTAATAATAATAATAAGTTAGGAAAAAGAGGATTCAAAAGATATGTGAGCAAACATTATAAATAATAGGACGCATTATACTCAATAGCACCGTAATATACTGAGATTTACAATGTGTATGATAGTTTTTACAGTGTTTAACGCCCGCTTTTACTACATATGACACCGCAGGCCATGACAATGATGACGCATGGACTGAAGATGGAGCTCCGGTGGAATGCGATGGCGGGCAAAACCGGATAAAACCCGTCCCTGCTCCGCTTTATCGACGTTCATCTGGGATCGAGTGAGAGGCGAGTGATTTCATTACTCGTCATTACTGTTTGTATATGTGTGATCCGCCTGCGGTGCCATTAGTAGTTAAAGCGGGCGTTAAACACTACAAAATATATATATATATATATATATATATATATATATATATATATATATATATATGTGTGTGTGTGATGCTAAAACATTGCTGCGTTCATTTTTTCTGACATGGATATTATTTACGTCAATCTCTGAAATTACATACATAAACCGCTTAATACAGCAAGGCACCTGTCCACATTTCCTAATTTAAGAGTACTAAAGAACTGAATTAAACCTTCACTATCTGCAGTAAACAGAAAATCGTGGCCTATGATATCACGCAGAACAGTTTCTTTTCTATAGCAGTAAACGAAACATTGACTTTAAAAACTATGATCGTTAAAAAAGAACATGTATAACTGTTGGACTAGTGAACTCTTTTGCAGTAAAAGGATCATATGTATGTTTTAGTGTATTCCTATTGGCAGTCCCAAAAATGAGAGAAATTGTTATTTTAATAACAGACATACAGGCACAACGAGCGCAGTTATATTCGCTCAACAAACACTGGATAAGACAGGAGACATACACAATGAAACAAAGAACCATATAGTCGGGAACTGAACTCAGTACCTTACTCAGTATTTGAGGTTGAAATCAAAATTAATTTTAATTAAAACATAAATGAATTTATATCAGAACATTAATATTCTTGTTAATAAAATATTAGAACATTCAATTTAGAAGTTAATGCAAAATTAGCTCTACCACATTCAACATTAAATCCCAAAACAAATTCAGATTACCCTTCAGCATACCTATTGAGCTATGACCACAGCTGAGAGATCTGACATGTAACTGGCTTATTGTTTTGTTGCATTTTGGAACTGGTCAATAATTGGAGCCGTGGTGAAAGAAATTCCGTTACTGCATTGACCCGCGATACTAAGTGTACCAATTGTTCAGCATTTTTCAGCAATGATGGCCCTGACCCTCTCTTCTTCTAAATTCGACCTGACTTTCAGGTTTGCGGTTGGAAGGTTTGAGGTTGGAAGCCAACCCTCGCAGTTGCCAAGTCTTCCACTTACTGGTCCCTTAACTGAGGCGCGAAACTCGGTGCAATGTCTCCAAGAAATAGATTTTACTCTAACACTGTATAGTTTCCTCCAAAACATGTTGGTCTTCAAACGAAATTGCTCAATCCTACTATTGGGCAATAACCATTAGTAAGTAAAAAGACGAGCCTATAAAAGGAGTGAGGCAATGTAGTAAAATCTCTGTTTCCCGGAGACTAAAGACTGCTTGCAAGTAGAGATTCGCGCCTCGTTAAGGCACCAGTAAGTGGAATAATTGGCAACTGAGAGGGTCCGTTTCCAACCGCAAACCTAATCAAAGACTTTAAAGTCATGCCACCTTTGGTAGAGGGTTATCATGTTCTGAAAAATAATGAGTGTTCCTTTTTCAGATGTTTGTGTCAGTATGAGAGTAGTACTAACCTGGTACCACTGCTTTCAGCTCAGTGCACATCGCCGGAAAAATATCCCTTAGCATTGTCTCCTCTTTCTCGAACGGTACAGTCTCTATGTTGGTATCATTGAAGGCCCCATGTCTGATTATGCGCTTTATGATAACGTTCAATGGATCTTCCTTTTGCTCGCATTGGATTATTACTCTAAACATGTCGCTAGTGTAGTTGTCTCCTTTATTGGTTGCTATTCTGGATGTGAATTCCTTGATAGTAATTTTTGTGTCACCTAGCCATTTTCGTAGTGCTGTCTCCAGAAATTCCTTATCGGGCCAGTTTTCTATTGGTCGCTGCTCATCCATTTTCGGTTGTTATGGCAGAAGTCCTCTGTAACAAAAATATATACCTATTCATAGCATATTTTGTCACACAATTACTTTATAGCTTTGGAGGTTTTATGTTTCTAACACTGAAAGGGATGAATATCTGGATACTGGCAGAAGATGACAAAAGGTTTATAAGTTTCGAATGATTAGGAGGACTTGCCTTAAAACAACAACGAAAATGTTATGTTATTATGGTCAGAGTCTTTTAAGATAGTGTCAGGGGTAAATGTAGGAAACAGGTTGAGGTGAGGTGGTACTTTGCTACAGCCGGCAGTTCAGTCACGTGACGTCCTTATCCACCGTCCACTGTTTCGAAAGGGTCAGTGTAATGCTGAACGCTGGACACTAAATTATGTCCTACCAGATGGGCCAACTGTCCTGTATTTGTGACATGTGTAGATATCCCTTCGTGCGTTAAGAGAATTGCAGAACTCAACGGGACTATTTTTCTGCCAGTGGGGAACTGGCTTGAGTGACCTCTTGCTTATCAGCGGAAATGGTAAATAGGTTCCCTCATTCAGAGGGGTAAAACGTAGGTCACTCACGTCAGTCTTCCACTGATCCGTTGAGCCCTGCAACTCTTTTAACGGGCAAAGTAATATTTGCACACGTCAAATACGGGCAGTTGGGCCACCTGGTAATTTCATTTTACACATTTCGGTAATAATTTGCACTACGTTTACCTAGTGTTGAGAACATTGCAATTTTACTCGAAATATCTTCGAATTAATTATAAGTACAGTGAAGCAGTTCTTCTTGAATCTAAATTCTCATTTATTTTTTTTAACAATATCATTACCATCAAATCATTAACATTACATTTATATATTAAGGCCAGTTGTACAGTTAAAATACAAAATGAAATATTTTAAATTCAGATAAACAAAATTTACAATTTATTTTAATACACCTTCACCAAAACGGATTCCCAATGAAGAAATCACAGCAGCAGTAGAACTAGTCGCAGCGAGTCTCCCAGAACAGGCGGCTAACGAACTGAGACTCAAAATTTGTCGGATCCTCAGCAGGGCTAAACCACCACAACCCAATATAACTAATGCAGTACGCGAGGCCATCTCCTCAAATTCAGACATCATAATTCTACCTGCGGACAAGGGCAATGCCACCGTCATCATGAACACCAACGATTAGCATGAAAATATGCTCTGCCTGCTAAATGATCCCGCCTACAACAGAATCAAAAAGAATCCCACCTCTACCGTGGAAGGACGCACAACGCTCATGATACAGACTTCCTCAATTCCAAAAGAAAAGCAGAAAGGCTTGATTTCACACGACTCCCGAACTCTATGGGCTACCAAAAATACACAAAAAAAATACACCTCTAAGACCAATAGTGAGCGCCAGACTCACCAACAGCCAGATTCCTAGCTGAAAAATTACTGACCCCGATGGGAAAAACAAACACCTTTGTTCGAGATTCCGCACACTTTGTACAAATAATACGAAGATTTTCCTTTGAACACAACCATATTCTCATCATCTTCGATGTGCAATTGCTGTTCACCAAGATTCTGATCAAGGACTCTCTAAGAATCATCGCTGACAAACTCGAAAGCAATGGATTTCCTGAAGACTGGCTGGATCTAGTGAAGCACTGCCTAACTTCCACCCACTTCGGTTACAGAGGAGAGCTCTTCGAACAGAAGGAGGGAGCAGCGATGGACTGTCCTCTGTCACCCGTTGTTGCAAATCTATTCATGGAAGACTTTGAAAATACGGAAATAGACACATACCTTCTGTCAAGAAAGTACCCGGAATGGATCATTTAAAAATCCTGTTTAAAAGGGGATTCGAAATTATTGTTGTCGCTAAGTTGGTACAACTTTCCTCTATACCCACGCGGAGTTTGATCATCATCTGTCATCTAGTACGCCATTTTGTTAGTTCATCTCAAAGGTGATTAGCGATTTTACGATGGATACACATATTGAACAAAGAATCTGTCTCAAATTTTGCATTGCAAATGGTATTTCATGTGCCGAATCGCTGAAAATGTTACAGAAGGCTTACGGTGAATCGACTTTATCAAAAACACGTGAATATGAGCGGTGCAGTGCATTTAAAAATGGTCGAGATGTGGTGGAAGATTTGCCTCGCTCTGGTCGGCCATCAACGGTTTCAACTGAACTGAACATCGCTAAAGTGAAGAAAAAGGTGTCTGAAAATCATCATTTAGGTCTGAGAGAGATTGCCGTTGAACTTTCGTGTATCACGAATCGATTCAGAAAGACTTGAATTTTCTACAAAAACTCAATCGCGTAAGGATTGCTGAAGACGTGCTAGAACGAGCAAGTTGCGACCCCACATTCATGAAACGCATTGTAACGGGTGATTAGACGTGGGTTTACGAGTTTGACACTCAAAACAGTCAACAAGCTTCCAAATGGCGCCTTCCAACTGAACCGAAACCTAAAAGGACACGTCAAACTCGATCAAAACTGAAGGTCATGTTGACCTTTTTTTTTTTTTTTTTTTTTTTTTTTTCGATTATCGTGGTGAGTGCACTCAGAGTTCTTGCCAGAAGGTCAGATGGTAAATAAAGACTATTATCTGAACGTTATGCGGCGTTTAAGAGAACAAAGATTTGTGGAACAACAACTCATGGATTCTGCACCACGATAACGCACTAGCTCACAAGGCCAAAAACTCAACAAATTTCATGGAACAACCACCGTATTCACCTGATCTGGCTCCTGCTGATTTCTTTCTCTTTCTAAAACTCAAGTTACCACTTCGAGGCACCCGTTTTCAGTCGATAGAAGACGTAAAGGAAAATTCGCGGCGACAATTGACATCGATTCCTAAAAGTACCTACAAAAAATGTTTTGTTGATTGGATTATTCGTTGACATAAATGTATAATTTCAGAAGGGGCATGCTTTGAAGGCGATAAAATAAAATTGGATGAATAATTAATTTTTTTGTGTTTTATTGGCAAATTCCCGGAACTTTCTTGATACAGTGGTACAATCTCAAACCAGCACTCTGGCTAAGATATGTGGACGATACATTTGTAGTGTGGCCACACGGCAGCCGGTTTTCTTCAACATCTAAACTGCCTTCATCCCATCATACAATTTACAATGGAAATAGAAGACCGGAATACTTCCATTTTTAGACGTCTTGGTAAAACGAGATGAAACAACCAAGACTGTACTCTGCTCAGTCTTCAGAAACTCCACTCACACAAACAGACATTTAGATGTGTCTTCTCAAAAACGAAAAGACAATAAAATACCAAACTTGGTATTTAAGTTTGGTATCTTCAACGGATGCGACACAAAGATTTTCAAGGAAATCACCCCACCCCAAAGTACTCTTTACATGGACAAAATTTCGAAAATTTTGATTTTCTCAAATATGGCTCTGACTCTTTTGATTAAAATCTCTTATATTTAAGATATATACATGACAAATAAAGTGTATGTCCTGAATTTTCTGGGAATAGCCGCTAAAACCTCTTTATTCTGGATGATTTTTATTGAATAATTTTATTTTAATTTTTTTTTTCGGCTTTGAAAAACACACTTTTCTCATACGGGAATTTGTAAACTCCTGTCCAAACAAACAAAGGAACTTCAGTCACATAGCAACCAGCTTTTGACTATCACTTTAATCTATGCTAGTCCCTTATATCGCTTCTACTTACAAGGAAGCGAGTAATAAGACTATTTCTGCAATTTTTTTCTCGATTAGCATGAAGTAAATAGAAGAATAAGCTTTATAACAATAATTTGTAGCAGAGATGTAGAGAAAGTCATGTGAATGGAACACATCACATTTTTTTCAGTACAATATGTCTTGTAGGCTGACTTACAGGAGGTCAATAAACTCCACTTAGTCCCGTTATCTAATCTATGTAACTTAAGTTTCTGGATAGAATATCAGAGGAAATCCTCAAAACCACAAACAGTTTTCACTCCGGATAATATAGCTCAACTCTTATTAAAATCAGTTAACCCATTAAAGTGCAAGGATATCAACTATAGTTTGAAAATAATCATACACAACATATGAGGGGAAGAAATGTACATACTGAGTAGAGAAGATATTTTACTTCACCCAAAAATTCGATACCGAAATTTCACCGGATATACATGTTTTGAGAACCCTTGAGCACCAAAACAAAAAACTTTTTTAGAAAAAGGCCCGTGTGAGTCTGTGTGTGTGTGTGTGTGTATGATTGTGTCTGTGTCAGTATGTGAACATAACTCAAAATCGAAAATTCGGTTGAATAACAGTTTAGTATCTTCCAAGGATGCGACACGAAGATTTTCAGGAAAATCCCCTACCCCGAACGACCCTTTACATTGAACATTTTTCGAAATGTTCGGTTTTCTAAAAATAGCTCTAACGATTTGTTTTAAATGTCGTTTATTAAAAGTATTTACATGGCAAATAAAATGAATATCATGAATTTCTTTGGAATAGCCCCTGAATTTTTCTTCATTCTGAATGACCTTTGCTTAACTGCTAATCCGCAAGAGACAGACAAAAATTTACTGCACAAAAAGTGTAAATCTCGTTACAACACAATTTATATCATATAGGTATTTTTTTTTTTTTTTTTTTTTTTTGCGCTAACCATTATAAAGACGTTCCCTGTTATTTGTTTCAATTTTAAATTATTTTTAACTTTCTCTTTTGTTTCACTCTGGCCATGGAAAGAGAACCGAATTTCAATGACTATGCATACCGACAACTTTTAAAGATTTGACTATTGATTTAGCCTAGTGTATTCTCTTATTTCTATGCTATTTATAAAAAACTAATTAATAACACCATTTTTGGTCATGTTTATCTGGATTAACATGATGGAGATCAAAGAATATTCTTTTGTAAGAATAGTTTGCTTGCAGAACAGTTAAAGTCATGTGAATGGAACATTTAAGATTTTTTCATATCGGTATATGTTTTAACTTTAGTATAGATAAACGTTTTAATATTTTATTATTTTAGCTTCTTGTGCGTTTTCCAACACTTTAAAAGGATGTGTTTGCGCTGACGGAGATAAAAAGTTAAGACTGCTAGATGCGGTTGCGACTTATTAAAACTGACAGCGCAACCTACTCAAAACAACAGTTAAAAGGTAGAAATTGACGAATAAATAATTATGAAATACTAAAAAACATTTATTGTGTAATTTGTTAAAAAAATTCAATGATTGTAAGCACAAGTATATAGCACTGTTAATAATAATAATAACAATAATTAATAATAATAACTAACAATAACATTTAAAAGGCGTTTGCAAGAATATAATTAAACTCCCGATTATTCGTGTGCGGTTATCCGTGCATTCCTCAAAAAAAATTGTTTTAGTGCCAACACACGTTTTTTTCGTTTCTTAGCCTCTTTTACAAATTTCTTTTAACTTTGTTGACACACGCTGATTAAAATCAGATAAACTGGGTTTGTTTTTAATTTACACGAACAGGCAGGCCGACAACGATGGAAACGGCACATTGTTGTCACAAGGTGGTCGTTTAAACAATGGAAAGGGCACTTTATTTTCACGCGGCGGGGCCTTTATTGCTGTTTCCTAAAGAAAAGCAATACAACATATGCACAGAAGTATAATAAACTTTTGAACAAAGAATACATGTTAAAAAAACTGCTAAACGTGATTTCCTATTTGCATATGTATGTTGTACCTAAAAAGCATTAAATTACGGGTTTCTCGTTTATTCGAATTTTTCGATTATTGGTGCTGTTTCTCTCCCACATTACCCCGGATAATCGAGAGTATATTGTATATTTTATTAAAATCTGGACACCTATTTCCAACACGTGCTTCACTTGGTCATGGTGTAGATGGAGTACCCTGGACGCGCGTTTCCACAACTTTCGTTGTCATCCTCTTGCAGGTTAGCAGACGTCATGACCAAGTGAAGCACCTGTTGGAAATAGATGTTCAGATTTTAATAAAATTGACAGCGTCACTGTAGGTAATGGCTATTTTAACATTTTAAAAAAATATATTATATATATATTATTTAAATATTTTAAAAACGCCTCAAAAATTATTAAACGTAATGGTTGAAATGAAAACGTACCGAACAGTTTCAAAGCGTTGAAGTTTTATTAGTTCATCAGCAGCTTGGAGGATATAAAAGTGGAAAATAACTCAACTGTACAGTTATACGCGCTATAAAATGTATGTAGTGAATGGGATAAAAATAACACAACTATTTTGAAATAGTTTCACCAACACAGTTATTTGAAACAGTTTCACCACTAAAACTGTTTCATAAAACACTTCTGGTAATTGCGTGCATTGTGTTATTCTTTCAGGTATTGCTACCCCGCAACAGACCCGTGTAGCAATAACAGCCTGAGTAGTTGTTTCACTTATTGCAACAGTTACTACGTACCCTTACTACGTATTGTGTTCCACTAGCGTGAATATTTTGTCATTACTTCCAAAGTACGAGATACGTCCAGAAAGTAAGTTCCGTTTCAATTTATCTCCGCTGCAGCGCTGCGATCGCAGTTCCGTACATGCGCGATAGACGCTCTGTATCAAGGAGAAGAAACGTGCGCCATTTTGAGATCGCTGTCAGCCACATACGCTTTGTTGTGCTTGTTTACAATGTCGGTGTTAATTGAAAATCCCGCCGCTTGTGAAATCAAATTTGTGATTCGTTTTCTGAATGCTAGGAAAGTGAAACCAATTGAAATTTATCGGCAAATTTGCGAACTTTACGGACAAAATGCGATGAGTGATTCAATGGTGAGAAGATTGTCCGACAGTTCAATGAAGAACGTAGTGAAGTGCACGATGAAGAACGAAGTGGGCGTCCATCTTTGGTTACAGAAGAACTGGTTCACGCGATTGATGACAAGATCCAGGAAAACCGCAAGTTTACAATTAGTGCTCTCGCTATGGAATTTCCCCAAAGCTCACGATCACTAATTCATGAAATTGTTACCGAAAAACTGAAATTTCGTAAACTTTGCTCACGTTGGATACAAAAGATTCTTACCGAGCAACATAAAACAAAACGGATGGGTAGTGCACTTCAGTTTTAACCCGTTATGATGAAGACGGCGAAGAATTTCTGACACAGATAGTCACAGGAGATGAGACTTGGGTTTCTTACGACACCCCTGAAAGTAAGCGGAAATCAATGGAATGGAGGCACACTTCATCCCCAGCAAAGGTTAAGCCGAAACAAATCTTGACACCTCGAAAAATGATGTGCACAGTGTTCTAGGACTGGAAAGGCATCTTACTCATTGATTTCTTACCGCGTGGTCAAACAATCAAAGCAGATGTTTATTGCGAGACACTTAGGAAATTGCGCCGCGCAATACATAATAAGAGCCGAGGATTGCTGTCAAAAGATGTTGTTTTTCTTCACGACAACGCACGACCACACACTGCAAATGTGACGAAAAACCTCCTACAAGGATTTGGCTGGGACGTGTTTGACCATCCTCCGCACAGCGCTGACCTCGCTCCTAGCGACTTTCATCTGTTCTTACATCTCAAGTCTTTCCTTGGCAGTCAACACTTCAACAATGACGAAAAGCTGAAAGAAAATGTTTCCAACTTTTTGAAAACACAGGCGGCAAACTTCTATGAAGAAGGTATATAAAAACTTGTGCCACGCTATGACAAATGCCTGCAAAATTTCGGCAGTTATGTGGAAAAGTAGTTTAAGAGTTGTAGACTTTTGTGCAATAAATAATTATTCTGTATCTGTACACAATTTAATTTTATTACCAAACGGAACTTACTTTCTGGACATACCTCGTATACCGCAAGGTGCGGCTTTGTACCTTGTAGCGCGCAGTCTGATATTAACCGCGAGATTCGAATGTACTAATCAAACTTGTTCCCTCTCGTTAACGCGCAACAATGCTTTTCTTCCGCACTTTGATAATTTTCTCTGTGTACCTGGTTGTATTTGGCGCATTGTGATTTTATCGATGGACTGCATTTATCTCAATAGTACGATCAATCTCGTATTTGGCGGTATACAACATGTCTGCAGCAGTTTTGCAGCTGATTATTGCGGCGCAACAGTTTAGTGAATTTCTGTTGCAGGAAACTGTTTTATTTCGAAGCTGTTTCATGGTTGCAACAGAAACAGATTAAACTGTTTCGCAAAATGAAGAGCTTTTCCCGCGTATTGTAGGGCAATGCATCGTAGCAGATAAATTGCCCAATCCTGCTTTGTCCTCTCTAAACCTACCTTCATTCATGCCGGCTGTTTCATTGCCTGCCCGCATTGAGGAAAATCTATGCGATTGACCTGAGGCAAACGTACCTGCCGCAGAAAGAAAAATCGCAGGATTGCACACCTCTGACTAATGAGATGATAACATTGAGAGCAAATGTTCTACAACATGTATTTACCGAGCCAGGTAGCTCAGGCGTTTCGTCTGGGACGGTATTCGGGAGGTCGTGGGATCCATTCCCTGCGGCCGACCTCTTCGACGGTGGGCTTTCTTCGGAGTTTTCCCGGGGCACTAGGCAAATGCTGGGCAGTTTCATTCCACGAACTTCCTGTCCCTTCATTTCATCTCCATTTCATCCAACCGGTCTCTTACAGAATTGCTAATGTCAGCGAGGACCGCAGTGTTGGTGCCCTTTCGTGGTGGTGACTGCGCTCTGAAAAAACAGCCCTCGGGGGCCAGTCCAGTGTGATTGGCAGGCTGAGGGCAGCCCGAGGTGTTTTAGACGTGTCCCTGTTCTCAGAGAGAACTTAACCACGTTCTGACGGGATTGTGGGTTTTGTAGGATGGCGGGTGTGTATTGGGGTTGTGGAGTGACAGGAGGAGGCGAATATTGCTCCTCGACGGTTGCCTTGATGGTGCAACGGCCCTTGTGCACCGCTGGTGTGTTTTTATCAAAATGTTTCTTGAGGTTAAATTTTTGAATCCAAGCAACTCTTGAAGGATAATAAGGAGCTTAGCCGTAGCAGCTGTTGGTGGTGCTCCTTCGTTACCGGGGATGCCCGCAAGCCATGCGGGGAAGCCGGTATCGCCTGAAGCGGCGGTTTGTGGGATCGTAATCCCCAAGAGACCTAACGAGGGCGCTCCGATGGAATGGTAACCCTTCGTTGAATTTTGTTGCCCGACGCCTAATCTCGTCCTCCAGGTATGGTAGACCAGAGGCTTCGTGCAGGAGTCTCGTTGGAAAGCCTCGAGGCACAGAATAGATAGCCCGGAGACACCTATTCTGTACCCGCTGAAGCAACAGCAGACTGGAGTCTGCCGCCATGCCCCAGATCTCACAGGCGTAGATTAATAAGGGGATAATAAGAGCCCTCAAAAGGCGCAACTTAAGGGGAACGGTCATCGAGGACCTCAGCATCGGGTACAGCGAGGCCGCAGCCCCATTGCCCCGGCACCACAGCCCCCGGACATGCTCCCTAAAAGTGACGCCCTTGTCGAGCTTCACCCCCAAGTAGGTGATGGTGTTGGTCCATTGTATCCTTCGTCTGAGGTACGTGAATGTGGGGAAGTTTGCGGGAAAGCGGCGCTTGGTGAAAAGAATAGCGTGGCTTTTCTCCGGATTTATGGACAATCGCCAACGCTCGCACCACTCTTGGATGAGGCAGAGGTGTCTCTGGATAGGGTTGAAGGCTCTGCGTGGGTGTTTATTTGTACAGTATAACAGCACGTCATCAGCATACTGAGCTATGTTGACTTGCTGCACTGTTGGTAGGTCGGCCATGTAGACGCTAAAGAGCGTAGGGGAAAGTACAGAGCCTTCGGGGACTCCGCCTCTTACTGGCCTAGGTGTTGATTTGTGTCCCGCAACTGAAACTACAAAAAATCTGTGTTTGAGATATGAGTGTAGTAGGTGTATGATGTGTGTCGGGAGCTCCATCGTGGTGCGAACTGCTCATAACCTAACTGTTCACACCCCAGCTCCTCTACACCCAGAAGTCCTACCCCTAGAACTCCATCTGCTTGTACGCCGTTCCTGGGCTGCCCGCAGACTATACCAGCGTCACCGCACGCCACATAACCGAGCACTCCTGAGGCGTTTACGCCGAGAGGTCCGGACCCGACTACGCGAGCACAGGGTGCGAGCGTGGGAGGAGACTATGACCCGCTTGAGGCTCGAGGATGGCGACGTGTGGAGGATTGCCAAAGCTCTCCGGCACCGCGGAGGTCAAATCACCTCCCCAATCCAAGGCACCCAAGGCCTGGCTTATGAACCCCGAGCCAAAGCTGATGTGTTCGCTGACTACCTCGAAAGGTCTATGAGGCCACGAGAAGACCCCCAGGACGAAGACTTCTCGGACCGTGCTCGGCGGGAGGTGCGTCGATACCTTCGGCGCCCCCCCGACGAGGCGGACCGGCTTCCCGTCATCCGACCCAGTGAGCTCCAGGGCGCACTCCGGCGCCTCAACCCCAAAAAGGCAGCGGGTCCTGACGGACTAACCCCCGCCATGCTCCGATGCCTTCCCATCAAGGCGGTACTCTTTCTAACCAAGGTTTTCAACATGTGCCTCACCTTGTGCCACTTTCCACGCGAGTGGAGGGAGGCCCGGGTGATATGCATTTTGAAGCCGGGGAAAGACCCGTTACACCCATCCAATTACCGATCCATCAGTCTCCTGTCAGTTCTCTCGAAGGTTTTCGAGAGGCTAATACTAGCCCGCTTGTCCCCTCTCTTGGGCGACATTCATGCCATCCCAGATCACCAATTTGGTTTTCGCCCTGGGCATTCTACACCCCAGCAACTACTGAGAGTGGTGGAGGCCGCTGCCCTGGGCTTCCAGGACAGAGCCTACACTGCGGCAGTGTCGCTGGACGTGGAGAAAGCCTTCTCTACGACCTGGCACGCGGGTCTGCTCCTCAAATTCATCCCTCGGGGGCTGAATGGTGTGGGAAGTCTTATGTAAACCCAGGGAGTTCGGTCAGACCTGGGTAGCGGGCTCCTAGTGCTCCTCGCGTGGAGATGAACTGCATGGAATATATTAGGGACCCTCCCTGGTGGCTCTTATCCCGCCGTCCGCTTTCATCAGCCCGTTGATATTACTCTCATTTCAAGCTATCCTCCTGGGATCTGACGAACAATAAGCCACTGGATGCAGAGTGGAATTCCCACCGGCATCACATACACATACACAAACACACCATGTATTCTGGAAATTCAGTTGCCATGGCTATGTCAGGTTCTGAAGCGACCACCACAACAAAGTGAAAGAGATGCCGCTCTAAAGGAAGTAGTTGCCTTGTTTTCATTCAAAGGTAAAAGACAGCAGAAATCATAAGTTATTATTCGTCGATTGTTTATGTCCGTATATATACAACTCACTGTAATTGATTAAATTGCGAAACGCAAAGAACAAAAAAGAATCTCGAATTGAGACAGGCAAAATATGAAGAAAAATTTGCCTTATATGAATTTTTTGATAAAATATGAAAATATGTAAAAAAAAATCATAAAGTATTATGAAATGGATATTAATTGTATTTTGGCCATGTTTAACAGGAGCTCTTTAATATAAAACCTTAACGCTCGCACTGTGTTGCGCGTCAGAACCAAAGCAGGGTGTCTTCCCAAGTTCTACACTTGGAGACTTTGGGATAGGCTTTGTGTCCTTTAGTTATCATGTAGTCATTAGCGTCAATAGTCCACACTACAAAATATATATATATATATATATATATATATATATATATATATATATATTACTTTTTCTACTTAGAACACAGTACAGAGGTAGAGAGGGTATTGCATTCCATCCAAAATTTCAACACCGAGACTTCACAGAAAATACACGTTTTAGGGTATAAAACAAACATTTTAAGTAAAAAGTGTTGGAGAGGGGCAGGTGTGGACACGATAACTCTAAAACGATACTAAACTCGATATTTAAGTTCAGCACCTTTCAAAGATGCGACACAAAGACTTTCAAGGAAAATAACCATAACCCTTCACATGGAAAACATTGAACATTTTAATTTTCTCAAAAATAGCTCAAACGATTTTTATTAAGTAAACGTAACCACCACGAATCCCAAATGCAGACGCTTTGGATCGAACCCGGGCCGCCTAGATGGGAGGCGAGCGGTCTAACCACTCACCCGGTTTTAATTTGAAAATAGTTAAAACTTCTCATATGCGGGAATTTGGCAACTGCTGTCACGCAACTCCGAATTTCAAACACAGAGTAACCAGTTTTTAGAATATTTGAATATCGCTTTAGCAAGTGTATTCCCTTATTTCCCTTCTACGTATAAGCAACCATGTAATAAGACCACATCTGCTAATGCTTATCTCGATTAGCATGAAATAGATAGAAGAATAAGCTTTTTAAAAATAATTTGTTAAAGAATGGATGCGAATGGAACACATAAGATTTTTTATATGTATTAATATTACCCTTTTTGCGGCATGGGTAACTTTTGGAGTGGATATTGAACTGTTATTCTGTTAAATACAAAACAACAAATGAATTGTTTTTCGAAATGTGACACTTCTTTAAGCATTGTGCTACTTAGTGAATCTTAAGGGTTCTGCAAATATAATAAGCATTCCTACTTTAGGTTCATGTACCATACTTATTTCACGACCAACATCCCAAGAGAACAGCTGGCACAATTTGTTCGCACCGTAGCGGATTTTGGGTTCTTATAGTTGGACACTCTGTCCTTGAATAACCTTCATGACCGTTGTTAGACGATAATAATGCCCCACATCAAGGACGTCGAAATCCACATCTGCTTTTCCTCCCAGCGAGGATTACATCATGTAGTCAGTGGCACAATTATTCTGCATTTACACAAATCGCACATGCATGAACATTTAACGTCGTTTATACGCTAAGACTGATCGGAATTAATACATTTATTACTCATCTCATTCTAATGTGTTCCATTCACATGATTTACTCTGCAGCTCGGTAACAAATTATTCTTAAAAAGCTTAGTCTTCTATCTACTTCATGCTAATTGAGATAACCATCAGAAATGGTCTTATTACTTGCTTCCTTGTAAGTAGAAGGGAAATACGGGAATACCCTAGGCTAAAGCGATTGTCAAATCTTTTAAAAGCTAGTTACTATGTGGTTGAAATTCGTTTCTTTGCATGGCCAGGAGTTGACAAATTTCCATATGAAAAACCTTTTTAGTATAACAAGGGATGTCTCGAAAATAGTTAACTCGACGAAAAAATGTATATGGCATAAATTGTGTGTTTTAACAAGGTCTACATTTATTGTGTAATAACGCTGTGTCAATCTTATACGGTTTACATGCATTCAGAATGAAGAGGACTTCAGAGACTATTCCTAGAAAATTCAACATATACATATTATTTTCCATGTAAATATCTTTAATATACGGTATTTTAATAAAAAAAAACGTTAGTAATTTTTTAAGAAAATCAAAGTTTTCGAAAAATTTTCAATATAATTGGTAGTTTGGGGTGGGGGAAAATTTCTCAAAACCTTCCTGTCGCATCCTTGGAAGATACTAAACTTAAATACAAAGTTTGGTCTTTTGCCGACGTTTCGTTTTTGAGTTGTCGTGTTCACTGGCACATGAACACACGGACGTACATACACACACGACTTTATTCTAAAAACTTTTTGGATACTGGGACCACAAATCGTGTATTTCCGGTGAAATCTTGGTGTCGAATTTTAGAGAGGAGTGCAAAACGTTCTCTACCTACGCACCGTGTACTAAGTAGAGAAAGTAAAAAGCAACGCTGTATTACTATTTCATAAGAGTAGTTTATACGTCAATCAATTAACGATAGAGTAGAGAAAGTCTTGTGAATGCAGAATATCAAACTTTTAAATACAGTCTATGAAAATAAATAGCCAGGATGCAGAATATAATATAACTTAGCTTTAGAGGGGAGAACATGAGGGTTAAATTCTTGAAACGGAAGTAGAATAATTAGATTAGGTTATACAGCATTCATAAATGTGATATTTATTCTGAATGAATAGTACGATTTTATTTAAGACTGAATAGATTTGAAGAATATGTCATGCAGGAGCTTAACAACTTGTCATCCCCTTCAGTACAATATAATAACCGTACGATGGGCGACGCGGTAACGTGGGCGCTCAAACTCGGGAAGTGATGGGTTCGATTCTTGCGCAAGCCTTCCTGAACCAAGGTTTTTTTTCGGGATTTCCTCTGATCGCCATGCGAATGCTCAGAAAGTTTATTATATCCCCGAATTTCCTGTCTCTCCGTGACGTTCCATTATTATTTCATTCATTCTTCACCCCGTTATTCTCTTTCAGGGTTGGAGGTGTCGTGACGGTGCTTCGGTGCAGGCAGCGGAAAAGAATGCCCGCTGTAACTTCACTGTACCCCGACTTCGGCTGATTACCGGGGTTTAAGGACCACTCCTTGGGGACGTTTGACCTTATATGTGACTGTATTCCCGATCTGCTTGTGTGCCTGTCGAGCAGATTCAATCCGGTAACTGTAGGACCTTGACAATGCTGTACTGTCGCTCTTGGCTCCGGCCGCCCAGTACCTCCTCTCACCTCATCCCTCCCTCCAGGGAGCATCCCCTCTTGGGGCTTAGGTACACTTAGCAAACTTTTGATTTAATAGTCCTGGAGTATTTTATGGACAATGTTCAGAAATTTAAAAGTGTTATTAAAAGGTGACCTGCAATTATATATCAAGTTGCTAGAGTACCTACGAACCCTATCCTAACCTATCCTAGATACATAATAGAAACCTCTTTTCTAACTTGGCGTAGCTTGAGAGCACCTTATTTAATTTGTTGTGCCCTCTAAGTGGCGTACATAAACCGTTGCCTAGCAGTGATGCATACATGTTTTTTTTATAGTTTCCATTGTTACATTATTACTCACCAACTCACTGACCCACTTGGGCACGATCGCATATAAACAGCGTTATCGTTTCTGGAATGTCTGCGGTGGCGAAGGGATGAAACTTAAGTATCTGGTTATCTCTTTCTACCGAAGCGGTATGTATATATATACATCGAATTTTTGAGTGGAATATAACACCTCCCGTATTTACTATGTATATGTATTACAGAAAGTAAAAAATTAATGTCATTGTTGTCCTTACATAAACGTTGCAATTTGCTTCCTTTAGCCTTCGTTTGCCCTTGGCCAATAGCTTTGAGTTCCTTCGGAGGCATTTAAGAGAGAATTAAAACGCCCAGGACACTACAAAATCCGATATGGTACAATCATGGGCCTTTCTGCACATCTCTGTAACAAATTATTGTTAAAAGGCTCATTCTTCTGTCTACGTCATGCTAAACATCAGCAGAAATTGTCTTACGTACTTGGTTCCTTGTAAGAAGGGGAAAAAATCTTGTGTTCCAATCACATGATGTCCTCTAGCTGTTCGGCAAATAAGCCTTTTATTCAAAAGATTAATCTGTAATCTATATCATGCTAATCAAGATAAACATAAGCAGAATTAGTCTTACTACTAGCTCCGTGTAAGTAGAAGAGAAATAAGAAAATGCACAGGCTAAAGCGATAGTTTCATCTTTTAAAAGCCGGTCGCTATTTGAAACAATTGAATTTTCAATTTCCTTGCTTTCCAGGAGTAAACAAAGACAAACGAGAAGAAAGATGTGTTCCCATTTGAGAAAAGTTTAAGTGACTAAAATTGAAACTAATTTTCCGGAATATCTTGAAAACAGTTAACTCTAATATATATATATATATATATATATATATATATATATATATATATACATAACATAAATTGTGTGTTTTAATGAGATCTACAATTTTTGTGAAGTAAGCTTTTGTATATCTGTTACGTTTTGCCAGTTACACTAAAGTCATCCAGAATGAAGAGGTCTTCAGAGGCTATTCCCAGAAAATCCAAGGTATACATTTCATTTGTCATAAAAATATCTTAAACATACGGTATTTTAATCAAACTCGTTAAAGTCAATTTTGAGAAAATAACAAATTTCGGAAAATGTTCCATATAAAGGGAAGTTGAGGTTGGGGGAATTTTCTTGAAAATCTTAGTGTCGCAACCTTGGAAGATACCAAACTTAAATACAAAGTTTGGTATTTAATGGTCTTTTCGTTTTTGAGCTATGTTGCCCACAGACACAGACACACACACATACACACAGACACACAGACAGACACGGACATTTTTCTAAACATTTTTATTCAGGGGGTCTCAAAACGTGTATTTCGGGTAACATCTCAGTATCGATTTTGGGGTGCTATACAATACCTTCTCTATACACTATGTACGCATAGTACGTGCAGAGAAAGTACAAAAGCATTGTTCAGTCGTACCGCCGTTTATAATGGTTTCTCGTGAAATGTACCTGACAATCACGTTGTTGCTCTCGGGCTGCCTCGTCTCCATTTTAGAGAAAATACTAAACTAGATTAGTAACATTAATATAACCTTTTTATTATGAGTAACTAACTCAAATTTACTACTTAAAAAACACAAGAAAGAGAGGAAAAAAAAAAAAAACAAGGCAAAAATAATGCTATGTTGGTAATGTTGGAAATGTACGAATATTTGAAAAATATGCAGACGGTCTTGCAAGCTTTTAGTGGACTTCGCATAAAACTAAGTAATTAATGGTCTTAAATGGAGCGGAATTTCGAATTTTAAGCTATACAACATTTTCGCCTTGTGTTAACAGTTTTCTGTACCAAGTCTGGTCGAAATCACCTCAAGCAAGCAACATGGGGGTTTAGGGAGTTTATGTCACTCCCATGGTTGTTTTAGGGCTTAATTTTGCCCTGTTCAGCCAACATTTTTTTAGTTTATTTGGCATATGTTTAGTTATGGCAAGGGAGGGAGTTTTTTTTTTTTTTTAATTAATTTATTGGGATGGTATGATTACTTGAGGTGTTGTTTAGGTTGGGTTTAAGTTGGTTGTTTTTAGGAATAAAGATTCAAGTCTATAAAACACACATTCACGGACACACGCATGCGCGCATACGCACAATATGCACATAATATTAGATTTAAGCTTGTGTTAACAAAAACTGGTTTAAAAAGGAAGCAACATACATCACCTTTACATGGAAGATTGAATTCGATTTGAGTCCACTTTACGTACCCAAAACTTTCAAACGAGGATTCAGTTCTGAATGCTCCAAATCTGATTCTGCTAGAGAATGGAACGGAAATCGATTTCCGTATCAAATAATAGTGTGCAAAGTGTTTCGTATTCAAATCGATGTTTCTGTTGTAATTATACCAACTCTAGGAAGGATGAAATCGCTAATATCAAGATTAGGTTGACAAATAGCGTAGCAGTTTTAAGGAAACGGAAGTGATGTATAGTTGGAAGTGGAATACTGAAACTGAAACGGAAGTTAAAACGAACCGGTTGTAACTATATATTAATATCAATATATAAGTTTGAAGTTCATATATGTGAAAATGTTTAGGTTTTTAAAATGAGAAATGTTCAATAAAATAGTTTTGTCTGCAGTTGCCACTGTACAAATTCTTAAATGTTCTACCATAATATATTATAATCATCGGAATATCTTATGATTCTCCCAGATTAAAACACATTACAGATTGCTTGATAAGTTAAGTTGTTTTCCAGTATTAATTTATGAAGTTCCATTTAAAGAATATGTTCAATAATAAAGTATCCTGTTGTATTCAATTTAAGAAGTAGACATTACAATTATACACCATTGTGACTTTATATGCAGAGATATGTTGACATTCGTGCTTGGCACCGGGTGACTACTATCTGCTAAATGGATCCGAGTTCCCAATGACTGTTCTGGATAAATGCGAAACAGCATTATGTTTAAGTAGCGTTTGAAATTAGCAGTTGATAACCTATACATCAACAATAATAACAATAACTCAGATTATAAATCTCACCACGTTTGATTGTCGGCGATTCAAATTACGGATTGATACAGCACTTACCTGGATGTTGCGCACCGTAGTCTCTCGTAACTGTTCAGGAGTCTACTGTCACAATGATATTGTGGAGTCATGCAGATAAAGCAAACCAGGTCTTCGAGGTTTTAATCTCTCCCGTTTAATGCACAGCAGATAAATACTCGAGAACAGCGATTATTAGTTGCACTTTTCCTTGTTTCCAGTGAGGTCTGACTCACGGCGTCTCAGTACAACCCCACTATGTTACGTCAGTGGCCAGTACAGCGTTGCCAATTGCGTAACAGCTTCTCTCGACGTTCATGCATTGTGTAACAGACGAGCTATCGAACTAGAAGAACCCTGCAAACTGAATTAGTGCAACGTTGGAAAATACAATAAATTGAAGTCCTTCGTGATCTACCAATCACCTGTATTAATGCGTTGATTTCTAAATTAAACTCAGTGTTCAGCCAATGTCTTTTTAATTAAAATATAAGACCAAATACGTTTTATTTAATTTAATGCGTTTTTCTACACATAGCGAGAATCTATCTAGCTCAGAATTAAAGACACAATATTAATTTTGCGACGGAAATTAAGTGTTACAGTAATAATTATTTTAGGATAAAAATTAAAGCTTTGGGGTCTTACTGCTGAAATAAAGTTAATAATTTTACATTGTTAGCGTTTACGATAAGAATTAAAATGTCATATTAGTTTTTCGGTGAAAATTAAAGTATCACATTGCTTTTGTTTTTCTTATGTTGAACCCATATTTAAATTTTTAAAATGTTAAATTAATGAAATGAAAATACATTCCACTGAGAAATTACTTTCCCTGTAGATTTCTGTTTTTAACTTTAATATTTTCATGTTTTAAAATTAGACTATCAATTAGATTTCTTTGAAAAAGGTGGTTTAAACGAGGTTTTATCTCCAAAAGTCCGGCTTTTTTTTTTCCAACATGTGACACACGATTTTTACCTTTTCTACAAGTATTATGTACATAGTGAATAGAGAAGGTATTGCATTGCACCTAAAAACTCGATACCGAGATTTCACCGGAAATATGTTTTGAGACCCCCTGAATAAAAAAACATTTTTAGGAAAATGTCCGTGTGCGCGCGCGTGTGTGTGGTCTGTCTATTAATTTAAGTTCAGTATCTTCCAAGGATCCAGGTCATGAGGACCGCATTAACCGGCCGGGAGGGACTCGAGGCGCTGACCACGTCTCCGACACGAAGATTTTTAAAAAAATAAAATCCGATGTGTTCCATTCACATGACATTTTTCTACGTCTCTGCTACAAATTATTGTTAAAAAGCTTATGCTTCTATTTACTTCATACTAATCGAGAAAAAATTAGCAGAAATAGTCTTATTACTTGTTTTCTTGTAAGTAGAAGCGAAATAAGGGGGTACCATAGGTTAAAGTGATAGTCAAAAGCTGGTTGCTATTTGACTGAAGTTCCTTTGTTTGTATGGATAGGCGTTGACAAATCCCTATATGAAAAAAGTATACGTTTTTCAAAGCTGAAACCAAAAACAAGGAATATCTCAAAATCGATCAACTCCACGAAAGAAATGTATATAACCTAACTTGTGTGTTCTACATTTTTTGTGTGGTAAGTTTTTGTCCATCTCTGACGGTTTAGCAGTTATGCGAAATTCCGAAAATGCTAATCCCAGAAAATTTACATTTTATTTGGCATGTAATCATCTTAAATATAAGAGATTTTAAAATCTTTAGAGCCATTTTGAGAAAATCAAAACTTTCGAAAAAAAGTTCCATGTAAAGGTGTAGGATTTTCTTGAAAACCTTCGTATCACATCCCTGGAAGATACCAAAATTAAATACCAAGTTTGGTATTTAACGGTATTTTCGTTTTTGAGCTATGTTGTCCAAACACACACACACACATACACGCACACATGGACCTTTTTCCAAAAATGCCTATTTTTTTTATTCAGGGGGACCCAAAACATGCATTTCCGGTGAAATCTCGGTATCGAATTTTTGGATGCAATTCAATACCTTCTCTATACACTACGCACATAGTAAGTGTAGAGAAAGTAAAAATTCCCTCACCCAAAACTACCCTTACATGGACAATTTTTTGAAAATTTTGTTTTTCTCAAAAAATGCTCTAACGATTCTGATTAAAATACTTAGATCAGAAATAAAATGTATATCTTGAATTTTCTGGGATCACTCGTTCATTCTTGATGAATTTTGCTGATTTGCGTATCTGGTAATTTGTAAGAGATAGACAAAAATTTACTTCACAAAATTTTAGATCTTGTCAAAACCGCGAATATATGTCATAAACATTTTTGTTGTGAATTTGATCATTTTAGAGATATTCCATGTTATTGATTTCAATTTTAAGCTACTTTTCTTTTGCTTGCTCTTCTTAAGCAAAGAAAACGAAATTTCAATTGTTTCAATTCGGCTTTTAAAGGAATTTACTACCGTTTTAGCCTATTGTATTACCTTATTTCCCTTCTGCGTACAAACAATCTAATGTTAAGCCCAATTCTGCTAATGTTTATCTGATTAGAATGATGCAGATAAAAGAATAAACGTTTGTAAGAAAAGCTTGTTTGCGGAACAGCTAGAGAAAGTCATATGAATGGAAGACATCAGATTTATTTTTTATCTAAAATGTATTCAAAATCACTTTTACTGTGATTCCATGCCAGAGAGCGTTTTATTAACATAATTTAAGTTTTATAACTTTATTTATTTACTTTCCGCTCATGTAGCCATACTGAAGAATGCAACGCAGCCAAATCATCCATCTTGCATCACTAATTATAATCCTGCCAACAGTCTTTGTCGTAAATAAATTATACTAACCGTGAACTATGTGCACTATGTCCATAAATTACGATGATACTAATTCACTCGTTAATTAAGCCTAACCTAAACCTAAACCTAATAATAATAATAATAATAATAATAATAATAATAATAACAAGTTATTGTTATTTATCGTCCTCCATACTTCATTTCTTTGAATATCTACCTACATTTATTGTATATGGTACCGTTGAAGATTCTTCACGAGATTAACTAATCATTAATCAGATACTGTCTGCAAGCTAACACATTGGTGGTCTCCAACTCCGTTACCTCATGTGACTATTTGTAAGCAAAGCAGTGGATGAGGAAAAAAAATCTAATGTGCACCAATTCCCATACTTTCTCTAGCTGTTCCACAAACAAACTTTCCTTATAAAAGATTATGCTTTTATCTACGTCATGCCAAATAAGAAAAAAATTGCCGAAATTTGTCTTATTACTTGGTTCTTCGTGAGTAGGAGAGAAATAAGGGAATGCACTAGGCTAAAGTGATAGTTCTTTTAAAAGCCGTTGCTAAGTGAAAAAATTGAAATACGGTTCTCTTTGTTTACCAGGAGCAAAAAAAAAAAAAAAAAAAAAAAAAAAAAAAAAAAAAAAAAAAAAAAAAAAAGGAGACGAAAAGAAAGAGGACTTCTCTTTTGAGAAAAGGTTTACGTACCTTAAAACTGCAATCAATAAATCAGAATATCTCGAAAACGGTTAACTCTAAAAATATGACAAATTGTGTGTTTAAATGAGATGTATATTTTTTGTTTCGTAAGTTTTTGTCTCTCTCTTACGGTTTACCAGTTATACAAAACTCATCCAGAATGAAAAGGTCTTCAGAGGCTATTCCCAGAAAATCCAAGATATACATTTAGTTATCGTGAAAATATCTTCAAAATGTTAATAAATTCGTTATAGTCATTTTTGATAAAATCAACATTTTCGAAAAATGTTCCATGTAAAGGGTAGTTGGGGGTGGGGGATTTTCCTAAAAATCTTCATTTCGCCTCTTTGGAAGATACTGAAGTACTCGTACCAAATTTGGCATTTAACCGACGTTTTGTTTTTGCTGGCCACAGACATACACACGTTCCTCCATGTTTCTAAAACAGCTTTTTATATTCAAGGTGTCTCAAAACCTGTATTTTGGTGAAATTTCGGTATCAAGTTTTTGGGTGGAGATATTATATTCCACCCAAAAGCTTGATATCCACTAAGTACATGATACATGCAGGTTAGAGAAAGTAAAGATCTCATTTGTTCCATTCACATAACTTTCTCTAGCTGTGAGAAAGAAATTATTCTTTTATCCACATCAAGCTAATCGAGAAAAACGTAAGCAGAATTATTATTATTATTATTTGCAGCAAAATTCGGAATTGATGCATCCCATCTCATAATGGGGTTAAGACGGCATTGCATTCAGAACATAACATTCTTGTTCTCAGCAGACCCTCGTCAAATAATAGTTGAAGATAGGCCTCTGTCTGCTTGCGGGCTTGGAAAAATTGCTCACCTCCTAGCGTCACGTGTAAATAATCCCCCAAAAGCCCATTTAGAAATGTCAGAAGTGGTCAGCCTACTTACCCATGACATATTTCGGTGAGTGCTGGGTAGGTTCATTACATCCTCTAAATTTCCAGGTCCCCCATTTCCTGTTCCTGTTATTTCCTAGCCATCTCTTTCAAGGTCGAAAGACCAGGCGACGGTATTCTGCGAATTGTGGATTGTAAACGTTTATCCTGACGTAATTGTCGGTACCGCTCGATCGGGGCCGCTTTCAGGTCATGGGAGATCGCCGGAAGCTCGTGAGCAGGTAATGGGCGGCGTAGGAAGCATTTCATTTGCAGCAGTTAGGGATCCGTCATTATCCGAATCTGGTCACTCTTTGGGTATTTCTCCCTCATCCCTCCTTTCCTGTGGTAAGAGGTAAAGGGCCACTAGAGTCTATGTCAGTTGCACTGCTCCAATGTCCAGGGGGCCCCATCCGCACGTAAATGGACATTTGAGAACCATTGGATATATATATATATATATATATATATATATATATATATATATATATATATATATGTATATATATACACACACACACAAAGTATCCTAGAATTCAACCGCACAAATTTGGAGGATTGTAGAGGGCTTCTAGATAAATGTTTTGAGATAGGGAATCTATTGTCCCTTTTGCCAAATTTCAAAGTTATGGCATGCTTTATGGATTGCACATAAGTAACCGTAATTTAAAAAAACTAGCACGTGTGTGTCCTATTTTCATTCAGAATTCTAATTTGTCTGCCAGTAGTCGAAGGAATGCAGTATTGATGGCCACTTAAAGAATATTGTGAGAATGTCGTCTAGCTCCAATGCGTGTGAACTTCTCTCACGTTCGCTGAGACAAGCGGTCACGAGAGCTGAATGTGAGACTTTACAGTTGGACACCAGTGTAAACAAGGCCAGGAAGTGCGCCGCAGATATATCCAGATCCCTCTGGAATGCAAGTCCCGGTGCCTCTCGAGTGGTCTGCTTCGCGAAATTTCCAGTAAACTTGTGACGTCATTTCACCCTTATTATAGTATGGAAAATTCAGTGCAGTGTGTTGTGATTTGAACTAAGTCGTGGGGTGACTGCAGTGTTATCGCGCTGTGGGGCGCGAGCCACGAACGGCATGCTACCATAAACTATACACTGGCATTGCATTCTCTGTACATATCTGGTAAATATATAAATAAGCTAAAGGTTCTCAACTTCAAGGTTTTCATCGTAAATAATAGGGTTAGGGCGTTTTCTAAGGGAAACCCCTCCCAAGGCGGCGACCCCGGGAGGGATGAGATAAGAGGAAACACCGGGCGGCTGGAGGCAGAAGTGACGGTACACCAAGAAGCCGTTCCCCATAGCCGAGCTCGCCAAGGCGTCCCGCTTTGGTGCTTCGTAGCGCTGGGGATCGTGGGTTCGAGTCCCGCCTTGGGCATGGGTGTTATATGTTTGTGTTTATATGTGTGTTGTAACAGTAAGAAAACAGCAATCCAGTAATAATACAGAAAAACAAGGTAAAAAGAAGAAAAAAAAAAGTAAATAAAAGTAGGGTATACAGTACCGGAGTCCTGATCAGACTCCGGTACCGTATTTAAAAAAAAAAAAAAAAAAAGGACAGCGTCCCTACAGTTTCCAGATTAAGACTCCCCGGCAATAGGACAAGTTCCCGGGGGACGGAGAAAGTTCCACAGAGAGCATTCTTTTTCCTCTGCTACGCTGCACCCAAATACCATTTACAACCTTGAAAAGTCCAAACGTGTGAAATATAGGAAATTTGGCGGATGAGAAAAATCACTCCAGTATTCGTCTGACGAATAGGGGAAACCCCGTGAAAACGTGGGTCAGAGTGGGGGATCACAGGGAGTCGAAACCGCGATCTCTCGAATGTGAGTCATACCATTACCGCGGCGCTACCTCACTCATTTTCCATCTTAAAACTTTGTTGCAGAATAAACTTAGAACTCATATTTTAGTGTAAAATCCTGTATTAAAATAGTATAAAAACATATTGTTATACAATAAAGCAATTACCAAAAGGTGTAAAACACAAAATACACAAATTCGATTAAAATGCTTAATAATACACTACATTTCAATTATTCAAAGAAACAATATAAACACATTATATTCACATTTCATGTCATATTGTTCTCTATTCAATACCTCTATAAAAGTGCTACGATACTAAAATTATTGCAGTTTCTAAATACTGTTTTGTATTGCCAGTCGAAGTATGTAACTATGTAGTCCAAACGCTAAGAAGCAGGTAAAAAATAGCTTAGGGCCTAGTGTGGCAACTATGGATAAATGTCTCCAACAAGAGCACTATTACAATGATAGCATTAAAACATCAATGTTTTAAATAAAATATTTCAAAACGTAATAGTTATATTAAGGCTTGCTGCCTTTAGGTACAAGTAAAATGCTGTGTTTGATAGGCTTCAACTATAAGTATCCCTTACGTTCGTAAAGAGGCAGGAACCATTCCAGCGCCTTCTTGTAGGGTTCGCTATTAAACAACTTCACTTTGGGTTTTCCCCCAATCGCAATCTGGCTTAATTCGAACTGCGTGGGCTCTGAAAACATAAGTGGCATGACACACGCAAGTGCATACATGCCAACAGGAGTCTTCTTATCGTAGTCACTCTTCAGTCTCTCGTAGGTAGGTGGCGTGGTAGAGCAGTTCAGGTCCGTCATCACCTCACACAACGTCTTGTGGTATTCCTGCACACAAAGTATTTTATATATATATATATATATATATATATATATATATATTAAAACCTTTTGCATAAATAGTTATCACATATATACTTTTAAGGGCAAATGCAGTATCCTATTCTCATATAGGAATACTTTTTTTGCTAATCGGCTTAGTCTCCCCGTAGTTAGGACTGTCACCCCCCCTAGAACTTACAAGCGTATGCGTGGGGGTCAGAAGCCTGACTGGGAGCCATCACGAAAACACAGATTGGAGAACTGGAACGAGTGGTCGGCCCTTAGCCAGCGTGAGCGTGAGGAAGTGGATGATGTGAAATGCAAGCGAAATGGATGATAGGAAAAGTAATGATGGTGATGGATCAATTGGTGGAATGAGTGGCCAGGGAAACCGGAGGACCCGGAGAAAATCCGCCCAGACGCACTTCGTCCACCACAAATCCCACATGCGGGCGCTTGGGATCGAACACGGGCCGCTTAGGTGGGAGGCGAGCAGTTTAACTACTCGACCACGGCGCCGCCATATAAAAAGAATATAAAGAAAAAGAACCTCAAGCCTGATAGAGAGGCCTCTGAACAAAATTAAGCGGTCTTTCACGCCCAGTATAGAATGGGACGCTGAGAACCACAGCAGTTAAACAGCGTCCATAAATAACACGCCATTTTATTTTACAGTAACTTGTTTAGTTTTCGAGTGACAGCAGTTTAAACAAGACATCTTTAGAGTTTTCACGAAAATGGAGCATTTGAAAAAACGAGCAGTGATTAAATACTTCCATTTGAAAGGCTTAGCGCCTAAAGAAATTAAGGAAGAAGTAGACAGTACATTGAAACACTCCGCCCCTTCATATTCAATAATTAAAAGGTGGGTTGCAGAGTTTAAAATGGGACGTACGAGCACTAGTAATGAGCCTCGCTCTGGACGTCCTGTAGAAGCGACAACTCCAGAGATCATTGAAGAAATTCATCGTTTAGTGCCGGAAGACAGCAGATTAAATTTGTTTGAGATAGCAGAGGCTGTAAACATATCATAAGAAATATGTTCTGGGCTTTCACAAGATCTGTGCAAGATGGGGTGCCGCGTTTGTTGACACCTGATCAAAAGTTGCAAAGAAAACTGTTTCTGTTAAGAATGTGGAGATCTACCGTAAAAATCCCAGTGAATTTTTGAAACGGCTTATTTACATTGAAGAAATTTGAATACATCACTACACTCCAGAAAGTAAATCACGGTCAAAACAGTGGATTGCGACAGGAGAACTAACTCCAAAAAAGGCAAAGTCAATTTTGTCAGCTAACAAGGTTATGGCAAACGTCTTCTGGGATGCACAGGGAATTATTTTTTATTGATTACATGGAAAAAGGTAAAAGTATCACTGGTGATTACTACGCAAGCTTACTGCAACGTTTGAGTGATGAGGTGAAAAGAAAAAAGACCTAATTTGGAAAAAAAAAAAAAAATCTTGTTTCATCACGTCAATGCGCTAGCCTATCGTTCAGTCATTGCAATGGGAAAAATGTGCGAATTAAAGTTGGAATTGCTTGAACTTCCACCCTATTCACCAGATTTAGCACCCGGTGACTACCACCTGTTCCCAAACCTCAAAAAATGCCTTGGAGGACGAAGATTTCACAGAAACGAGGAGGTCATTGATGCGGTAAACAGCACTACAGAGATGCTTTAATTAAATTAGAACACCGATATCACAACTGTATTAGCCTTTCTGGAGATTATGTTGAGAAATAAAGCAAACAAAACATTTTAAATGTTATTTTCTTTGAGAGGCCCGGGACTTTTCAGCCGACGTTAGTAAATTTTCTACACTACTATACCTAAACCTGTAAAACATTCTTACAATAACCAAATTTACCTTAGTAAAATCATAATTATATACATACTAATTATCAAGTCAACATATTTTAACTTATCATCACTTCTAATACAATTATATAGATACATTTTATTATATTAGTCATTAATTTAAATATTTATTTATTTAAAAGATTTACTTATGTTTCTTTATTTATTTTAATTTACATGATTTATAACAATATTTTAAGTCAAAAATGTAATTACTAATTGTTATTAATATTTATATATTACTGTTTTTCTTTATAAATATAATTTTAAAAATATTTAATTATGGACTAGTTAATAATTTAATCTTTAATTAATCTCAAATTAATTCTTCCTTTTAAATTCTTTATTTTATTTTCCCATAATTTATATTTATTTATTTATTTTTTCTTTATTTCTTTTAATTTTTTCAAAATTGTATGTCAAATGTACAACTGATTATTGCTAATATTAATTTTCGTGACATATGTACCTAACTTTTCTATTTTAAAATCGTGTGTTACAATTCACATACATTCTCTATCCAATCTTCAACAAACAACTCTTAAACATATTACTCTTATACTTCAAGTTAATCCAGATATACATTTGCACGAATACTTTTAATAAATATATATACAAAAAGGGGGATTACACTAGCTTTAAGCCAGAAACAAACCTAATCTAATATTTAATAGTTGGTTGCTATGTGTGGGCAGTGAAACCCCGTTCTCTTTGCTTGACATGGAGAAAGAAAAACGAACATCTTCCTATTTGAGAAAAGTATAAGTATTTTAAAACTGGGATCAATAACAAGGAATGCCTCGTTAATCGTTGACTGCATCAAAAAATGTATTTGGCATAAATTGTGTGGATGATAAGATATACATTTACTTATTATTTTTGTAACGAGCTTTTGCCTGTCTCTACGGTTTACCAGCTATGCAAAAGTCATTCAGAATGAACATGACTTCAGAAACTATTCCCAAAAAATTCAATATACATTTTATTTGTCATTAAAATGTCTTAATATTTGAGAAACTAAAAATTTTCGAAAGTTTTCCTTATAAAGACTAGTTTGGGGTAGTTTCTTCTTCTTTTTCGTAGTTTAACGTCCTTTAACCTGGTTGGTCAAATCGGACAATGAATGAAATCGGTGAAATGATTCCCAAATTATCTCGGAGTACATGGAGTTTAAAGTTACTTGACATTCGTTTTCTCAGGGAAAAAACCCCGCACACACACACACACACACACACACACACACACACACACAATTTATCCAGATAACTCACCCCAAGCGAGATTCGAACTCGCGATCTTTTGAATATGAGACAGACACGCTATCCCCATACTACTTTCTTTAAAATCTTCGTGTTCCATCCTGAAAGATGTTGAAACCTCCATCGTTTTGGAGTTATGTTGTCACAGACAGACAGGCAGACACAGACACACACACACACACACATACACAAATGTTTTAATTCAGGAGGTCTCAAAACGTACATTTGCAATGTATTCTTGGTATCAAAATTTTGGCTGGAATGTAAACTTCCCTTACTCCCTATGTGTAGTAGAGAAAGTAAACAATTTAAAATGACAACGAATCATATGTAGAGACTAGGAATTGTTCATGAATGAATTACATCTTCGGATGAAATTAGAATTCGTGTTAATACCGATTGGTCAACTAATAATAATTAGGTTTAAACTTTTAAATTTACATTTTTTCTCAAATACAATATTTGCAATCACAGATTACGTTTTTTTAACATTAAAACACAAAATGTATGCATATACCAATTTTAATATTGCATTATCAAAGGCTTAAGCACAAAACTATGATGCAAAGAGACAGCTCTTTAGATCTTCTCGTCTACTTTCAAAAAAGTAGGTATGCTAAACATTTATAAACGAAATTGAACATCATGAAGGCATGTTAAATTGGCAAATATATGAGAAATCACGAGTAAAAGAAAATCAAGTTTTAAAATGTCAGGCTATTTTTGTATTGTGCAATATAATATTGTTTTTTTCGGGGTTTTCCCTTATCCTGAGAAGACGAATGTCGAGTAACTTTAAGCTGCACGGATCCCGAGATCATTTGAGCATCATGTCACTAATTTCATTCATCGTCCGATATGACCAACCAGGTTAAAGGACGTTAAGCTAAAAAAAATAAAAATAAAAAAAAAACTGTTTGTATATCACATTTAGCCTAGGAACCTATCTCAAATAGGTCATTAAAATTCCATGAGTGTTTTATAGATTTGTCGTGTTGATTCGGGGACTGGATTAGCGAATTTGATGATCTAATATATGGCTTCAGTGAGTCCAGATCCGGTTTTATTATTTTCTCTACCGAGTATTATGTACGTACATAGGTAGAGAAGCTATTGTATTCCTCCCAAAAAATCCCAAGAAAGCATTTTTAGAAAAAGGTACATGTGAGTGTATGGGAAGGGGCAGCATAACTCACGAAAAGTCCGTTAAAGACCAAACTTGGTATTTAGGTTTAATATCATACAAGGATACGACACGAAGATTTTCAGAAAAAATCCCACAACCCTAACTAACTTTTACATGGAAGATTTTTCGATATTTTCTACTTTCTCAAAAATGGCTCTAACGATTTCGATTAAATACCTTACTTGGCGGGAAAGAGAGGGGGGTTAGATCTCGTTATTTAGTCAATTTATATTATATACACTTTTGGTAGAGCTAACCATTTCCGAGATATTTCTTGTATTGGTTTGAATTTGAATACGCTTATACTTTTCTCGTCATCCGTATTTATTTTGTTTTACTTCCGACCATGCAAAGAGAACCGAATTTCAATGTCAATCGCATAGCGAGTTTTTAAAAGATGTAATTGCTTTAGCCTAGTGTATTCCCTTATTTCCCTTCTACTTATAAGGAACTAAGTAAGAAGACCATTTCTGCTAATGTTTATCTCGATTAGCATGGAGTAAATTGAAGAATAATTTTTTGTAAGAAATTTCTTTGTAGAAAAAGCAGAGAAAGTCATGTGAATTGAATACATAATTTTTATATAATGTTTAAAACCTCTAACTGTTAGAATTCCAATCCATTAAATCCCTTGCCTCTAATAGTTGGGCAGTGCACGCAGTGCGTACTTCCTCATTGCAGCTCGTGGTCAAGAAGTACTGAATATCAATACAAGGACTTGTAATGCATGGTAGCTGAAAGTCTATAAATCGAAGCCCAGCTGGTTCCCCAGAGGACGAATACCGAAACAAGATGTTGTTCAGCCAGAGATCTCCATGTGACAATACCAAAAATTCATCATCTTCATGGTCATCTACAGTCTGCTCCAGAAGTTTGTGAAAGTTGTCGGCAGCAAAGGCTGAAAGCTTCTTAGCATAATTCTTCGAACCATTTAAATGTTCCACCTCCTCCGACAGTGCTCTCAGCATACCTTTAAGACATATAAAAAGGTTAATCACTAATAGAGAAGATAGATGTACCATAAAAGGCTGTATCTTCTTACTTTCTTATGGCTATCTTGCTAACTGTAGGTTTACAATATTATTTTAAGCATAAGCAAGATATAATAAATATCTTTCATGAAACATGCTCTCACTTTGTTAAACTCAGTCGTTAGATCTTGTGAGCTTGTCAAATTGTAGTTGAGATCTGTACCTATTTAGGTCTGCCAGTTCTTCACAAAAATACTACGCACACGATTTGTGCGACAGATTATGGCAAGCTGTGAATATTTTTGATTGTATGAATGGTTTTACCTTAGGACTGATCGCCGTATTATCGCTTAGTCATTTTTTATTTTATTGTACAAACATTTCGTGTAATTTTCCTAAAATTCAATCTGTCAGAAATTAAGGATGCGTAGATTGCTAACTATATCTACTTCTGTGGTCTTCTAATACTTAATTATTATTATCTATCGTTCGAATTATGTAAGAAACATGCGTAGGCTTGATTACAACTCTACTGGTTAGTTACTGAACATAGCTTGCTTAAATGACTTGTTTGTTTTCCGTTACTTTCCGCTCACTTTTTTCCTGATGATCAACTTCAAATATTGAGAATATTTCTTAATTCTATACATAAAGGGTTATGACACAACATTTGACCAAAAAATATCAATAAACACAGAATAGGTAACGGCATTCCACCGACAACGCAATAAGAAAGTTAAATTTACTATCGATACTACAATGGTTGGAGTATAATTTATGCTACAATACTTCTTCATTTACGTATCACCTTTTAGTAGGATTTGCACTACCAAGGACTTGCAAATCAGTAGTTCGGGTAAATCGTCTGTCAAGGAGAAAGCAAACTCTGGATCATAATAAATTCAGGATGGGTGATCAGCTTAATGTCTGGTATAGCGCTGAAGAAGGAAATGATACGCAGTGATGAAAGAGATGATAGGAAAATTCTTGGACAAATTTATCAAATCCAGCGTTCGCCTAGCGACCGAGGTAAAGCGCGAAAAAAATTTCAGTCAGACTGATCATCCCTGGGACCTCTCAAATGCGAGTTATAGACGTTGCCGCCTGAGCCATCCCTCTCAGAAGCTTTAATACTAGATATCAAAAGCGATTTGAGAAGAGCCATGGATGGTATTCAAAATATAACGACGGTTCTAGTTCGTGTGTGTGGATCATATACCTGGTCTTTAAAATAACGATAAAAGCTCTCAAAATGTTGAGATGGTAGAACGTAGGCTTTCACGGCCGGAGTCATTGTAACTAAGAAATGTTTCCGGGCTGTTTTGCCGTGGTCTGCTGGTGTTAGTTAGCAGACCACGGCAAAACAGCCCGGAAACATTTCTTTGTTGAGATGGTGTTTTAAAATACGCTGACAAATATCATAATAGATAAAACACAAAATGTGAAAAACATGCAAATAATTTAAAGAAAACATATTTTTAAAATGTTGTTAAACCTTGGACAAGATAAACAGATGAGAACTACAATTTACAGATGGAATGAGCCAAAGGTCATAAGCCGTGAAAATGGTGAGAAAAGTTTTCCTCACTTTAAAACTCAATTCACATACATGCTGGTAACAGACATTTCCCAATTGTATTGCAAACAGTATCACTAGAAGGTTGTTTCAAATATTATTTTATAATAAAAGTATTATATGTAAAATGGTAACACAATATATCTGACATTTGAATATAATGTGAGCGTTGCACGTAAACAAGAGGCTTATCTGGTTTTGTGAAGGACTAATGGATAGAAACAGAAGCACATGTATTTACCACATTGAAAGAAATGACAGATTCATAACAGTGTAAGTTCTTCATTTCGTTCACTACAGACTCACCATTGCAGAAGTTTCCAAAGATGACGTTGGATTCACCGAATAGACTCTTCCTAAACACAGAGAAATCGATGGATTTGTGCTCCATGAGGTAGATACTAGCGGCGTGGTAGCGTGCCAATGTGCAGAGAACAAGAGAGCAGTGATTGAGGTCTAGACCAAGCTGTCGATGAGCCATCCAGAATCCCCCCTGCTGCAGATCCTCCATCACCAGCACTCCTTCAGGAGATGAATAAATAAAACTAGCTCCTATTGGTTCCATATCTGCCAAAAAAAGATGTTACTGATAATTTTTAGCATAATGTTATCTTTCAATGCGAGAGAAAATCAACTATAAACTCAAAGTTAATCCAAGCTTGAAAAATGTAATGCAATAGTCGGATGTTACCGAAAAGAGGTAGAAAAGTCGGCTGAATCTTATGGTGGGTAAATTTAGAACGGTCGGTTCATAGTATTATTGAGAATTAAGAATAGAAATCAGGATTAAAATCGAAGGATTCAGATTAAATGCTTACATTCGAAAAATATTCCGCTATAAATAGATATAGCTAGAGTGCAATATTCAATTAGAGCACAAAAACAGATGTGCCAAATTTTTCCAGCTGATATATTTTTGGGCACTAATAAGGCATTATGACTTTTATACAGAGTAGTAGGCAAATCAGATGTCCTAGGTTAATAACAAAAACCAGTTGTTAATAAACGTGCGAGTAAAAGATGTGACTAATCCTTCATAAATTGTGAAGGTAGTTGAACCAATACTACTAAAAACAGCGGTGACATCCATGAAGCCATGCTGAAATCTTTTGGAATCTTATGATGGGCTCATAACGGTTTATTTCGTAAAACATCAACAGTTACAATAAAATATTAATAGAGCATCCAAATGGTATGTGGGAGGATAAAGGTGGGTATTTGAAGTTCTCAAGACAGTTTATTGTACTAAATGTTTCAGACATTCTTACCAGCAGATGTTGAAGCATTCAGCTACTTTAGGGCACGATATTTTGAATCATCTCCCACCTGCACCAAATCTAGCACATAATTATGTCTTCCCCTTTTTTCGTCCTGATGCTTTGAACTTACTCCTGGCAAAAATTTTCAAGATGATAACGAGATGGCAGGAGATCTGGAGCACTTCTTAAAGAGCCAAGGGCAAATGTTCTACAGTCGGTTTTCCGCCAACTCATCCACAGTAATATGTTTCAATTTTTATGGAGTATATACGAGGATTTGATAGAGTATTGAGACACAAAATCTTAAATGTCATCTTTTGTGATGATAAATGTGAAGTTTAAAACATATACTCGTAAATCTCTAACAAACTTTTAGGGAAAGGAGAAATTGTTGCTAATGAAAGTGAGGACGAATTTTATGGAATACAACATGTGAGTTGACCATACTGCAAATCTTATATAAGTATGAGCTAGCTGTGGTAACTTCAACTGATTATTCATAACATCTGGATCGACTAAAATTATTTTCAAAAATAAATCAGTAGTCAATTCTTGAACGTGCTTCATACAATTAGTATTGTGAATATCTTAGCCAAGATATCAGGATTGGAAAGTCAGCTTTTTGAGCATAAGTTTCGCTCACAAATAGGTGTAAGAACGTTCATCAATTTATGGAACAACACGTCACAATACCCTAACATCTTGTAAAAAAATATAGTTCCTGGTAACTATTTGGCAAACGATATTTCTGTTTTAGGAATATAACTTTATTTAATAACCACAAAAACAAAGTATCGTGTATTTGATTATCCTTTGCATTAATATACTCATGATCTTTATTGTTATATTATACATAGTGTATAGAAAATATTTAGCATTAGCACATATTTATAATAATTTAAAAATAAAAGTATAAAAGCCCAATCAATACCTGTTACATTCTTCAACACAGCACACATTTGTGGTAAAACATCCCTGAGCATCTGCTCTTCTCTCACAAACGGTGTAGCAAAGGCTTCACCGCTGTAATTGACGTCTATGAGGCGTTTAAAGATCACTTTTACCGGATCCTTTCTCCCATCGCATTTTACCGTGACTCGGAAAATATGGCTAGAATAGCAATCTCCATTATTGGTGGCAATACTGGATCTGAAGTCCGTCACATTTAGTTTCATTTTCTCCAACCACTGTCCGAGCGCAGTGATCAGAAATTTCTTGCTAGGCCAGTTTTCACTTGGCCGATCTTCTTCTTTCATGACTTTTGAAGACTCTGTCTGGGAAATAAAAACAAAAATATAATGTGTAGCATTCACATGACTTTCTCTATATCCCTGCAACAAATTATTCTTAAAAAGCTTATACTTCTATTTACTTTATGCTAATCAGAAAAAAATTAGCAGAAATAGTCTTATTACTTGCTTCCTTGTAAGTAGAAGCGAAATAAGGGACTACCATAGGTTAAAGTGATAGTCAAAAGCTGGTTGCTATGTCAATGAAGTTCCTTTGTTTATATGGATAGGAGTTGACAAGTTCCTGTATGAGAAAAGTATACGTTTTTCATAGCAGAAACCAAAAATAAGAAATGTCTCAAAAACGACGAACTCCACGAAAAAAATGAATATATAACATAAATTGTGTGTTTTAATGTGCTCTACATTTTTTGTGCAGTAGGTTTTCGTCCATCTCTTACGGTTTAGCAGTTATTCAAAATTCAGTAAAATTCATGCAGAATAAACTACTCTTCAGAGGCTATTCCCTGAAAATTCAAGAAATACATTTTATTTTTCAGGTAAATATCTTTAATATACGAAATTTTAATCAAAATCGTTAGAGCAATTTTTGAGAAAATAAAAATTTTCGAAAAAAGTTCCATGTAAAGGATAGTAGGGGGGTGGGGGATTTTTCTCAAAATCTTCGTGTCGCATCCCTGGAAGTTACTAAACTTAAATACCAAGTTTGTTATTTTACCGACTTTTCGTTTTTGAATTATCGTGTTCACAGACACACGGACACACTGACACACGGTCACACACACACACGGACCTTTTTGTGAAAATCCTTTTTTTGGATATTGGGGACCCTAAAACATATTTCCGGTGAAATATCGGTATCGAATTTTTGGGTGGAGTGCAATACCTTCTCTATACACTATGTACATAGTGCGTATAGAGAAACTAAAACAAAAAAAAAACAAGAGAATTTTCTATAAAGTTAAGAGGAAAATTGCGTTTACCTGTTTTACATCAAAATTCATACACTATTTGTGATGCTGATCCGTGAGAATGTTACTATAATTAGAAATTATTGCTGTATTTAAATTGCTTATAAACCATCATTTGTGTAGTGATATTAACGAAAATCCTAATGGGAAAAAATATTAAGTAACATATAAAACCGATCCAGGAAAAAAAAATTATCAACATAATTGATAATGTTTTGCTCTTAAAATGTTGCAGCAATTACATTTTTTTTTTTAAGTTTCGCGTCCTTAAACCTAGTAGGCAAGATCGTATGATGAATGAAATAGGTGAAATGATGCCCAAATGAGCCCGGGATCTATAGAACTAATAGTTACTCGATATTCGTCTTCTCAGGAAAATGGAAAAACCTTGAAAATCTTTATTCGGTAACTTACCCTAACCGAGATTCGAACACCGGACTTATTGAACGTAAGGTAGACACACTACAGAGGCGGCGGACTTATAAAAGATTTGAAATACAACACAAGAGTGTTTAATAACCTCAATACTAATAAAACAATTACAAATTATACTTAATTGCTGAATACAGTGAGAAGGTGCGTATGTCCCATTTTACACAAGAACTTATCCTATTACTACTTTTGGCACGTAAAAAGCATTAGGTTATTCACACAATTTTTGAAGCAGCCACCGTAATGTTTTCGATGCCATGTTGTACAGTCATCAGTATTGACTTACTCGTATGTTACTGATTCTATAATCGTTATGTACGCTAAGTAGCTAGATGATGCTCGTATTTTAGTTCTTTTGAGTTATAAAATGAAAACAAAGGCAGATTATGAATAGCGGCACTGAATGGAAGGCATTAAAATTTAAAAGTGAATTAATGTTGGAGTTTTGACGTCGTCATACTCAGTTAAATGTTATGACAACGTTTAAAATATTTCTAATAGTGTTGCTCTAGACCAACGGTTCCCAACCGGTGTGCCCCGGCACCCTAGGGTGCCGTGTGATTGGCTAAGGGGTGCCGCAAGATATTGAGATAAAAAAAATACCTTCTACTGAAGCCTTAAGTCTTGTAAGGTCTTGAAATAAATCAATTACTCTCATGCACGGCAGATGGTGATAGTGGTCGATTCATTTCAATAATTCAGTTATACTAGTATCCCACAGATGGCATTACAGCTATACCCTGCCGAACATTCCCGAGACTACTCGCTTCCTCACGAACATTCCCGAGACTTCGACAGATGAATATATAAAAGTGTACGCCGCTTGGCTCTTTCGGTTGTCTTCCTCGCGTTGATTCACAGTGTTTAGCTATGGATAAGTTCATTGTTAAACGTAAACGCCAGGACAGTGAAAGTGAACAGTCGGCTCCTACTGCTTGCTTTAAGAAGCCAAATCTTACAGTTTCTCCCGGACCGTCGAATTCACCACATAAAGAAGACAAACGAAAGAAAAGAACATACCAGGACAGTTACTTAGCGTTAGGATTTAAGTGGAATAACAACGAGGAAAACCCTATCCCTGTGTGTTTAGTTTGTGGCGAAACACTTAGCAACGAGGCCATGGTACCTAGCAAACTGAATCGGCATCTTACAACAAAGCATCCTAGTGTGTCACAGAAAAGTGTAATGTATTTTTCACATATATTAGAAGGGGAGAAGAAAACAGCTGTGCGAATGGTAAAGAGAATGACCATAGGTGATACTACTCTTGAAGCCTCATTTAAAGTAGCAGAACTGATAGCTAAAAAAAAAGAAACCTCATACTCTTGGAGAGGAAATCATTGGCCCTGCATGTGAAGTTATAGTTTCAACAATACTTGGCGAAGGAGCAGCTAATCAAATTTCGAAAGTTCTTCTGTCCAACAACACAATCAGCCGTAGGATATCTGAAATGTCATGCCATATCAACGAACAAGTCACGGAGAAAATAAAAACTTATAGAACATTTGCTTTGCAAGTAGATGAGAGTCTCGATATTGGTGACAAACCGCAACTCCTTGGTTTTATCAGATATATTGATGAAAAATATATCAGTGAACAGTTTCTGTTCTGTAGACCGCTGGAGACTACAACCACAGGCCATGATATTTTCGTTTCTATTAATTCCTATCTCAATGACCATGATCTTTCACGGAAAGACTGTTCTGGTATATGTACAGATGGTGCACCATCTATGTCTGGGAAAATTAAATGTTTTACTGCCAGAGCTCTCAATGAAAATCCATCCATTATTATAACTCACTGTTTTCTGCATAGAGAGGCATTAGTCGTGAAAGCGTGTAATGAAGATTTTGCTGAAGTGTTTAACCAAGTTGTGAAAATGGTGAACTATATGAAGTCTCGACCTTTAAAGTGCAGAATTTTTGAACAGTTATGTCGCGCAACGGATGCAGCTCATACCTCTTTGTTACTTCACACAGAAGTAAGGTGGTTGTCGCGGGGTCGTGTATTGAACCGGTTTCTCGAACTTAAAGAACAGCAAAAAACTTTTTTTAAGGATGAAAATCAAGACACATTTCATGAGCTCTTACTAAGTGATTCTTGGTGTTTTGAACTGTCGTATCTGGCAGATATTTTTCATAAGCTCAATGAACTGAATGTTTCGATGCAGGGTCGACATGAAACAATAATCTCCTCAACCAATAAAATGAAAGGTTTTAAAAGAAAACTTAGTTCTTGGAAGTCTGCAGTTCAAAAAGGAGATTTGTCGAACTTTCCATCTCTTCTTAATGTGGCAGGAGATAAAGATCTGGGTAAGCTGAAAGACCGCATTTGTGATCACTTATCAAGATTGCAAGATGCAATAGATGCGTACTTTCCAACTATTTCCACTACGAATCTCGACTGGGTTGTCTCACCATTTGATTTCGTAGATAGTGCAGAGGAAATACATTTCACTGCTTGCGAACGAGATGAATTTATTGATCTTTGCGCTGATTCCACACTCAAAGGTAAGCTCACCAAGAGTGAGGCGTCGGTGGCTAGTTTTTGGCTTCAACGGAGAGAGGAGTACCCTAACCTAATGAAGAAAGCAATTAACGCACTTTTGCCCTTTTCAACATCCTGTCTATGCAAGCAAGCCTTCTCTGCTATGGTGACAATAAAATGCAAAGCAAGAAATAGACTGAATAACCTTGGGGATGATTTGCATGTTTCACTGTCAACTGTAAGACCCGACATCACATGTCTGTGCTCTAAGCATCAATCACAAGTTTCACATTAATCATTAATCGAACAAAATTTATTGATGTATTTTTACTCAGTGATTGTAGTAAAGTTTGCTGTATTATGTTATGGTGTACGTTATTATTATATAATATTTCAATAAATTAACATATTAAGCTTAATTTTCTTTTAATTCAAGGAAGGGTGCCCCTGGTGTTTAATGTTATTCCCAAGGGTGCCGTGTACTTCAAAAGGTTGGGAAACACTGCTCTAGACCTTTGAGTAATTATATTTGCCATGTTAGCTGTTCTTTGCAGCAATTCATACTTATTTCTGTCATAACCCCAAAGTTTATATGTGTTAACATACACGTATGTTTGTTTGTGGGATAAAATTCTTCATGGAGATACTCATGTCGTCTAAAACAAATGCTTTTGATTTATGAAGTCAGTTCACACACGCGCGCGCGCACACACACACACACACGCGCACATATTTATACTTTCTTTATTGTGTATAATAAGTAGTAGGGGATATATTCCAACTAAAAATGTCAAGATTTTGTCGGAAATATATATTTTGCGCTCCATAAACCCCAAAAAGCATTTTAGAAAATGTCACAGTCGGTGTGTGAGTGTGAGTGTGTGTGTGTGTGTGTGTAAATCTGTGAAGAATAACTTAAAAAGATAAGTCGGATAAACACCAACTTTTATATTTAGTCGCATTATCTTCCAAACAAGCGACACGAAGCTTTTCAACAAAATCCTCACCAAACTTTATATTGAACATTTTCGAAAATGTTGATTTTCTGAAAAATGGTCCAAACAATTTTGATTAATGCACCGCATAAGATATTTTCATGACAAATTAAATGTATCTATTGAATTTTCTGGGAGCAGCCTAAGAAGCACTCTGAATTCTGAATGGCATTTGCATTACTGCTAAACCGTAAGGGTTCGGCAAAATATTAACACACAGGAAAAGTAAATAAAGCGAAATTCATGTTAAATAGTTTGTGCATGGTTGCTTAGTTATTCCTTGTTATTGGTCTGTTCTTAAAAAAAAACAAAAAAAAAAACTAATACTTGTTTTAGTTAAATGCACTTTAAACCTGTTAGGTCACATTGGACATGAATGAAATGAGTGAAATGATGTTCAAACAATCCCGGGATCTATAGCCCTAAAAGTTACCTCCTTCGTCTTCTCGGGATAAGGGAAACCTCTTATCCGGGTAACTCACGTTAACCGACATTCGATCTTGGCGATATGAGGCAACACGACCCCCCGTTCTTAAATATTTCTTAAATATTGCTTATTAGTTTTATTTTCTTTATTATATTGAAACGTTCCTTATTCCTAAGAAATGAGTATTCTACATTAGGCAATAGCCTCTGAAGACCTCTTCATTCTGGTTTACTTTTGCTTAACTGATAAACCGCAAGAGATACACAAAAGCTTACTACACAAACGCTAAAACGCACAATTTATGTCATATATATTTCAGTTGTAGAGATCTTCCTTGTTTTTGATTTCAATTTAAAACTACGTATCTTCTCTTTTACGTTCATCTCTATTTTGTTCCACTGGCGATGCAAAGCGGACCGAACTTTAATTGTTCATATATCGACCGGCTGATAAAACAGTTGGCTATCGCTTTAGCATGCCTTATGTATGCCCTTATTTTTTGTTTAGAAGGAAACAATAAACCAATTTCTCTTTTATCTCAATTACCATGATATAGATAAAAGAATAATCTTTTGCCAGAATAGTTTGTTTGCAGAATAAGTAGAGAAGGTCAAGTGAATGGAAAATATCAGATTTTTACTTTCTCCATACGCATTATGTACATAGTGTATAGAGAAAATATTGCATTCCACCAAAAATTCGATACCGAGATTTCACCGGAAATATATGTTTTAGGGTCCCCAATATCCAAAAAAAGCATTTTCACAAAAAGTTCCGTGTGTGTGTCCGTGTGTCTGTGAACACGATAACTCAAAAACGAAAAGTCGGTAAAATACCAAACTTGGTATTTAAGTTTAGTATCTTCCAGGGATACGACACGAAGATTTTGAGAAAAATCCCCCCACTCCCAACTACCCTTTACATGGAACTTTTTTCGAAAATTTTGATTTTCTCAAAAATGGCTCTAACGATTTTGATTAAAATTTCGTATATTAAACATATTTACCTGACAAATGAAATGAAATGTATATCTTGAATTTTCTGGGAATAGCCTCTGAAGAGTAGTTTATTCTGGATGAATTTGACTAAATTTTGAATAACTGCTAAATCGTAAGAGATGGAAAAAAACTTACTACACAAAAAATGTAGAGCTCATTAAAACACACAATTTATGTTATATACATTTTTTTTTTTCGTGGAGTTCGTCGTTTTTGTGACATTCCTTATTTTTGGTTTCTGCTATGAAAAACGTATACTTTTCTCATACAGGAACTTGTCAACTCCTATCCTATAAACAAAGGAACTTCATTGACATAGCAACCAGCTTTTGACTATCACTTTAACCTACGGTTGTCCGTTAATTCGCTTCTAATTACAAGGATGCGAGTAATAAGACTATTTCTGCTAATTTGTAGCATAAAGTAAATAGAAGTATAAGCTTTTTAAGAATTATTTGTTGCAGGGATATGGAGAAAGTCATGTGAATGGTACACATCAGATTTTTTTTTATTAAGCCGGAATCTAGGATTATGACTTTCAGACCATGAAATAAAGTTATGACATGTTCGCCACAACATAAAGTTGAATGATGACGCCTGTATAACGTATACCTGTTGAGAAAGTGTTTTTAAATGTTTTGTTATAACCTCAAATAAGAGTCCAAAGTTGCACAATGTAAACAAAGCTGCACTATTGAGTCAAACAACACTCTTTTTCCCTAGATGGCCTATTCACTCTCTCTTCCTCTCTCTTCTTCTTACCTATAGCAAGTAGAAGAGTTCCTGCATTTTACTCAAAAGTTCGATGGCGAACCAGAATCCAAACAAACGCGTTTTTTTGTTTTTGTTTTTGTTTTTTTAATATTTGTTACACATATATGACCTCTGCTCATTTTGCATTGATATTTTTAAAACGTGATCACATTACTTTCTCTACCTGTTCTGTAAATAGTCTCAAAAAAGATTATTCTTTTATGTACATTGTGCTAATCGAGATAATGGTTAGTAGAAATGTTCTTATTATTTATTTCCTGATAAATAGAAAGGAAAACAGCAAGCACACTACACTAAAGCGATAGTCAAAGCTTTTAATAGCTGGATGATATGTGAAACAATTTAATTTTTACTTTCTCCATACGCACTATGTACATAGTGTATAGAGAAAGTATTGCACTCCACCAAAAATTCGATACCGAGATTTCACCGGAAATATATGTTTTAGTGTCCCCAATATAAAAAAAAAGCATTTTCGCATTTTCACAAAAAGGTCCGTGTGTGTGTGTGTGTGTGTGTCCGTGTGTCTGTGAACACGATAACTCAAAAACGAAAAGTCGGTAAAATACAAAACTTGGTATCTAAGTTTAGTATCTTCCAGGGATGCGACACGAAGATTTTGAGAAAAATCCCCCCACCCCCAACTACCCTTTACATGGAACTTTTTTCGAAAAATTTTTCGAAAATTTTGATTTCCTCAAAAATGGCTCTAACGACTTTGATTAAAATTTCGGATATTAAACGTATTTACCTCACAAATGAAATGTATATCTTGAAGAAGTAAAAGTGAGAGAAACGCAACAATAATCCACAGCAACGTACATAGCAACACAAAACTCTAGCTACCTGAAAATCCCAACCACTAATACATACCCGCCCACCCTTGTACCTTTGCGAAATTCGGAGAACAATAGGAAAATGAAAGGACGCTGGTAATGTTTAGGTCGCATTAGCAAAGTATATCGATGAAACGTATTAATTTGCTTTAACTTGAAACATAGTAAGTAGAAAGAGACAGCAATATATTCCACACGACAGTTGAAAATCCTTAACTGCTAATATATCAAAACTTGGGCTAGATTAAACATGAAATTAGAAAGAGAACATGACTCACCATTTAGGTTTCCCTCGTTTCCCAACACCGGCTAGGAACAATACGAAAGCCAGCAAAGCAAAAACGGCGAAAAATAAACGCAAATTTTCAATATTTCATTGCCAAAAAACAAGTGCAACTGGTAACAACACAATTACAACTTATACTGAGAAAATAAGCAGTGAAGGATGGCTGTGGCAGGTTTTTCCAGCCACCTGACTGCCATTGTGTCCCCCCCCCCCAAACACCATCTAAAAAAAAAATAGGCCGGTCAGGTAGCAGAAAAATGATCATGTTTCAACATAAACCTCGCGTGTAATACTGAAACATATAAACAACATGAGCACTTGAACTAACCAGTGGCGGTCGGTCTTTAAGGGCACAGGGTGCCCTCCCTACAACAATTCCAGACAATAATTTCTCCATTATATTATATTATTATCGCGAAATTTAGATAAGAGTACTTACCCTTAAGTAAGGGAAATTGTCAAAAATATTCACACTTTCCATTTCTACTTTCTTTAGCTCCGTATGTACAATTTACATAGGGATAGAGAAGGTATTGTACTCTACCCAATAATTCGATGTCGATATTTCACCGGAAATATATGTTTGGATCCCCCGAGTCCGAAAAAAAGCATTTTTAGAAAAAGGTCCGCGCGCGCGTGTGTGTGGACAGTATAGCGCAAAGACGAAAATACCGTTAAATACCAAACTTGGTGTTTAGGTTTAGTATCTTCCAAGGATGTGATACAAAGATTTTCAAGAAAATTTGCGAAAATTTTTATTTTCTAAAAAATGGCTTTAAAATTTTTGATTAAAATGCTGTATATTAAAGCCATTTACATCCCAAATAAAATGTTTATTTTAAATGTTCTGGGAATAGCTTCTGAAGACCTCTTTATTCTGGATGAATTTTGACGAATTGAGCTTAACTGCTATACCGTAAGAGTTGGACAAAAAGTACTACACATCAGAGTTTTAATACAGTTCAACCATTTTAAAGGCACGAATTAAAATTTAAAAAAATGTCGAAGCAATATGGAAAATATTATTTTTTTAATTTTTAATCGGTATATACGAGTTCGCAGTAAATCGGATACTTTCAGTGTATTATCTGGCATTTCATATTTTGGGAAGAATTCCATGTAAAAAGAAAATCCTATAGGGACTATTGAATTTGGATGGTATGCACATATAGTTTAATTAAAACGAATGATTACAAAATAACATTGAAACAAATAATATCTGTTTTAGATCACACTAATAGATTGCGATCTCTAGCTCATTGAAACCGAAGAAAATGTGGAAAACGGTAGATATTAACAGTTATTCATCGAAGATGGTACTTCTAAGCGTAATAAAGTTTTAACATCTTACCTTGAAAGTGAGCCAAAACGACTGAACTTGCGTTCAGGGCTTCTATTATAAACTAACTTTAGGTACTCGTTAGTTCGTTTACTGAGCTCGTGGAAGCGACGGTAGACTACCTCTACGCCGCCCCACGATGAGATCCGCATTCCTTTTGTCAGCCCGAAAGAGGTGGCTTCCCAACTCAACAACCTAAAGCCTAACAAAGCCCCTGGACATGACGGCGTCACGGCGCCTATGCTCCAGCACCTACCCCGAAAGGCCGTAATCCACCTGACGCGGATTTACAATGCATGCCTACACCTACGTCACTTTCCAACGTGTTGGAAGGAGACGAGGGTAGTATGCATTTTGAAACCCGGCAAGGACCCGGTCTTCCCGTCAAGCTATAGATCTATTAGCTTACTTCCGATCGTCTCGAAAGTATTCGAGCGGTTACTCCTACCTCGTCTCACCCCTCTCTTCGAGGAGAGACTCCTACTCCCGGATCACCAGTTTGGTTTCCGTACTGGACATTCCACAACCCTGCAGTTGCTGCGACTGGCTGAGAAGGCTGCCCTGGGCTTCCAGGACAACTTCAAAACAGTCGTGGTGCTCTTGGACGTGGAAAAGGCCTTCGCCACCACGTGGCATCAGGGACTCTTGTACAAGCTCAAGAACATAGAAATCCCTCCCCCCTACCTTCACCTGCTTAGTAGCTTCCTTCGGGACCGCACTTTCAGAAGACTGAACAACCAACACCAACCATCCTGCAGCAGGAAATCCAGGGCCTAAGTGAGGCCATTCAGGACCTCCACGCGGAGATCCTGATTCTTACGGCTAAGCTGACGGCCTTGGAGAACAGGCTTCAGGAACAACACAGCACCACTTCACATCCAGAACTTCACCAAGCAATAGCAACAGCAGTCACCGACATCCGACTCATCTTCAGGGAGGAGGTGAGAGCTCTACTAGAGAAGTCGGCACCTAAAACTTCCAGGTTCAACATCCAAAGTAGATGCCAAGGACTTAGGCTCGAAAACGTCCCAGGATACGACGACTGGCTCAACAGAGTCAACCAGCACTAACTCCATCCTTCACCCTAGAATTCCTTCATTCCTCTCCCCGAATAATCCGCGGTGGCAGTCTGGGCCTCGGTCAAGTCTGTCTCCCGGTCCTCATTTCACCCCTCTGACTGCACCCTGCAGTCAGTTAAATTATCGCCTTGAATCCGCGGGTGCAATAATGCGGTACCGCCTCTCCTTTCTTCCTTCTAATACCGGTGGAGGGGTTATTTAGTTGGTATGCCCACATGGGAGACCCCGACACTCCGGGCTTGCCCGGGTTAGTCCATAAGGTGGATTTTTCCCCTCCACACGAAAATAATAAAAAAAACAAAATAATAAAAAAAACTTTCAGGGTGAGGGTGGAGGGGAGGCATTCCACAGTCAGACCCATAGCGGCGGGAGTGCCGGAAGGCAGCGTGCTGTCGCCGTTACTCTTTGCCGCCTACATGTCCGACTTCCCCACAGAACCCAGTACAGTTACGTGCCAGTATGCCGACGATGTCCTCATAATGGCACGTAACAAGAACGCCCGATATTGCTTCCCCCCGCTACAGAGACAGCTCCAGGTCATAGGCAGATAGAGTGCACAGTGGCGGATGGCCATCAGCCCGCAGAAGAGCTGAGCTCTACTGCTGGCTAAAGTCCGTGGCTGGTGGCCGGAGAGGTCGCTGAGGTTGCGGCGGCGGCGGATCCCCGCGCGGTCATCCCGCCCCTGATGCTGTACGGCTGCGAGGTCTGGGGTTCGGTGGCTCGTTCCACCAACCGTAGACTGCAGACCGTGCAGAACAGGGCATTGAGGATGATATATGGCACAGACCGTAGATTCCCGTCCCACATTCTCCATTCCCACTCCGGAATCCCTTACATAGTGGACGTTGTGCGAGAAAGAGCTCGCACAATATACACTAAACTTGCTCCTCACCCAAATCCTCAGGTGAACACTCTCGGTCTTTACGACCACACGCTGCCTAGGAGACGCGTAAGCTACCGCCTTCGACGCCTTGGGATGGTAGTTTTTCGGCCGCCTCTCCCTTCTTTACAGTACTACCCGCCAAGTTAAGCAGCATCGGGCCCGGTCTCAACTCGGACGGATGACCGTCCAGTTGTACTCCGACCAGATCTGCAACACTGGCTTTCCCCCACCCCGTACCTACATCCTTGCAGTTCTCCCCGCTAGCCGGCACTGCTTTCCTTGACAGCCCGCAAGCGGCTGGCCAAATTAAGCAGCATCGAGCCTAGTCCCTCTCTGAGTGGGTGACCACTCCGGTAGGTAAGTCAGTCCGAGCCGGCTGCACAGAGGGAAACACCCTGCCCACATTACTTCGACACAGACATAAATGCTTGCACAAGACTACATCTTTTATATCACACGGGTAAATCCGCGAGAAAAGCGGATAGGTACCGTGGTGATTTGCCCCCGCCCGAGTACACTCGGGCGACTAGTTCCTGCTCCTGGCTCCTGGTTAGTTCGTTGCACTTTGGTTTGGGACAACAGTCTAGCCAGCAGTTCAGCAGGAGGTGGACTGACTGGCAGTTGGTGTATTTTCCAGCTGTCGCACACGAACGATAAAATTTCGTTTTTTATTTCAATTATTAGAACCAGGCGTAATGGGGACCCCACAAACACACAATGCAGGCGTTCCGAGATCCTAGCCCCCCCCCCAATAAGAGGTGTGAAAATGAAACTTGGAAAACAGGAATGTAAATAGGTTGTCAAAATTGGGGCGAGGAAGATAAATGCAAAGGAGTAGAAGAAACACTGACTGTTATAGTTGCATAACCGAGCGCAGTAACGTATACATTCGCATTCGGGAGGTCACCGGTTCCATCCCGTTGACCGCGAACCCTTACTTGGAGTTTCGTGGTTCTCCCTTGTCACAAGTCATTTCCTTTTCATCTCCAGCAGCTAAAAGCTGAACTAAGTACTCCCCTACCCCTAAGGGAGTGGTCATCAAAATTGAAATAACTTGAAATAAATAAAAACTATGCGTTTCATACACTTGACTTTCTCTACATCTCCGCTAAAAATTATTGTTAAAAAACTTATTCTTCTATTTACTTCAAGCTAATCAGGAAAATAATTAGCAGAAATTGTCTTATTACTTGCTTCCAGATAAGTAGAAGGAAAATAAGGAATACCATAGGCTAAAGGGATAGTCAAAAGCTGGTTGCTCTGTAATTGAAGTTCCTTTGTTTGTAGATAGGAGTTGACAAATTCCCGTATGAGAAAAGTATGTCTTTTAAAGTTGAAACCAATGACAAGGAATATCTATAAAAAAAAATCAATCACACGAAAAAAATCACGGGACTTGCATTTTCTATTAAGTAAGTTTTTGTCTATCTCTTACGGTCTAAAATTCATTCAGAATGAAGATGTCTTCAGAGGCTATTCCGAGAAAATTCAAGATATACATTTTATTTGTCATGTAAATATCTTTGATATACCATATTTTAATCAAAATCGTTAGAGCCATTTTCGAGAAAATCAAAATTTTCGAAAATTTTACCGTGTAAAAGGTAGTTTGAGGTGGGGGGATTTTCTTGTAAATCTTCGTGTCGTATCCTTGGAAGATACTGAACTAAAATACCAAGTTTGGTATTTAAGTGACTTTCGTTTTTGAGCAATGCTGCCCACAGACAGTCACACACACACACTAGCATGGACATTGCTTTTTTGGATTCAGGGGGTCTCAAAACATGTTTCCGGTGAATTCTCGGTATAGAATTTTAGGGTGCAGCTCAGTAGTTTCTGTATACACTATGTAGAAAGTGGTAAGACACCAGTGGAGCAGCGGGAAGGATGCAGCTTCTAGAAAAGCAACAATTGAGGAATCTACCTGTAGCGCTGCCTCCTTAACAATCTAAACTCCACCAAACCAAATTTCAGTCTATACCCCTCATTCCTGTGGTTAAGCCATTACACGGTTAGATACACAGTAACTTTACCTAGGTTCACCATGACCTACCATATCCCGCACGCACACACTTACCACCTTTTAGATGTGATTCTAGACTTGTGGTGCTGGCAGATGGCGCGGATGCATGCGCACTGTAAATGCTGTTTACAGCGATGAGGGACGTTTGCCTAAACTCGGAACCTGTGGTGTTGGCAGCAGCACGGAGGATCCTGACGCCGGGATGAAGAACTTTTGGCCACTGAGTTAGCGACTTCCGTGCTCCTCTAAAGTCTGTCTGCCTGTGCACTCTGGCCTCTTGCCGTTCCACCACTTCAGCGGAATATATCTATATAGTTCGCACAATAAATTTATATAGTTGCAGTGCGTGAGATGTCCTCGGTTATCTAGTCTTTACATTTACCTTTACATTCACATTACTCTACCCGTTGTGGTTAATTTTTATATAATTCGACAAATTGTTACAAAACCTTTTTCCGCCTATCAGGTGATAGAGGTTAACATTTGAATTAGTTTTATTACAAATTTCGTTGTCGGTACAAACGTGAGAGAGAAAACCCAAACGACAGTTTAATGTATAAATGCGAGTGATTCTTTCCATAACATAGCGTGAAACAGTAATTTTCAAATCTTGAAAATCTCAGAGCAATAAAATTGAATACTTAGGAAATGGTCGCAGCTAAAGTTATTGGAAATAGATTTCGTACTTCAAGGAGATCTATATTACTGGGTATTAAGTTTATCTGTGTGTTATTGTTTTTTTTTTTCCGCACAAGCCTGAATAGGAATTTGTAAGGTGGAGTCAAACTGAAGAACACAATGGCATAGCCGAGATTTGAACCACAAATCTATTTTCTCCGTCCGGTTGATCTAACCACTGAGCTATAATGACAACAAGCTGACTGGATATCAATTGATTGATCTAATAGTTGGTTAAACTACGAAGCCAGGGACAAAGCACTTACAATATTCCAAATCGGCGTTGAAGTATGTCATCTCCTGCGGTTTACCGAAGAAAACACAAGTTAGTTGGGGCATTTAAAGTCACGTCGGTGTGTTGCCATGGTAGTTCGGAAGGAAACCGATGGATCAGTGGTTCACATCCCGGTTATAGCGTTGAATTTTTCTTTTGTTTATATTTATATGGTTCTCCGGTTATACCGCCCTGGCCGAGTGGTTAGATCACTCGTCTCTCACCTAGATGGCCCGGGTTCGATCCCAAACGACCATGTGGAATTTATGGTGGTCAAGGAGGCGGTTTTTCTCCGGTTTCCCCCGCCATAGCATTCCTACCGATGCTCCATCTTTATTCCATGCATCATCAGTGCCACCGCCTGCTGTGCCGTTTGTAGTACAAGCGGGCGTTAAACACACACAAAAAAACGGTTATACAAAATTATAAAACATTACTTCCGAATAGGCTATTCACACAATTCAAGATTAAGGTAGATTTTTTTTTTGTAATGTAGGTATCTTTTATGTTCGGTATTTTAAGCGAAATCGTCAGAGCCATATTTAGAGAGAATAGATTTCGATTAAAAAAAAAAGTTAATGTAGAGGGTAGTTTTGGAGTGGGTGACTTCTTTGAAAATCCTCGTGTCACATCTTTAGGAGATACTGGACTTGAATAACAAGTTTTCTTTAATTCCGTCATAGGTAACGTGTTTTATTTTATTTTGTTTTGTTTTATTACACAGCTTTTTCTAAAAAAAAATAATTTTTGTTTGGATTCAATGGGCGCTATTTTCCTGCAACATTTATTTTCCCACACCTCATTTTGTTTTTAGTTTTAACTGTAATCTCATAGCCTACCATTTTTTTACACTAAAATACGAGACGTCTAAATAGATTGTGATTGACTGATCAATACTTTCTGAATATGATATTAACAAAGCATTACAATGAAGGAAACATGATACTGAATAAATACACTTTACAATATCCGAGTTCCCATCATGAGCAATCTCAAATTTTACAGTGAACTTCATAATAAGCTTTGTCACTTCGAGGAAGAGGTATTTTTCCTTTAAATTAGAAGAGAAGGTGCATTTCTGTTTAGGCATATTAGCTTAAGTTCACGCAAATAACAAGACATCACAACTGCCAGCACTAGAGTAGGTAAACTTAGTCTGTTTTCACTGTAGAGAAGAACGCACTAATCAGTAACAACAATAAGTAAGATAAGTACCGAATCAGCATTTCTCATAACAAAAATGGCAACAATATGTAGTAAGGCTTTTAATTTAGGAACACGGTGTCAAGAAAATACGGAACTATTAGCGCCCCAACAAACATCCTCGGGACGCTGGACACACAAGTAAAAAAAAAAAAAATCTGATGCGTTCCATTCACATGACTTTCTCTAGATCTCTGCAACAAATTATTGTTAAAAAGCTTATGCTTCTATTTACTTCATGCTAATTGAGAAAAATTAGCAGAAATAGTCTTATTACTTGCTTCCGTTTAAGTTGAAGCGAAATAAGGGAGTACCATAGATTAAAGTGATAGTCAAAAGCTGGTTGCAATATGATAAGTTCCTTTGTATGGACAGGAGCTGACAAATTCCTGAATGAGAGAAATACAAGTTTTTTAAAGCTGAAACCATTCCAAAAACGGCCAATTGTATGGAATATATATAACATACCTAAAGTGTGTATGTTAACGAGCTCTACATTTTCTGTTAAGTAAGTTTTTGTCTATCTCTTACGGTTTACTAACTAATGCAAAGTTCCGCAAATTCACTCAGAATAAAGGTGTTTTCGCTGGCTACTCCCAGAAGATTCAATATATACATTTTATTTGTCTTGTAAATATGTTTAATATACAACGTTTTAATCAAAATCGTTAGAGATATTTTTGAGAAAATCAAAATTTTCGAAAAAAGTTCCATATAAAGGGTAGTTTGGGGTAAGGGGATTTTCTTGAAAATCTTCGTGTAGCATCCTTGGAAGATTCCAAACTTAAAAAACCAAGTTTAGTCTTTAACGGTCTTTTTGTTTTGGAGCTATGCAGTCCACAGACACACACACACACACACACACACACACACACACACACACACACACACTTACACACGCACACACACGGACCTTTTTTTTAAAAGTACTTTGTTTTATTCATGGGGGCCCAAAACATGCATTTCCGGTGAAATCTCGGTATCGAATTCTTGGGTGGAATGCAATACATTCTCTATACACTATGTACATAGTACGTGAAGAGAAAGTAAAAAATCTGATGTGTAACATTCGCATGACTTTCTCTATATCTGTGCAACAAATTATTGTTAAAAAAACCTCTACTTCTATTTAATTCATGCTAATCAGAAAAAAAAAAAATAGCAAAAATAGTCTATTGCTTACTTCCTTATAAGTAGAAGCGAAATAAGGGAGTACAATAGGTTAAAGTGATAGTCAAAAGCTCGTTACTATGTCACTGAAGTTCCTTTGTTTGTGTGGACAGGAGTTGACAAATTCCTGTACGAGAAAAGTATGTTTTTCAAAGCAGAAACCAAAACCAAGGAATGTCTCAAAAACAATAAACTCCACGAAAAAAATGTATATAGCATAATTGTGTGTTTTAACGTGCTATACATTTTTTGTGAAGTAAGTTTTTGTCCATCTCTTACGGTTTAGCAGTTAGCCAAAATTCCGTAAAATTCATCCAGAATAAAGTAATCTTCATGGCTATTCCCAACAAATTCAAGATATACATTTTATTTGTCAGGTAAATATCTTTAATACACGATATTTTAATCAAAATCGTTATAGCCATTTTTAAGATAATCAATTTTTTTTTAAAAAAGTTCGCAGTAAAGGGTAGTTGTGGGCGGGCGGATTTTCTTGAAAATCTTTGTATCTCATCCCTGGAAGATACCAAACCTAAATACCAAGTTTGGTGTTCAACGGTCTTTTCGTTTTTGAGCTATGCTGTCCATAGACACACACACGCACACACGGATCTTTTTCTAAAAATTATTTTTAACTTTCTCTATACCTATGTAAATAGTGTATGGAGAAGGTATTGCATTGCACCCAAAAATTAGATACCGAGATTTCACCGGAAATACATATTTTGAGATCACCTGAGTCCAAAAAGTTTTTTTTAGAAAAATGTCCGTGTGTGTGTCTGTGGGCAGCATAGCTCAAGAACGAAAATACCGTTAAATACCAAACATGGTTTTTAAGTTTGGTATCTTCCAAGGATGAGACACGAAGATTTTCAAGAATATCCTCCCACCCCCAACTACCCTTCACATGGAAAAATTTTCAAAACTTTTTATTTTCTAAAAAATGGCTATAACGATTTTGATTACAATATCGCATATTAAAGATATATGCCTGACAAATAATGTGTATATCTTGAATTTTCTAAAAATAGCCTCTGAAGACTTCTTGATTGTGGATGAATTTTACGGAATTTTGTGTAACTGGTAAACCATAAGAAATAGACATAAACTTACCAAACAAAAATGTAGAGCACATTAAAACACACAATTTATGTTATATACACTTTTTTCGTGGAGTTGATCTTTTTCAGATATTCCTTGTTTTTGGTTTCAGCTTTGAAAAACATACCTTTCTCATACAGGAATTTGTCAAAGCCTGTCCATACAAATAAAGAAACTTTAGTCACATAACAACCAGCTTTAACTATCACTTTAATCTATGCTACTCCTTTATTTCGTTTCTACTTACAAGGAAGCAAGTACTAAGCCTATTTCTGCTATTTTTTATTTCCCTCGATTAGCATGAAGTAAAAAGAAGCATAAGCTTTTTAATAAAAATTTGTTACAGAGATGTAGAGAAAATCATGTGAATGGAACACATCAGGTCTTTTGGATTCAGGGGGACCCAAAACATGTATTTTCGGTGAAATGTAGGTAAAGAATTTTTGGGTGAAATGCAATACCTTCTATATACACTATGTACATAGTAGTGTAGAGAAAGTAAAAAGGGAACTGCCCTATTTTGCGGGTCGAATGGCAAGCTTACTGTAATCTTAATGATACCTAATCATTACATTATGGTAGTGTCAGCTGCCGTAACGTCTTTCAGTCAATGCTTTGACTTTCTATACTTTTCAGTTGAAATCTCGTACCTATCGGAGTACCTTCTCTTCTTACTAGGTAGGTACGCACCTTATACAGCAAACACGAAATCGAATACGAGCTTGTTATCGCTGCGCGGCGGGCCACCAACATACCAACAATGCACATTTAGGTTACATGCTTTTATTACTTTCTCTACACGTGCTATGTACATAGTGTATAGAGGAAGTATTGTATTCCACCCAAAAATTCGATACCGAGATTTCACCGGAAATACATGTTTTAGGACCCCCTGAATACAAAAAAAAAAACATTTTTACAAAAAGGTCCGTGTATGTGTGTTTGTGTCTGTCTGTGGACAGCATAGCTCAAAAACGAAAAGACCCTTGGATACCAAACTTTGGATTTAAGTTTCGTATCTTCCTAGGATGCGACATGAAGATTTTCAAAAACATCCCCCACCCCAATTATCCTTTTTATGGAACTTTTTTCGAAATTTTTTATTTTCTTAAAAATGGCTCTAACAATTTTGATTATAATATCGTATATTAAACATATTTACCTGACAAATAAAATGTATATCTTGAAATTTCTAGGAATAGCTTCTAAAGACTACTTTATTGTGGATGAATTTTACGGAATTTTGCATAATGGCTAAACTGTAAGAGATGGACAAAAACTTACCACACAAAAAATGTAGCGCACGTTAAAACACACACTTTATGTTATATATATTTTTTTTTCGTGGAGTTTCGTTTTTTAGATATTCAGGTTTCAGCTTAGAAAAATGTACTTTTCTCATACAGGAATTTGTCATCTCGTGTCCATAGAAACAAAAGAACTTCAGTCACATAGCAACCAGCTTTTGACTATCACTTTAACCTATTGTACTCCCTTATTTCGCTTCTACTTACAAGGAAGCAAGTATTAAGACTATTTCTGCTAATTTGTTCTCTATTAGATGAAGTAAATAGAAGCGTAAGCTTTTAACAATAATTTTTTACAGAGATGTAGAGAAAATCATGTGAATGGAACACATAATTTTTTTTTAGTCGCCTCAGCATTTTTAAAAATATTACTTTCCCTGATGCCTTAAGCATTACTAATGCTCGAGTAAAGCCTGTAGCATTATTGTTACTTCCTCTACCACGTGCATAGTAGGTAGAGAAGGTATTGCATTTCACCCAAAAATTTAACACCGACATGTCTCCGGAATACGTGTTTTGAGGCTCTCTTTTGCTTTCTCTAGCACGCATGTACATTGTACATAATAGATAGAGAAGGTACCTATTGTATTCCACTAAAAACTCCGATACATACTGAGATTTCACCGGGGAATACATGTTTTTGGGCCCCCTGAATCCAATAAAAGCATTTTAAGAAAAAGATCCGTGTTGACTGCCTGTCTGTAGACAGCATAACTTAAAACTGAAAAGTCCGTTAAATACCAAACTTGAGTTTAAGTTCAGTATCTTCGAAGGATGCAACATGAAGAATTTTACCTCACCCCAAGTATTCTTTACATGGAACATTTTCGAACATTTTTTTATTTTCTAAAAATGGTTTTAACGCTTTTCATTAAAATCCACATCTTTAAGATATCTTCATGACAAACGAAATGTAGCTATTACCTATCTTGAAATTGTTGGTAATAGCGTCTATTTTGGATGACTTGTATAACTCATAAGCCGTGAGAGATAGACATTTTACTACACAAAAAATGTAGATATCGTTAAAAACACAATTTACTCATATATGTTTTTTTATTTTGTAGAGTTAAGCGTTTCCTTGTTATTGATTTTCAATTTTAAAATCTTTTCTATTAAGACTTAAAAATTTTCTCAAGCGGAACTGAACCTTCGTTTCATGACTGTTGTTTTACTCCTGGGCATCTAGAAGAGAATCGAATTGGAAACGTTTTACACAGTGAAGAGCTTTTAAGTGATTTGACCATCGGTTTAGCCTTATTTCCCTTCTATTTACAAGAAAGCAAGTAAAAAGACAACTTCTTCTAACGTTTATCTCGATTAGTATGTTATAGACAAAAGAATATTCTTTTGTAAGATTGTCTATTTTAGAGCAGGTAGAGAAAGACATATGAATGAAACGCATCAGATTTTTATAAAAAGGTCCGCGCTGGTGTGAAAGGCATACGGGAAGTTCGTAAATACTAAACTTGATACTTAAATTCAACTTCTTCCACGGGTGCGACATGAGGTCTTTCAATAAATTACCTACAACCCAAACTACCCTTTATATGAAAAATATTCTAAAATATTGATCTTCACAAAAAATGCTCCAACGATTTGATTAAAATACCACATGTTTAAGATATTTTGATGAAAGTGAAATACATGTATTAAATTTTGTTGGAATAGTCTCAAGTTCTCTTCATTCTGACTGACCTTTGGGTAACTTGTAAACTTAAAAGGTAGACTAAAGGTTATGACACAAAAAATGTAGATCTGGTTAACCCCCCCCCCCTTTTTTGCATATATCCATTACCCAGATATTCTTGTTATTGGTTTAACTTTTTCAGTTCTTATATTGTTCTTAAATAGGAAATCGTTATTCCTCTCTCTTTCTGCTGGTCAAACAAAATGGAAATTGGAAACCATCAACATTTAAAGGATTTGATTAGGTAGCCTAGGGTGTGAAATTTGCAATACAAGCATTACAAATGTTTATCTAAATTAGCACATAGTAAGAAGAAGAACCAGTAGCTGCTCGTGGGTATACATTTTGGATGTTCACAGAAGTTTAAGAATCGGACAAACAGAAATAATGAAATACCACTTGTTCCATAATAATTACAATTTCGAATAAGTCGATACAACTGCAGAAAATAACAGAAAATAACAAGTAAATAACATTGATATGGATAATATGACACCATTAACATATCTACATTGTCTGAAAAGTATAGAAGTTAAAAGAAATTAACAATGACTAACATGAAGTTTATAACAAGTTTAGAAATATAAATTTCAGGTAAATTCAAAATTAAAATTAATACGTTTGTAAACTAGGAGTTGAAATATGAATCTGTATTATTAACAAGTAAAAAGAAAATATTATTATTACAAATTAGATTGAGTCAGTCTTGTTCTTCAATTTTGGTGCCCGATAATATGATGTCTTGAGGTAACTTTCTCTCCAGTCTTGGCTGTTGACGGCTTCTTTGTCGCAATTTGTACACCACAGCTCCTAAAGCTCTAGGTAATTTAGAGTAGATTTTTGAGAGAGGTCTGATCTATTGTTTGATGGGCAGGATGCCAAACTCTTGATGGACCAAGGAGAATTATTTACAACTTGAAGAAATTTATTTTAAATAACCTGAAGTTTATGAATATGTGTTTTACTAGCTGAACCCCATACGGGAGAAGCGTACGTGAGGAGAGGTCGAACCAGAGATTTTTACAGAAGAATGGAGCAATCAAGACCAATTCTGGAGCGTCTATTTACCAGAGGATGTAACCTTGTACTCCTAGAAGTAGCAAGCGTCACGATGCGTCCTACATTGGTGTTCCACTTTAATCTGTGCCTAATAATACGACAAGGTATTTAACAGAAGTATGTGAGGACAGCCATTATAATTGTTATTCATAAGAAATAATGCTGGCACGGTATTAAAGGGTCTCAAGGAAGGCTTCAGTCTTGCGAATGTTTAGTGAAATGCGCCAGGTGGAAAAACCAGCCTGTCAATGCAGAGAAACCTGAAGAGAGCTGACTGCTAAATTGAAATTTGAATTAGAATAGAACAGAACGTATCATCTGCATACATTGCCGTACTACTAGGTTGCAGGTGGGGGTTTGTCACACGTGAATCTATTAAATAATATGGGTGTTAATATTGATCCTTGTGATACTCCAGCAGTAATTGTCCTGGGTGCTGGTGTGAATCCATCAATGCGAACCACGAACAAGCGTTGCGTTAGAAAACACTTGATAGCATGAATAATGAATGTAGTCCGGTAATCCAATTCTGTATAATTTAAGTAGAAGTTCTTCATGCCAAACATTGACGCAAGTTTCAGCAATATCCAAGAAAACAGCTGCCGTATATTATTTATTTTCAAATCATTCAAGGATAGTTTCGGTTATCCGTAACTACTGATGTGTTTAAGAATAGTTAGGACGGAAACCAAATTGATAATCTGGAGTAATATTATTGTGAAATACGAAATTGGAAAAAGTTTATGAATATTTTTTTTCAAACAATTTCGATAATGTTGGCAATAAGCTGATCGGTGATAGCTAGATGGCAGATATTTAAATGTGTTAGGTTTATGAAAAACAATAATTTCAGTGAGTTTCCATGTATGTTGAAAGTAGCCAGCTCTAAGAGAAGCGTTAAAGATTGCGTTAAATATACGAGAGTCTTCTTTTAAGGTTCTTGAGTACAATGTTTGAAATCAGCTCATGCCCTAATGACTTTTAATTAGGTAGCTGCCTAATAAAGGAGATCAGTCCATGCACAGAAGTAGAAGAAATTTTGTTTGGAACATTTGGTTTGTTGACTTGGTAATGAAGCTTTTATATAATTTCATTTGTAGTCTGTTCGTTAGTACTTTTATTGGGAGTAAATATATGTTCGTAATAAGAAGCAAGTATGTTGCATTTTGAGCTTTGTCGGTAATAATCTGTCCATTGACGTGTAATGCTGGTATTATATTTGGTTCTCGCAAAATCTGCTTTGTTGCTTGCCAGAATGTGTTATTATTTGATGAAAGCGACGATACACATGTCTGATATGTATTAAATCGAAACTAATCTAATTCGTGTTTAACTGTGCAAATGAGACCGTTAAGCTTTTTTCTTAACCAATGTGTCCTTTCTCGTTGCCATTGACAACGAATACGGTGTTTCTCTTGAATTAATTTCAGAATAAACAATGGCAAGTAGAAGCGTGGTTTTGGCCTCTTAAAGCAAGTCTGATTCCCTGATGCTAGTCCGAATATTTTCGGTGAAGTTTACAACAGCATTCTCAATATCCAGCGTGCGGTTTGCAAAGACGAGTCCAAGACTGATTTAAAACTTTCCCAATGGACATAGCCTGTAATCAAACGTGGTGCTTTGGCTATGATATTGGTATTTAATTGAAATGTAATGAGAACTGGGCAGTGGTCTGAATCAAGTGCTGTTATAGATGTGACAGATGTAGAGAGATGCATGTTCCTATGAACACCAATATCAAGAATATCAGCAGGGATATTTGAGTTATATGGATAATATATTGGAGTTATTTTTATCGTAAATTAGTAACAGCGAAACTATTTGCGTAATAATACGATTCATGGCCTCTGTGAATATCAAGGTAGCTTTTTGGATTTTGTTGTGTACATCATTAAATACAGCGCCTAAAGTAAGAGCAAAGTAATTAATAAAATTAAATTGCAGTTGAAAATATGGATAGCCGATATATGTAATTCCTTGCCCATGTACGTCAGTTTTGCCAAGGTTACTCGAAGGCAGGATTAACTTAATCAGCAAAGTCGTTGGATGGTAGTATGGTTAATACATCTGAGTATACAATTGAGTAGAAGAAGCCTTATCATCGGGTACGGCTTCAGTGTACAAAACCCGTATGTATTTGTTCCATAAGGCTATTGTTGTGGGCTTCTTGCTGGTGATTAATGTTGTGCGGTTGCGAGTCGGTTCTGCCTTATAGAGGAACGAAAGGTGGGTAGCAGGTGGTGAACTTCGCCTATCGGGCCCCACGGGGTGACATCGAGACACGCAACTGAGAGTTGATTCTCAGCGAGCTCGAGATGCCAAGCGGGATTGTCCTTTAGGTGGAAGTAGTGACCGTATAGGTATATGTGCCTAGCAGGTTCCGCGGAACTGCATCAAGACACCACTGTACCTTGACGAGCTCAAATGCAGACGGGTCGCTTACTGGAACACGGGTCATCTCGGCCGGGAGTAGAGTGGTAGTGTCGTATAAATAAGAACAAGAGATCAAGGTAGAATGAGACAGGCCACCATACTACGGAGATGTTACTTCTCACGTAGCTCAGACTTGACTGCCTTCCCTTTTTTCGAGTGGAGGGAAAAAATCCACCTTAAGATTGACCCGGGCAAGCCCGGAGTGTCGGGTCTCCCATGTGGGCATACCGACTAATAAACCCCTCCATCGGTATTAGAAGGAAGTAAGGAGAGGCGGTACTGCATGAATGCACCCGCGGATTTATGGTGATAGTTATCTGACTGCAGAACGCAGTCACAGGAATAAATGAGGGCCGGGAGACAGACTTGACCGAGGCCGAGACTGTCACCGCGGCGGATTCTACGAGCGGAATTAGGGAATTTGGGGGGTGAAGGCTGGAGCTAGTACTGGTTAACTGTTCTTTTCCAGTCGAATTTGTCTTGCGCGTTGAAGCCAAGACTCAGTGCCGGTTCTTGGAGCAGCCCCGTTGTGTGATTGGCCCCTGGAGAGGGACCGCTCGGCGGGGTGGAGCTGCTGCGACTGGAGGTCCTGTTGAAGCTGCGACTGGACACTGGCTATCCGGTTGGACAGCTCAGTGGTGGTAGACTGTACTGTGGAGATGGCGGCGGTGGTGGCTGCTTGAAGGTGCTGCAGTTTCTCGGTGAAGCTATTGCACAGCTCTTCAAGGGCAGGCAATAGAGCGACGACGTTCAGGATCTCCGCGTGGAGGTCCTGAAAAGCGTCCCGTGTCGCTGCGTCTATCAAGGGTGCAGGTGGCGTGGTGTCGATGATGGTGGTCGGCGGTGGTATAGTCCTGGCTGGTGGTGTTGGTGGTCTGCTCCTGGGATAGAGAGGGAACTGGGCTTGCCCGGTGAAGTGCCCTGTGCCACGACAGGTGACACAGAACCGGCGGCGACGGCAGAGATCGTTCATATTTTTGCAATGAAATGGATGAAAAAGTAATTATAGCTTAGCACAAGTTCTACAACAAAAATAAGTTAACATCCCCATCGAAAATAAAACCAATCTCGAAAAAGCTATCGTCCAGAAAATCACCTGGAATGGATGAAATAACAAATAGAGCAATAAAATATCTCCCGAAAAAAGCCAGGAAAAATATAGCAAAACCCTTTAACAGTGGTTACACCAGTTTCCAGATTGTTGGAAACATGGTATTGTATCACCATACCAAAAGCGCACAAAAATCAGACATCTCAAAAACAAAAAAACAACAACAAAAAAACAGGCGACCAGTTGCCCTTCTTTCAGTATTAGGAAAACTATTCGAAAGAGTGATTCTTCGCGGTTTAGAGGAACAGTATATTAGTGTGTTTCCTGAACACCAAATGGTTTTGATACCTGAAAGCTCAACTTCACATCAAGTACACCGACTGGTACAGACGATTACTCAGACGTTCAACTACTGGGGATTCACACCAGAAATTTTTGGATGTGCTAAAGAGTATGATTCAGTATGGAATAGCTAATTAATTCATAACTTAATGCATACAGGATTTCCGGTAGCACCAGTAAAGCTATTAGAATGTTACCTGGATAGAAGAACCCATCAAAAAAGGGAAGAGTCATATATTTCATCAACATACCTTTAAATACTGGAGTCCCTCAGCGATCAGTCTTAACCTCGGACAGGCCTACAATAACAGGATCAAATGTCCAGTATGTAGACGGTACGGTTTTGTTTCAAACAAATATTGATGTATTAGAGCCATCAAAAGGCTGCAAAAAAAACTTAGATTTATACGAGAACTGGGTCAGTCATAGGAAAATAAATCTTAACACCGAAAAAAATACAAAATGTTCACTCTAAAGAATAAGTATACAGAAACAAGGAATTACATTACTGTAATTTAGTTAAATACTTCGGTATGATATTAGATTAACGCTTATTATGGCTTAAACATGTGAAACAAACAAAAGAATAAGTAATAGCCTGCACAATCCAATTCTATCCACTACTCAAGTCAAGATGCATATCGATAAAAAAGGAAACCACAACTCTTCAAAACTCTAATTCCGCTAATATTTATTTACGCGCCTTCGAGGTAGATTCAACATTTAAACCACTGCAGGTTGCACAAAATCAGTTTTAAGAATTATTCTTTGTGGTGACTGATATATAAATAAATAAGTCCATGAGGACTTATCTGTACCTTACTTGCGATAGTACGTTTTACAACTTATGTACCAGTTTTTATCACCGTCTTCAACCGAGTTCAACTCCAGCACGTATAACTCTTGCATCTAGCAGTACAAGTTGGAAACTACAACGTTAATCAATACATAAGATGCAAGACAGCAAACACTGCCTTAAAGGACTGACCATGGACATATTAAACTGTGATGAAGATAAACGCAATATTTTTCCCTAGAAAAACTAATGATGCAACTACAATTTGAAACCAAAACAGTCAAAACAATACTTAAAATGAATCAGCCTAACTAACCTTTCAAATACTTTTCAACTGCGAATAGAACGCTGTGGTATTCATACAAACTATCTCAGTCAAGAAATTTGGAAAGAATGCTGAAATAGCTACTTTTAAACCTGGAACTAACCCTGTCCACAACAAACAAAGAGACTATCCAACACTAAGTGCAGTAATCAAAGGAATCCCAACAAACCTAGAAGATGACGAACTACTATAGTACATCCAAGATACTTACTCAGCAATCACTAAAGTGTCAAGAATTATAAGCAAAGGAGCCAAGACAACCCTGATAAGGGTATTTACAAAAGATATTGGAATCTTAAATGAAATCCTAGCCTAAGGCACTTACATTTGTGGCCAGCGATTCCACACTGAACTAACCAAAATTACAGAAAAATACACACCTTGCAAAAAATGTCAAACCTATGGCCACAATATAGACATGTGCAAAAACGAGCCTCGATGCTTCTGCTGTGGGAGTAATAAAAATGCATGCAGTGTAATCACAAAAGAAACCCACAAAAAGGCCCTTATTGTGCAACATGTGAGGAGACTGGGCACTACACAGGCCAGGTGAAATGCCCAAACTACCCCCGGAGCCCACCGACTCAAAACAGAGAAGTAGCTACAACCATGATCCAACCACAGAAGACAACACAAATAATACAAGAAATCTCAAATGAATTGCATATGCAAAAAACCTCAGATTGATGAAAATAAGAAAAAACTACCCCTGAAGAAACAACCCAACATCTGAAGGTCATAACCAAAATTAATGAGGAAAACATGAACACCATACAAACAGAAGTTAAAAAAGTACAAGAGCAAATCACAACATATGTTGAAAACTAATTGACAACATCGTAGAGCAAATGATAAAAATGATAATCACCACAGCATATGACATCACTGCGTCAGAATACAGACAACAAATGTTGAGAAACTTCTCCGAAACAACAAAAAGAACTCTAAAGAAATCTGTCTTTACCTACAAAATAGGCGGACAACTTTCAAAGAAATTGATAAGACTAATAGACCTGAAGCCACGGTCACGCAAACAGAAGAACAAACACAAATTAAAAAAAATTGATCGAAACTAAAATCATAAAAAGTGAAGATGACAACTGCTAAACAAAAACCTCACCACAATATAAAAATACTACACATTAGCATAAATGGAATTAATAATAAAGTAATAGAACTTCAACAAATAATAAGAAGCCACAATCCAGACATCATCACCATTAATGAAATGGATATTTACATAGAAGCCCCAATAAGTACGGATCACTTACTCATCATATTTACAATCCACACAGGAACATAGAAAATCGAAGAAACCCTCCCAATGAAAATATTCACTATACTAGCGAATTCACCGAAAACATAAGAACCCACATGCCACCAAAAGGTACAGAAATAACTAACAGAGACCAAATAGACTCCATAGGAGAAGAAATAACATCAGAAATTACAAACGCCAGGAATAGCACAATTATTCAAAAACCAGTAAACACCTACGGTTTCAGCAGACCACCACCAAAAGAAATTATAATGAAGATAAAAGAAAAAAGAAAAGCATGCAGTCAATATATAAAATCACATGATCCAACTGACAAGAACATACTAAACCACCTAACACAAGAAGTCAACAACGCTATAATCCAACACAATACAGAAAAATGGGGACAAACACTAAAAGAAATCACAAATGCAAAGTCAAAAGAACCTAAAAAAACTGGCAAATCATTAAAAGTATTAAAAATAAAAAACAATTCACCTAACCGATAAAATTAAACAACAAGAACATTCATACGACAGAAGAGAAATTACACGCCTTTAGAACACATTATGACATAATATTTCAAATTCCTGACGAACCAACATTTGAAAACATACATAGTACAGAAATAACGAACAACATCAACGCAAACAAGGAACTCTTCACGCCACAACTCCAAGCGCCAGCACTAAACCCACAAAATGAAACTGACAAACCAATTGAAAATAAAGATTACATCAGCACTGTGAAAAACCTTGGCAAATCTGCACCCGGACCGATTCAATATCATATATAATGCTAAAAACATACCTCAACAAATGATGAAGAAAATGACAACTTTATACTATATAATACTGAGAACTGGACACCACCCTCGCGATTGGAAAAAAGCAAATCTAATATTACTAGAAAAACCAGGGAAACCAAACACAACCCTTGAAAACTACAGACCATATCACTCACCAATACATAATCCAAAATACTGGAAAAAATCCTCACAAAACGCCTAAGCCAAATTCTAGAAGAAAATAAACTACTACCCGAAACACAAGCTGGATTTAGAACAATATAACAATACAAGATTAACCACTAAGGGTTATTACCGAAATAAAAGATAATACCAACAGAGGATTCACCACAGCCGCCACCTACTTGATATTCACGAATGCATTCGATCGCTGCTGGACAGAAGGTTTATTATATAAAATGAACATAATGACACTTCCTAAAAGAATAGTACGGTGGACAGCCAGCTTCCTAACAAATAGAACAGCAAACATTAAGATCAACACAAACTATCAGCACCTATACAACTTCAAGCAGGAACGCCTCAATACTAATATACATAATCTACACCTCCGACATAATTCCACTAATACACGCAAACATTCAACTAGCACAATACGCCGACGACACGGTGTACTGCAGCTCTGCTGGGAAATACCAAGATGCTAAAAATAAATTAGAAAAACAACTACAAATATTCCAAAAAGGGCAAATAAATGGAAAATTAAAATCAACCCAACAAAATCACAAGCCATAATATTCAGGACCAATCACAAAGAAAAACATAAAAAAGCATGCATCAAATACGGAAATCAAACTATACCAGTTAAATCAAAAATAAAATATCTTGGAGTACCCTGAGTGACAAACTTTCAACCACAACACACTACCAACAAAAAATTAAAGAAGCAAAAACTGCAACATCATGCCTCAAATTCCTATCCAAAATTGGTATAGAAGGACTTCAACCTATAACATTAATACGGATATATAAAACAATAATAAAACCCACCCTGACATATGCAGCAATAGCACTCTTCCCGATAACATAAAAATCAATAATAGCAAGTCTAGAACAATTCGAACGCAAATGCCTCGAATACTCATGAAACTACCCCCTGGGTCTCCAAACAATGAAATCTACGACACAGCAAAAACAGATCCTATCGAAGAAACCATCAAAAAGATGATAACCAAATACATTGATAACGCAACCGATCGACCGTACCGACAACAAATTATCGAAAAAGCAAATGAATACAAAGAACAACTACCAAATAGAAGAAAACTAAGTGACCCCCCAATCAAACTTACAACAAAGAAAAAGATAAAGAAAAACAAGAACTACAAGACTACATTCAGCAATTCCAAATTTAACCACGATTCCTAAAAACACCCAACATAAGCCCAACCTCAACAACGCCACAAGCCACTATACCATCCCAATACAAAAAAAAAAAAAAAAAAAAAAAAACAACCCCCCTTCCCGTAACTAAACATAAACAATAAGAGAAAAACTCAGGGAGTGACCTAAACTCTCTAAACCTGCATGACTTTCCAGGTTATTAACCTGTTCTAAATGTTTAAGATTAGATTAGAAAGCATTCTGTAGGTTCGACTAGGCCAGAAAGCCACTGAACATAGAACTTGTCAAGGCATATACATGTATACATATGTTTATATACTATATACTATGAAAAAAAATGTATAAAGCTCTAGTGCTAAAAGCATAGGTTACAAAAACAACAGAATCATTTTTTTTGCATGCACATAAAAACAAAGAGTTTCAAAATATAGTGTTAAAATGTATAAATAAATATAATTTCATTATATGTAAAACTAATGTTATGTCAGATGATAGTTTTCAAATTATCGATATAATAGTTACTAGTAGCAATCATATAAATTAAAACATGATTATTGTATTATGTACTCTTCATAAATGTCAACAAAATACAATACATATTTACAAATAAGTTATATAATTCCCAGTGCAAAGATTTACAATTATGTACTAGAGTGTAAAATATCAAAACATCAGGCTTTACATACCTTGTGTCATTGCTAAATACTAAAAAAATTCCTTTGACACATTCGTGCAAGTCAAAGTATAAATCAGTTTAATTTTAATATAAAACACACACACACACACTAATATACACAAAATGCAATACATTGTAATATTTGTAAATAAAATGATTATTAACGGTATTGCCAGACAGATTTGTCACTTAAATATTCATCTACGGAGTAAAATGATTTATTGCAAAGGTACTCCTTAAGAGAGGCCTTAAAAGCCCTGAAATTCCCAACATTTTCTCTGAGATTACTGGGGAGAGCATTAAATATCTTGATTGTTTCATAATATACACCTTTCTGAAAGCAACGAAGATTGGCATTGGGACAATGAATCAATCCCTTTTGTCTAGTATTAATTTTATGAATTTCTATGTTTGTTTTAAAACTATGTCGATTAACTGCATAGAATTTTAGAATGGATAATATATAAACACAAGGTAAGGTGAGGATGCCCAATTTTTGAAATAGTTCTTTGCATGACTGTCTGCTATAAGCATTACAGATTATTCGTATAGCTTTCTTCTGTATCCGGAATATGCATTTACTATCTACTGAATTACCCCAGAATATTATTCCATACTCGATGATGGAGTTAAAGTAGGCAAAATACACCAAATTAAGTGTCTCGATTGAGTGAAATTTAACCAGTGCACGGAGAGCATAACTTTAGGTGTGATGTAGTTAATATGTGACTTCCAGTCCAAACGCTTATCTACCTGAAGGCCAAGAAATTTGACTTCATTTAGCTGTTCTCACAATGTATCATTAATTCCTATTTCTATGTGCGTTTGTGGTGAGCGAGTAATTATACATTTAATTGTTTTTGTTTTTTCAAGGTTTACTGAGAGTTTGTTTGCTTTGAACCAATTTGACATACAATTTAGAACATAGTTTAATTTAACTACACATTCACTGAAATCTTTACTTGTTACTAGAACACTAGTGCAATCTGCGAACAAATAAATACTTGCAAAACTGTTAATGTATAATGGGAAGTCATTTATGTAAACCAAGAACAAAAGAGGCCCTAAGATTGATCCCTGGGGAACACCATGTTTTACTGATTTCCATTCTGAGGCACTATTTTGATACCCATTGGAGTTATTAATTTCGACCCTTTGTTTTCCCTTCTCTAGGTATGAAATGAACCAATCTAATATGTTAATCTTTATTCCATAGAAATTTAGTTTAGCTATCAGAATCTCATGATTCACACAGTCAAAAACCTTCGCTAGGTCACAAAAGATTCCACCGACATGTTCCTTTTCATTTAATGCTGTTATCACTTTATGTGTGAGCTTGTAGGTTGCATTATCTGTCGCTACTCCTTTTCTAAAGCCAAACTGTTCTTTGGCAAATAAGTTGTTATTTTCCAAGTAATTATAGAGCATATTGAACATTACTTTCTCAAATACTTTTGAGAAAACAGACAAGAGAGATATAGGTCTATAATTTGATATATTATCTTGTTTTCCTTTTTTAAAAAGTGGTTTGACAATAGAGTACTTCATTCTGTCAGGAGATATTCCACTCTTTAGTGATTCGTTACATAAATAGCTAAGGGGAATGCATATTAGGTCAGAACATGCTTTTAGGATTTTACTTGATATTTCATCATATCCAGAGGAATTTTTGGTCTTGAGCAAATTTGTTATATTTTTTTATTTCAAATGGTGTAGTCATTTTTACTTTAAATTCAGGGACTTTGTTTGCAAAAGAAGTTTTCAAAAAATTTATTGCTGATTCTTTACATCCTTAGTTTATTTTTAATTTGTCTGTTACATTCAAAAGGAATTGTTGAAAATATCTGCAACCTTTTGAGGATCATCAATTTTTTGACTACCGGAATTCAGTGCAATTGAGGGGCTTTCTTGATAGCTCTTACCTGTTTCCCTTTTTATTATATTCCAGATAGATTTTATTTTATTATTATAATTGGATATTTCTTTATTATAATGCAATATTTTAGCAGCTTTTATTGTTTCTTTTAGAATTTTGCAGTACTTTTTGTAGTGACATTCTAAGTATGGGGACTTATTATGTTTCAATTCTTGGTATAATTTTCGCTTATATTTGCAAGGAGTTTTAATGCCTGTTGTAATCCAGGTGTTATTTTAATTCTGATTATATATTTTACAATATTTGACTGGAAAGGATGCTACAAAATGAGAGTTGAAATGTTGTAGGAAATGATTGAACTTGTCATTTACTCCATTTATTTCATAGATTTCAGTCCATGATTCTTGTTGAATAGCATACTTAAACAATGTGAGGGAGCTTTCATCTACCTTTCGTGTTTCTACAATATTTATAGATTGGTTTAACTTTAAGTTTATCTCTTTAATGAGAAGTATTTGTGCCTCATGATCTGAAAGGCCATTTGCAAATGGTAAGGTTATTGAAGTTTTAATTCTATCTATATTAATGAATATGTTATCTATTGCTGAAGAGGAGCTACCCTGAATTCTTGTAGGAAGATGTACTGTTTTTGAATAGTATTATTAGCTCTGAAACCAATTGTGCTTAGTCAATTCGTTACTATTATCAATATAATTAAGAAGCATATAGGAAAAAAAGAAGAAAAAGCAAAAAACGAAAAACAAAAAATCATAAAGAAAGAAAAGAAAAAAGAGACTATTTAACACCTCAACTATGAAACCCAAATCGACAATAGGAAAATAACCACCAGAAAAGGTACGGAATTCTAGAAGCGCAAATTACAGAGGAACTACTAATAAATACACATATGAGACATTTAATAAATTTGTCAAAACAAGAATTTAATGCCCTCTAATTGTAAAAATGTAAATAGAATATTCTACATAAAGCAGGCTTAATGAATTAAGAATAATTTACTCTTAATATTAAGTGATTTAATTAAAACCAGTATGTAGTATTACGTGGGGTAATGGAACACGCTCGATAAGATATTATTTAAAAGAAAAATAAGCCAAAAAAAAAAAAAAACGAGAATGGAATGTAGAAGCAAAGGCTATTGTTTTTTCACTCTCTGATCTCTAGAAAACTTTAAACCTAAGTTGGCGAACTTGTTGAATTCATCTGAATAAAGAAGAATAGGGTCGGGCGCTTTGAAACCCACGAGCCATCCACGAGCCGAGTGTGTCCACGAGATAATTTTGAGGCATTGTTCTTACAAGTTTCTGGATTTTAGTACACAGTTGATATAAAATGTCGACTCTCGCAGCTCCTCTGTCAGTGGCTGGTAGTAGGTTTTCTGGCACTTCTGTGAGAACTCAAAATGGTGAGATTGTGTTATAATTGTAATGTATTTAAATTTCGGTGAATCATGGCTATGCCGAGTTAATAATTTATTATTGTGATAACTGCTTCCTTCCCTAGGTATGTTACAATTGCATGGTTGAACCTATTTCTGTAGATAAAGTTTGAAGATTTGTGTGGGCTCTGTGTATTTTGAAACTTTACGTAACAAATTTCATTTATGGTTGTACGGAAGAACTGGTTTTTCCCTTAAATGGGTACTAAACCCGTTACGCTATGGTTACTGTTTGACAAGTATTGAGTTTTCCATGCGCGTGTATTTCTGATGATGCTACTACAAAAATGGCTGTCTACTTTGTGATAGATGACGAATAATTGGCCAAGAATAGCAAGCTTATGTTTGTTGCCGAAATAGTAAATGATTTAACACCCTGTAACTAAATTTTTCCAGTTTCCGCGGTTCAACCTGAACAATCGACCAAAGCGTTTAACCCTGCAAATATGCAAAAGTAATACCCAAGTGACCCCCCCCCCCCTAAAAAAAATAAATCCAGTTTTTACACTTTGCATAGTTTTTAAAATACTAGCATTATAAAGTTGAATATTGATCATCTTCCCTCAATGAAGGGGTTCATTCATAGTGGTAATAAAGCCCCAAAAATCCGGGTTAATCTGACTTATTATTTTAAAACAAAACTTTTACCATCTATCGCTGCCAACAACTAAACAAGACATTGTAATTGAATATTAACATAGATTAATAAATGCCTTTAAGCCAGGCATAGATAGTGTTTTTTGTGTGCATTGGCAGGGAACATGAGTTGTGTCTGCTTGTAACTATAAATTTTGAAGAATGTTCCTCCTTTTGCTTCATGCTGCTATCTGTTTACACCTGTTTAGAGAGGCAAGGATGGTTTATTCCTAATATCAATATGCTGGTATCAATGAAGTAAATATTAATTATTGAGTATAAGAAAAGAACCACAAACATGTTCGAATAGAATGGATGTCAGATTTTTAAAACTTCAAGATAAAAGGAAATTCAATCTGCTTGATGAAGCAAGATTTGATAATGCTTGTTTAGTTAGAAACTTTACTAGTGTCAATAAGTTACTGAAGTATTTCAGCAATTAGTGGGCCATGTATTATAAAAAGTATACATCAGTTAGCTTTAACTTAACACTTTCTAGCTACAGGTGACTGCTATCATACTCTTGTGTAGGTATATGTTTAACTTATTAGTCTCAACAATATGTATTATCATGCTGAAAGTGCATGAAGCATTCAGAACATCATTTGAGGGTAATGTAAATGTAGGTAAAGACTGACTTAATTGGTTGAAATATTTCTTTATTCTGTAAACAATTGAAACAATTACATCAGAACTGTTGGTTAGTTGTGTAAAACTTCCACAGGTGATCCTGATTTGAGTGTTGAAAATATTAACATTTCTAGATTTGAAATCTGCTAAACTGTTAAGGTTTTGACTTCATTTTGGGAACATTTGACATTTAAATCCCTCTGTTATGCCCTGTCGTTGCTCCCGAGTTGCAGCCAAAGGCCTTACCTTATAACAAATTTCCTTTGGCTATGGTTTGCAGCTTAGGGCCGTCACTTTGGACTACGGTTTGCAGCTTAGAACCATAGAAGTTATAACACTTACAAGCAATTACAAAGTGGCTGAATAACAAAAATATAAAATCCGGATCACAATGGGAATTAAGAGGGCAGTTGTATTGTTGGTAGAAGTGAAATACTGGAAAGAGCACTAGGGGAAGCTCAGTGGTCACATGAATTAGTAATGGGGTTTGAATATTGCTTGTAGAATGATCATGCATCTCTGCTTAAATTAATACACAGATGATTTTGTGTTGAACTGTGGTCTTTAGAACAATTATACATATAACAATAAATTCAATGGCAGTTTCTTCACTATTGCTGGTGTGTTTTTTAAGTCATTTTCAGTACCTTGTAGAAATAAGAGTTTGGGGACATTCAGTTTTATTAAATAAAGAAAATAATGTAAAGGTTACTTACGGTAAAATTGGTACAAATGTTGGCTTGTTTTCATTTTAAATTTTTGTACTTAAATATTATTTAATGATTTACATGCTAATTAAATCTCTAATGTTACCCCAACCAGGAATAGTTGAATTAAATGTAATTTTATTAAAATTTCAATTTCAGTGTCACCTTAAGTACTCATTCTAAATGATTAATATTTATTTATCAGCTACTAGGTTCTGAAGACAGATTTTTAGAGGTTAGCATGAATTTTAATGATGGCTGGAATTTCCTCACTGTCTAGGGACAGTAGATGACACACATATTGTAATGGAAATGTTCAGCTAATGTGTTACTTATTACAAACCACACACTGTTGTCAACAATGGATTACTTGAATTTCCTCAGCTTACAGGAAGTGGCACTGTGAATCCATTTGTGGGCAGTTCCATGGTTATGGTTAGGGCCTTTCAGAAGTTTTAAGTTTGGCATGAACCAGCAAATAATGAAAATTGATGAAATTTACATTTAAACTGATTAAACTTATTATTTCTGACATTTGTTATTATCAATTAAGAGTAAAAACTTAGATTACACTCAAACTTCACTCTTGAAATAAACTTACTATGCACATGTTTTGGTAGCTGTTGCCACCATTTTCAACGGAAATTCACTGGTGAACTCATAAAATGTAAATGGAGTGTTATTTATGAATGCTCTTTAACTGCTGTGGTTCTGAGCGTCCCATTCTATACTGGGCATGAAAGACTGCTTAATTTTGCTCAGAGGCCTCTCTATCATGCTTGAGGTTCTTTTACGTGCCGTAAATTTACGACATGGGACCAACGCTTTTACTCTCCTTCTGAAGGAAGCCATGCTAAGGATTTTTATGCCTGAAAAAATCCATCTTTCTCAGCCAGGTTTGAACCTGCAACCTCGGGTATATAAAGTTAGCATGGTAACCATTACACCAAGGAGGGCAACTGTTGATGAACTCTTGGTAGCGGCCTGTGGATGTCTCTCTTCTGGATAGATGAGTTTTGAGATGAGTCTTTTGATTATTGTTATCAAAATTGACTTTGTTTTTGTTTATTAAAATTAATAGATTTTCCAAAACTGTTAATCCAATTGGATTCTGCACTAATTTTAATAACTTGAGTTCACTGTGAAAATGTTGGTTTTGAGTCCAAAAATGATATGCTACAGCTGAATTATCTGTCTGTGTATGCTTTAAATATCTCATGTGCTCTTTAAAATGTTGTCCAATGTTTCTTTTTATTTTCCCTGTATACACCTTTTCACATTCTTGCAGCTGATTTCATATATCCCTGATTGTTTCAATAGGGTGATCTTATTTTTTGTGTTTGCTTGGAGAAGTTTTTTTAAACTGTGCTTTAAGTGGGGCTTAGTTGATGTTCCATTTTTTAAAATTTTTAGTGTGCTAAAGGGTGGTAAATAAAATTTCTGAAGCTGGTTTCTGCTTTTATTCTCTTTTCTACTAATTTCTTTTATTTACTTCTGTTTCATAAATTTACTTATCTTCTTCTGTTTCATGAATTTATTTATCTTCTTTACAAATTGTTCTGTGTAGCCATTCTATTGTGCAATTTCTATGATACAAATAAGTTCTAATTTGTATTCCATCTGGCTTAATGGTAGGTTTACCAGTCTGAATTCAAGGATGTTGATCATGGCATGTATGTGTGAAATTGGATTGTAGCTGTTGTTAATTATGTAGTTTTCTGTCTATTGCTTTCCTATAGGTTCCAAATTCTGTTTGCTGTGGTTCTTGATTATTTTTGGGTCCAAGAAGGGAAGCATGCCATTCGATTCTTTTTCTATTGTTAATTTTAAGGAACTATTCTGAAGATTTGGGCATTTAAGGCTGTCCTCAACTACTTTTTACTTTCTCTATATGCACTATGTACATAGTGTATAGAGAAGGTATTTCACTCCACCAAAAAATTTGATACTGAGATTTCACCAGAAATATATGTTTTAGGGTCCCCTGTATCCAAAAAAGGTCCATGTGTGTGTGTGTGTGTGTGTGTGTGTGTGTCTTGAACGCGATAACTCAAAAACGAAAAGTCTGTAAAATACCAAACTTAGTATTTAAGTTTAGTATCTTCCAGGGATGCGACACAAAGAGTTTAGGAAAAATCCCCCCATCCGAAACTACCCTTTACATGGAACTTTTTTGAAAATTTTGCTTTTATAAAAAATGGCTCTAACGATTTTGATTAAAATATCGTATATTAAAGATATTTACCTGACAAATAAAATGTATATTTTGAATTTTCTGGGAATAGCCTTTGAAGACTACTTTATTCTGAGTGAATTTTGCATAACTGCTAAACCGTAAGAAATAGACAAAAACTTACCAATCAAAAAATGTAGAGCACATTAAAACACACAATTTATGTTGTTTACATTTTTTTCATGGAGTTGATTGTTTTTGAGATATTCCTTGTTTTTGTTTTCAGGTTCGAAAACCTTAACTTTTCTCATACAGGAATTTGTCAACTCCTGTCCAGACAAACAAAGGAACTTCAGTCACATAGCAGTCAGCTTTTGACTATGGCTTTAACTTATGCTACTCCCTTATTTCCCTTCTACTTACAAGGAAGCAAGTAATAAGAGCATTTCTGCTAATTTTTTGTTGATTAGATGAAGTAAATAGAAGCATGAGCTTTTTAAAACTAATTTGTTGCAGAGATGTAGAGAAAATCATGTGAATGGAACACATCAGATTTTTTGTTTACTATTGCCAGTACGGTGTCTACATATCTATACCAAGTTTTGTATATTTGCTATGGTTATGTGTATTTTAAATTAATTATTTGTTATTAGGTTTCACCATATTTTCTATAGGCTGAACATTACATTTAAGTTACAGTTGGAACACAGAAATTGATATCCTTAGCACATTAATTATAAATGTGTAAAATTCTTGTTTTAGGTGGTTACACAAGAGGTTTATTTTTTTCTTTTAAAAGTAATTTTCATGGGTAAAATCTAAATCTTTTATAACACGAACAAATTACTGTTAAAAACATATTCTTCTATCTACTATGTGATAATCAAGATAAAAGTTAGCAGAAATTGTCTTAATTACTTTTTTCCTTGCAAGTGGAAGGAAAATAAGGGAATACACAAGGCTAAAACGATAGTCAAATCTTTTAAAAGCTAGTTGCCATGTGGTTGAAATCCGTTTCTATGCATGTCAACAGTTTACAACTTTCCATGTGAAAAAAAGAACAGTATTTTAAATTTGAAACAAATAAGAAATATCTAATAATGGTAAATTCCACTAAAAAAAAGTATGGAATATAAATTGTGTGTTTTAACGTGATGTACAATTTTTTATGTAGTAAATTTTGTGTATCTGTTAGGGTTTACCAGTTATCTAAAATTTGTCAAGAATAAAATTGTCTTTAGAGGCTGTTCCCAGAAAATTCAAAATTTACATTTTATTTTTCATGTACACTATTTTAATCAAAATTGTTACAGCCATTTTTGAGAAAATCACAATTTTCGAAATATTTCCTATGTAATGGGTGCTTTAGGGTGGGGGGATTTTTTTTTTTTTTTTTTAAATCGTCGTGTCACATCCCTGGAAGAATATAATTTTAAATATCAAGTTTGGTATTTTACAGACTTTTCGTTTTTGAGTTATCATGTTCACAGACACACGCATATACATACCCATACTTTATTTTCTCTGCATGGGACCTTAAAACGTGTATATCCAATGAAATCTTGGTGTCAAATTTTTGAGTGGAGTGTAATACCATATCTAAACACTATGCACCTAGTATGTTTAGAGAAAGTAAAAATATAATTAAATATTTACATATATTGATTTCAAACTCCAATTAGGAACTTATTGATGTAAACTGAGGGTCTTAATGCTCTCTGTCAATTTTCCATGAACATTTGCTAAATCTTGCTGTGCTTGGTAAAATTGAAGTTCTTCTCAACAATTTTCAGAAACCCATCTTTATTGGCCTACTGCCATAAAACTCCAGTCGTGTTTACATCTTCATTAAGGAAAGAATAAAGAATTTTACTTACATGTTTCACAAAACTTGTAAATACAGTCAGAATTATCTGTGTCACTTGTAATAGCACTTAAGTTCTTTTCTGTTTTTGGGCAGAGCGTACTTTATTCACTTAACAATAATTCCATATTGGCATATTTGCACTGCAAACTTCATGTATCTTAGAAGTAGTGGTGCTTAGAAGTAGTCATGGGAGAGGCATGGCATCCTTGCTCAGGGACGATTTGTGACAAAGTATGATGTGAGCATTTTTAAGTCCTGGGCTGGCCATGTTGACATAGCAAAGGATCTGGTAAAGCTCACTTCTGGCTTTACCAAGATGGGTCATGCAGTAATGCAGGTAGGGGAGGGGGGGAGGTAGCCTGGATATGGCAGTGGTAAAACTTCCACAGGTCATCCATATTTGAAAGTGTTGAAAACATTAACAAGTTCAGATTTGAAATCTGCTAGAATCCTGAGTTTTGACTTCTGCTTGGGATTATTGGGGATTTTAGTTTCACAGATCCCTCTGCTACGTCCTTTCATTGCTTTGCAGTTGTGGCTTTCGGCTGCAACTGCACCACTCCTCTACTTATAAAAAACCTCTCAACTATTCTTTGTGACTTAGGACTCTAAAAGTTTATAACAGACCAGTAAGTAACTACATAACGGCTCTCATGGCAGAATAACAAAAATACCAAATCTGAATCATGCATATAATAACTACAGCATTGAGGTTAAAATAATTATACAAGTGAAAATAACGTCTCTTTCCATGGAGTGTCATCCAGTGGAAATTACAAAACTTAAACATATCATATGTAACCAACTTAAGATGATTATATAGGTATAGTATGTTAAGATTGGTTTGCAGGCCAGAAAATTTGGATGGAGGCCCATGGTTTGTGCCATGCAAATGTAGACTAACCAGTGGCAGCTTCTATATAAAAGCAGAAGAGCACGTGAACACCCTAACTTTTGGCACCTTATGGGTTTATTGAAGATTTTTCTTTGAGTGCCAAAAGTAATATATGAGTAAATTAAAGTCTACAGCATTTAAATATACCACACCACTCTTCTTTCATGAGACAACTTTTCCATAATTTTCATCATTGCCTTTTATTATTGTAATGGGATCTATTGCACTTTATCAACTTTTTCATAATCATAACTATTATGGAGCAGGTGGTATTTCATATATCCAGGACTATCCAACTCTTAAACTTTTGTGAACACCCAGAATGTGTTCTCACAAGTCACCACTGAGAGTAACTGCTTAGTCACTCTAACTGTAATTTATATATGCTAAACTAATTCCTGTATGGAGTTTTAAGAAAATATTCTGCAATTCTTTCTTAGGTGAAGAGATGCTGATTAATGTTATAATATTATTCATACATTGTTTCTTGTTCTAGAAGGGTACAATTTTATCATCCATAAAGGCCACTGTTACTTCTATCACTTATATTGTATTCTGAGAATGGCTTCCTCTAACATTTAAAACTAAACAAAAATTATGTTTTATTTTTAGTGATGGCAGCATGTTCCATAGCTAATATTGTCAAGAGTTCTTTAGGACCTGTCGGTTTGGACAAGATGCTGGTGGATGATATTGGGGTAAGCATTTCAGAATCTATTGCAGTGCAAAAAGTCTAAATTAACTATGAATTTTTTTTTTGATATGGTCATATATTATACAGGAGGTTTAATTGTTAAAGAATAAAGCTTTAACTGTGATGATGCTGACACACATAATTGAACTGCTTAATTGTAATAAGTAAGGTACATTCAAAATATTTTAGGTAACAGAAGACATTTCTGGAAAATGTGATATATTTGAAACAATTAAATATTTTTACAAAATCTTTTTTTAAAAATTTCTGATTATGTTGAAACATTTAAAAGGCTGGCTCACAATAATCCGAGAACGGTAACCAGAACAAAACCAAGAATGGGAAGCCATACAGGACACAAGATTTTGTTTCACAATAACCCGAGAATGGTAACCAGAATGACACCCAGAATGGGAAGCCTTACAGGGTACAAGATTTTGAATCACAATAAACCAGTAATGAGAACGGGAATGCATTTATTCTTCTTATTTTCCTGGTCAGTTTTGCGTATTGTGACTTCACTTATTTTCAACTGACCAATTATAACGTTGGCTAACCCGCATTATGTCGCAACTACTTAAAATAATCTTAACATCAAAGAGTCTAATAATGCACAATATGCATCTAATATCCATGCCCAGTAATGAAAGCAAGAAGCTTAAAACTTGACCTAGATTTGCTTCCTGTTCCCAGGGCCTGCTTCCATTGAAATACATGTACTTCAACATTCCTGTTATGTTTCTGGTTACAGTTACTGGTTGTTGTGAACCAGCCTTAATAGTGTGATCTAGAGAATCATAATAGGATGGTCCTAGAATAAAAATTGAATCAATAGATAGTCATTCCATGCAAACCTTTATATTTTCTACAAGAGATTAGAAAAGGTGACACCTCATAAATTAGCCATTGATGTTGTGCAAAGTTGCTATTCTAAAGGCAATCAGAAAATAATTTTTTTGTGACAGTACATTTTTATAAGTAAAACCTTTTCAACTTGCTATACGTGAACTAATATTACCAAATATAATTTCTTAAAGAGTTAGGTAATGTGGCAAAAATGTTGTATTTCATTATATTTACAGAAGTAATTATTTTGATATGCTGCTTGAAGCATATTTTTAAAAGCAAGAAGATTTTCTTTTAATTTTTCTTCTATTTGATTGCCCTGAGTGTGATATTCACACATCCAACAGCACAAAAACCATCCAATCCCAAAAACTAAATCCTCATACTAATAATGAATTACATAATATTTTAGTTATTAAAAACTTCCCACAAGAGTTTTGATATATATGGGTATTCGGCAACAAAATTGTCCCTGGTGTGACATGGCATAATGAATTGTGCCAAGTAAATATTTCTCTGTGATTTTTACTCAATTTTTTTTAATAAATATGAGGCACGTCCAGAAAGTAAGATCCGTTTCAATTTATCTCTGCTGTAGTGCTGCGATTGTAGTTCCGCACATGCACGGTAGATGCTCTGTATCAAGGAGAAGAAACGTGCGCCATTTTGAGATCGCTGTCAGCCACATACGCTTTGTTGTGCTTGTTTATGTCATTGTTGATTGAAAATCCTGCTGCTTGTGATCTGTGATTTGTTTTCTAAATGCTATGAAAGTGAAACCAATTGAAATTTACCGGCAAATTTGCGAAGTTTACGGACAAAATGCGATGAGTGATTCAATGGTGAGAAGATGGGTCCGACCGTTCAATGAAGGACATAGTGAAGTGCACGATGAACAAAGTGGGCGTCCATCTTTGGTTACAGAAGAACTGGTTCCTTGCTCCTAGCGACTTTCATCAGTTCTTACATATCGAGTCTTTCCTTGGCTGTCAACACTTCAACAATGACGAAGAGCTGAAAGAAAATGTTTCCAACTTTTTGAAGACACAGGCGGCAAACTTCTATGAAGAAGGTATACAAAAGCTTGTGCCACGCTATGACAAATGCCTGCAAAATTTCGGCAGTTATGTGGAAAAGCAGTTTAATAGTTGCAGAATTTTGTGCAATTAATAATTGTTCTGTATCTGTACACAATTTAATTTTATTACCAAACGGAACTTACTTTCTGGACATACCTCGTATGCTACTTTCAGGATTCTCTTGATATCACTAGTTATCAAAGACCTTGCTAGCGCTGGTGTGCTGTCGCTAATTAAAACCTCTTGCGCATCGGTAGGTGAAGGGCAATGCTTTTTGCCATAGTTCAGTACGCTTAAAAGGCTTTAAAAGTGAGGTGGTTTAAGGGTATTAGGGTTTAGTAATTAACATGGTCCACTTCTATGCTGCTTAACTGTAGCAACCACCGGAAAAATGATTCCGATATTACTTTCCATCGGTAAAAATAAATTGTAACATTTATGTTCCAAATTTATTCTGATTTATTCTCATGGGCTTCCTCAGTTACCAAGCGAATAACAATTTATTTTAGGTTCCTAATATATAAACTAGAATTATTGAGTAAGTTATCAGCTGCTCCGAGACGTAACAAATTTGTGCTATCGAAATATCACGACTGTACTCAATCCATTTTGCGAAAAAAAAATTCCATGTGAATAAAGGCAAGATGATGCTAAACCCTGGCACAGTTCCTTCAGTATTTAGTTTTCCTTGTTATTCTGACAAAGGTAATAAGAATGCTAATTTCATTCTTATAACTATTTTGTATGTTTTATTAGCATTATAAGGCAGTGTTAAAATATTATATTCAATGTTATAATTTGTCCTAAATAAAAAAAATACCGAAATCTCGATCAATTTATTATTCAAATCTATAATTTCAGACTGAAACACAACCCCACAGGGTGCAAAAATGAATTTTGCAAAAGTGTTGGAGCGTAAAGAATGTTAAATAATAATTGATTCTAATTTTAGATTTATTTATAAATTATTTCAGGAAGCACAGACCATGCTCTCCTGTTGTGCGCATATTAATATACCTATCTTATCTAACTCAAATATACCACAAATACTGATAGAAAATGTTTACATAACGTCTTGAATGTAGTTTACTGAAGAGGAATACAGATACCTAATTTCATGTTTATTTTATTTTTATACTATACATAACTTCTCTTACCGCGCTGTGGCCGAGTGGTTAGACCACTTACCTCTCACCTAGACGGCCTGGGTTCGATCCCAAGCGACCGCATGTGAGATTTGTGGTGGACAAAGTGGTACTGGGGCAGGTTTTCTCCGGGTACTCCGGTTTCCCCCACCAACACATTCCACTGGTGCTCCATCATCATTCATGTGTCACCGCCTGCGGTGCTATAAGTAGTTAAAGCAGGCGTTAAACACTACCAAAAAAAATACCATCTCTGAAAATTTAGTATCGCATATGTTTTTTTCCGGTAAATCATTTTATTTATTTGTTTGTTTTTATTTATTTACATGCCGCCTTAGGTAATAACAGCTTTGACCTTCTATAATGACTGCTTAAATTTCAGGTGTGCATTTAAACTGTTTTTCTTGATTAACTTAACACACATTCAGTATCATATTTATATTTTCAGGCTCTTAAGGGTGGGGAATGAATAATTTTATCAGCCTAGAATTGAACCCAGCATATTTTTCATTTTTAATTCAGCATTTTGACCACTTTACTGCAGAGACACTCTTAACAAACCCTCTTTATAATTACTGTTGACGACTTTGTGCATTAAAGTAAAAAGGAGAAAGTATACATGGAATCACTGAGAAGAAATTGAGAAAACTGAATTATAGCTGAATTATGCTCTCTGTGATGCTTACATCCTGTTTGTAAAACATTTTAAATGCAGGTATGTGATATTCAAGTTCCATGATAATATTTACTTCTGTTTTGTTCAGTTGTGGGATGAAATTCCATCTAGTGAAGTGATTTTATTCAACTTCCAACAGGACATTCAAGGTCTAATCCCTGTGCATAGATGCTGACGATCATAAGAACGTGTTGTTGCAAATTTCCTACTGGGGTATCCTTATGACATAGTTATAGCTGTTTTAAATTTCACTGTTTTCCCATTACAACCAATGTATTGCATGCGACCTAAGGAGTATCTTGCCCTCCACCAGAGTTCTTCATATTACTCACTTTATCTGGTCTGCACAGCTATGCTTGTAGGGGCTTGCTGGTTATATATCTATATTTGGAAAATGGAATTAAGAGTTTTTCCTATCACAGGTGTAAGAGTAAACAGTAATTTTACGTATGGTTGATTACCAGGTTTGAAATTAAATACAGGCATTGTGTAAGATATTATTTTCTGAAAATGTAGTTTATAATTTCCTTTATTTATAAGTACACCCATAAAACAATGAAAAAATGTTTTCAAAAGAGATTGAACAAGTAAAAATAAAATATTTTTAGGTCCTTCTAGCTCAAGATATTCCGTGTTCTTTGAATTTTGTCTATTATGGCCAAATTCCTGTGAAACGAGTGATATAGATGAATTTCATATAAAAAAAAAAAAGCATTTTTAGAAAAATATCCATGTGTCTGTGTCTATGGGCAGCATAGCTCAAAAACGAAAAGGTAGATTTTGATTAAAATATCATATATTAAAGATACTTACCTGACAAATAAAATTTATATCTTGAATTTTCTAGGAATAGCCCTTGAAGATTACTTTTATCTGGATGAATTTTATGGAATTGTGCATAACTGCTAAACCATAAGAGATGGGGGAAAACTTACTACATAGAAAGTATAGCTCACGATAAAACACACAATTTATGTCAAATACATTTTTTTCGTGGATTTGATCATTTTTAAGATATTCCTGGTTTTTTGTTTAGTTTTGAAAAACTTTACTTTTCTCATACAGGAATTTCTTAACTCCTGTCCATACAAACAAAGGAAATTCAATTACATAGCAACCAGCTTTTGGCTATCATTTTAACCTATGGAACTCCCTCATTTCGCTTTTACTTACAAGGAAGCAAGTAATAAGACTATTTCTGCTAATTAGCATGAAGTAAATAGAAGCATAAGCTTTTTAACTACAATTTGTTGCAGAGATGTAGAGAAAGTCATGTGAATGGAACACATCAGATTTTTGTGTATGTCATGTCACTAACTCAGTTTGTTTTAGTCTGTTTTTAACTGATGCATGAATAAAACTATTTTCTCCACATAAAATCTGATGCAAAAGTCCAGAGTTAAACTGCTTCCATAGCAGTCAAATCTTTATTTAGATTTTGCATACAACTAAAGAAAATGAAATATTTCAGAAAATAGTAAAATAGAAATGGGTACCGGTTAAATGCAATGTATTACAAATACTCTTTCTGGTTATTAACTTGAACAGTTACCTTTAAAAACTCAAACTCTTGGAAGGGGTATCAATGGAAAGGGAAATATAAAAAGTTTTGTATTATACTTTTTACATTTCACATCACATGTGCTCAGCGTTAGCTCCCTGTGCCATGTGATACACATTAAACCTACAGTGAAATTATTGCATAGTCATTGTAACACAGGAGGATCTACTGATGCAATGGCCATTGTGATGTGAACATAGAAATTCTAGATGTCTGTTGGTGAAGGTGGCTGATACACGTGTTGTTCAACAAAACAACAAAGAAAAAAAGCACATGGTGTAAGGTTGAGACAGCATGCCACCCAATGTAAATGTTCACAATCATCACAGCCAGTATGCTGAATCCATTTTTCACAGTGATAAGACTTTAAGACAAATGTGACAGCAGATGTACCAACCATGGAAAATAGTTGACTTTACCATTGATACCACTTTCATGTATCTGAGTGTTATTCAGATTTGTAATGGGAAAGATCATTTGTAATAATGCTGTATGCTGCAAAATAATGGCTTACTTTTTTTTCCTTTCTTTCTTTACTATTTGTAAATAGTAAATTGACATGCCTTAGAATTTTTTAAAAAATTAGAGAACTGTAATCTTTCAATTTTGTTACTTATAAAACATATATATTAGAACTAATCTGCAATACACAAACTCAACATAAACAATTCTTTAAATTACCTCTAAATAGTGTTAGTATTTAATCGGGAAAAACTTGTACCAATAACACAATATTTATACTCTTTCAAAAAAATTTGTGCAAAAACAGGTGATAACATAATTTATAAATTCTACAATTTTGTTGGAAATTTTATTTCCAATTTCAAGAATATCATTTGTCATCCAAACTAATTTTTTGCTATATATTGTACTGGGTTAGATCTAAACTTTTTAAAACTCCTCAGAATAACTTGCCAATCATTCATTGTGGAATCTTCTCACTACCATCCACATTGGCACCAAGTGTGATGCTAAACTGCATCATGCATGGTGCATAATTCACCTTTGTGTCACTGTCTTATCTTATTTTATAAAATAACCTGCGCTCATCAATATTGAAAATGTCTTTTAAATTTCTGCCTTGAATCCATTCAATCAAACTCCCTTTTCAATCACTGACTGCTTTGCTGGTCAAAAGCTCCACTTTCTCAATAAAGGCTACTCCCAAACTCTAAAATAGTACACTATCCTTGATGTTCAATGAGATATATTGGGTCCAGTAGGACTTGTACATACTACTTCTGGGTGTAATGTCTTCCCAGCTCTGTCTATTCCCTGCCTCCACTTCTCCACTTCCCTGCCCCAAATCAGCTTCCCCCAACTGAATCCCTCCTCAGGCATGAGCTATCTATCCAGCTTTAGGCACTGCCAAAATGACATGAACAGCAGTGGAAAACTTTCTCTCCTCAACCTTGGTTCAGTGGCCACACTCCTCTGGCCAGGGTCATCATGATATGGCATCTGCATTGGAGTGGTCCTTCCTCTGTGATGTTCTGATGTTAAATTGTACTCTTGGAGCCTCTAGCCCTCCATGTTCTTGCAGCTCAACAGCTAAATTGTCAGTCCTCAGGTATTCCAATCAGGTATTCATGGAAGTGCTCCGGAGCCTTTACTACTGCCAAGAGTTCTTACTAGGTAACACAGTAGTTCTTTTCTGCCTTGGAGAGTGTCTTGCTGTAGTAGGCTATTAACCGCTCTGGCCATCTTGAATCTGTAATAGAATACTACCAGTACCAGTTTTGCTGGCATTGGTGTCCACAATAAAGTTGTCACCATGTTGTAGAAATCTAAGATAGAAGCACTGACTTATGTGCCTGGAAATGGAACCTATGATTATATAAAAATAAACTAAAAGTATTATTAACGAAACCAATGTTTTCATTTGTTCTTAAAAGTTTGAATTTTGGGCAGAATTTTTTTTTTTTTTTGGGGGGAGGAAGGGCCTTTGTTTAATTTTAGCTCTTCTCCCAGGGCACTGATGTATTCCTGAGGTCTACCAGGGCATTAAGGCATTGGTCCTGTCTTTCAAAGTTGTATTAAGTCCTTCCGCAGACCATGTTCATTGATTTTGTTTGATAGATCCATCTTCATCATGGTCATTTTGGTCTTCATTTCTGCTTGCATCTTTTCCATTCCTGATTCGTTCTATCTTCCCCTTTGTGATTTCCATGCCAGATTTCATTTCATCCATTCCAGATCTTATTGTTTCTTCCATCTTCTCCATGCTGAATACCATTATGAGTTTAATTTCCTCCATTCCAGTTTTAATGATCTTCATTTCTCCCAGTAAGGTTTTCATCATCTCTATCTTGCATTAAATCCCCACTCTAAACACCAGTTTAACTAAACTGCTCTTTATTATTTAAACAACTCTGTATTTTTTTTCAACTGATTGCAATAAGAAATCTATTTACCAATAAATATCTTTATTTTATGCTTTGGTAACAATTCTGCAATAGTTTTCTTTCAACACGCTATGATTGTGACTATGGCTATGACTACAGCTCCAAACTTCCCAACAAAACTGTCTGGCAGGGCTTGTTTTTTCTTTCCTTTTTATATCCATCACGTAGAAAGAAACTTCCAGAAATACTGCGTATTGCCACATTTTCAAACCACTGAAGGTGTGACAATCAAAACTGATTGTCAGCTGTACACATGTTCATTCACACAGATGTAACAATGCATAAACTAATGAAAGGAAGGACAAAAAATGGCACGCAGGTGTGAGTCAAAACTTTGATGTAAGTGATTGCCAAATGTACACGGGTTCATTCACCAGATATAACATTGTATTAGCTAATAAAAGGGAGCAGTTGGTGAATGGAAACAATCAGGTATAACTTTCAGAGCAAGCCACCCACACTCGTGCAGCAATTTTGGTCAGCATAGTACAGTCACAATATACTTAATCACATCATTGAGAAATGTAAGTGATTTATAATACTATACATAATGTAAAGTAACTTTATTTGTCATTAAGCACAGTACAGGCAGTTAGACTTGTCAAAATACACTATAAAATTATGCCATATTAATCATCCTCATATTTAAAAATTTATCAAGAGGATCTAATAACCTAGATTTAAAATCTCTCATATTTAATATAAAAAAAATATTAATATAAAAATATAAAAAAAAATTTATATTAATATTTGTGTTATTCTTCACTGTTACTAGCTTCTTTTTACACATATATCTCTCATATTTGTTTATTTTAAATCAATTGATAGTTTATTATACATTTTAGGTCCCATATAAATATAACTGTTTTGCTCAACCTTGCAAATGGTTTATCAATATCATTTCTCTGTCTTGTCTAGTGTTCCTGGTTCTGATGTCTTAATAAGTTAACTACTTGACGATTTGTGCATGTGAATTAAAATATCTAAAATATACAACTTATATACAGTTAAAAAGTGGCCTGCATGGCATTTTTTCATTACAATTTTTAATAATTCTTATGACCTTTTTTGTAATAATAAAATATCTTTAGTTCTTTTACTTCTACCCCATAAAATTAAACCATATCTTATCTCAAATTAAAATAGAGTAAAATAAGGTGTTTTCAAGTATTGCAATGACATACAATTTCTTAAATTTCTAAATAGATATATACTTTTTGAGAACTTGACTTTCAATTTATCAATATGCACTCCCCATTGTTATTTGTTTATCCATATATAAACTTAATAATTTAGCACCAGTTTCCATGTTTAGCTGAATTGATTTTAGACTAAATGGTAATAATGTAAAGATTTTAGATTAAAAACGACTTTAATCGTCTGATTTTCATTTAATACTAGCCCATTAGCTTTAAACCATTCCAATGCCATATTCATAGTGGAATTCGCATCTGTGACTAAACGATCTAAATTATTATTAACCATGAAAAAGTTGTGTCATCAGCATACATAATTGTTTTATTAACTATATTATATGGTAAATTGTTGGTTGTAATAAGAAACAAAAACTCTTTTGTTTCTGGGGGAACACCATTTTCCAAATACAAACTTTCCTTACAAAATATTATTCTTTTATCTATGCCAAGCTAATCGAAATAAACATTATAAATAGTCTTATTACTTGCTTCCTTCTAAGTAGAAGGGAAATAAGGCAATACATAGGTTAAATTGAGAACCAAATCTTTAAAAAGCAGGTCGATATGTGAACAGTTGAAGTTTATTAAGATTGCATTGCCCATAAAACAAAAAATTGAGATGAAAAGAAAGGTGACCCTATTTGAGAAAGGTTATAGATAGTTTAAAATTAAAACCAGTAACAAGGACTTGCTCGAAAATGGTCAACTCTACAATGTAATGTATATGACATAAATTATGATTTTAACAAGATCTACAATTTCAGCAAAATTCATCCAGGATGAACAGTTCAAGATATACATTTTGTCATGTAAATATCTTTAATATACAGCATTATAATCAAAATCATTAAGAGCCTTTTTTTGGAAAATGAACAGTTTCAAAAATTTTTCCATTATAAGGGGTAGTTTGGAGGAGGGGAATTTTCTCGAAAATCTCTATCGCATCTTGGGAGATACTAGACTTAAAAACCAAGTTTGGTATTAATATTCTCTCCTTATTTGTATTGATTAGATTAAAAATCATATTATATGACATTGGCATATAACATTGCAGGATGTTACTGTGACAAATGATGGAGCAACTATTCTTCGCCTATTAGATGTGGAGCATCCTGCAGCTCGTGTTCTTGTAGAATTGGCTCAGTTGCAAGATGAGGAAGTTGGTGATGGAACTACCTCTGTTGTAAGTAACATATATAATACTTTTGGCTAAAGATTTTAGCTTTTTCTGTTATTAACCAAGCTGTATGCAAACATTTAAACAAATCAGCTGATATAAATTGTATATAATTAATTACCTCTTATGTTTTTCGTTTTCAAGTAGTTGTGGTGCATCAACTTTGCATCAAGATTTCTGCCATTTTGTACCTTATAACGAATCATTAAAACTTTGAATGAAATCTATATTAATAACCCAAATATTATTTTAGTGGAGTGTTAGGATTATAGATGCTTTAATGAACCAAAAGCACTAATAACCAATTAAAAACTTATGATGTGTAGTTAACATAGTATTAGAGTTAATAGTTTTAGTTACTGATATTTCGATTCTCTACATAAAACTTTCAATAAGAATAGTTCAAAATTCACAATAAAGCTTAATTTAAATAATTAATTTTAAAGGTTTCAAAGTTAATAACATCTTGAGTTTACAAAGCTGTGAAAAATTTGAGGAATTTAATCACAAAAATTATGTTAATGTAATGCATAGAGCAATTTTATATATATTTGTTTAAAAATTACCAAGTATGACATTGCCCCTATTTTAAACGATTTAAGATAGAGAGAATTGGCCATATAGACCTTTGAGTATGAAAGCACTTTTTTAAAGGTTCTTCAAAACTATATGCTGTATATGATAGAACATTTTTAAAAGGGCATTGTTTTGAATAGATTATGTTGCTGTTTTGTTTTTATAGGTAATAATTGCAGCAGAATTGTTGAAAAATGCAGATGATCTTGTAAAACAAAAGATACATCCAACTTCAATTATCAGTGGTTACCGTCTTGCATGCAAGTAAGTGATCTACAGTTTTTAGAAGCATATATTTTAGAAACTAATGACAAACAATTTTTATTACTATGTAATTAAAAAATTTGTGTTGCAGAGAAGCATGCCGTTACATTCAAGAAAATCTAGCAGTTGCAGTTGAAGAATTAGGACGAGAATGCATTGTGAATGCAGCCAAAACTGCTATGTCGAGCAAACTTATTGGAGCGTATCCTTTTTCATTTAACCGAAAATAATAGTAATTTGTGATTCAAATTTGTATTGTAGTTTTACAATGCCTAAATACAAGGCTTGTCTGTGGTGAAAAAATTAATACAAGGCAGTTTGATAGTTGATATATTCCTATATATGTTCCAGGTATAGTTATAGAAAAGTAGATGATATGATAAAACTTGGATTTTGAATAGATATTTAAAAAAATGTAGCCGCTCTTCAACTGTCAGATTGTGGTATTATACCCAAGGCACTTGCAGTTGTTATCAGCTGGATCTCTTGAGCTACTTTTTAGATGCTGGTAAACGGATTGAAATGTGAGCAATAGGGATGCTATGTTAGCATGTTGTACCATTCCATATTTATCAAAATAAAAGTTAGCCTCAAATACAGGACAACCCCTGGTTTAAGAACTTAATTTTGGAATTTAGCATATCACCCTTTAAAGAAGACATGGTAACTTAGTTTTTAAACACATATTTTGATCAAAGTAAGGGACACTTAAGCTGATTAAGTTTTCGTTCCCCCTCCCCCAAAAATTGCACAGAAATTATTTAATGGGTGGGGAAAGAGGGAGTGGGAGAACAAAAATATATCGGGATGCAGATGATGGCAGCAGAACTTTGAGGATGACTGATAAGATTTTTCTTTTTAGACAAAAAAAAAAAAACAACACATCAATGTAAACAGTTCTACCTAATTCAAATTTGTGTGGGAAATCTTGTAAAGGGCAGCAAAAGGAAGAATAGAAATGCCCTGCAAGACGATGATGCATAAGATTTCCTATTTGGGCAACTTACTTAATATTACACATTGTGGTAAGAAATTTTAAGTTATTTGATTTGCATGTAAATGTAATGGAAGGGAGAGGGAGGAACAGAAAAGTGCTGTGAAACATGCAAGTAATTGGGTCCCAATACACTAGGTGCGACCATTAATGTGAAAGGAAATCCTCTATTATTATCAGTGAGAAATTACTTGTGATTGACATTCTGCTGGCCGCCTCGGTGTGCTGTTGCCCTATTTACTCGCTGTCCATCTGTAGCAACAAACGTTCCACTGCTTCCTCTAAAATGCCTCCTCCTCTCCATGCATTCCTCTTGTATGTTGAACTATTTCCTCCCATTTCTCACTAGTTACCTCATCTATTCCTTTCCACATTGGGTCCTGTATTTCACTAAATGGAAAAGTTTTATTATTTCGGCTAAAGTAACCTCAACTCGTTTATCACGGATGTAAGACATTTTCAAATCACAGTGTTACTCGTGATGTTGCAATGTCTGCGATATATAAAAGGTAGTAATGATTATAAATGTAAATCCTTGCGATCACTATGTGTAACACAACTGAACTTTTCACAGAATGCAATCAAACAATCAGATTGCAAACAATTGACCAGTCATGCATGAGAATGTGCGTATAAATTTTCACTGAGCCACGTAGGTGATGCAACGCCGATGACATCACGTCTCTGCATTTATGTACTTTTACACTATGATTGGCCAGCAACCTGACAAGTCCCTGCCAGCAGACGGCACACACCATAAGTATCAATCACAAGGAAATTTTTCACTGATAATAGTTTCAGGGAGAAATATTTTTTCCAGTGTGAATGGTTACAATCCTCTGTCTGTTAACAGATAACTTTATGGCATGAAATAAACTGCACTAAAGCTCCCGTATACACCAGGACTTTTGCAGTAATCTTAAGTCTTTGCCACTGCTGCACTCACAAAATTTTGCCTGCATACTATTCAAAAACACATTGTGAATGTAAGATGTTCCTATATTTGTATAAATATGATATTGTTTTGCTCTAAAAGTCCATAAGACAAGGTCAGTGCTTGTCCACACAAAGGTGTCTTGTTTTTGCACTCAGCATTCAAGTTGAGGTATTGAGCATGACCTTTTGAGACATCCTCATCAATGTTGGGACTGAAGGGGTGATATCACTTCTTAAATCTAATGTTATATTATTTAAACTTATTGGCAGAAAATGCTTAAAACGCATGTTGTAATGTATTTGCCATGTTTGTTACATGTATTTAAACTGACCGATTGAAATGGGTATACATAATTATTAGTAGAGAATCTATTTATTTATTTTAATCATACAGTATACACATCAGAAAAGTGTTACAGTAGATCACGTCAAAACAAGTTTACAATCATGTTTGCAGTAGATAACATGGATCTTGTTCCTAGTTACAATAGATGACTAACAAAGCTACAATCATGTTTACAGGTGAGCATTACAAAAAAATTCTTAACACAAGCATAATTATACATAAGATACATACATTATCCTACTAACATAATATAACGTATGATATATGGATCAAAAAAGAGATATGCAAATTTTGGTATACCAAAATGTAACATAAAATTAACCAACTAAAACATCCAATTAACAATATCTGCATAATCTGTTTAACGATTTAAAAATTCTTCTGAACTATAAAAACAGTGTGTCAAAAGATAATTTTTAAGTCCTATTTTAAACTGTTTTATGTCCGACATTGTTTCTAAGTTTGTCTGTAGTCCATTAAAGTATTTGGATTCTGAATTATATTTTTATCACCGAAAACACACCCTTTATGATTTAATAAAAAACTCATCATGAGATCTACTGGCATATGTTAAACTTTTTATTTTTATCTTCTATAAAACAATGTAAGGAAATATAGGTGACCGAAGGAAGCAAAAGTGTATCTATCATATAATAAAATACCGATTTCTCTTAAGCTATCGCAGATTAGCTCAGCACATTCCAAGTGTATGTACATGAGTGTCTAATACATATGCAATATAATTGTTGTGAATAATTAACTAAACACCAGGCTGTATGCGGAACCATATGTTGGAAAAGTAGGAAAGTTGAAACTTTATAGAGTAATGGAAATCCTTTTGTTATATGGAAGCAAAATTTGGATAGTTAAATCAACAGATAAAAGCAAAATACAAGCAGACATGCTATTCCTATATAAGTAATATCCCCTATGAGTAGCCCTGTCATGACTGCTTGTTGGGCTCCATGATAGGTGGTGGCCACTAGGGAATGACATAAAAATTTCCTCTTCTTGGCTACTACTACTTCCAAGAGCAAAAGACAGATTTGTGAACAAAGCATAGGTAAATGCTGTGTCACGAGACCTGACAAAATAGCTAATCCTGTTCATACCCAATTTCAGAATGGATTTCTTATTCAACTTACACTGTCACACAGTTTACAAGTTGCTGAAGGCCAAAATACTCTGATACCCTATCTGTGTTAGAAACATTGTAGCCTGAACTTCTCAAAGGGTGTAATTATCATCTACCTGTTAGATGATACACTGAAGGAAGAGACCCTGGCTATTTGTCAGATCAGTAATTGATATATCTTGTGTGAGTAAAGCATACCCATAGGCTTTTTCTTACATTTGATCAGGTAAATCTCCCTCTGAAGATTAAGGCCAGCTACAGTCATCAGTATTTGACCATATATTCCACTCCCTGTGTGTTGCTTTCAGTGTCAGAGCTTTAGTGTAACCATTTCATGAATATTATGTTTACCTTAATAAACAAATCAGAGACTCTACTTTCTTTTCTGAAATGGCTGTGAATGCTGCAGAAGCTGTAAAAATATCTGATGGCAAGGGTGGATTTTTATACCCAATTAAAGCTATTAATATTCTTAAGGCCCATGGGTGCAGTGCTCGCGATAGTGTACTTATTCCAGGATATGCCTTGAACTGCACTGTAGCATCTCAAGGTAAGTGATCGAGCACTAATAGTTGCTCAGAGATATTTTAATGCATTGCCTTGATTTTTGTGTGTTTAGTTTGGATTTCAAATAGCGTTAGTCTGGCTTAAAAAATTAAATCCTGCTCATAAAGTTCAAATGTTTTAAGATCAAATTGCTGCTACATTTTCAGTAAGACTTTATGCTTTGACTGTATTAAATAAGATAAAAGAGTAAGCATACAGAATTGAAATTACAAAAATTAAGTAATGTACCTGTAGGAGCATTTTCATATCTGGTTTTTTACTTCAAAAGCTCAGAGAGAGACTTTGGCTAATGGCATAATCATTGAAATTCCACCATATTTTGCATATGATACATCATCATTGTGATGCATTAGAATGTGTGATTGTTTTTCTACTTTAAAATATACCTTTATGAATTACAATATATATATTGCAGAATCAGTAAGTCTGTTTACGGGGCATATGGGAATGCACTAGATTAAAGAGATATTCAAATGCTTTGACTTTAGAGAGTAGGGATGAAAGCATCATTGCAATGACAGTCAGCTATTAATAAAAGAATTTGGCTTAGATAAATCTGTGCAAGGTGTCCAGGTGTGGTGATTTTCTGTAGCCAAGATTATTCCCTGTCCTCCAAAGAATCTGGAGTTATATGGATGGGATGTGTTGTGAAAAGTTAAAGATAATGTACCAAAGATAAGCATCCACAGTATAAGTGAATTCATTGCTATGAGCAATTGCTCCAAATGAGAACTGCTGATATGACCTAGATGTTAAAGGCAACATACAGATGGAACAAAAACGAATGCAAATTAATAGCCAACAACTTAAAACCAATCACATAAATACACAGATAAACTCTAATATTACACAAAAACAGTTGTTTAGCTATAATACCATAGTTACAAAAGTGCAGCAATGCAATACAACAAAGAATTCAGTAATAGGGAATAAGACATTTGTCTCCATGCTTGTAGGGCAAAATACTGCACTTATGAATGTAACTGAATTGTAACTTTAGAATAAATATTGGAAAACATATGAGAGTATCCAACTTTTGGCTGGAAAAAAAACTGTCTTACCTGGGGAGTTAGACACGTAATCACCCTGAAAGTAGTCCCTTTGGGACTCCACACATCTCCCAGTGGTGCTGCCATTGTTGAAAGCATACTAAAAAAGCCTCGGCTGTTGCTGCTGTCAGAATATCCTGTCTTGTCTGAAATTGCATTCTATCAATATCCTCTTGAGTTTGGGAAACAGCCAGAAGTTGCAGAGGGCCATATCAGGAGAGTAAGGAGTCTGGTATTTTGCCAAAAAAATCTGAATCAGGTGTGAGGAATGTACTGGAGCATTGTTGTGATGGAGGTGCCAATTTCCTGTTGCCCACAAGTCCAGTCTCTTGCATCGTACAGCATTTGAGGAAATTCCTTTAGAACTCTTTAGTTATTGTTTGGTGTTGTGATGTATATTCATGATGTACCAACTGCAGGAGTCAAAGAAAACAGTCAGCATCACTTTGAAATTGCTTACGACCAGTATTATTGTAATCCATTATTCAACTTATATATAACTGCACCTTGACTTGAAATACTAATTAATAGTATTTCCAGAAAATTACCTGGAAGTATGGTTTCCGAGCTTTACCCATACACCCAGGGCTCATCACCAGTGATTATGGTGTTCAGGAAGTCAGTGTCTGTTTCTGGAATCCAGCATGTCCGGTGAGACTTCAACAAGAAGTTGCTTTTGCTCCGCTTTCAACAGCTTCTGCACAAATTTTGCTGCCACTCTCCTCTTAGCCAAATCTTGGGTCACAATGTAATGTGCTGAAAAAGTGCTGATGCCCACCTCTTCTGCAATTTCTTGTATAGTCACACGACAGTCCCGCATCATCACAACATTCACTTTGGCAATGACCTAGTCATTTCAGCATGCTGATGGTGACCTGAGCATGGCTTGCTCTCCACCAATGTGCGGCCACCATTAAACCAGTTGTACCACTCCTTAATCTGTGTGATGCTCATAGCATTGTCTGAATCTTCCAAATGGTTTCCACCTGGCTGTTGCCCAGTTTCTGGCAAAATTTGATGTACATCTGCTCCAATCGTTCCATCATTTCCTTTGCAATGAGAAAGGACGTGAGCACTACACATTACCTCACTCAACTGTGTTTGCCAGAACCGATGCTATTGACAGGTGGGAAAAATTCACATATATGCACGAAAGTTCATGCAAGCACACTTGATTAAAATCCATCAGATTCTTACAATTTGTTAAATGTATTTGACTGCTCATATTTTGTTCTTTTGAGTAACATCCCTCCACATAAAATAGCAGTTCACTTTTTTACAAGATATTAAAATCTCTGCAATTTAAAACCAGTGATTATGAGAAATTGAATGCTGTGTAGGTGTGTTGCCATGTTATCTCAGTGGTTAGAGCAATTGAGGGGGGTCAGCGCAACAGTGGTCTAACCCAGAAAAAGATTTGCATCACACTAATAAAAATTGTTAAGTATATCTCAACATTAGGTTAACAGTGCTCAATGTGTTGTGTAATAATCTGGAAAAGTGTCAGTGAACAATCAGTTCGATTAAAATTGGGTTTTCGTTATTCTCAAAGAAACCAGGTGTGTTTAACTGAGTTATGCTCCATTTTTTAAAAAGATTGGTTAGACCACTGTTGTACTGACCCTCTCAATTGGACAGAGATGAAATCCATGGCTCAAATCCCAACTATGTCATTGACTTTTTCAGTCTAGTTCTACTTTTCTAAATCCTATCCTTCACCTGGAAGAAACAATTGAAAATGATTGACCTAATATTTATTTTGTTTAATTTACAGCAATGCCCAAGAAAGTAGCTGATGCCAAAATTGCATGCCTAGACTTTTCACTTCAGAAGGCAAAAATGAAGTTAGGAGTGCAGGTAATGTTTGTTTTGTAATAGCACTTAGCAAGGAAGCAGGATACATTTGGAATAATTTGAAGAAAATAATAGCACCTTTTCATTTATTTTTCTAATTTATGATAAGTAAATAAAAGTAGATTCAGGGGTCTGATTTTTGTGGAAAGTAAATTTTTTCATAATTACTATGATGACAATACAACTAAAACTTATAACCACAGAAGACTGCTAAAGGCCTGACAGCAAATAATCATAAGGGACATGCAGTGTATTTTAAAATGAACAGAAAAATAATTTTGAAAAATGTGCCACACAAATTTTATTGAGAAACACGTTTTCAAAGATATAATGCAAGTGCTTCACAGATTCAAATTAGCATTGTTTGTGGTAAATCACTTTATGAATATTTTATTACAAATTATCTAATCCGCTAACATTACAGAAGGAGCAGTTTTTAGCAGATAATTTACTATTAACCTTTTAATGCTTGTATATAACAAAATGAACTGGATATTTTGGCTGTTTTTTTTTTTTTAAGTATCGCCACTTCATTTGAAGCTTTCCTGCTGATAAACATATTCTAGACGTGGTTGAACTTCAAGCCAGGTGTAGTGATGAGTCATCAATATTTTGGAAGTGTGCATCAAGATGATGGGAGAGATGCACGCTCCAGAAACTCGATGACTCTTCTTCACACACCTGGCTTGAAGTCCGAGAACATTTAGAATACCACTGCTGCTGCTTTACATGATATACAATTCTTCTTTGTGGCATGTATTTTCTCTTAAGCTTTAAATTAAGTATTACTTAAATTGTTGATAAGCACTTTCACCTTAAAACCTTGAGCTATTTTTGTTATTGCAATTAATGACCAGCCTTTTGATGTGTATGAAGACATAAATCAACTGTGGATTTTATGTGTGATACTGTTTATTTTTGAATTTTAGCTTTTCAAATGTTTGGTTTTATTGACATTTTGCTATTATACAGTTCATACTATCAGGATTTTGTGACAATATTAAAAATTCTATAAAAGTCGACATTGTACCCTCCCAGGAGCCTATATTTGTAAGTACAGGTTTGGCACACCCAGGGTCCTCATTGTCTTCATACCCCATCATATTTGTTAGAATCATGGCTTCACCCTAATTATTAGTTTTTCTCTTCTAGGATTGGTATTTTTGTAGATTCTAATTCATTAACATTACTAACTCCTATTATTCTCATTAATAGGTAAGATAATAGTTCCAGTTTCCAATTTGATGTGCTCTTACTACCGAATGTTTATAAATAAAGTGAAAGTATTCATTGTTACACGACATGGACTGTAATGATCATAGAAGTTTGAAGTTTAGTAGATATACTAATTAAGTAGTGTAACTGAAAATCATACCAAACAAATAAGTAATTTCAAGTCTCCCACCCAGTGGTAATATAACAGTTGGTAAGATCTGGGTGGCTCAATTGTTTAGGTACTGGCCTTATCCCAAGGTCATGGGTTCAAGCCCGATCCAGATCATGGTTTTTAAGTGTGCTTAAAAGCAACTTCTCCGTGTCAAATTTACTGATGTGTAAAATAACTCCAGTGGGGCAAAATCTGGCTCATTGGCAGTTGAAAGCATCATAACTTTCTTTTGCTTTCTTTCTGGGTAGGGGTAAGCAATCAGACCATGTAATTTTCTGTTACTCTGGCATCAGTATATTCCTCCACAGGCATTACATGTGTCAGTTTAATGATTCTTGTGACACATCTTGTCAATTTTTTTTATGATTGGAATGTTCATTGAAAATTAAAAATATTTTTTGTGTAAAATGTAATGGCTATTAAGAAGAGAGATGGTGCAGCTATTGAGGTGATTTTACCAGAATTGCAGTAAAACAATGCTGTATTGCAGTAAATCATCAAGACCTTGGGAAGAATGTGCTGCTGCTTTGTCAAAGTGTTGCATAGCTCATTTTGTTGCAAATGTGGCTGGTCTCCCAACTTCTTTTCAGATCGGGCCAATACCATTCACCATTGTATGGTACAGTAATTGTTTTTCTTTTTTCTAAGAAGTGAGTGACACCCTTTGCATTCCAGAAAATTGCCATCACTTCTGGCTGATGGGACCGTTTGCTTGTTGCTATTGTGAACAATCACAGCACACATAGGACTGACAACATTTTAATCTGCAAGTTATTCAAAAATTAATTGGTGTTCTCATTGACACACCTTTGGCCTCTGCCACTCCACAAACTTTCGTTTGACAATCAGTGAGAATGATATCATGGGATTTTTTCAATGATTTCCTCACCAACCATATCTTGCTTTCAGCTGTAGCACAATTTCAAAGCACTGTTTAAAATATTTGCCTTCCAATATGATACATAAGGATTTTGCAATTTCAAGTGCTATTAAAAGTTGTACAGACTCCTAACGGTTTTTTCAGAGTTTATGTTGGAGCTACTTAGGTAAAGAAAGTGTTGTGTTATATAAATAGTTATGCTCCTTTTGTAACAAATATGAAATTTGTATGCATACATGTGCAGATGTGACTTGCTCCATGAACAATTAATAAAGAAAGGCATTATTATTCACACTTAATGTATGGAGTTCTTTCATTCTTCCCTAAAAGTGATATTCCAATTTTACTTTACCAATTAATATGATTTGAGAAACTAAAACATTAGTGTAACAATTGTAGTGAAGAACAATTTTGGTAGGGGCATTTTTTATATGGGTGATGCAAAGGAAAATGGGGAGAGGCTTTGAAAAAGCTCAGTATATCATTGCTTATTTAATAATATTGTTGTAATATAATTTTACCCCATTTGGCAAATAATAAGAGCGTTGGATTTGCAATGCAAACCCTCTGATATTAGACTTAGCTTTGGTAGCATTGCAAACATGACATGATTTCAAATTGTATGCAAAATGGATCCCTCTCCGAGTTCTACTTCCCTGGGGTGCAACAGATGCATTAGGCAGACCTTAAAAAATTCTATTAAAGAGAGTAACTAACACAAATATAATGCTGAAAGACATTTCATATTTATTCACAGTAGATCTTAGTTTCTTATGACAATGTACATAATATATACATCTTAACAGCATCAACATTTGGGCATTTATCTTTACAGCGATAACAAATAACAAGGAATATTTCAAAAATGGTCAAATCCACGAGAAAATATATATGACATAGATTGCTTATCTTAACAAGCTCTACCATTTTTGTGTAGTAAGTTTTTATCTATCTCTTATGGCATGTCAGTTATACAAAATTCATCCAGAATAAAGAGGTCTTCAGAGCCTATTCCCTGATAACAAAGATATACATTTTGTCATGTAAACATCTTTAATATACAGTACTTTAATCAAAATCATTAGAGCCATTTTTGAGAAAATCAAAATTTTTGAAATTTTTTCTATATAAAGGGTAGTTTGAGGTTTTTGTCAAAATGTTTGTATTACGCCTCTTGAAGATACTAAACTTAAATGCCAAGTTTGGTAATTTACTTACTACTTGTTTTCGAGTTATCATTTTCAGAGACACACATATACAGACCTTTTTTTAAAAATGCTTTTTTTGGTTGCAGGTTACCCTAAAACATGTATTTCCAGTGAAATCTCAGTAATCAAGTTTTTGGATGCAATACCTTCTCTACCTATTATCGGTGAGAAATTACGTTGTGATTGACATTCTGCTGACACGTGGCCGCCTCGGTGTGCTGTTGCCCTATTTACTCGCTGTCCGTCTGCAGCGACAAACGTTCCACTGCTTCCTCTAAAATACCTTCTTCTCTGTATACATACCTCTCACATGTTGAACTATTTTTCCCGATTTCTCACTAATTGGCTCATCTATTGTTTTCCACATTGGGTCCTGCACTTCGCTAAACGGAAAAGTTTTATTATTTCAGCTAACATAACCTCAACTTAACTTATCACGGATGTAAGATATTTTCAAATTACAGTGTCACTTGTGATATTTCTAGGATGAGAACAAGAGCAATTTCCGCGATACATAAAAGGTAGTAACGATTATAAATGTAAATCCTTACGAAATCACTATGTGTAACACAACCAAATTTTTCACAGAATGCAATCAAACAATTGATCAGTCATGCATGAGAATGCGCGCATAAATTTTCACTGAACCACGTAGGTGTTGCAACGCCGATGACATCACGACTCTGGTGGTTATTTATTCCTATACTATGATTGGTCAGGAACCTGACGAGCCCCTGCCAGCAGATGACACACCCCACAAGTGTCAATCACAAGGAAATTTCTCACCAATAATATGTACTGTGCTTTGGCTCGTTTAAAATATAAAAGCCACAGTTACTTAATAATAGGAAGTGGCTTATAAAAAATTTTGCTGAGGATGACCTGTTTTTTATGTGTGCCATATATTTTCTTACAGGTTCTAGTAACCAATCCAGAAGAGCTTGAGGGCATCAGGCAGAGAGAAATAGATATTACTAAAGAACGTATCCAGAAAATTCTTAGTACTGGAGCAAATGTGATTCTGTGTACTGGAGGAATTGATGACCTCTGCTTAAAGGTAAACATGGTATAAAATTCTGTTCAACTATAGAAAATAAAACATTTCCTCTCACTAGATATTACTACATCTCTTTTGATTTGGTGGATAAACAGGTATCAGTATATTTCTATCAGGTGCTGTGAGGTTGATTTAAAATAGTACATAAAAATCATTACAGCAAAGTTCACCTTCAGTGCTTTAATATTTGATTGACAGGAAGTTTTAAGACTTTGCTATTCATGCAAAGAAAATAAATAATAAATGAATAATTTCTATAATCTTAAAATCACATGGTTGCATAATACCAAACTTAAACTAATACAACTCTATATAAACATGATTTTAACTGCTTTTGAAACATTGTAACCTTTTATAATTCTGAAAAGTGTGTTTTCCTTTCATTAAAAAAAAAAAAATAATTTGAGTCGGTTTTTTGTAACACAAACATCACTTATTTTTACTTACTGGGGACTGGTTTCGGGTAACAGCTGTTCCCATTTTCAACCCTTAATTCCGACTAAATCTTTCTTCATTGGCGACGATTGGGGTGGTGGTGTATTACTTGTGGAGGCCTCTGTTGCTGGATCTATGAACTTCCAAAGGTTGCTGTAAGGTAGCAAATCGAAATTCATGATATGGCTCTTTTTCTTCATGATGTAGATCTTCTCCCAGACATCTAATTCTGTGGGTTTATAAGCTGGTTTTAATAGTTTTATATTTGGTGTGATTTAGTGTCCTGATGTCCAAAAATGATAGGCAGCTGCTGATTTTTCTATTTGTTTGTGTTTTAGGTTTCTCATGTGTTCCTTTAATCTGGTCTCCAAACTTCTCTTTGTCCTTCCGATATACACCAGATTACAGTCTGAGCATTTAATTTCATAAATTCCCGGTTTTTTGCCTGTAGGGATAGGATCTTTTAAATTTCTGCACAGCAGTTTCTGAATGCTGTAGTTGTTTTTTGGAGCTAAGGTGATGTTATATTTCCTGAATATTTTCTGAAGTTTGTTGTGTGCCCAAGGATGATAGGTGAATTTTCTGAATTGAGGTTGGTCACTGGGGTTCTGTAGGGTGGTTGTATGTGATATGCGATTTCGTTTTTTGTATTTATGTATTCGCTTGTCTACTGCGCTTTTTTGGAAACCGTTGTTGGTAGCTGTTTGGAGTATCTGTTGGTATTCTTTTTGGTATTCATTCTTCTCCATGGGAATGTGTACTAATCTATATGTTAAACTGTTCAGGACTGCATATTTGAGTGTTGTAGGGTTGTAGCTATCAAACTTTGTGGTTATCTGTATTGGTGGATTTTCTATATATTCCAAATGTCAGGCTATGTTCTTTTGTTCTTATTATTCTAATGTCTAGGAATGGCAGGGCTTCTTCCTGTTCGGTCTCTTACAGCATTCAGAAACTGCTGTGCAGAAATTTAAAAGATCCTATCCCTACAGGCAAAAAACCGGGAATTTATGAAATTAAATGCTCCTGTAATCTGGTGTATATCGGAAGGACAAAGAGAAGTTTGGAGACCAGATTAAAGGAACACATGAGAAACCTAAAATACAAACAAATAGAAAAATCAGCAGCTGCCTATCATTTTTGGACATCAGGACACGAAATCACACCAAATATAAAACTATTAAAACCAGCTTATAAACCCACAGAATTAGATGTCTGGGAGAAGATCTACATCATGAAGAAAAAGAGCCATATCATGAATTTCGATTTGCTACCTTACAGCAACCTTTGGAAGTTCATAGATCCAGCAACAGAGGCCTCCACAAGTAATACACCACCACCCCCATCGTCGCCAACGAAGAAAGATTTAGTCGGAATTAAGGGTTGAAAATGGGAACAACTGTTACCCGAACCGGTCCCCAGTAAGTAAAAATAAGTGATGTTTGTGTTATAAAAACCGACTCAAATTCTTTTATTTTTTATTTAATCACATCACTGTCGCAAGCTTCTATGCATATTTGCAAGTTTTGAATTTCCTTTCATTGTTCATACAAATATAATTTATTTTCATCCAGTATAGCTCACCAAGATTTTATGAGTTATTTATGTGGCATTTATCAAAATTATTAGATTTCTTAGACAAAAACAATATTATTGTAAATTTTCAGCATGGATTTAGGAAAGGTCGATCAACAGCTACTGCAATTAGTGAATTTATACATTTAGTCATTGAAAACCTTGAAAAAAATGATAAAGTAGGGTCCTTATTCTTTGATCTTTCAAAAGCCTTCGATTGCGTTGATCATGCGATACTATTACAAAAACTGGAGGCATATGGAGTAAGAGGCTTGGCGAGAGATTTGATCAGATCATATTTGGTTGACAGAAGACAATCAACACTATTGTACGATAAACAGGGCAAATCAGTAAGAAAAGTGCAATCAAAATTTAAACGTGTTATGTATGGCGTACCACAAAGATCAGTGTTGGGACCACTATTATTTATTTTATATGTAAATGACATACCAATCTCAAAAAATACAAATATAATAGCTTATGCAGATGATACTACTGCTGTATGTCAAGGGGCAAATGTAGATATATTAAAGGAGAGCTTACTGCAATCCATTGACTCAGTTATTAACTACTTTAAACAAAATCAACTTGCATGCAACATGACAAAAACAACCTTAATTCATTTCTCACAGAGTAACAGAAACACCACGAACTTCTCTTTACCGGTAAATGATAGCAATATTCATGATGTAAGCGAACATAAATTTCTAGGAATAATTCTTGATAGAAAATTAACATGGGCTGGACATATAAATCATATTTGTGACAAAATTAGTAAATCTGTGTATCTGCTACGTAATTTTAAAAATATCCTAGATGAGAAGGGGCTCAAAATGATTTATTATGGAGTTATATACCCATATTTATTGTATGCGATAGAAATTTGGGGTTGTGCTGCTGCTACCCATATGGAAAGGTTATTTAGATTACAAAAACGGGCAGTCAGATTGATTTTCAATATGAGCTCTCGTGAATCATGTAGGGGAATATTTAAAGATAAGCAGATATTAACGTTGTATTCTTTGTATGTCTTTAAAGTTGTAACCTATGAGTTCAGAAACAAAACCTAAAAAATAGTAATATCCATAGTCATTACACCCGACACAATGATGATTATTTTCGGCAGGGGTTTAACAAAAATATCTCAAAAAAGGATCCAAATGTCATGGGTTTATTGCTTCATGCAAAACTACCTGCATATTTAAAATGTTCTAAAGGGAAACAATTTGAGAGTGCTCTGAAGAAGTATTTGATAACAAAGACATTGTATAGTATCAATGAACTATAATAATGTCCCTCTGTGTATATACAACTGATATGTAGTTTTAGTAAAATTTGTAACTATGCAGGTTGTCCATCTTTGTAATATTTGTTAATTAACATTAAGTGTAGACTACTCTGGACGAATGTAAAAATTGTAAATACATAATTGTAAATATGAATTTGTGACAATGTCAGAAACTGTATTGCAGTCTATTGACAATAAAGGTATTATTATTATTATTATTATTATTATTATTATTATTATTATTATTATTATTATTATTATTATTATTATTAAAGTGAAAGTCAGGTGCTATAATGGGATTAAGGGAATCTGGCACTACTTCAAGGTTTGCTAACTCAAATGTCTTGTGTCACCATTCCCCTATATTGTATTATAACAATAAAAAATTGTATATAATGTTAGCATTCAGAAGCTTTAAATAGATTGATTTTATAATTGCGTTTGGTTTTGGTTCGTATATTTGAATGCAATCATAGTTTATATAGTGGTTTTGTTATAGCATCAGAATTTCACTTAACTTCTTTTATATAGTAATAGAGTCTCGTCCATTTTGAATGGTAAACCATATTTGGTTTAAAATTAATGGTGTATTTCCAAAGTGACTTTTCTCCATGAAATCAAATTTTTCACTAAAGAGGTATTTTAAATAAGTTCTTGTTATATTAAGATAAAAATCTAATTTTTGGCATATACAAGAAAAATAACAGATCCATAACAATGGTGCAGCTGGGAACACAACACTAGGAGTTAAGGGGAGTTGGTTGTTATCGCATTCTAAAAGTTAGGGAAAATTGTATATGTTCAAGAAGCCATAAATCAGATGTTATCAGTCAGATCTTTTTCAAATTTTTTGTGCTGTGTTAGTAAATTCTTGAGTTTAAAATAAGCCTATAGGGGCTGTTGTATTACTCACTATTTGCTATAAAATGACTTTTAAAGATGCAATAGATATTTTAGTTTTGTCATTGTTTATCTTGATATATGTACCCTTTATTCCAGTTTTATTGCTTAGATTTCTGTGAAACTTTGGGAATTTACTAAAAAGGGATACCTAAACCTACCCTACCACAATTATTGAAATATATTCAGTATTACTGGGTAAAGTTGCATAAAAACTTTATTACTAAAAAAAACCAATTTATTTTTACCATGAAAAATACAGCAATTTCCTCAAATTCCTAAGTAATTCTATAATACTGGCAAGGGAGTTTTATCATACATTCATACAGTAATCCTGAAAGTTTCAGACTGTTAGCTTGAATGGTTTGAGAGGAAATGGTACAAGAAGTGTAAAAAATGTGATTTTTCAGGAGAGCAAAAAGAAAATAGCATACATTCTCTAACCTTACTTTTTTAATTTTAGAATGCTCCAGGACTGTAACTGTCTCCCTCCTGGGCTTCCTTATCTTCTCTCTTCCTTTTTAGCCCTCTCTTCTTCACTCTGGCTTCTTTGGACATCTCCTCCATAGCTTTATCAGCCTTAGCAACACGGTCCAGGTCTAATGCTCGCAGTGCTTTCTTCATGTTTTCTCCTGGTTCAATGTCCATTGCTTTCATTACATGGATTCTCTTGTAGCACCCATCATTAAAACATATTACTGAGTCGAAAACACCAATTTTAATTGTTTTTGCTCCAACAAATACATTTTTTGGTATCCTTTGCCAGATGCAGCTGTTGAAAGACTCGTTCTGGTTTTGAGTCTTGCCATGTAGACATTTTCTTAGTAGTTCTTCATCTGAAAGCTTCCTGTAAATGGGCTTGATTTTTTCAATCACAGCATTTGGCAAGGAATGTTTATGTACATATTCAGCTCCAGTTATAAGTGATCGCTGATAACCACACCATGATTCAACTCCTGGTGGACAGAGACCATGGGAAGGGTTCTCATCAGTAGAGCATTTGTGAAAAAAAGAAGCCCATACAGCTTTCTGCATTTCTTTTAGATTATTGCAATTATTTCTAAATGCCATTCCATAGTAGTTTTGTAACTGATCAATTTCTGATTTGGTAAGCCGACCTCGTCCACCAATTGGCTTACCATCATCTAATTTCTGCCCTTTCAAAGATTTGCATAATTCCAGTAGAAATCGACCCATTCTCTTTTGAACATGGCCTACACATTCAATTTTGGTAACTTCCACTTCACTACCATAGGGCTTTGCCTTAGACACTGCATGATACCCCTTGGAATCACCATCACCCAAATATTGCACATAGCGCAGGCCTCTGGTAAGCTCAGATCTTGAGCAAATTTCAACTGCACCTGCAACCTCCATCCCTCCACTGTAGCCATCAAAATTTTTGAGGCAGGCATGGTCATTATTCCTAGTGCATCCTGCACAGTACTTGCTATATGTTGCTACATCTAGCACTTTTCCTGTGAGCAGCGAGGTTCCAGTCACAACACCATGCAGTGATGAGAAACCTCTCTTCTGCCATGATCCATCTATGACAATTGTTGTGTCAGGACTACCTTCTAATTCCTTGACTTCTTTAGCAGCATTCCACATTGAACCCTCAGCAACCTCTTTTACACTGTCATATATAGCTTTGTTATACACATCAAATTTACTGGCAGGTGGTGGTAGGTCCATAAGAGCACAAAAGGTACGAGCTGCCAGTTTACCTTTTCCAATACACCTCATGGCATAAGCAAATCTAAGATTTACAGAGGAGACTTTTCTTGTATTTACTGGTGATGTCATTGTATAATTGCTGTGGTTACAATATTTACATTCTAACTTTAGTTTAGTTGACAAACCTCTTCTGCTTCGCTGTTCCTCAGTTATTTGTACACTATTTACAGCATTACAACTTGAACAAGAAACACTTTTGTTTATAAATAAAGATAATATGGACAAGTCAATAATTATATTTACACTATTTGTAGCACTTGAAGCTGGCATATCATTAACATCATCACTAACATTGAATAAATCAGACAGCTTCTTTCTTGAGGCACTTGAACTTGCAGGGGATTGGAGGTTAGGTGAAGATGTGCCACCTTTTACTGTAATGTTGTTCAGCTTCTTGTGTTGGTTACCTCTAAATTTACGTTTACGATTGAATGAGGTATTTCTTCCCATATTTAAATTTGAAAATATACTCAAAGACCTCCAAAACTAACACTGTTATACAAAATTCCTTTTCTGCACCAGCTAGTAGACAGATTTCCCTTGCTTACATACAAGAAAAGAGATCATAGTTCAGTGCTGCCACCAGCAAAAGATCACAGCAACAAAACACACATGGTATGATATTAGTTCAGTGCTGCCAACAGCAAAAGAATAAGCTTCCCAGCAACAAAACATACAAATAAAAAGCCTCTTACCCATACGGAAACATATCTTGAGCTGGAGTGGGCGTGGCATTCAAACATGGAACGCACGTAGCGATTTAAATCCAGGCATTTAAAAGTGCTTAATAATAATGCAACACATACATATCATATATCAAAATGTTCAGGAAAGTATGCTCTTTCATATAAACAAATAAAATTTTTTTTCATTTTTTGACACTGATAACGACCAACTCCCCTTAAATCATTTTGGCAGAGAACTAATTTCTCATATATTTTTTTTCAATAAGTGAAGAATTTAATATACATTATTGAGCAAGTAAATCATGTTATAGCTATAATTCTATAATGTTATGTTCTTTTAAGTCTCCAAAACATCTAAATAGTAAAAAGAAGAAAAAAACAATAAAATGTTATTTTAATACCAGATGAGATATTTGAATAATATTTTTAAACCTTACACACAATGCAAAAATAGTTTATATCACACTTCTGATTTCCATTTTGAATAGTACAACAGACCTAAACATCACTTTCATTATCACTGGCCTCCACAGGAGTACAAGAAAATACCTTTTTACAGAAAGATATTGCAGCATCCCCCAGGAGCCTGCTTTAGGGACTAACCCATCCTTAGTTAACTGGTCAGGACCGGGTGTTTGCCGAACTCCTGGTAGACTGTGTTATTCTCACTATTTCACCTAAGTAGCCATGTCATCCCTTGTTGGGCTCGAAACAGTGAAGTTAGTATAAAATGGGTAATACCAATGTCGCTATTCCTGCTATTGTTTCCCAGGACTTTATGGAAATACATCTACTGTGAATAGTTTTTTTAAGCAGCTGGAACAATTTAAAAACTTGCACATTTGGATTGAATCTTAATGCTACAGAAGCAGAATTTGATGCATTTTTTTTTTATTTATTATAGTATTTTGTTGAAGCTGGAGCTATGGCAGTTCGCAGATGTAAGAAAGTTGATCTGAAGAGGATTGCAAAAGCTACTGGAGCTGCATTCCTTACATCTCTTTCAAATATGGAAGGTTTGTAAACTACTATAATCTCCTTAAATAAATAATGAAGATCTGTGCATTTTTCAAAGACTCCTGCTTTAAATGTATATTTAGAAATATTCTTTTTTTGTGTAATATAAATAAACCACCTTCAGTATTTTAATCATTTAAAATGAAATATGCATGCAGAATATTTAAATATTAGTCCTTTAAACACCAAACTTATTATAAGTAATGTGAACAGTGGGGTTATATGGGATGTAGCAGTGGCGGTCGGTCGGCCTTTAGGAGCACAGGGGCACATGCCCTCCCTACAACCATTTCAGACAATAATTTCTCCATTTTATTATTAGGTAAAATGCTATAATCTATAACGCATGGGAGAAAATATACATGAAAAAGCATGAAGCGCACCTCATGAATTTTGATCGTCCCTTTGAAGAGAACCCGCTAATGAAGTTCATCAATCCAACACCAGAGGAAAGACAGTCATACATCAAGGATCCTCGTGTTGTATCCAATAGTCGAAAGCAGTAGACAATGCATGTAACACGCATGCGAAACTAGTTCTGCGTAAAAGTAAGTTTTTGTGAAGCACATGTGTGTATATTCGACTACCAATTAAAAACTAATTGCTAGCTTCACAGTGTACCACTTCCAGTATTCAAAATTATAAAAAGATTTTGTTACACTGGTATCAGAAATAGGATTGAATATCACAATAGAGGAGACAATGATAACTACTGGTGGAAATCAAAAAGTTGGACACGAAAATGGAATCCAATATGGAAGAAATGGAGGCAGAAATGAAATCAGAATGGAGAAGGTGAAGGAAAACATGAAACCCTAAGTGGAGAAGATGCAGATAGAAATGATAACAATAGAAACCAGGAATGGAGAAAATGCAAGCATAAATTGATTTAAATGATGAAGTTGGAACTATCTACCAAATTTAATGAAGAACAGACTGGCATGCAGAACATGGAATACCTTGAAAGATGGAAGAGCTCATTGGAATGGTGAAAGAACATGGCTAATTCCTAAATGCCCAGGAAGAAGTCTAAGGAAGACTAAATGCACTGGAGGATGCCAGGGATTGTGAGCAGAGGAGGAAGTCACACAGCTGGTTGCCAGCCTTTAGGGAGAGATGACAGAAGTGCTGAATACAATTTTGATGTTGGCATTGCCTGGAGAGATCTGTTAGGCCTTCGAGAACTAGTTTAGGAACCATTGCGTGGCTGCAGTCAACTCAAGTTGACATTCCAGCAGTCAGTGGAGATGATGCACTAGTTCGCTCTGGCATTTGAACCGCTAGTGAACCAAGTCCTGATGAACCTCCCTACTAATTATGCAAATTTCTCAGGAAGTTTCTCTCTGTTCACGGGATGCTTGGCAGTGAGATATAACAGAACCTGGTGCTTGGCAATTATCAATGCTCACCATTCCTTCCCAGGAGAGAGGTGTGCTCTTCTAGGTTGAGAATCGTTGCTCTAAGATTTTATAATGGTAGATGAAATATGGATTCATCACTACTTGCCAAAGACGAAGGAGCCATGCAAACACTGGGTGGCAACAACTAAAAGTTCACCAAATAAAGCAAAAACTGTTTCAATCTAAAGAAGTCATGTCTACATGTCTACAGTTTTCCAAGATTCCCACAGTGTATTTATTGTTCATAAGCTACTATCTCCAGAAGGGCGTAATTATCACTTATGCAGCAGTACTATGCCAGCTGAAGGATGCTGTTAAAGTTTAATATCTAACTTGTAAAAAAGGAAATTGTATGACCTGCACTTCCAAGTTGGCCACATCCATCTCATTTGCTAGATTTGGCTCCCTGTGATTTCTCTTTGTTCACGGTTGAACAAAGATTTTCATTGAATAATAAGGTTGAAGCCGAGACAGATGTTTGTTTTACAGCTTTTTCTTGGGGGGAGAGGGGAAATTAATGAAATGGATGTTCATAGACCTTAAAAGTTACCTGATATTCTTCCCAGAATAAGGGAAAACCTTGGAAAAAAACTTTATCCCTGACATCTGAACTTAGGGCCTTTTAAATATGAAGCAGACAGGCTAAAGCCACATCACAGAGGCTACTTAAATATTATTTTACTGACAGTATTAACAATATTGAAAGTTCAGTTGTATTGATTTAGAAATTTGGAAGTTGATCATGTTGAAAAACATACTTGTCATAAGTATTCTGATTTCCTGACCAGGTCAAGGACTATTAGAATGTTCCGTTGTTCTACACAAGGACCTCATTTATCAAGACTTAGTCCTTTATTTTGGTAGTAACAAGAAAATCCCTTTTTGCCATTTATATACTGTATTGTACATGCAATTATTTACTGAGATAGTGTGATTTTCTTTTGTCTCAAACATGTGTGGCATGTGAGAACAGCACAATTAGTTAAAATTTTGCTAACATCAATTTGGCTAGACATTCTAGGTAAATAATTAGTTTTTCCAGCTGTGGCATTGCCTCCACATAAGGCATTATTTGTTTCCTCATGAAACTCAAAATATGTTGACAAAAGAGCAATTTCATTGCAGCTTCTTAACTCTGTAAGGAGCAGATCCATATTGACCATAATAAAGGTAACTGGAAGTGTGGAACCACCTGTGGTGCTAACATAACTGAAAATACATATGCCAACTATATACTACACTTTTTCTTGCTAAAAAAAAGGAAAAGGACACAAAATATGCATCCAAATAAACTGGAGATTCTGGTGTATTTTTATATGATTCATCATAGCATAAACAAGTGTTTTGATTTATGTTTTTCTCTCATATTTTCTTATATACACCATATATAATGAAACGACTGCATGTGCATGCTGCTGAGATTGAAAATGAACATTGAGTCAAGTTCAAGATCTAAAGAACATAGTGTTTAAAATGTGTAGCTGATAATGTGCCATGCATATAAACTTATGTTTTGGCTGAAAAATGTAATGCCACAGCCGGGATTGAAGATGGTTCTGCTGCTCTGTGCAGTGCTCTAACCATTGAGCAACTGTGATAATATATTGGAATGACATTAAATCTTCCAACTGATTCATGTGTTTTCATATGATCAACCAACCGGTATGTCTCCCTTCAGAAAACACCTTAATGGCAACTTACATTCACAAGTACTTAACATCCGGGTGAATTAATATAGTTACAACCAACTATAAAGCTATACCAGTGTATGGGGTTTTAATACTACTACTATATTTTAAATGGCATATTATATAAACATTACATATAATTTCAAATATAGGAGTAGTATTAAAAACCCATATAATAATACAACCTTATAGTTGGTTGAAACTATATTAATTCTTGTGAATGTAAGTTGTCATTAAGGTGTACTCTGAAGGGAGACATGTGGTTGGTTGATGTCATTCTGGCATATTGTCACAGTAGCTCAGTAGCGAGAGCAACCGAACAGAGATGGGGAGAACCGTACTCAATCCCAGTTGTGGCATTGAATTTTTCAGCTGGTTATATTTATAAAAAAAAAAAAAAAAAAAAAAAAAGAAAGAAAGAAAGAAACATTATCTAGGTGTAATTGAAAATGTAGAAGTATTTTAAAAATCCATATAATTATGTTTTTGTTTTTTATAGGAGAGGAAAGTTTTGATCCCTCTGCTTTGGGTGAAGCAGAAGAAGTGGTGCAGGAACAAGTTTGTGATGACGAACTTATTCTGGTCAAAGGGTAAAGCAATATTGACTTAAAGATTTTTGTAGAATGCATCTTTTTGTACACTTTGCTTCTTTTTTAGCTTCTCTGTGGGGGTAGATACAATTTTTAGGTTTTGCTATTTACTCTATTGAGAACCTCTTTGGATATACATTATATTAAAATATTAGTACGTTCTCATTGCTTGCTGATTTGGAAAGCATTCAGAACGGGAAGAGCATGGTCAATAAGTGAGTCAGTAGCAAGTGACCTTTGTTCCTTTGGCATATGCTAGAGTGAAAATTTAAATTGTGAATGATCTCCATTAGTTTGATATTGTCACACCCACATCTATTTCAAGGGACTCGCTTGGCTGCTGAGAGGTAAAACTGAGACAAAATATACTTTTTTCTACGGGTGGACATAGAGGGATGCACCTGTATATGCAAAATCCTATACAACAGGGGAAAAGCTAATTAATTCAATAAAAAGATTGAGATGGGTAAACTAAGCTACTAATGTAAAAACAAACACTTCAAATCCATAGCAAATATATTGTTAACTTGTACTGAATACATGCCACTATCTTGGCGCGAGGCCAAGCTTGGCATCCAGCAGGAGCCGATGCTCCGTCTTTATAACTACCATCCGAAGTTCACATTACTAAAGAGACAAATCGCCATGCTTACCATGGTTTTAATGAATGTTAAAGTTGGCAATGTCGCCAACATATGATAATTAACTATATACAATGTTACCACATCCAGGATGTGACAATATGCTGCTTTGCTTTGATAGCTACAGCAGTCTGGTAATAAAAGGAGAATTACAAAGTCTAAAGGAATTAAAATATTTCTTGGTAACAGTAATGTTAATTTTAAATAATGCTAATACAATGCTCTCATTGCTTGTGTGTGTATGTAACTTATTTATCCCAATACAAGACAATATTTTGGGAAACATTTAATCAAATAAAAAAAAAACAATATTTTTTTCCAAAATATTGTTGAGAACTGTGGGGGGGGGGGTTGTCTTACGTTTGCGATGTTTACCACATAGCATGCAGGGAAAAAATAAGTTTCAAATTTTACGGGTGACAAAAGCCTGGAAGGTGGTAAAGATTACCACCAAGGTCGTGATGTATCTGGCAGTTTTTGTGCATTTTATTTTGCTCTATAAAGTTAGCTGTTAATAGACAGGATTGTGAGCATTCTCATTGGAAAAAGCATTTCTCTCTGAGACTAAAATAAAAATAGAAAATTTCCTTTTACATAAGTGCTTGCACCTAACATTGTATTGGAAGCCAATGATCAGACAGATTTAGATACACATTTCTCAGTAGACATATCAGGTACGTTTCCATTCTTCCCTCTCCCTTCCATCCATTACATAAATTTTCATGCAAATTCGAATAACTTAAAACTTCTTACAACAATGAATAATATTATGTTTGTTGTCTAAATAGAACATTTGACCCATTGTAGCCTGCAGTGCACTACCGTTACCATCATTATCTATTGCAAACAAAGTGGTACATTTCCAATCTCACCTCTCCCACTCACTCCAGAATTCCTGCGCTTATATGAATTAGGTAAAACTGTTTGAAAGGTGAAGTTAGACTTTAAACCACAGAGCTACCATGGCAACATATCAACACAGGATTAAATTTCCCAACTGACTCGTATTTTTCCTAGAAAACCACGAGGAGATCCCAAACTTATTTTCAGATGACATACCCCAAAGGCAACTTAAACTGTTAGTATTTTAAGTCCCTAGCTTAGTAGTATAACCAATTAATAGGTCGATTAGTGTTTTATATAGAACAGGAATTGGAAAGGTAGTGTCAGATAGAAAAATTCAAAAAACTGCTTACAATGTTGTGTTAGGGTAGACACATTGTCCAAATACAAAATCTAAAAAAAAAAAATAAAAAATGGAGTGTTATTTATTGACGCTCTTTAACTACTGTGGTTCTCAGCATTCCATTCTTAATTGGGCATGAAAGACCTCTTAATTTTGCTCAGAGGCCTTTCTATCAGGCTTGGGGTTCTTTAACATGCAGTAAATCTATGACATGGGACCAACGGCTTTACTTCCCTTCTGAAGGAAGCTGTACTAAGGATTTTTACACCCGCAGAAATCCATCGTCATGCACCAGGTTTGAACCCTGCGACCTTGAATATATGAAGTTAGCAGGGTAACCATTACACCACGGAGGGCGACTACAAAATCTTATCTATCATTGTCAATGAAACTCTGCTGTCATTGCTATCACCCTCTTATTCTAATATATTGTTCTCACCCAACCCATTGAATTTGTTGTTGTCCCCCCCAAAAAATATGTGCTTAAAAATTTAAGTTGTGTCTTCTTTTTATATACCGTATTTATCTGAATATAAGACAATGTTTTTTTCCAAAATATTAATATTCAGAACTGGTATTTGCAATTACGATATATGCTTTCTGAATATTATGCAGTAAGTTTCAAACTTTGCAGGAATGACGGTGGTAATGCCTGGGGGAAGTTACAAATTACCAGTGCCAAGGTTGCAACCATTGATTAGCAGTCGTGACGTATGCAGCAGATTTTGTGCATTCCTTTTTGTACCAAAAATTAGCTGTTAACCGGTCAATAAACATTCTCATTTGAAAAAATATTACTCTCTGAGACAAATAAAATTAGATGTATGTTGTCTTAATAGAAAATACCATCCATAATTGTCATTACTCACAAACACAATGCACTCCCGCCACTGCCTCAATTGTCATGTTGTACAATCGCACACATTCTGTACATCTTCATATTTCCCAATGCATTTCCTGCACAAAATGTTAATTTATGCACAAATTTGAATTTGCATGTTATGATATATTAATGTTGTAAAACGTTTTACTTAATTTGAATTTGCACGTAAATTAACATTTTGGGTGAGAGAGAGAGGGGAGTATGGAGATTCATGGAATGTGTGCGATTGTACTTGATGGGGGCAGTAGGGTAGCTGTAACGACGATTATAAATGCTATTTTCTATTGAAACAAAATACTTAGAAGCCCTCTAATTTTATTTTAGTTTCAGGGTTTCAATGAGAATGCTCATAGGCCCGTTAACAACTAATTTTTGGCGCCAAATGGAATGAACAGAATCTGCGGATTACTTTGCGACCTTGGTACTAATCTATACCATTTCCCCCAGGCATGGCCAGTGCCAAAATTCTGAAAAATGGAGGTTTTCTTGAGTTCAAGGTCATCTTTTATTCTGATGCTAAATTCCAAAATTAAGTTCTGAGAAAGGGTTGTCACCATATTTGTCCAAAAATAAGAAATAATATTATTACAACAGCTATGTAAATCTCAGCATATACATATATATTCAGAACTTGGAAATACAATAGAATACAATGCAATAGAATTAACTTACATAAAATACAATAGAATTAAGTTTTAAACAGCAGATTTTTATGTAATATGTTATTCTCTGCAAATACTAAATTGTGACTTGTTTTATATCAAATGATATTACCATTTCTACTTAATGGTAACATAAATTATTAGATAATTGATGAAGAAGTTGCCCTGTCAGCAACAAATGGCATTATGTTTGCTTACTAGATTTATAATTATCTGTTTATTTAGGCCAAAGGCTCGTACAGCAAGTTCCATTATCCTCCGGGGACCAAATGATTTCTACTGTGATGAAATGGAGCGTTCAATTCATGATTCTCTTTGTGTTGTGAAGAGAGTACTGGAAAGCCAAAGTGTGGTTGCAGGAGGAGGATCTGTAGAAGCAGCATTATCCATATATCTGGAGAATTTTGCTACTTCACTTGTGAGTAAATATAAACAAATTTAAGGTATTCTTAAGTGGTGTACCTTGCAAATTTTGTTTCCCTGACCCTTTTGATTCTTCATTCTGTTTTCAAGTACACTTGAAATCAGGATTTTCTGACTGTCTTTGGTCCTATCCTGCTGTTCTGGTTCATTTGGGAACTCTATTGGAATTAGAGGTATACAGTATTCTACTTCTACCTCTGCTTCTGTTAAGCAACATATAATATTCTCCTAGCCTGAGGGGAGGTAGTAGTTTATATTCTCAAACCATCTCCTCCACACTGGCTAGTGCAGTCAGGACCTACTAGTTGCTCTAATATTTATACAGGACCGGAAAATCTTGTTGATATATATCAAATATATAACTGAAGTTTGTTGTTCACACCTGTACTGGAATGTTGAATAAAACAATTAAAAATGCTTTGGAGAGACATTTAGGTGTGAATAAAGCCCATACATTTCTACTAAATTTTCATCCTAACTTTGTGTATGACATATTTTGTCAAAACTCGTAGTAGCAAGAATGATTTCTTTCTTAATACTTAACTATTAGAAAAGAAAGTTTTTAATCAATTTTACATACATTTCATCAAATATTGTTCATGGTTTCCACACTAATGTACATTTTCTGGCATTTTTTTCAAATTTGTTACATGTTTTAACTTTAGTATAAATGTTTTGATAGTTCGCAATTTTTAAATTCTTACATATTTTTGGCAGTGTGTTTGCTGTGGTGGAGATCAAAATGCAAATTAGCTTTTATGCAAGCGCAATTTATTAAACCAGTAGCACAATGTCTTCAAAATGACAATTAAAAGCAAAAGCAATTAGAAATGTTAAAAAAAAAATCCATGAAATCTTTTGTGTGCTTTGTTAAAAGCATACATTTTGAATGGTGGTAAGCACAAGGACAAAACACATGATGATGATGATGATGATGATGATGATGATGGTGATGGATATATCAAAATTGAAAGTTGAAAAGATTGAGAATATCTCTAGCTACTGAAGAAATGTTGAAAAAGAATATTCAACATAATGGTTGAAAACTTTCAAAGTGATGAAATTGTATTTCATTAGCGATTTGGGACATTTAATTATGGAAATCAACTTAAATCAACAGTTATAAGTATTAGGATGCCATTGTAAAGCCATGCATCTCAACCTTTGCCCCCTCTTATTCTTCACTACTGTTGGCAGTTTGTATAAGCCACATTTTTCTTGGTCTGTGTATCATTGAGAAAACCTGTCTGCCTATGTGTACTTTGTCTTGCTGAAAACCTAGGTAGACCTCAATTTGCAGGCAAGCAATTTAACCCTGGTTCTCTTCTGGCCTTATGCTAATATATGAATTAGCATGTCTATTATTAAACTGCAAGTAGCTACTCTTTAATAGGAACAAGTGAGTAGTTGTAATCTAAAAATATTATATTTCAGAGTTCTCGAGAACAGCTGGCTATTGCTGAATATGCCAAATCTTTGCTGGTTATTCCTAAGTCACTTGCAGTGAATGCTGCTCAGGATGCAACAGATCTGGTAGCTAAGCTCAGAGCTTATCACAATTTCAGCCAAACTAAACCTGATCACACACACCTCAAGTGGTAAGTCATTCAATTCTTATTGTCTGGTTCTCTTTATGATGAGCATATTTAGGGGTGTAATTTCAGCAATATATTTTCATTGCTATTCCAGTTGTATTTCATAAAATAACTATAAATTAAGTTGATTGAATCGCAGTTGTGGATCCAAAACTAAATTTGTTGTGATATCTCAACATCAGCTTTTTGGATGTTATCCTTTGGCAGAAAATAAACCACATATCATTATATGTTTTATTAATTTGTTGAGTTGGTTTTTTAACACTACGTCACTTACATTGTTATTATGAGGGACTAGTTTCGAAAGCCTATGCTTTCATTTTCAACTTCACGGGTCCAACTACCATTGCTGGCTGCATTTGCTTGTACTCTCTTCTCTGGTGGCGAAACGATGAACTTCTTAACTAAGCTGTCTACTGGCAAACCAAAAGAAGTTTAAAAATCAGATCCAAAGAGCACTTTAGAAACCTAAAATTGAAACAAGAAGACAAATCGGTAGTAGCATTTCACTTTTGGAAAGAAAACCACAATCTAGATCCAAATCCAAAATTGCTTAAAACCATGTCGGGCCACAATGAACCCACAACCTGGGAAAACATCCTCATATGGAAAAACAAAGATCGGCTAATAAACTTTGAAATCCTGCCAGTAGACAGCTTAGTTAAGAAGTTCATCTTTTCGCCACCAGAGAAGAGAGTATAAGCAAATGCAGCCAGCAATGGTAGTTGGACCCGTGATGTTGAAAATGAAAGCATAGGCTTTCGAAACTAGTCCCTCATAATAACAATGTAAGTGACGTAGTGTTAAAAAACCAACTCAACAAATTAATAAAACATATAATTTGACCGTCACAGTTACTAAATTCCTCCAAACATCAATCAACACATATCATTAGTCTACATTATGTGAATTGCTTCATGTAGGGAAGTTGAAAATTGAAATACTGTATGTTTATCAATTTCTTTATCATTACAAGTGAAAATACTGTTGGGTTTCTAGTAAATTAAAAATCTTGATAGTGTATCACCAATGCTTTTCCATAAAAATTTAATTTCAGCTTTTTTTGCAGCATTTTCAGAGTACTTTATCCTTAACATATTACCTGAATACAAATTTGTCTAATTATGCATAGCAAATGAAATTATAAATAATTGGAAGATAGTATATAAGCCGATAGTAATAAAGACCTTCAGGAATTTTGTATCTGAGATGTATCAGGTTTTCTGGAGGAAATTTAAGAAAACATAATTCTCCCTCTTGCCTCTAAAAGATTTGTTTAAAATATCACATTTATGAAACCACAAGAGAAAGACAAAAAAATGTATAATATATACAAATGTTATCAAAAAAATTTAACTTTCACTCTTAAAAACTAGACAAAAGGTTTGTTTTGATGTGATTACTTCTTTATGCAGTCATTATCCAGAAAGAAGCATTTCTCCCAGCATTTCTTGATTCACTGAATACACTTATTGTAAAAGTCTGCAGGTTGTGTCTTAAAACTTTCTTCTTCTTCATGAATGATGTAATCTGTGTTTTTAAATGAGGGTTTCAGTTTTTCACTGGGAATGCATTGCGTGCAACAGTTTCTTTGGGAATTTTGTAACAAGTAGTAATCAAAGCTGCAGCAAGCATTGAAAAAAAACAAACTATATAACAGAATTGTTACAAAAGCATTGAAAAGAAAATTATTTGTAGCAGATTCTGATTGTAATCATTTTGTGGAAGAAATGAGTGTTTGTTGGAGATAAAAATGGTATTGAAATTTATAATAAAGTAGGAAGAGAGGGACTGACATAGTTTAGAACAAAATATACTTAAAGCAGGAACTCAACAGACTGTATGACAAAAGAATATCAAAGTTGAAAGTCACCCTTATGCACATAGTTTAAGGGCAATTGTTGCCAACTATATTATGGTTACAGTTGGACATTGTTGTAAAACTTTTTGAATACCCTTCATATAAGCCTCTGGTTCAATTAGCCTAACTAAAATTCAACCTTGATGCCTCCATGTTGAAAAATAAGCACACTATCACCAAATCACAGAGATAGACTCAAGACAAGGCATATATTTACAAAGTATTGATTTTACCTAAAATATTTTTTGCAAACAATTTATATGAGACAGGTCTGTATCTTAGTTTAATTCAGTGAACCATCAGCAAAATCAATATGATTGAAAAATGTTCTAATGCTATATTTGTTGCATTTAGTATTATTTCATAATATATATCTGCAGTAAAATTATTTTCATTATAGTAATCACACTTCAATGGATAATTGTCCATATTATTCTTTTTAGGGTTGGACTTGATCTCTATGAAGGGACTGTGCGTGACAACGTGAAGGCTGGTGTGTTGGAACCTGCCATCTCTAAAATTAAATCTCTAAAATTTGCAACTGAAGCTGCTATAACAATTCTCAGAATTGATGAAATGATCCGTTTGGATCCTGAACGCAAGGATGACAAGAGCTACAGGGATGCAATTGAAGCTGGAGAACTTTGAATAATCAACTTTTCTTATGCACACTTGCATATTTATTCACCATCCTGCATATATTTTATAATTTCTTTTTTTACAGTGCTTGATTAATATCACTTTTCTGCCTATGTGCACAGTGGAAATTAACACAATAAAAGAAAGCAACTAAAGTTCAAGTAACACAATCATCAGATTAATTTGCTGAATTATATGCTGAAATATTCATCAGTGAATGTTATTATGGACAGCATAGTTATTAAACAGAAATTTGTGAAAACATTAATAAAATGTTAACTCCAAATTATTGAATCTTTATTTTAGAATACAAATAATTAACTATTCCTGAATTACTTCCTGGTATTTCTCTGCACCACAGAATTTATTCTGCATTAGATGAGGTGAAGTAGTAATACTTGCCCAAATTTATTTCAAAAAAGCTACAAAACCATTATATAAAATAAAAGGAAAATAAATATTAAATAAAGATGATAAATATGAGCAATAATAAAGGAAGAACTCTATATGTATTACATAGCTGTGTATTTATCATATAGCAAATGTATTTAGTTGGAATAGAAACAAGATTGTTCAGGGATAAGCAGCCTTAGGTCAAGGGCAGATCCAGGATTTATATGTTGACTTTTAAGGGTTTCAGTTCTCTGATACAAATAATTCTTTGTAAGGTTCTATACGTTGCTTTGGCACGTATTAGGGTTACTCTGAAAGTTTTTAGCAATGTTAAACTATTGCAGTGACAGTTATGTAAGCGCTTTATTTGAAAGCAGGATATTTTAAAGGATAACCATGCTTTAGTGTGGTGTTTTGCAAGAAATCTGAAGGAAACGCACTCACTGTTATGCAGACAGACAAATGCAATGGAGCTGTCATGACATGATTTTTCATGCCAGATTATTATGACTTCAAAAAGAGGTAAAGGCAGAACAGTCACCAGTTTTTAGTGGAGGTTTTCAGTACTCCACCACCCAGACCCACCAATGGAAACTGGTTTCAGAAGTTCCAAAGAGGTGTGCAATCCCTGGAACTCAAGCCTCATGCAGGTTGTCCTCACACAGCAGTAACATCAGAAGTTGCAATTGCATATAAGTTACTGAAGTAGGATCCACACACCACCTAAGATGACATTCAGACTACTCTTAACATTGAATCAACTGGAGTGAATTCCATCTTTTGTGAACATCTTCAAGTCACCAAGTGTTGTTCTCTTTGGTTACCATATTCATTAACAGAGGACCAGAAAGCAGCTCATGTGGAATGGTGCTGTTTCATGCTGGAAAAATTCAACAGTGCGAGAAGCAAGGGCACCTACAACATTACCAAAAGGGATAACTTGGATATAGCACTATGACCCTGAAACCTATAAAGTTGTTAAATAAAATAATAGAAAAAATGGAAATAAAAATGAAAGTGGATCCTTTATTAATTTTTTTTTTCCAATTAAAAGTTTAAATTCTTCATGCAATTTATTAATTATTAGTCTGCCTGGGTAGTGTGGTGGTAGCGAGTCTGCCTCGCAGTCAACAGGTTGTGAGTTCGAATCTTGCTTAGGGTATGTTGCCCAGATAAGGTTTTTTTTGGGGTTTTCCCTTATCCTGAGAAGTCAAATGTCAAGTAACTTTAAGCTTTATGGACTACAAGATCATTTGAACATAATTTCTCCAATTCATTCATTGTCCGATATGACCACCCAGGTTAAAGGATGTTAAGCTTTAAAAAAAAACGCAATTAGTAGTATGGTGTTAAGGTGTGAAGTTGCAGAAGTACTGGAAAGATGGCTTCTTTCTCAAAAACTGTCATTTAGCATCGGACATCCTAGATGTCGAAAAAACAGTTACTGCTGAGTGGTATGTGAATATATGTTGGCCATCTGTCATTGCAGCATAGAAAGCCAAGCAACCAAGGCTGCTCACCTGCTGATGCACCATACAATGCTTCTGCTCACGCAGCATCCAGAACACTAGATTTCTTAGCTGATCAAAAGTGTTTCCCTCCCTTACTCTCCAGATGTGGCTCCTTGCAACTTTTATCTCCCCCCCCCCAAAAAAAAAAAACTCTGCGGTTACCATTTCTTATCGTATGAAGAGACCATTGGAGCTTTCACAGAGGCTGTGAGTGACCTCTCAAAAGAAGCTTGCTCAGATGCATTTTCAAAGTGGTGTGAATGGATGCAAACGTGTATTTGTCATAATGGAGAATATTTCGAAAAGTTGCAAAAGTTAAAACTCGAGTGTGAAATATTTGTGGCTGCTGCTAAAAACCTATGGAGTGACCTCATATATACTTTGACTCTTTTGACTAATATCTGGCTACCATGCTGCACCAGGTGGTTTGGAGGTTCTTCCAAGAAAATTTTTAAAATTTAGCTTTGAAAACTTATATTTTGAGGTAGAAAATTTTGGAAGAACATGTAAATGTGGGAAAATGATACCTACTGTAAGTAGTTCTACTGATAATACTTATTTCATTTTGGATTTCTGAATGAAAAGTATTACTAGCAATTTGCAATAAACCTAATATTTTCCAAATATTCAAAGAAGCTTGTAACAGTGATGTGATTAATATTAATTGAAAGAATTTGAGTAGGTTTTTATAACAAACTTCACTTATTAAATAATGTTTGTGTTACATAAATCGACTTAGTTAAGTAATGTTTGTGTTTTAAAAACTGATTCAGATTCTCCAAAATTAAACCTAGTATTAATATTGTAGTTAAGTATACACACATGTGCTTCATAAAAAGCTTTTTGCTAATTGCTAGCTTCACAGTGTACCACTTTCAGTAAAATTATAAACCTAGTATGTTTATTTGCATTTTAAAAAAAACTGTACAAAAAATAGCACCTATTTAAAGAGTAAAACACCACATACATTTTTACTTAGATGATAAAAGTCCACCTTTTTATGTTTTTGTCAGCCAAATCGCTTTACAGGAAGATGGCAATGGTTGACATAACCTCAACTTGTTAGGCTCTTGTCAAAGATGATCCATTGATTAGTTCTGCCTGTGAAGAAAAATAGTTTATTTCTTCTTAATTATGAAATCATCTATTTTGTATACACAAAGTTCACAAAACTGCACACATACAATAATGTTAACTTTTTTTTTCCACACAAGTCATATATAGTGCAGGAGTTAGATCAGTGGAGTCAGACTGAAAAATTAAATGCCCTAGCTGGGATTTGAACCATGGATCTCCTGGTCTCCATCCAATTGCTCTAACACTGAGTTAACATGGCAACATACTAATCGAACATTCAATTCCCCAACCGACCACATTGTTTGCAGTAAACCACCAGGAGAACCAAATTATTTTGAGGTGACATCACAGTGTCAACTTACAATGCCATAAGCACTTTAAGTCCCAGGCTTCATAGTTTAACCAACCATTAGAGGTTTATTTGTTTTTTCCACACAGTATTGATTAACTTGATAGTTCAACTTTGAAGCACAGAACAGTACTATGGTTGCTCTGAGACTTGTGGTTTGCAGCATCTCATTATTTATTGGGCATGAAAGAATGCTTAATTTTGCTCAGAGGCCTCTTTATAAAGGTTTTGAGGTTCTTTTACTTGCTGTAAACCTATGACATGGCACCATTAGCTTTACTTCCCTTCTGAAGGAAGCCATGCTAAAGAATCTTTATGCTTCAAAAAAATGCATCACCCTCTGCCAGGCATGAACCTGCGACAATGGGAACCAGAGGCTAGCAAATACACAAACTTAATTGAATCCAAAGCATTTGTTAAAGATCAGAGACCAAAAAACTAATTAGGAGAAGGCGAAATCTCTCAGAAGAAAGAAAGATCATGATAGCATTACACAGTCAGGATAAATCATATGCTTAAATTGCAAAAATTGTCAGTAGCAACTCTTCCACTGTGTGCATTGTAATTAAAAATTACAAAAAACAAAAGCGCTGATAAATGCACATTGTGTTGGGAGACCACATAAATTTAAAGAAAGAGAAGGAAAGAATGTAAGGTTCATTAAATACCTAAAATAATTTTATCAGAGATTGTTGCAATGTTATGGGAAACAGTTCACCTGAAGGCAGTTGGGAAAATTCAAGCTGACTACAATGCTAGAGCTCCAAGAAATACGCACTATACAAGCAAGGAAAATAGGAGGAAAAGGTGCAATTTGCAAATGAACATGTCCTAAGTACAAGTTCTGGTACACAGTACAACCTTTTCTACATCAGTGGACATATTGTGATGAGCAGTCAAAATACCAAGCTATAACCTGCTGACACGAGGGCCACTCAAAAATTTTTAAGAATCGATGCAATGAAATGTTAAAAATTTAGACCTGATCACTGTATCGTTTCAAAGCATTCTCCATTACATTCTATACAACTTTATACATCCTTTCAAACTATTTTTCAAATGCTAGACACCAGTCTTCTTTGGAGAGGGTGCAAATATATTCTTTGTAAGCAGCTTCAGGTGACACCTCGAATGTTTTCTTTCATTTTGGGAAATAAAAAAAGGTTGCATGGGGCCAGATCTGGACTTTCAGAGAGGATGGAACAAATGTCTAAATCTTTCACGAATCCAGTTTCTTGTACAGTATGGGCAAAGGCATTGTTATAGTTAATTTCCTGTAGCTTTTAAGTTCAGTATAGGACATTGTTTAAATTTTTGCAGCAATTGGATTTGAATTTCTGGTTCATGAATATTTATGTATGTATTTACTCTCTGCAATTGGGTACTGCCCAGTGGCAAAGTTAAATATGCTGCAACGTGCAATGGTGATGAGAGATCAGCTTGTTTACTGCAGAAGGCACTGAAGGATGATATCACAACTAACGAATGTGAAATGTGGAATTTTTCTCAGAAACCTCCTTTCAAGGTGTGGGGTTCATTTACATGCAAATAAACATTACACATGACCACCGACTTTACTTCCCTTAAAAAGAAAGCCATACTAAAGTTGTTTACATTCAAAAAAATCTATCTCTCTCCCAAGTTTGAACTTGCAATCTTGGATTTTAGAGGCTACCATGGAGGGTAACCAGAAGTATTGTTATGGTGGAACAAAACTTAGGATGCTTTTTCTCAGTTCATCAAACAATTGTGGCATCTGGCAGTAACAATCTTTAGTCCCCCGAGCAGAATCATCACAATGTGACCACTTAATTCTCCCTATTAATGCACTTATCGTCTGCATGAAGAATTATGTCACTATGCACAGAAACTGTTATATTAAAAAAATTTCTGAACAATCAGTGATATGTAGAATATGACCTGGTGTGATTTACTACACAAAATTTTCATGACATGGTTGAACTTCAAAACTTGTGCGTAAGCTTCCTGATGGATAATACAGTGATAAGAAAAAAGTTTTGGAAATGAATCTTTAGCACAAAGAGCAAGAAACCCATTATTCTTTCCAGTCATTGAAGGTGTCCCATCTGTTGCTATAGCAACAAGTTTACAGAGTAGAATATTACTACCTACTTTTTGCAAATTTCAGGAATGCATTACATGTGTCTTCTCTCCTAATATGTTCATGAAATGGCAGCACTTTTATAAATTCCTCTTTAACTGTAAAGTCTTGAAAGACCATTCTAATAAATAAACACTCCTGTCCAATATCAGAAATATCACTTCTTTCATAAAACTGAAGCATTCATACGATTACAGTCCTGAAATAATTAAGATTCTAAATTCTTAGAAAGCTGTTCAACATGTCTAGCACAATTTGATGTGACAATTGAATATTTTTTTAGAAGACATGATTACAGATTTATTTATGTGGTCATCGAACAGAGATACCGCGGCACTGATCATTGCTTTAACTAGTTCCCCTCGCTGAAAAGTTTTTATTTTTGCTAAAATATAACAGACTTTTTAAGAGGCCATTGTCATGATGCTTTGGCTTTGTAAATACACTTTGCTGTAATTTTAATTTACATTTTAAGTCTAACTTTGTATTTTCGTAATTCAGAATTAACAGAAAATTCACTATCAATGTTTGTGTGATTAATCGAAAAATTATGTACTACATTATTTTTATCAGGAACAGACACACTATTGTTATATAATAAACACATGGGTTTTCCTCTGCATTCCACAAAACATCACTGCTCCTCCTAATGGCTGTTAAAACTGAAAGTTCTTTGTCTCTTAGTCAAATTAAGAATATCCATCCAACAACACAAAACACATCCACAATCTCTCAAGTTATATTGAATGTTTGTTTTAAAAACCTGACTCCTCGTTCACTGTCGATATAAGTATAACCATAAACAAACCGACCCCTTCGCTCGCTGTCGCTATAAACAGCAATGTTTAAAGAAGCAAACTTGCTGTGTGCAATAAAGCCTGGATCTGGCCCTGCCAATTGAGGTGTACTATTTGTTGAGGGAAATAATGAGGACAGCTTTGAGTGTACAAAAACAAGTTTCATGGTCATGGGTGTATATACTAAGAAGGTGTTAGGAAGTAAGTAATAATTATGTCCTGAAATTTTATTTAAAATTAGAAATTCCAGAGTAAAAATTTGGCTCATGAAGGGCGCCACGAAATATTTCGGGTGTCATGGTACCCACAGAGCTAACTAAAGTATGTACTGGAGAAAAGAGAGAGCGCGCTAAACGACTTCTTATGAATGAAAACAAGCTGTCTGCACAATAGGTGCCATATTGGAAGTGACGATTCCATTGTGAAGTATAAGATTGTAATTTTTTTTTATGGAATTTGAAGTCATATCTTTTGGATACACTTTTGTATGGTTGTAATAACATCCAAAGGTCTGAGAACAAAAGTTTAAATTTATGTAACTACGTAGACACCATAGATTCTGCATATTTTAAATTATTGTCATACACTTCACATGTACCAGTTTAACATAAATTATTAATTTAATATATGAAATATGACACACGTACTTGAGCAGTTGGTATACAGGTGTTTCAAAAATACGGGGCATAATTTCAGGTATGTATTTCCCACGTGTAGACAATCAAATTAGTTCATTATAACATGTGTCCGGAAATGCTTCATTTCTGAGTTATGGCCTTCACAACATTGGAATTCACTGGAACGTTTTTCTTTCCGCAGGTTGTCATTACAGAAGATGTTCAAAATGTCCACCTCCTGCTTGAATACAGACCTCACATCGATGTCTCATTGACCTGCGAACATGATCCCAAACTCCAGGAGTATTGCGTATGTCCTCACAACTTGCCACAATTCGATTCCGAAGGGATTCCAAATCTGGCACCAGAGACGAATAAACCAATGATTTTAAATGGCCCCACAAGTAGAAAACGAGAGGGTTCAGATCAGGTGAGCGTGGAGGCCAAGCAATTGGGCCACCTCTACCTATCCATCGATCAGGAAACCTTCGATCCAAGTACCGGCGAGCCGTAAGAATGAAGTGTGCAGGAGCGCCATCATGCAAGAAGTGAATGTGTTGATGATTGATCAGCGGAGTGTCTTCGAAAACGTCAGGTATGGTGTTTTCCAGGAAGTTTGTGTACGCCTGCCCCGTAAGTCTGTTTACAAGTACATGGGGTCCAACTAATCGATCATCAATGATACCGGCCCACATGTTGAGGGAGAACCGCACCTGGTGATGAGATACAACAGTTGCACGTGGGTTTTCATGCGACCATACATGCTGATTGTGGAAATTTGTTATGCCATCTCTTGTGAACTGTGCTTCATCTGTAAATAATACGACGGCAGAAAAGTTCGGATTTACACCACACTGCTGCAAGAACCACTGACAGAACCTAACTCGTGCAGGGTAATCTGCTGGTGACAGGGCCTGTACACGTTGCAAATGATAAGGATACAATTGATACTCGTTCAACAGTCTGCAGACAGTCGTATGAGGAGTATTGACTTGCAACGCTAACCGTTGTGTGCTGATAGAAGGAGCCCTGTCCACAGCCTCCAGAATCTCCTCCTGCACTTCTGGAGTTGTAGATCTTGGTCGTCCCCTTCCCAGGAGAGGTGAATGTTCCATACTCGCACAGACGGGAATGGAGACGTACAAATGTCTTCCGATCTGGACATTGTCGCTGTGGGTACCTCTCCTGGTACAAACGACGAGCCAGCGCAGCATTGCCATCCGCCTTACCGTACATGAAGTGTATCTCTGCCAGCTCTTGATTTGAATACATGTCGCACAGTCTTAACGCCTAAAGAACACTGAATGTAACCTTCCTCAGAATGAACTATCAGAGCGCCCTCCTAATGTCTCCTTTGACGGCAAAGACCTGCGGAAAGAAAAACGTTCCAGTGAATTCCAATGTTGTGAAGGCCATAACTCTGAAATAAAGCATTTCCGGACACATGTTATAATGAACTATTTTGATTGTCTTCATGTGGGAAATACATACCTGAAATTATGCCCCGTATTTTTTAAACACCTGTATAATTTTAACACGAACAGGTTTCCGCATTCAATGTCTGACATGTAAGGTAAGTGGGTTAAAGTTGTACGAAAGGAGAACTGGAAAATCTTAAGATACAGTAGTCTTTGTAAAAGTAATTTTACAGACAAGTAGAAGCCTAGGGAAGAGATATTAGGTTACTGGATGAAAGTTAAGCCCCTTTTATTTTCAACTTTCCTCCGCACATATTAAGAAAGTTAAATGAGGAATGGGCCAATAGCTGTGATTTGCACCATAAGGGAGTATGGTATTTGTGCAAGGAACATAAATACTGCGGCAATTATTAAATGTTCCTAGCGCATATTAACATTGCGCATACTTAAGATGCACTTCTTCATTTCTATTTACGCGTATAATGCAAGATTGTTTTAAATTTCAAATATTTTTTTTTCTAAATCTGGCGAATCAACAATAAATATGTTTGAATAGGATACAGATTTTACGGGACTTCAGATTTTAAAAAGAATGTGAACAATTAAATCTAAATCTTATTTCTTCTAACTCCATAATAACGGCAGCTATCGCATGTTAAAGATAGAACACTCTTGTTGAAAGACCCTATATTTACATTTCTTTTGAAGCATGTAAACTATTCGAGATTAAGGGTTTATTTTTTAAGTGTAACCCGTGTACATTTTAATTGCGGAAATTTATTGTATAGTATCGATCCGATTATGTAAGATCCAGAGAGTCGCGCTGTGGCCGAGTGGTTAGAAATTAGAAAACGCGAAGAGGAATGGACGATCTAGCTGCGGAGGAGACCCAATTTGTGGTCGACGAAGTGAGCGCAATAATTAAAGATGCGATTGAAAATTCAATAGGAGGAAATGCATACCAACATACCAAGGTTACCCAGTGGACAACATCTGTAGTAGAAAGCTGTTTAGGAGCTTTAACGAAATTACAAAAACCATTTAAGTACATAGTGACATGCACAATCATGCAGAAGAATGGTGCTGGGCTTCACACTGCAAGCTCCTGCTTTTGGGACAATACAGATGATAGCTGTACGGTGCGCTAGGAAAACAAAATGTATTGCATTGTGTCTGTGTTTGGTTTAGCAACATACAATTAAAAGCATCGCATCTTATTTGGCTATTTAAATGCATCACTCAGTTATAAAGTTATTTACTGTGCACTGTACTAAACCAGACTTGTAGGACATTATTTAAATATTGAGTTGCAAAGTGGTGCTTCACATTTCTTTGTCGTTGTCGGTATAAATCTCACAGGACTATTCTGGTGTCTGTGTTTTAATGTTAATGTTTACATGAAGAAGATTATTTCAAAATTTTATGCAATTGGCTTGTTCTGATTTTCTATATGTTGCAAATAGATATGTACATAAGATATATCATGTAATATTTAAAAAAAAAAAAAAAAAAAAAAAAAAGTGGTTAGACCACTCGCCTCACACCTAGACGACCTCGATCCAGGTGACCGCATGTGAGATTTGTGGTAGACAAAGCGGCGCAGGGGCGGGTTTTCTCCGGTTTTCCCTGCCATCGCATTCCGCTGGTTCTCCATCTTCATTTCATGTATCACCTGTGTCATCGCCTGCAGTGTCACAAGAAGTAAATGCGGGCGTCAAACACTAAAAGAAAAGGAAAAAAAAGGCCAGTATTATTGGTTAGTATATTAGGGTTGCCATTATAATCGTACCGCCGCTCTATCTCCAACCCTGACGTTTCATAAGGGTGAAGAGCGAGATGGGTATACATCAGAATGACCACTTTTAGCATAGTAGCGCTGTGAATTTCCACAGGAAGCTGTTCTGATCTGTTTCCACAGATTCATCTGCACTAATTTGATTTTCCCTAACACGTTTAATAATAGTTCACAATCGTTGCTTAGAGCTCAGTTACACGCAAAATACGAGAAAGACAAGTAAAGAAAATCAGGCAACATTGGATTCACGCGCACAGCTATCTGCAAGGATTAATTACGTACTTCCTCTCCATGCGCCGTCACTGGATTTTGGACTACGTTGCCAATTATCTTGTAAACTGAGCACGTATCGTCGATAATTGTTTGTTTCAGTCGAGGTGAAGTTGGCTTTTTGTGCATGTGCGATTTACTGCGTAATCATTGTTATACATGTTTATAGTTGTACTTATTGTTATCGTTAACGTTACAGCTTTCATTGTTTGCATTTTACGAAGAAATGACACATATATACAATGGCAAGAGCAGAAAACTGCCTCTCACGGACGCGCAAAATGTCAGAGGCACAGATAAAGCGGCGGTACTATAGTTCTGGTAAAGTAGAGTGTATTTTTCTCTTTGTTTGCCTCTATGCAAAATTTTCAACCACAAGTAGGATAACTTGGTAAACAAAGAGCGAATGAATAGCACATCGGTCTTTAGAACGAAAGATCGTTTTACACGTATCAGTACGCTTAATATTCTGTATTGTTCTTGTTATTTTGTTTATTGAAATAAAACATCGGTTAAAATGAGTATTATCAATACCTGCCGCACCTACAAACCATTGTTAAGATGTGGGAAAAGCACTTCTTAATACCTAAGTCCTATTATCTGGTGATCAACACATGTCCAAATAATTCTTGAAATGAAATGATTCTCAGCGTCCCATTCTATACTGAAAGACGCTTAAATTTGCTCAGGGGCCTCTCTATCAGGCTTAAGGTTCTTTTACGTGTCGTAAATCTAGGACATGGGACCAACGGCTTTACTCCTCTTCCGAAGGAAGCCATGCCGGGTTTGAACCCGCGACCTTGGGTATATGAAGTTAGCATGGTAACCAATACACTACAGAGGGCGACCCAAATAATTCTTTAATTAGTTTATTACAAATGTTATTTATGTGTTTGTCTGCGAAGTCTGTTATCAATCTGTATACCAAGGTAAGTTGTTCATCAGTAATCAATGATCATAATGGAGGTATCCCAGCCGATTACTCAAGCGACCGCATGTGAGCTTTGTAGTGGACAAAGCGGCGCAGGGGCGGGTTTTTTCCGGTTTCCCCAGTCATCGATTCCACGTTACTCCATCTTCATTCCTTGTATCGCTAGTGTCAACGCCTGCGGTGCCATTCGTAGTAAAAGCGCGTGTTAAACACTATATGTATACAACGTACTTTTCAAATAAAGCAATTGATTTGGTGATAGATGTGTTACTCTAACATAAGATATAGAATAAGATATAATTACATAATTAAACAATTGTATTAATTTCAGATTACATCGAATTGCACGATAAATAGTTTCAGTGTAAATGAAAATCTCAACTAAATAACTGGTGCCCATCAATAATGGGTTAACAGCATAATTTTTTTTAACAGTTCTTATCGAAAAGAACTCTTGCTGTTGTCATTTAGCTTAGGCAAATTATTGATGGTTTAAAGGTGGCGCGTGATCACCACTACCACTACCATCAGCATCATTATTATTTAACTTAATCATTTCCTTTAGTTAGTAGTTTACATTTACGAGCATTGCCCTTTTAACCATTAAAATTTCTAAATATAAATATTTTGCTTAAATGAAAATTGCACATATATGAATTATAACAAAAATTACAGAGGGACACAGATTGTGTGTTTAACTTCACTCGTTTCAGTTAGAAAAGTTCTTACAAAACAGTGTTGATTACCCTTGACTGGTAGTTTGGATCCCCAAAACGCGAGGTTAGATTATATTAGATTAGATTAGAAAGCATTCTGTAGGTTCGTTTAGGCCAGAAAGCCACTGAACATAGAACTTGTCAAGGCATATACATGTATACATATGTTTATATACTATATACTACGAAAAAAAAAAAAAAAAGGATAAACCTCTAGTGCTAAAAACATAGGTTACAAAAACAACAGAATACTTTTTTTTTTTTTTGCATGCACATAAAAACAAAGAGTATCAAAATATAGTGTTAAAATGTATAAATAAATAAATATAATTTCATTATATGTAAAACTAATGTTATGTCAGATGATAGTTTTCAAATTATCGATATAATAGTTACTATAAGTAATTATATAAACTAAAACATGATTATTATATTATGTACTCTTCATAAATGTCAACAAATTACAATACATATTTACAAATATGTTATAGAATTTCCAATGCAAAGATTTACAATTATGTACTAGAGTGTAAAATATCAAAACATCAGGCTTTAGATACCTTGTGTCATTGCTAAATACTAAAAAAAAAAATTCATTTGGCACATTCGTGCAAGTCAAAGTATAAATCAGTTTAATTTTAATATAAAACACACACACTAATATACACAAAATGCAACACATTGTAATATTTAAAAATACAATGATTATTAACGGTATTGTCAGACAGATTTGTCACTTAAATATTCATCTACAGAGTAAAATGATTTATTGCAAAGGTACTCCTTAAGAGAGGCCTTAAAAGCCCTGAAATTCCCAACATTTTCTTTGAGATTACTGGGGAGAGCATTAAATATCTTGATTGTTTCATAATATACACCTTTCTGAAAGCGACGAAGATTGGCATTGGGACGATGAATCAATCCCTTTTGTCTAGTGTTAATGTTATGAATTTCCAGGTTTGTTTTAAAACTATGTCGATTAACTGCATAGAATTTTAGAATGGATAATATATAAACACAAGGTAAGGTGAGGATGCCCAATTTTTGAAATAGTTCTTTGCATGACTGTCTGCTATAAGCATTACAGATTATTCGTATAGCTTTCTTCTGCATCCGGAATATACATTTACTATCTACTGAATTACCCCAGAATATTATTCCATACTCGATGATGGAGTTAAAGTAGGCAAAATACACCAACTTAAGTGTATCGATTGAGGGAAATTTAACCAGTGCACGGAGAGCATAACATGCTGAGCTAAGTTTAGGTGTGATGTAGCTAATATGTGACTTCCAGTCCAAATGTTTATCTACCTGAAGGCCAAGAAATTTGACTTCATTTAGCTGTTCTAACAATGTATCATTAATTCCTATTTCTATGTGCGTTTGTGGTGAGCAAGTAGTTATAAATTTAATTGTCTTTGTTTTTTCAAGGTTTACTGAGAGTTTGTTTACTTTGAACCAATTTGACATACAATTTAGAACATAGTTTATTTTAACTACACATTCATTGAAATTTTTACTTATTACTAGAACACTGCGAATAAATAAATACTTGCAAAACTGTTAATGTATAATGGGAAGTCATTTATGTAAACCAAGAACAAAAGAGGCCCTAAGATTGATCCCTGGGGAACACCATGTTTTACTGATATACATTCTGAGGCACTATTTTGATACCCATTAGAGTTATTAATTTGGGCCCTTTGTTTTCTCTTCTCTAGGTATGAAATGAACCAATCTAATATGTTATTCTTTATTCCATAGACATTTACTTTAGCTATCAGAATCTCATGATTCACACAGTCAAACGCCTTGGCTAGGTCACAAAGGATTCCACCGACATGTTCCTTTTCATTTAACGCTGTTAACACTTTATGTGTGAGCTTGTAGGTTGCATTATCTGTCGCTACTTCTTTTCTAAAGCCAAACTGTTCTTTGGCAAATAAGTTGCTCTTTTCCAAGTAATTATAGAGCCTATTGAACGTTACTTTCTCAAATACTTTTGAGAAAACAGACAAGAGAGATATAGGTCTATAATTTGATATATTATCTTGTTTTCCTTTTTTAAAAAGTGGTTTGACAATAGAGTACTTCATTCTGTCAGGAAATATTCCATTCTTTAGTGATTCGTTACATAAATAGCTAAGGGGAATGCATATTAGGTCAGAACATGCTTTTAGGATTTCACTTGATATTTCATCATATCCAGAGGAATTTTTGGTCTTGAGCAAATTGATTATATTTTTTATTTCAAATGGTATAGTCATTTTTACTTTAAATTCAGGGACTTTGTTTACAAAAGAAATTTTCAAAAAATCTATTGCTAATTCTTTACATCCATAGTTTATTTTTAATTTGTCTGTTACATCAAAAAGAAATTGTTGAAAATATCTGCGACCTTTTGAAGATCATCAATTTTTATTACCGGAATTCAGTGCAATTGAGGGGCTTTCTTGAGAGCTCTTACCTGTTTCCCTTTTTATTATATTCCAGATAGTTTTTATTTTATTATCGGAATTGGATATCTCTTTATTATAATGCAATATTTTAGCTGCTTTTATTGTTTCTTTTAGAATTTTACAGTACTTTTTGTAGTGACATTCTAAGTGTGGGGTCTTATTATGTTTCAATTCTTGGTATAATTTTCGCTTATGTTTGCAAGAAGTTTTAATGCCTGTTGTAATCCAGGTGGTATTTTCCTTCTGATTATATATTTTACAATATTTGACTGGAAAGCATGCTACAAAATGAGAGTTGAAATGTTATAAGAAATGACTGAACTTGTCATTTACTCCATTTATTTCATAGATTTCAGTCCATGATTCTTGTTGGAGGACATACTTAAACAATGTGAGGGAGCTCTCATCTACTTTTCGTGTTCTACAATATTTATAGATTGGTTTTAACTTTAAGTTTATCTCTTTAATGAGAAGTATTTGTGCCTCATGATCTGAAAGGCCATTTGCAAATGGTAAGGATATTGAAGTTTTAATTCTATCTATATTCATGAATAGGTTATCTATTGCTGAAGAGGAGCTACCCTGAACTCTTGTAGGAAATTGTACTCTGTATGACATGTTGTATGTAAAAAATATAGAATTGAGTTGATCCTTTCGGAGACTAGGTATAAGATAATCAATATTTATGTCACCACAAATTATCATTTCTCGTTTCGGTTTCAATATAAACTTTAAGGAATCATCTAACTGTTTTTTGAATAACTCATAGTTACCTAGTGGGGACCGATATAGAGCTATTATTACAAAATTTACTTGATTTATGTTTAGCTGAACTGCGCACATCTCTAAGTCTAGCTCAAAGCAAAACTTGTTTAGATAAATGAAATCGGTATTACAGATTCTGTAAGAATTGTTGAACTTAGTTGAGCAATTACTATTAAAAACATCGTTAAATTCGGTTCTTCGACACTTGCTTTCCGACAGAAAATATTACAAATGGAATAAAAGGACAGCCTTAAAACCAGCGCAAATAACCTGCAACTATTGTATATTGCATGTGTACTATTTTCTTAAGAATTGTTGTGAATATGTACTTTTAGTGCATCTTTCAAGTAGGCTTTATATTTATAACTTGACATCTATATCACTATATTTTGTTATACACATCTTTTTTCAGGCCACTACGCTAAAAGCGCTACTGTCTCGGCCAAGTTTCTTATATTGGTACTGAATGACACTTGTTTATAGAAAGCACGTTGGTAAACTGATAATGTGTTATCTTAGGGAATGTTTGACAAATAAAATAAAATACAAAAAAGTTGAAGAATACGATGCACTCGTTACAAGTGACAGGAGAATAGGAAAGTAGTGATTTATTTTTGATTTAGTTCGATGTTGTTTTTAAAGTTTTATTAATTAAGAATGATGTACCGATAACTGTGAATAAAGTATATATTGCATTATGTGCAAAGTACGACGTTTATACTTAATTATCTGAAACAATTCTTGAGCCATAAAGTATATTTTGAAATTGACACTTTATGAAACTAACCATGTAAATTATGAAGTGACATTCAGCTATTTAGATTTAAAATATCCACAATTTCCATTGACGCTCTATGCATTTGGGGGTGTTTAATCGAGTAAACTGTAATATTAAGGTAAACATTTAATTCCACAATTTCTGAAATGGCTTGACATGATGTAAGTTAATTAGTGCCTTTTGCTAGAATTTGAAGTGTGTGTTGTTATGCAGTAAAGTTTGCCTGATTGCAAAAGTTAAGTAGAATATAGCTTGGATTTTGGAAGTATTGTTTTGGAGCATTTGAAGTGCTTATTTCTTAATCATTAAATAGATGTGACACAGATGGCAATTGTTTAATATGTTCGTTATTAGTAAAGTTCCAAATCTATCTAATTCAAGATACACTTGCGTGTTTCTGCTATAATTGTCAGATTTATGCCATGGAAGATTGAGGTTTTAGTTGCACAGATCCCTCTGCTGTCTTTATAGCTTAGGACCCTCAACATTAGGTTGCGCTTAAAGTGCCTACCGAAAGCACAGAAGTATGAGAGAATGTCCTGCACTTGTTACTAATATTGTGGAAAAGGTTTAAAACATATTAATATGAACTTTTCACATTTGTTTTGTAATATACCCCTATTTACTTATCGTGTGTTTAATGTTAATTTTTTCGGGTATTTTACATTTGACAAGTTTCCCAACACAAATGCACTATGTTTATTTATTACTTTCTCTACTATGTCTTTGGAGTATGTAGAGAAAGTATTGCATTCCACCAAAAAATTTGACCTACAGATTTCACGAAAAATGCATATTTTAGAACCCCTGATACAGATAAAAAGAAGTCATACATATGCCTGTGAATGTCATACTTCAAAAGGAAAAATGCTATAAATACAAACTTGATATTTTAGCTTGGAATCTGTCCCAAAACATTTACAGCTCCTTACTAATCTCATTCTTATAATGTTACAGCAGTATGTAAAGATAAGATGCCTGCAGTATATATTTCATAAGTGGGGTAGATTTTTAAGTAAATACATAATACTAACTTTAAAGTTAGTTTAATGTTCTGGATATTTGTGCAGGCGCAAATATTTTAAGTTTTATTGCATATAAAAACACATATTTTCTGATTTTAATGTAAATAAAGGGTTTTGGAAATTCACATAAATTACACAAAAATTGCTTGAAGATATGCTTTGTTTTAAACACTTTTCACATGTACCTATGCATAAAGTCACATAAAAGTAGCAGCAAAATTATTTTTAGCAAGCCAACATTAAAGTTTAATGCTCAATTACATATGTCGGATGTTGCAATTTGTTATTCATTACTGTCAAAACTGATGTGTGTCAGCTATAGTATCCTTTCAGTTGGACAAAAATATAAACATCCTATTTTGTCAAGCTACATGAGCCTGTAAGATATGATTGGAAAAGTCTTCCACTGCGAGGTGATTAATTTAGTATGTTATCACTTCAGAGCCCATTGGAATATGCACTGACTTAGATCATACACCAGTTCTTGATGAATGATATTTTTAAATGAGAGATTAGATGTGAGTCACTTACCTTTACTGTGTATTCTTGAAACCCAATTATATGGAAGCACAGCTGTTTGTTATTGTAACATAAGCTATTTCGTGACATGTTTATCAAGGGTAGGCTAGGTCACTGTATCTTTGCAAAAGGTCATTCATCTAGAAGGAACGAGCAGCACATACTTGTAGGTAGCCATTAGAAGATAAAATGATAATAGTAAAATTTGTAGGTAGAGGGAAAAGCATCATATAATTACTCAACTTAATTCAATTTCCTTGAATTGCATTGCTCGTTTTTCATATCACAATTTGAAACCTAATAGATGTTACTGAAAGTTTGCAATTTTAGCTTTTGTTACTACATACCTTTCATTTCACAGCAAGAGGTCGAAATAAAATGAAATGAAAATACAATATACGAGGCTTTACCAATAAAAAAAAATTTGATGTGTTCCATTCACATGACTTTCTCTAGCTGTTCCACAAACAAATAGAAGGGAATACACTAGGCTTAAGCTGGTTGCTAGGTGAAAGAATTGAAATTCTGTTCTCTTTACTTGCTAGGAATAAACAAAAGAGAGGCAAAAAGAAAGATGTCTCCCGTTTGAAAATAGTTTTAAGTACCTTAAAACTGAAACCAATAACTCAGAATATCTTGAAAATGGTTAACTGTACAAAAAAAAAAAAATGATTTGACAAAAATTGTGTGTATTAATGAGGGTCTAAATTTGTTGTGTAGTAGTTTCTCTCTATACCTACAGTCTCTTTTGTTTAGCAAAATTCTGCAAAACTCAACCATTTTATTTGTGATATCTTTATTAAAGATATACAGTATTTTAATCATAATCATTAGAGCTATTTTTGAAAAAATCAAAATTTTCGAAAAATGTTCCTTGTAAAGGGTAGTTGGGGGGAAAAGATGGAAAGATTTTCTTGGAATTGGATTGGTTGATGAGGGATGAATGAAGTAAAATTAAACAAAGGTCCTTCCTCCCAAAAAAGAATTTTTGCCACCATTTTTGAGAAAATAAATGTTTTCAAAATGTTTTCCATATAAAGGATAGCTGAGGGTGAGGAAACTTTCTTGAAAATGTTTGTTTTGCATCCTTAGAAGATAGCGAACTTAAATAACAAGTTTGGCATTTAACAACTTTTTTGTTTTTGAACTATGCTGTCCACAAACATTCACAGACACTTTTCACATAAAATTACTTTTTTTTTTATTCAGGGGTCTCAAAACATGTATTTGTGGTGAAATTTCAGTATTGAATTTTTGGAGAGAAAGTAAAAATGCTGTAAATACGAACTTGTTATTTTGGCTCGGAATCTGTCAAAGCTGGGAACAATTAACAGCTTGCCCACCTGGGTAATATGGAGATAGTGCGTCTGCCTCACATTCAACAGGTCGAGAGTTCGAATCTTGCTTAGGGTGAGTTACTTGGATAAGGTTTTCTCGGGGTTTCCCTTATCCTGAGTAACAAACTTTAAGCTCCATGGATCCCAGGATCATATTTTGAGTATCATTACACCAATTTCATTCATTATCCGATATGACCAACTGGTTAAAGGACGTTAAGCTACAGAAAAAAAAAATTACACCTCCTTACTAATCTCATTCTTTTAATGCTATAGCAATATGTAAAGACAAGTACGCCTGCAGTACATGTTTCGTGAGTTGTGGTTTGGTCAGGCTCAAAGGCATATGCAAAATTATGAGTTTAGTTCTGAGTAACGTGGTGTTCCTTGGGGCTAGGCCATGAAAGGTTTGGACTTCAGGCAGAATAGGCTTACAATCCTAGGCCTGGTTCACTTCCTGTAAACATCAACTCACAATAAACCGAGTGATGAAATATTGCCATTCCAATAAATCTGAGGACTTTATATCATGCTATTTCTACATTATTATTTTCCTTGATAAAACCATGGAGACCTAGCACTGAGTATCCATAAGTAGTCTTACAACATTTTTGTTGAAAACTGCCATTTAGAATGTTATTAAAACTATCACTCCAAATTAACCTTTTTATTTTGAAATGTATTTTAAACTATTAATGGTGTTAATAATAGCAATAACGATGATGATGATGATAATAATAATAATAATAATAATTAATAATAAATATAAAAATAATTGATCATCACTGTTAGTTATGTTAACCATGAGCTTACTGCCACAACAAAAAGTGTAATGAGGTTTTTTATGTAAAGATTTATTTTAACTAACTGAAGTAGATAGCAAAATAATCTTTCATATGAATAAAACCAAATAAAAGTAAACAGATATATATCTGTTTACTTTTATTTATATTATATATATATATATATATATATCTGTTTACTTTTATTTGGTATATATATATATATATATATATATATATATAATATTATCTAGGTTTTTGATGCCTTCCTTCCATTTTCATACCCACGCACATTCACTCTCACATGCTGATGGTGATCAATGAATATATTATATTATTGCTATATATATAATTTTATCTAGGTTTATAATGCCTTCCATTTTTATACACATGCACATTTGCTCTCACATACTAATGGTGATCAATGGATATATTATTATTATTATTACTTTTGTTATTGTTGTTAACATCATTATTATTGTTGTTATTATCATTATCAATTATTTTAAATCATTTCTAAACAAATGGTTAATATGGAGTGATAGTTTTAATAAAATTCATACATTCCATCACGTGCATACTTTGAGACCACTTGTAAAATGGAGTAATTGTGGTTAAAGAAGAACTCCTCGCCACAATTGGGAATCAAACCACCTCCGTGCAAAATACAGTTTATTAAAGTGAAACAAATCTTAAGTTTCTACATTTTCTGCCAAATTACACATATATCAGTTTGGGGATATTCTTTGTGCAGTTTACATTAGCTTGATTTTAAATGACTTTCTATGTTTTCATCACCATCTGCACATTTCACTTTCATTTCTCACTAAAGACACCACAATATAGATTCATATCTAGTGATGATATTAAAACATAACATTGGTAGCAGCTGGCATTCAACAGATACAGTATTCCAATGTTGGCACTCCGCTTAGCAGATGGCAGAATTATTAGAGCTGTGTTGCAGAATTACCTTGTTCCCTCTGTCGCTCACTTACAAAATTGGTGTAACATAATCTAACCATTGATTAAAGCTTGAAGCTAGAGCATCCAGCAATTTCACTAACCCTTTAAACTTAATGACCTACACTCAACTCATTTGTTAAAGACTGAAACCTATACTTTCGTTTATATAGATAAGATATTTATTATGTTGCATGAAACATGTGGTTTGGCACCTTGGTCATGTGGTTCTGGTAGATCTGCCTTACAATACAGGGTGTACATAAATGAATATCAGGGTTTTAACTCTTTATAATATTTATTACATTCAACTTACAGTTATAAATGATATGTCAAATGAAAAAGCAACCCAAACAGTTTTGTTTGTTGGCACAAGTGCGCATGTGCGTGCAATGTTTCTGCCGCAATCCGCTAGACAGCGGTAGTAACAAAGATGGCGACTAGTAAACAGAAAGCGTTTTGTGTTTTGCAGTTTGCAAAGACCGAATCTGTAGTTACTGTGCAACGTGCATTCCGTAGTAAGTTCGGTTGTGATCCTCCTAGTGATAAAAACATTCGTAGATGGTATAATCAGTTTGAAGATACCGGCTGCCTTTGTAAAGGGAAGGGGACGGGACGACCAGGAGTAAGTGAAGAGACTGTTGAGCGAGTGAAAGAGTTGTTCACTCGTAGCCCAAAGAAATCAGTCCGGAAGGCTAGTCGTGAATTACAAGTTCCTGTGTCAACTGTTTGGAAAGTTGTAAGAAAACGCTTACAGCTACGTCCTTACCGTTTACAGTTATTACAGGCTCTAAAGCCGACAGACCACGGATTACGTGCCAAATTCGCAAACGACATGTTTCATGACGATTTTGAGGATGAATCGACCTTTCACCTTAGTGGACATGTTAACACTCATAATGTGCGCATCTGGGGCTCAGAAAATCTTCACGAGATGGTACAAATGCAACGAGATTCCCCTAAAGTGAATGTTTTTTGTGCCGTATCCCGGCGAAAAGTTTATGGGCCTTTCGTTTTTGGTGAACCTACTGTAACTGGCACTTCTTACCTTGGTACACTAGAGCAATGGCTCTTCCCTCAGTTGGAAGAAAATAATCCAATGATCCAGAGAACTTCATTTTCCAGAAGGATGGTGCGCCACCTCACTGGCATAACGAAGAACGCGATTTGTTGAACATCACTGTACCCGAGCGCTGGATAGGTCGCAAGAGCCCCAATGACAGGGCTTGCTATGCATGGCCTCCACGTTCTTCTGACCTAACGCCATGCAATTTTTACCTTTGGGGGCTTCATCAAGGATCGTGTGTACGTGCCTCCGCTACCAGCTGACCTCCCTGAATTAAGAAACCGGATTGAAGCAGCTGTTGCTACAATTACTGAATATACACTTATCAACGTATGGGAAGAACTCAGCTATAGACTTGATGTGTGCCGTGTGACAAAGGGTAGTCACATTGAACATTTATAAGCTTCTTGGTAAAACTGTTTGGGTTGCTTTTTCATTTGACATATCATTCATAACTGTAAGTTGCTTGTAATAAATATTATAAAGAGTTAAAACCCCGATATTCATTTATATACACCCTGTATTTTAGCTGTGACTTGTTTTATTTAGGTATTTCCATCCCTCCCTCTTTTATGTTTATCATCCTCTTTTCTTCAGGGATTAGGCAAAGTGCCTGTCCTGGTTTCAGAATACGTCTGACCATCATTTCATTGATCTTTCCGCATGTCTTTTTCCTTTAGGTCTGTAGTATAATGCTCTTCTTGGGATCCTCTCTGATGAAATCCTGTTGACATATTGTCTCCGTGCTGTCTTTTTATATTTTGTATTTTTATTTAGACAAAATAAATGATTATACTAGCATTATCTTCTGTGTACAAAGACTAGCAATACATAATTTTAAAATATTCAAATACAAGTAAGCAACATAGATTGATATTTGCAAGCCTGCAGCTTGTACTCGATCAAATCAAAATTTGAATTGTGCCTTCCAGAATTGTTTGCAACCTCCTCTGTGTTTCCTTGACTAATCATGTTACAAATAAAATTATCATATTTGTTCAAATAGAGGGAAATTGTTACATTTCTCACATCCATATTTGTTTTGCAACCTCTAATGCTTATCTAATCTAAATAAAGGAAGTATTAAATTCCAGTGAAAAATCTGACATTGAGGTTTCACCTGAAGGTACATGTTTCAAGACTTTCTGAATCTAAAATGAACATTTTTGGAACTTGTGTTGCCGAGTGTGTGTGTGTGTGTGTGTGCGCGCGTGTGTGGGGTGTGTGTGTGCATGCATGTTTTTTTTTTTGTTTTTTTTTTTATTTATTCTCATCTCTTGGGTTATAGGTTCTATAAACATGAATTTCTGCATCCCCACAAAAAGTTAAGTGTTATGTCAGGTGAATAAAGAGGCCATACAATAGTTCCAGCACATCCAATATATTCATCCCCAAATTTCTCATTTAGAGTTAAGAGGCTCATATTTCAAAATGTGGTGATGCACCATCCTGCTAATACCACATTTCTCTTCCTGCATTGAAGGGCATGTTTTTGAACAAGAAAGATATTGAAAAATGGCAATATGATTCACCAGTAATGTATCTTCAAAGAAATAAGGGTTTTGACTAGCTTACTAAGAATCCCACACCAAATGTTTAGCTACCAAAGCACAATTCTCTTCTATTTGGGATTTTCAGAAAAATATGTTTTGTGTCCTTTGTTTGGCTTTGTGGCATTTGCCTAAAAGCAAATTCATTGACCCTAATTTTATGGAAGTGACAACTACATGTTGACCTCACATGAAGAAAAGTGAGTAGAGGAGGGATAAACTTGTGATGTAAAAGAGAATTAAGGGCAAACATGTGTGGCAGTTTCAGGATTAAAAATATTCATAGTGGGATATAATTAGCCAATAGTTTAGGTTGTTTTCTGAAATTTATACGACCACTGGCTGCAGTGTGGAGTGACCATTTATGGGAGAGCTATTAACAAATTGGCCGCGCCGTGGCCGAGTGTTTAGACCACTCGACTCTCACCTAGACGGCCGGGGTTCGATCCCAAGCGACCGCATGTGAGATTTGTGGTGGACAAAACAGCGCTGGGGCGGGTTTTCTCCGGGTACTCCGGTTTCCCCCGCCATCGCATTCCACCGGTGCTCCATTATCATTCATGTATCATCAGTGTCACCGCCTGCAGTGCCATTAGTAGTTAAAGCGGGCGTTAAACACTACTAAAAAAAAAAAAAATATATATATATTAACAAATTAATACAAAATTTCACACCAAAATGCTCTTGTTTAGGGGTGACCCCTAAGTGAAGGTGGCTGTTTAGGCAGGTTTCACTACATTTAAGTTCAGGATCTTCCAAGGATGCGACACAAAGATATTCCTCCCAGACCATTATATAAAAAACTGTTGCAATGTTTTGAATTTCTCAAAGATAGCTCTAACAATTTTGGTTTTTCATGACAAATAACATATCTTGAATTTTCTGGTAATAGACCCTCACATATTGATTTTTGCATGACTGTAAAATGCAAGATATAGATAAAAAAAATCTTACCGATAAAAATGTAGGTTTTATTGAAGCACACAATGTATGTCAATTAACATTTTTAGTGGCAAGAAACATTTGTAACATATTCTTTAAAATTTGTTCAAATTTTCAAATACTTTTTAGTATATTTCTCTGCAAATCACTATTCTTTTTTTTTTCTTTTCTTTCTTTCTTCTTTCTCTTTTGTGTTCTTGCCAACAGAACAGAATAAAAAGCCTTCAGGTAGTGACCAATTTTGACAAAATTTGACTTTTGTTTAACTCTATTTATAGCTAAGTACATCAAAATATGAAAATGCATAATGAAGGTTTATCTGTATCAGCAGCAAGATAGAAGACTCGGCTTTTGAAAGAATAGTTTGTAGAAGACTGAGTAGAGAAAGTCATGTAAATGCAACAATCAGTGTTTTTTTCTTAATAGAATGTAAAAAGCTAGAAAGAAGGAGTACACACTTTTCTTTCAGCTTATTAGTAACATTTAATAAAAGTTATTGGTTGTAAAAGGCAGTAAAAAGTGTTTGAATCTCCCCCCAACCAAAGCCCTTCTATTTATAATATCTTATGTTAGACAATATGTTCTGTTTTGCAGCAAGAATCAGAAGGAGGTGGAATGTATTCAGAGTGGGCATCTCTCACATCTCTCATTCAAAATGGCAATGAGGAAAGCCAGAGTGTTTTGGGGAAGTTTCCAATGTCAGCTGGAAAAGAAGTGGCAGTGGCAATTGTCAAACAACTTGCCTCAAACCTTGGATTTGCTCAGCCAGCAGAACCAAGTCCACTTAGTACAGACCGAGAAGTTCAGTGGTGTATGGAGGTAAGAATGTGATTGTTAATATTAGCAATAAGTCAACATGTTTTGAGATCTCTTTACATATTTGGTGCAGAAAACCCCCCTGCCCCCTGCTCTCAGCAGGCAATGGCCAAACCAGAAACCAAATGCCCCATCCCCACTCTGAACTAATCTGATTGGTGTTTAAATGTTATTTCACATTTTATATGGATCTATTTGTTTGATTATTTATATTGAGTCTTAAATTTATATTCTGTAAAAATGATTAAATTATAAGGATGAACAATGTAAACAAGCTGAGCATTGCATGAGTCATTGTTGAATTTGGGGGGGTAGGTGCTTTACTGAACCCAATTTAAGTACCTGAGGTAAATGAAGATGTGCTGGGATGGGAAATGAAGTGCCAAGACATGAGTAATGAATCAGAAGCAATGATATGAACCATGAACTAACTTGCTATATAGCAAATGAAAGAAAAACATGATCAATATTATGACTGCACGAGCTGCCTTCCAGTTCAAAGGGGCCTACTTTCCTGACTAAGCAAGCTGCTGTTCCCTAATGGCTGCTTAACAACATATAATAAATGCAATAGCTGCACAAAGAAAGCCATGATGCAATTCTCTGCTATTTGGGTAGTCCCTTTTCTGGAACATTTTGAATCATGATTTCGATGACCAGAAAACTCAATGATTACAATGCTCACTCTGGGCTATTGGGCATATATAAGAGGCTGATAGTGCCCAGGTAGTAAGAAGAAGTGAATACAGTGAATAAGGTCAGTGAACAGTTAAGTTCAGTGAAACAGTAATGTTTTGTAACAATGAGTGACATTAGTGGTTGAAGTGCAACATGTTGCACCGAGTGTTTTAGTAGCCATTAAAGTGTGTTTAGCAGAACCTGGTGGTTCTCATCTGTTACATTAGTATCAGGAAAAGGATACAAATGCATTGGTAGAGAAATTACTTGAACTATTAAGTGAAATGAACTCAATGAAGAGTTTAAGTTCCAGCAAGGAAGAAATGAAGAATGTAAATCCCAGAATGGACAATATGGGTAGTGAAATAATGACAGTGAAGGAGATGGAATCCAGGATGTAGAAGAGGAAGATAGAAATTAAAGGTATATGGAAGAAATGAAGATGGAGACGTCTAAGATAATGACAGAGCTTTCTCCAAGACTGGCCAGCATGCAGAAAGATTTGAAGGAACTCATCAGAAAGGTGAAAGACTGTATTTTAGGGTTATGATTAGGAAGTGTAATATTTAAATATAATTTAAATTATTATTTTAATATATTTAAATATTATGGATTTATTATTTTTTCAGGTTCTATATGATTACTGAGAATAAATATTATTAATGATATAAACATTAACAAAAAAAAACTAATAAAACATAAAGATAAATATATCATAACCTAAGATAAATTATATTCAATACCTTAACCAATTCAGATACTTTGACGGGTTCGTTCGTCATTGTATAACTTATCCCCTCTGTACATTGACAGCATTTGCAACAATTTTATGCATACTATGCAACCGATTAATTTGATTATATCATCTATTTTGGTCTTCCAAGTCTCCAAGATATCCAAAAGGCTGTCACTGCCTGTTAGATTGAATTTCTATTAAAGCTCAGAGCGAAACATTTCTCCTAGAAGCCATCAAACTTCTTCATTCCATGAGCAGCAGAGCAATATCAATAACTGATGCATACAAAGGGGAAAAATGCAGGGATTATTATTATTATTATATATATATATATATATATATATATATATATATATATATATATATATATATATTTTTTTTTTATTATTATAATGTGCCTTTTGATGATACATTTACTAATGAATCATCATAATTTGATGATAGTGAGAAAGAGGAAAATGAAGGTGCCTATATACCAGCTTCACCAATATTAGTGTTAGTGTTGCTGTCATAACAACTTACAACCTACGAAAGAAGTGAAATGGAATGCTCCATCTCAAGCAAAATGCTTATCTGCAGGTGAAATAAATGCTCTAACAGCTCGGCATCTTGGTGAAAATCTCAAAGAAACTTTTGGTGAGCAAATACTTTACTGAGGAGTTTTTGCTTAAAAATGTATTTTAGGGCACAAAATTGTCAATAAAAATGATATGTCAATGGGTTAATGCCATGGAGGACCTAGGAAAATGGCTTGGAATGGAGCATCATAATCTGTGAGTGTTCATTGCGAGAATGGCTGAGGAGTGATATTGGATTTGGATACCCTCAGGTGCCACAATGTGACAGTCCATCTCATAGTGAACCCTGCGACTCGGCAGAGGTGAGGTGGGGAGTTTTGACGGACATCCTGGGACACTAAGTATAACATAAGAAGGGTATGATTATGCCTGCAAGAATGTGGCGGCCATGGGTGTGCATCCAGTAGATCAGCTGTTGAAGGACCTTGTGGACCATTTTCATGATGTCCATGGAATGATTTGTCAACACAGTGTGAGCCTCTGATGGAGGCCCTTTATGACCTACAAGCCAGCAACAAAGGTTTCTGGCAGGAAGATCAAGTGTGGTTGTTTCACCTTAACCAAACCAATGGGCATAGGCCCAAGTTTCAACAGCTAAGGACATGACTGTGTTGCGCAGTGAAATGAAGAGCATCAATGATGTAGCTGACTGCATCCAGAGGTTGCCTCGAGGGAAGATGCTGGTGGTACACCTAGATCATGTAGCCTGTTGGAATACTGCAAGATGGTACAAACAGCCGGGAGCTGCTGTTCAGTGCGCAGGGGCCTACCTGCCTGGCTAAACAATCTATTGTTCCCCATTGGCTACTTAAAAACAGCACATAATGAACACAATAGCCACACGAAGAAAGCCATTGTGATTTTCTCTGCTGTTTGGTAGTCACTTTTCAGAAACCTTTTGAATCATGATTTTGACAACCAGAAAACTTGATGACTAGAATGTTCACTCTGGGCTATTGGTCATATATATGGGGCCAAAAGTGCCCAGGTAGTAGTAAGTAAGAAGTAAATGAACAGTATAAGTTCAATGAAACAGTTATGTTTTGTACTGAATCAATGTTAGCGATCCAAATGTAACATGATACTTGAGGTGTTTTAGTAGCCAATAAAGTGTGTAGTAGAATCTGGTGTTTTTCATCTTTTACAATATTCTACAAACCAAACAAGCTGCTATGTTGATTAAAAGCAGCTTAATGGCTTGAATAAATTTATGAACAGCAATTAAAAGCAGCAATAGATTGGCAATAATGGCATTTGCAGATACATTGGCTGAAAACCACAGCACTGCCTGAGTAATTTTACAGCTTCTCAAGACAAAGTTGTGGCACTCCAGTGATACTGACTTTGAAAGTTGCTGGCATTGCCCATCATGAATAAAATAAATTAGTTATCATTTTCAAGATAAAGTTTTAGTAATTACTTTAATTGATGGAAGAGAATTAATAGTCTTATTTTGTAACTTATTGCTGCTGCTGATGTTATTGTTGCTATTACTGAAATAGTACAATGTTTGAGGAAGTGCATACAATCTAAAATTGATTTTCAGTCATCATATTATGAAGATTTTTCTCAATATTTGCTCCTGCTATAATAAGCTTCACATTTTAGTGTATACTATTTACTAAAATATATTTCATCTGTCCCTGCAATTACATAAAACTCAGCAAATGTTGAGAAACCTATTTGGAAAATTTTTGTCCTGAAGAGTTTGTAAAATCTTTTTCAGATTTGTAAGAACTAGCTTTTTTTTTTTTGCTCCAGAACTTTAACTTCATCTTTCTTACCTGACTGTTTTGTACCTTAACGTCTTTTAACCTGGTTAGTCATATAGGACGATGAATGAAATTGGTGAAATGATGCTCAAATGATCTCAGGGTCCATTGAGCTTAAAGTTACTCAACATTCATCTTCTCAGGATAAGAGAAAACCCCCAAAAAACCTTATCTGGGTAACTTACCCTCAGGATAAGGGAAAGTCCCAAAAAAGCCTTATTTGAGTAACCTACCCTAAGCGAGATTTGAGCTTGTACCTATTGAATGTGAGGCAGATATGCTACCACCACGCTACCCAGGATGGCTATTGCCATTTGAATGCTGCCCTCATCACCGAAATAAAACTTTCTGACAGTATTAACTGTGTCTTATCTGACTGGATTGGGAGAGGCTTTCTCTTTAAATACAGCCTAATTAGTAATAGAAAATTCATTCTCATCCTTATATTAGTCCAACTTTGCAGCAAATAGGTAAAATTTTGAATATTCCTTTTTGTGAAACATCTTCAACCATAGTACATGATCATTGTTAATTGCAATAACTTCTACAGGTTATTTGCTTTGGAATGAGTCTGCCACTAAGTGAACATGACACAATACGTGACTGCGTCCATGTGTACTGTGAGTGGCTATCGGCCTTACATCCTGTACCAAAAATCAGTGTTCCCAAACCAATATGCGAGGACCCAAACTTATATGCAAGAAAGATGATATCTCACTTCCATAATTTGTTTGTTCCTCGAAAAGGAGAAGGTAGGTACATAATCTACTTATTAAGTACTTATATATGTATTTGAACATTTGCTAAGGGTATTTAATGGTTGTTTGATTTAGAGGAGCACCAAATACAGAATGTTAAATTGGTAACTGTTGCGTTAGAGGAATAGATTAAGTGAACATATACTAGATGGAAGGGTATGAACCTATAAACCAGAGATCTCAATAAATTCAAGCATTTTTTCAACACTGTTTTCCTATCTTTCATAGACTGGTAGAAAATCACTTTGCAACGCAGAACATTTTGCGGCAGCCCTCTATCTCTAGCAGGTAGTCATACATTTGGACGGTAAAGTCAAATCTGTCACGGTAGAATGCCTACTTTTTTTTGGTGCATTATGAGGATCTAACACCTCTCTGTTAGTGGTACTTAATGCCCAAATAGCTATTTTGCCTTTTTCTGTGTCATGTTTAATGAAAGCAACTAAAACCAAAATGTAGTTGTTTTGAGTTTGAATGAAACAATAAAAGAAAATAATATTTTAACTTAGAACTTTACTTATTATGCATTTAATGTAAAAAAACAAGTAGGTACATACTTTATAACTCTGGTACAAAAATATTCATGTGCTTATTGAAGCATTCGGTGAAAGCAAGGGAACATGGATATTTTTAACAATATTCATTGTTTAACATATGATTGTGCACATAGTTTTCTTTAGTTTTCTGGAAATACTGTGCCACATAGTATACTATGCTCCTTTCACAACAGCAATGATTTGGTCGGGAAGAAATAGGGAAAATCCTCACTGTTTAAACATGCATGCTTAGTGGAGAAAGAAGATACATAGTGGGGGAAACTTTCTCCCTACTTTTGCCATACTTGCACAAAACAATATTCTTTCCTCCATTCCTCACCTATAGTTGCTATTCTATTATATACTTCAATTAGACTTGCCTTCATTGTTCCTTATGTGATTTATGATGCCCTGAGAAATGTAGAAAACCTTTTGCTTTGTTTTGCTGAAATAAACATGCTTGGTATTTTTATTTAGTTTTTATTTAATTTTAGTTTGTACTTAAATTTTAGATCTTTGGTGCATCACCTGTTTATGAGCTTTGCTCAATACAGTATACGTATGTGATGAAAAAATAAATAAATAAAATAGCATAATTTTTCATTTGCCTTTGCTCATAAAATCATCACCTAAGAGAACATTTATACTGCTTCCATCTAATATATACTTAATTTACAAGAGTCCATAACATAACAAAAGTATAAAAGGCAGAATTTTAAACATAAAAAAAACTTAGGAATTATGACATGCAAAGTAAAAGTTGTATTATTAAATTCTTGAAGAAGCTTACACAGTGAATGGAAATTTATGATTGAATCAACTAACACCACTAGGTTTCACTCATCAACTTTACTGCTAGAACATGTTTTTTTAAGATATTGTAGGGATCCCCTGCCAATCAATAAAGGAGTCTGATGCTTGAACCATTCGACAGCAGCTGATAATGTGAGCATCAGCTTATGAAAACATGTTCCTACAGTGAAAGTTGGTGAGTTAAAGTTAGAAGTACTAGTCGACTCAGTCCTTATGACCATTTATTTTATTGCTTAGTTAAAACAAGATCTTTGTCTTACAGTATACATAAGCCTTCTATAGAGAATTCAGTTGTCAAAGACAGGATAGAAGTAAATGGGACATTTCTTTCTCTCTCTAACTCAAGTGAGTTGCCATTAGTTCAACCTTTTCTGCTCTTATGCTACATCCAAATTTGTAACAGTATTTATTCAACCAATTATCAATTCTGAGCCCATAATCTTAAACAGAATATATGTCTTTGTCAGATATCCTCATTAAAGCTATTCTATGGGCTCTTCAATGGACTCAAATTTCTTAAAATAGCATCTTAAATTTAGATAAAGGTTGAGATTTGTAAATTGTTTTTCTTGTATATAATGTACTTTTGAATCTTCTGATATTTCCTCAGTTCTGAACATAAAGATGAAATAAAATAAAATTTGTTGCCTTTATACTGATGAAATGATATAGTAACAGGAACTATTTATTAAAACATGCTTGTGCTGTTTTCCTAACAGAGTAAAATTTTACACTGAGCCTACCCATTTGAATTTATCTTTAATAAGACTATTTATTTTTTAAAATTATTTTTTCCAAATATGTTATGCTTGTACAACTAGGGATTTTTTGGAAGGGGGTTGCAAGTGAAAGAAAATGTTGTGATTTGGAAACAATTTGTAAAGAAACCTGAATCACATATCTTGCGCATTCATTAATTGTCAGTCAAATTTTGCTAGATGTCAGGCCGACTGAGGTAGGAGCATTGTTGCTAAAAATTATAAACATTGGTTTAAAAGGGTTTTGGGTACATTTAAAATATGGTGAGTGGTGTGTAGATTATTTAACATTGTTAAGTTTTGGGAAATGTAAATCAGTTATGAATGAATGAATTTATTTTTCCTTCCTCCAACACATTATTACAATTTTTGCAAAGTCTAAACATTTCACATTAGTCTAAGCATTTATTTCTTCTTAGGGCCCCATACAAGTCAACACCCTTGTTATACTGTGCATGGTGGCCCTTCCCGCTCCTCCTTTTTGTCTGTGGATGATTCATATTATTTGTTTTACCTATCTTATCTCCCTTTTTTCTTTCTTTATTTTACTGTTTGTTTGCTCACTCTTGACACATTTTATCTTTTCCATTTTGTTGCTCTCTATTGCTCCTACCTTGCCCCTCCTCTTTAACCTCCCTTAACCTTACATTCTCCCCTTTTTCCTCTTGGGTCTCTCATCTTCATACCCAACTAGGACCTCAATTGGTCACCCTCTGTGATATATTCCTTTCTTTTTTCTTTTTCACTCCCTATTCTCCCTTCCCTCCCATTCTCCACCTGTTGCCTCACTTGTTCTTTTCTCTATTGCTATTCTTCTATGTCCTCTTTGTTTTATAATCTCTCCTGATTCTCTCATACTTTTTCACATCTGCCAGCCTTCCCCTTTTCCTTATTAACCTGCTAGCCAGTTCCTTTGTTGAACTGTCTGCTCCCCTCTGCTGTCAACACTTAACTCCACTTCTACCCTTGGTTCTTTCCTGCATTAGTTTGCTGAATGCCCTTTCTTGTTGCTGTGAATAACTTCTTCTTCTTCTTGTCTTCCCCTCCTCTGTGATTTCTCCATCCTCTGGCTCTGCTGTGCTGTTTTTGTCATCTCCCCTTCTTCCCCTCTCTGACAATTGTTTCACTGCCCAGTTACATTCATTGGTTTTTGCAGAGTTAACCCTTCTTTATCATCAACTGCTTCTTCCTTAATTATTGCCTATATCTTCAATTTTGCTGCTTCCTGCCTCTTTTCTTGTACATTAATTCCTTTGTTATTTTGCCACCAATCCATAATTTGTTGTTTCTAATATATGCAATGTTTCCTTGTCTGTTGGCCATTCATCTTTGTTTTATTAATCTATGTAGTAGTTCCCTTTATTCATAAATCAGGTCTCTATTGTAAATGTCTGTTCCTATCAGTTTTCTTGCTTGGTTTGTCATGTCTCACGTTTTCTAACTGGTATGTATTTCCCAATATGTCCCTCTTCCCTGTACTTTTTCTCAATTCTAAAATCATTGCATATTTAATAATTGTTCACTTCCAGCCACAGTTATCTGATAAATAGATCTCTCACTTCTCATCTTATTAGTTTTATTAGTTATATTTCTGTCATGTCCTCCATTTTTTCAACTTTTCTTCTAATGTTCCATATCTTCTCCATGATATCTTCTCATTTTTCTGATTTCTTATTTCCTCCCTCGCTGTTCTCATACTTTTTCTATTCCTGTCTAAATCTCTCTATTAGTTCCTCACTTCTTAATATAACTCTTTTGTCTATTATTTCTCTTGCTGCTTGTCTCGTTTTCCCACAACAGTTAAAAGTTGAAATGCTGACCCCAGCCAATGCTATTTTAACTTGTGTGATAAAGTTCAACAAGAATAAAAACAACAGCTCACAAATTTGAGATGTAAAAGCTTGCAAAAGAATGCAGAATTGGGGAAGATTAAAGAAAGAGAAAAACAATTTATAACAATAAACGTTTCAGCACTTGAGCTAATGATGACTCACTAAAACGTTCTGTTTTTGTGTTATAATAAACTGCAAGAAGCATAAAAACGTTATTCAAAAAGAGGTTGTGTGGATGAAATCTAAATGGGAGAGAGAGAGATGGAAATACTTCATTAATTATATATACTTTATAAGACTTTATTAGATATCAGTTGTGTAATGAATACCTTCATTCTTTATTTTCAAGTCTGGTCATTCCCATATTTGGACTTAGGTAATGACAATTATTTACTAATTATTTACATTGTTTAATTATTAGTTATAGCTTATCCACATGGTGTTCCAAAGTTAAAAAAAACTATTTGATTGTTAACGGTGCTGTCAATTATCAGGATCACATCAGCACCTCTGGTGCACTGGAATTTCATCCCACAGGATTTCTTTTACATGCCAATAAATCTACTGATATGGGGCTATCACTTTTAAGCACATTTAAAAACCATCAATCTAGATCGGGTTTGAAGATCAGAAAGCCAATGTCTAACCAATTGATCTACCCAGACCAGCTCCCAAAGTTCAGCACAATTGTTTGAATAGAGCAACAGAGCACTTGAAGGTTTACTTAAAGAAAAGCAGTAGAAATGCCCGGATCACAAATTGAAGGCTGCTTACAGATAGCAAATTAAGCTTTTACTGGGATATCTCTTAGCATGCATGCCATTCACATCCAGTTTTAGTGCTATTAAACTATCATTGTCAAGATTCTGAAATGCTGTATGAGTTGCAATAGTTTGTTGATATCTGTGATGTGCCAGAATAAATAATCATAATATGATGTAACTGTATCCCAGTGTTTGGATGATAATGTACCAAGATCTGCCCCACCAACATGTGTGGCTGAGGTCATTATATCAAAGACTTAAGAACAAGAGGTCTGTGTTTCAGATCCTAACAGGATTCTCTCTGACTGAGGCTTATTTCTTTTCCCCATCCAGATTTTCCGCAGCTCTCACAAATGTTAAATACCATAAAACTTTTTCATTCTCAATTACCATTTTATTTCATGAATCATCAGTGTGTCAGATTTGTCTGCATTAGTAAGTCTAAAATATGTATACATTTGTGCTGTCAAAATGTATAAAATAGCTATATAATTTCAAAAATATATATTAAGCATGTACTAAAATTATTAAAAATAAAGTGAGAATTAAGCTTCCCTCAAAGAAAAAAACTAGAATGATATATTCAATTTCTGTTGAGTACAATTAGACATGATTCTGGTGGTAATTTCATTTGCAGTGTACAAAGATCATTTTCGCTAAATCCTGAGGTATAAGTTTAAAACATTTGTCAGTAACAAAGTTTCTATGTTGAGAAGGATCTGTACATGTCTACATGTTTTTGAGCAACATTTGAAAACGTCTGGGGAAATTTATTCAGAAGCACTATGTTTTCATTTTGAAGATATTTATCTATGGGACACAAAATTTTAATGTCAGTATTTCTATAAAACACTGCACAATTTACTGCTTAATTTTCCTGCATATGTGTAATGTATACCAAACTCAATAGTTATAAAGATACAACTACTTCCCTCAAGAAACAAGATCAATAGGAAGAACCGGGGACCAATTATTTTGTTTGGAGATGGAACAGGTCTATAGGTTCAAACCATAAAGAAGAAGGAAAAGAAGAACTTTAAAGGAGCACTCTTGACTTGTCTGTGAACCTCACCGAGAGTTGATAAAGATTCATGTAAAAATAAGTCAATTTTTTTATTTCTATGGTGGCTTCAACTACTAGGGTAGTTCAAAAAGTCTTTAGAAAAAGATAAAAAAACTAATTATTTTTGGTAATTTTTTTTATTTTTCAACTTAATCTCCTTTTAGCTCAATACAATTTTCTCAGCATTTCTCCAACTGTTTTAAGCTTTCCAAAAAGTATGATTTTGGAAGGTCCTCAAAATAGGCACCTTTTGGGAGATGACCTCTTCGTAAAATGTGAATCTTTTCCCCCTAGTGTTTTGGAAATAAAAAAGAGTCACTGGAGACTAAATCTGGTGAGTGAGTGGATATAGTAGTAACTCAAACCTTAATTCTGCAATTTTTGCCATCGAAACTGAGCAGGTGCATTGCCTTGATGGAAGATAATTTTTTTCTTTGCCAGATGAGGGCATTTTTTCTTGATTTCTTCATTCAGCCAGTGCAACAATGCATAATACTCTCCATTTATCATTCTTCCTTTCTGCAAGTAATCAATGTAGATGATTCTGTGAACATCCTAAAAACCGAGGCCATCACCTTGTCTGCAGATTTCACCACCTTTGCTTTCTTTAGAGCCGGTTCACCTTTAAAAACACACTGTTTCAACTGTACTCTTGTCTGTGGAGAGCAGTAGTGTATTCATGTTTCAGCCATAGTTATTGACGCAGAAAATCATTAGGATTGCGGTGGAAAAGTGCCAAACCAACTTCCAAATTGATCACATGATTGCATTTATTCTCCATTGAGAGCAAATGAGGTGCCCATCTTGCCAAGATTTTTGTCAGACCTAATTTTTGGTGTAAAATTGAGAACATTGTACCTTGTGATATACCTGTGGCCTCTACTATTTCACAAACTTTAATTCGACAATCACTCATAACCATATCCTGGATTTTGTCAGCATTTGGAGAAAGTCAATTCTACTGGATGTTTGGAACAATGGTCATTATTTTTGCATGTACGGGTGTGATCAAATTCATTTATCCAATTGTAAATTATTTAAAACTCAGCAGAAGTACCATGAACTTCATCCAACTCGGTTTATCTTTTGTGGTGTTAAGCCTTTTTAATAGAAGTGTTTAATCACCGCTCAAAATTTGTTTTTTTCCCATCTTTCCATAGAAGCACAAAATTGTTGATTCAATCGCCTATTGCAACGAAACCACATGATGGATATAGCTGAAACTTTAACTGCCATCTATTAAGAGACAATGGTTACTAAATACAAACTTTTTTTGATGCTAATGTAATTTCTTGGATTTTCTAAAGATTTATTGATATTAATTGAAATGTGCCTTGATTACAACCAAATCCTTTTGCAAACACTGTCTTCATGGTAAGGACTTTATTTTGTTAATATTTTAGATAATAATTTTTAAAAAAAATGTAAAAGTAAATGATTATATGCTTAAAATATGAAGAAAAAAGATTAAATATATCAGAAATGTGCAATTATAATTGCTATAAAACTTGACATGCAAACACAGAAGAATATGAAACATATTTCAAAATTTAATTCCACATTAAAAGTTAGGTACAAACTAAATAGGCATTAGCATACTAAGCCAATTAGTGTCCACTATTTGGGACAGTGTTGCATGCTGTGAGATTGAATGTTAAACACTTCTAATATAAAAGGTGAGTCCAAATAGTGAGTGAACTTTTGAAATAATCTCCAGTATAACAGTGTTTATTTTGCAGCTAAGTTATTGATCTGTGCTGTAAAAAGGTCTTCAAAAATAAAATGTTGTATATGTTGTCATACTATATTATTTTTTGACAATCTCATCTACTCTGTGATGGTTTTATATTATATAGATAATGGAAGGAAGTAACGAGTCCTAAAGTATATTATATATTATTTATTTCAGGAAAAGGTATATCAGTGGTTACTAATATTAAAGGTACTAATTAATTCTTAAAGAGCATTATTGCTGTTTATTAATTATTAACTATTAACTATATTGTTAGTATTTTCAATTTCAATGTATGCTGCATTAAGAATATTTAATGTTGATGTTTGATCTGGTGTAGGCTTTTATTGTTTGTGAGAATATAAACATGTAAATGCTACTCATTTTAGGCACAGACACCATAAACAGGCAAGCTGTTCTATGTCACCGGGTATTAAGAACATTGCAACATCTGGCACAACTATCAAACATCTTAACAAGAGAGACATGGGAAGCTTTATTACTGTTCCTGCTGGCCATAAATGATACACTACTTGCACCACCTACAGTTAAAGGTTTGTGTGCATTTGTTTACAAAGCTGATGTTTACCATTCATTAATGAACTGGCGATTTTCCAGTTCATTGTTAAATATTTGTGGTCTAGGTTTGCCTGATCTCAGCAGGCGAGTGGTGCTTACCCAAAATCCAAGCACCGATAACAGCTTGGCCATTTAATCTAATGGCATCGTACAAAGCCTATGATTTTAAACAAAGGAATAAAATAGGTAGATGCGAAGCTCTAGTAATGAGATTCATGTCACCAAAATTGCAAATCGTGCATGCATTATGTACTTCAAAGCCAGAATGCTGAAAATTAGCCTTTAAGCGGAAAAATGTTATTTCTTTATGTTTATGAATTACATATTCATTTTGTATAGTAACAGCATGGCAAATTTTGCATAAATTAATAAAGCCCAGTATCAATGTTTTATATTATGTCAGGCTTTGCTACTTCTGAATTATATAGTCTATATGTTCAGTAAATCAGTCTATTAACTAAAAATCATTCTCTCCATTCCAAAACATAAGGAAAACAACAGACGTATTTATAGGTATGTGCATTGTTGTTGGAATGCTGTTCTTTTTAAATATTCTGTGTGCTTTTTGGACTGGTAGAAAAAGATTAATGGCATGTTAACATGTATTTCATTACGTAACTGTAAATACTGCTTTCTATAGCTATAATAATTTCAACACTATTAAAAGTCTGATTTTATAACATGTCTCTTCCACAGATGATGTTGGAGATCAGTTGTGTGAGAGAGTTCTAAGTGTACTTTTTGAGGTATGGCTCCTGGCATGCACTCGCTGCTTCCCATCACCACCCCTTTGGAAAACCTTTAGAGAAACTTGCATGAACTGGAGGCATCGCATTGCACTTATTGAACAATGGAACAGAGTGAATCTTGCTCTTACAGCACGGCTTCTTGAGTTTATGTATGGTCCATCTTTTCCAGAACTCAAAATATGTAAGTTACCTTAAAAAGCATGTACTTGTACTTGAATCAGTGTATAAACTTTGTAACATCTTGCATATCCTTTGAGTAAAGAAAGGAGGAGAGGGAATGTTATGTTATACAATGTAAAGACTTGGTGCACAATTATCCATAGATAGAAATGAGAACCAGATGTGTTCCATTTACATGATTTTCTGTACCTATTCTGCGACAAACTAGTCTTACAAAAAGCTTATCTTTCTATCTACTTTATGCTCTTTGAGCTAAACATTAACAGAGATTGATTGATGTTTGGAGGAATTTAGTAACAGTGACGGTCAAACTATATATGTATTAATTTGTTGAGTTGGTTTTGTTTAACACTACGTCACTTACATTGTTATTATGAGGGACTAGTTTCGAAAGCCTATGCTTTCATTTTCAACCTCATAGGCTTTCAAAACTAGTCCCTCATAATAACAATGTAAGTGACATAGTGTTAAAAAAAACAACTCAACAACTTAATACATATTAACAGAGATGTCTTTATTTCTTATTTCTTTGTATCATATTTATTTTTAATTTAAAATGCAATAGTAAAACATATTGCCATGGCTCGACAGTCCACAAGGCACCATAGACTACCACCCGGCTGCTGTATCCCCCATCTCGACCCAAAGTTGTGCAGTGCTGGAGGATGAGACGTGATCAGTGCCTCGAGTCCCTCCCAGCTGGTTGATGCAGTCTTCTGAAACCTGAAAAATGCAATAGTAACCCTTGTTAATATATATTTAGTTCTCGGTTTTTAAGCAAGAGTCTTTATAAATGTTTAATTATCCAAAACTATTTGTAGCGGAAGAGGATGCACAGTTAATCCCAGCAGGAATGACCAACGACTGCATTGCTCAGAGCTGGTTTAGATTCTTGCATTGTTTGGGAAATCCAGCAAATTTATGTCATCCTACAGTTATCTCACAAACACAGAAGTTCCTCCAGTTTGCTATTACAAGTGAGAATGTGGTAGATCCTTGTCAGCATCCCTGTCTAGCAGCATTGCCGCTTATATTCCTCAAAGCCATTAAAGGAATTGCAGGGCAAGTTGATGCTTTTCTAGGTAAGTGAGAAAAGATAACATTATTTTTATATTTATGTGAGCATTATTAGGAGCGTTGTGATGTTTTGAAGTTTGAATAACTGCTTGTGCATGGTTGTTATGATTTGAAGTGGAATTATGCATACTGCATAGAGGAAAAGTAATAAATATGGGCTATCATTTTAATTCTGAAAATAGCATAATGAATTATTTAAACTGCACATTACATACAAACATGAAATAATTGTTTTAATGAGTTTAGTTTTCTTAAACTGCACTAGATTACATAGCATGCATAAATATTACAAATAAGTGATACTTTAAATGTTTATAAAAGTGAGAGAATTATAAACCAGATAAATGAGAGCATAAAGCTTGGTAATTAAATTAAAAGGAGGGTAGGGAAGAAGATTATGAACCTCAAATCCCACTATATTTTTTGTAACAAATATGAACCTTATATGTTGATCACTGAAACAATTCAGGGAATACTTAGAATGCAGCATAAGTCAATCTTCAATTCAAGTTCCATAATGCCATTTCAGCATATATTGGGCTGCCATTACAGTGGTCTCTTGATTAAGAATTTTATAGTTTGCCACTATGTGCATATGGTGACAAGGGATCAACTCATCACCTATAAATGGCACTATAGGATGAAATCATGACTTGCAGATAGAAACCTTGCAAATTTAGTCCACTGACCTTTTCTTTCAAGATATGGAGTTCTTTTACATGTGAAGCAGGAACTTGGGACATACCTGAGAAGCGACGACTGGTCCACTCTCTCCCTTCCTCTCTCTAGAGTCACAGCTGGAGGTGTGGTTTTAGGAGATCTTGGGGAAGTGTACAGGAACTTATCACATATTAACATTAACATTGGCACTTATTTTGGGTTAATGGTTTTATTTCCTTGCACTTTATGTTTGCATAGAAAGTTCCTGGCGTGATTCAACACAGTTACTTCTCTCACAAGAGAGCATCGGCCCACACAAAAGAAGCTTTAAATTACATCACAATTGTTAACATTCAAAACATTTATGAAAACTTCGCTTTTTGGCATGGATTCCATGTTCAAAGCAATGCAGGTTCCATGTGGTGTTATATTGTCATAGTGTGGGGATTTGGGCAAACACTACATTTATACAAAATTTGCCCACTTGCATAACTAAACTAGCAATTTTATTGGCTTGTTTCGGCACCGAAGGTGACTTGGGGTGCGCTTTGGACATGATGCAACTATTTGTGATTGGTCTATCCAACTCACATGTGATTTTTGACCTCAGTTTACTACTAGTTCTCCCCAATATATGCCACACCAACTTTCTCTTTACGAGCCAAGACTTAACAAAAGCATTCCTCCCCTCTAGCATTACACACAAAGCTACTATTGTAAACTTCGAAAATTGTTGCTCGAAAATCCGTTTGTTAACATTTGAAAATGCTTTCCAGGCACATTCTTCCTTGAACTTAACTACATACATTTTATAATAAATAATTACATAATACTTAGAAAACATATTGCATCTTAGAAATTAACTTATATAGTCATATTAATTGAAGTACATACTAAAGGCTTATTCAGCTGGGTGATAATCTATTTCACGTGCAAATAAACATCACATGGAACCAAAAAGCCATGCTTAGGATTTTTACATTAAAAAAATCTGTCACCCTCTGCTGGGTTTGAATCCCCAACCTTGAGTATTAGGGGCTAGCATTGTAACCATTACATCAAGGAGGGCAACATAAGTCAATAGATAATGTAATATCCATTTGCTGAAGCTGGAAATGCTTAGATCTCTCTTTGCAGCCAGACATTTACTGTATGCCCAGGACCAGAAAATTGATGTGAGCCATGGGTGGTATGAATAAAAATGAGATGCGTCTTATGAGACACTGCTTGCAGAAAATGTGAACGCAGCTAGTCTTGAGACATGTATCACTGATTTTGTATGAATACAAATTTCCCCTGCTACCTGCGTCTCATTTACATGCCGTTATTATCTGTGTGTAAACTTATCTTAAGATAAGTGAAGATTTGTTGCAACTATTATTTTTATATTAATATTTGTGTTTTTCTTCATTGTTACTAGCTTCTTTTTACATTTATAAGGTCAACAATGTATTGTTGCATGAATGAAAAGGGTTTATTTCAGCACTTATGAATGAATTTCTACAATTTATTCTGTCAAAATGGAGAAGGAAACATTACATTTTAATCGTGTTTCGCGGAATAAAATCGCAGTTGTCAGAAAATTAGAACTTTGCAATAACTGGGTATAAACAAGATTTAGGAAAAATTCTTGTCAGGGATTATAATGAAATTTATTTAGGAAAATGAACAATGTGAAAAGCAGAATAAAACAGAAAATATGATCTTCCATTCACATGATTTGCTGTAGCTGTACCACACACAAACCATTCTTTTATCTACATCGTGCTAATCGATGTAAACATTAGGAGAAGTCTTATTATTTACTTCTTTACGAGTAGAAGGAAAATAAGGTAATATACTAGGCTAAAGCATAGTCAATACCTTTAAAAACTGATCGTTATGTGAAGCAGAAGTTCGGTTTGCTTTGCATAGCAAGTAGCAAAACTAGAGAGGCAAAACGAAGTAGGCTTCCTGTTTTAGAACAGTTAACATACTTCAAAATTGAAACCAATAACAAGAAATATCTGGAAAACGTCAACTTTAAAAGAAAAACGTATATGACATAAATTATGTATTTTAACGAGATCTACATTTTTTGTTTAGTAAGTTTTTGTCTATCTCTTTATCAGTTATGCAAAATTCATCCAGAATAATTCTGGAGGCTGTTCCAAGAAAATACAAGATATATATTTTATTTCTGATGCAAATACCTTTAATATACAGTATATTTATCAAAATTGTTAGAGCCATTTTTGAGAAAAACAAAATTTTCACACGTTTTTCCATGTAAACGGTAGTTTGGGGTGGGGAGATTTTCTTCGAAAACTCCATTTCCCACTATTGGAAGATACAAAACATAAATACCAAGTTTGGTATTTGCAATTTTTACTTTAATCTATTTAATTTAATAATTAATAAAGAAAGAATTCATTCCAATAAATAAAATCCCCCCCCCCCCCCCCACACCGAAATGTTTCTATTTTTTTAATCGGGGGACCTCAGAACATATTACTGGTGAAATCTTGACATCGAATTTATTGGGTGGAATATAATACCTTCTCCACCTATTATGTACTTGATATGTACATATATGCTAGCAAAAGTAAAAGGCAAATGCTTTACAAAGAACAACAAGCCTGTACACACGAAAGAGTAGAAAAGAAGGTCCTTGAACTTGAGAAACAAATCCTCTGAAAACAGTGAAAGTTAAGAATAAAACATTAAAAGATTATTATTTTACATATTTATTATTTATTTAGTTATTTTGTAGTAGACATGCTTCTATAAAAATTCCAATGTGTTACGGAGTGCAAAAACCTATTTTTGTAGAACATAACAAGTATTATATCTCATGTGCCATAAAAGACAAAGATGATGAACGTGAGCAGTACTTTTATATGTATTAATTTGTAACTGTGTCAATGAAACCAGTAATTTAATAACCCTCGTAATAACTTAATTGAAATAACTTAAAAAATTGTACTTATTAAAATACCTGTAGTTCCTGTTAAATGTATTATTGTAATATTGCTTTAGTTATATAAGACTACTCGTGTAATCACTTTTTATTCTTGCTATTTGGGTCCTAACATACCTGTCTCCTCTCCATCATCACCATAATCAACCTCATGTTCATGATCAACACTATAAGCTGATCTCCCTGCTGTTACTCCTCTCCATAATCTTGTACCAAGAATATTGTAATCATCTTCCTGCAAATGTTTATTATGGAGAACCATGCAATATACATAAATGAAGGTACTCTGTAGATAATGTTACTTGTTATTAAATTATTTTAAAACCCTTTTCCTGGCCAAAATATCTGTGTATTATAACACGTTCCTTGGCGAGATACCTACATAGGGCATTTATGATGTCCATAACCCCCATCTTTAAGAAATGGCGCATACATATTATTATTATTATTATTATTTTTATTATTGTTAATTACTGCAAATATTTCTGCAGACATCGGAATTTTGCTCCTGAATGGAGCCATACCACTTTGGTAATGATTTCGTCTACATAAAATTTCTGTTTTTTATTATTATGATAGGGTGTAATCTAAAGCTCCAATAATTGCATCATGGAATGTATTGCACCCTTGTGAAGTTGCAGCAAACTTTCCAAAGGCTATGGATACTGAATGCAGAGAGGCCTCTGTATCTTCTGGATGTCACACTGAATTCCAAGGTTTACTATCTGAGGTTGAATGGTCAGCATTCTGGTTTTTAACCAAAGGTCCTGATTCAATTTTCGGCTGTGGCAGGGAATTCTTTTTTAACTACAACCATCTTCTATACCTACAGAGTCTCTAAGTATGCACACGCGCGTGTGTGTGTTTAATATGTGTGTACAACTAAAAAACACATTAAGAACCTTATAGTTCAGCGAAAAATCACCTGTTGCTTCGGGAAGAAAATGTTGTACAAGCCACTGCATATTTTGCTTTAATCTTGAAGTTTGTTATAATTTAGTTCTTCAGAATCCTCCCTGATTTAATAAAGTTTCCTTCTACTTTCAAAAAACACCAAAACTGGTACCAAATCTGCACATAATTTGTTATAAGAAGCTGTATCTCAAGTGTTGAGACACCTTCGGAGGTGACTTAAGAAATCATGAGATGCGGCTACTTTTTATTCATTCCAAAACCTGAGACGCATCTCATCTTTATTCATACCACCCAATGAATCTTGTTCTGTGCTTTATAGTTAGAATATGCACCAGTTTAAAAAAAACATTAACAAAAAACAGAACGATAAAGACCTAACTTCAATGTTTTAAAGTACTCATCTCTAATGATTCAAAGGAATATTTTAGGTAGGTGCAATGTATGTTAGAATTCTAAAAGCAAAGTGGTTCTCATTTTTGATCAAGAGCTAATTAAATCAAAGGGAGCAAAACTTATTTTAAAGATAATCATGACCTAAATATGCTTTCAATGCACCAGAAATTATCATATTCACAAAAGACTTCAGTTGACCAAGCTTTTACACCTAAATTTTAAGATTGCTTATCATTTGGAAAAAAGAGAAGGTTACATAAAAGACAGAAAATAAGAAAATCTCTCTCTGTTGTAAAAAACCTTTTTTTTCTTCAAAATCTTCTCGGGCTTCTAGCCAGGTAAAAACTTGGCTTGACACCAACGTTTCGAAGAAGTGCATCTTCCTCGTCTTCAGGGTGAACTGATGCACTTCTTCGAAACATTGGTGTCAAGCCAAGTTTTTACCTGGCTAGAAGCCCGAGAAGATTTTGAATTAATACGTCGCCAGGAAAGCTTCAGTTCAACGTTTCGAAGAAGTGCATCTTCCTCGTCTTCAGGGTGAACTGATGCACTTCTTCGAAACATTGGTGTCAAGCCAAGTTTTTACCTGGCTAGAAGCCCGAGAAGATTTTGAATTAATACGTCGCCAGGAAAGCTTCAGTTCTTATTTTTTTTTTTTTTCTTTCTTCATTTTTCTTTCTTTCTTTGTCTCAATGTGGTCACATTGTTGGTCTTCTGAAATTGTGCTAAATCTAACAAATGAAGACTAACAAGTTAAGCACCCAAGAAAACCTGCTTGACACCAATAGTAGAATGAATGCTCAATTATGCCCCAAGTCCAAAGAGCTGAGAGCTACACTTTGTCTCACTTACATGTGTTGACATTGTTGTTTGGTATCACAGCTCCCTGCATCTTATTTTATGTGGTGGATTTAAATGCCATAACTCTGTTTGGATCATCTTGGATGTGCTCAAAGAGAGACATACTGCTGATCTTCTAGACCAATTAAGCCTTTCAAATTTAAATACCGGCAAACATTAATTTCTTTCTGATCAACTGGCAACTTTTCTCATCTGGATCTAAGTCTCTGCTCTCACAGCGTGCTCACTGATAACTACTTGAAGGTCATTTCTCTTGATTGATTAGTTTACTTTCTGCTAGTTCTTCTGGAATTGCTAAGCAGCAGTTAGAGCAGAAAGGATGCTCTAGTTTTGGCTGGCTTACTTCTCGTGGGAAATTTCCTATTGCATAGAGCACTGATTTTTTTTCACTGTTGAACATTCCATTTCCCAGACATCTTCTCATCTTTGCCCACGATGGTAAAATCTTAGAGGATTGCAAGAATATATAGTTTGTGTGTCAGACGAGCTTGTGGTTTCAAAATTGGGGGAAGTCTCAAGTACCAAAGTAATAATGACAATGAAAAAAGAAAAGAAAATGGTTAAATATTGGAAATATTAACATATATGATGCAGGCTTCCTTAATTTATGTAAAAATAAAGGCTTGTTTTTGTAATGTTCTGAACAGAATTAATTTTTAGATATTTTTAACACATTACAATACTGCCACTCTCACAATCACTAATCTAAATATATATAAAAATGAAACGACTGCATCAAATTGAACAATTTTGTTGTTGTTGTGTTCGTCATTGTCACGGCAAGGTTTGTGGAAAGGAAAATGTTTAAAAATAGTATGGCAAATTATTTAAAATATTATAAGTATGTATTAACTGTCTTTTCCTTACTCCCATTGTTTAAAATAAACCAGCAAAGAAGCTTTCCTGGCGACTAACAGCTAGAGTAAGTTCTTATTTATTTGCCAATAGATGGCCATAGTGGCATTTTCCCTCCCCATCCAATGTTAAGGTAATCCAACAGTTTATCGAGATGACACAATGCAGCAGTGAAATTCAAATAAATGTTTATGTATTAACTGTCCTTTCCTTACTCCTATTGTTTAAAATAAAGAAGCTTTCCTGACAACGAACACCTAAAATACGTACTTATTATTTGCCACCAGATGGCCAGAGTACCTACTGCTCTATTTTTCTTCCTCTTTCAATGCTAAGGGAATGCACCCCGTCATGGAGACAATGATGCAAGATAACTGTGAAAATCAAATATATTTTTTATGTATTAACTTTTGTTCCCTATTTCTTGGTCACATCATTGAAATAAAGAAATAAGTATATTTTTGTTGTAATTCTTTAAAATGAACAAGTTATAAACAATGCACATAACCATTAACCCTTCTTGGAATTTGTAAATGACGGGATCCGTTTTAGGTTTAACTTCCTATTGCAGATGTTGGTTATTTGACATTAGGTGGTACATGAGCTAGCTAAAGAACATGAAGATACTCTCTCACCATCACACTATAATTGCGGTGTTCTTAATACATTTGATCAAGTAATATTTTGGTTTAAATGGAGAAATGTAATACACAAAGCTATCATCACATAAAAGATTATCAACTGCCCAACCAGATCTACTTGCTCTTTAGTTATGTCATTGTTAGCCTTAAAAATGGCTGTTTTGACATATAAGAAAATAAAGAATGAGGTGGAAAACATTAGGAGTAAAGGAAAGAGAGAGATTCGGAAGAAGCATGAATGTTACTTTGTGATTTTCTCCTTAATGTAATTCATTACCTATGCCAGCATTTACCCACCACACTATGAAAGCACTGCCATTGCTTTATTATGCCAACATCATCTTGGCTGCCAATGCTGCTAACTGCATGTCATCCTTTCCACAATACCTTATGGGTGCTCTGACTTTGTCCTTTTTGCAGTACCAACTATATATGCTACATTGTGCAGATCATTGCACTTTTCAGATGCAAAGGCATTGTTAGACATTGGCAACGGGCAAATTCCTGTTGATACTTCTACTGGCCTCATTTCGTTTCAATAAAATTTTTGTCACTTCACAACATCAAAGGAAGAATTAATATTGAAAATGTTTCCAAATATTGGTGCAAATTACAAAAACTATGCCAGGTTGTGCGAACGAGTTATTTTAGCAGCAACTAATAAGAATGTAGATGTTTTGAATGTAAAAATTCAGGGTAAAATTAATGGACAAATGCATTCATTTAAGTCAATCAATTCCGTTACCAATCCAAATAAAGTTGTTAATTATATAACTGAATTCCTAAATTCATTGGATTTTCCAGGATTCCTGCCACACAATTTACAGCTCAAGGTTGACTTGGTGATAATTATACTACGCAATATCAATCAGCCGAAATTATGCAGCGGAACAAAACTCACTGTTAAAAAAATTATGAAAAATTTCATTTAAATTACTATAACATAGGAAAGTTCAAAGGCGAGGATATACTTATTCCAAGAATTCCACTAATGTCAACCGACTTTCTTTTTGAATTTAAGTTCGCCTTGTATTTGCAATGACAATAAATCCTAAGGTCAATCGTAAGAAGTGTGTGTAATATACCTTGAATTGTATTTTTCGGATGTTGTACATTGCATGGTCGAGAGTCAGCAAACTATCGGCACCATTTTTTTCTCTCCGGAAGGAAAATTGTACATTACAAGGCATTACAATAAAGTGTCGACAAATTATTTCATTGTAATTTTATTTCATTGCATGGTCGTACTGTAAACTGGAGATTTTGTCTGAGTCTTTTTCGTTAGGTACACCACCCGTGCGAAGCTAGGGCGGGCAGCTAGTATTAAAATAAATGCAGATTTTAGGAATAAAACTGAAAATTTCAATACTTATATCAACATAGTTGTTAAAATTATCATTCACTGAAAGAAAAATATTGTAATATTCTGGCAACTGAATTAGCCAACACTGATAAATTTTGATGATATGGTCTCTTTCACAGGTCGTCTCCTTAGCGCGGTGGTAGCGCAGCTCCTTACCAAGCGGGAGACCTGGGTTCGATCCCCAGTACCGGCGTGGGGATTTTTCCCCCGCTGGGAGACCTGGCCCGGGGTGCACTCAGCCTCGTAAGGTCCCTGGGGGGCCAATTGAGGAGCTACTTGATGGAGAAGTAGCGGCTCCAGGTCATGAGGACCGCATTAACCGGCCGGGAGGGACTCGAGGCGCTGACCACGTCTCACCCTCCAATACTGCACCCCATCCATGACGTCTGTAGTGGACGGAGATTGGGGACGCAGCGGCCGGGCGGTAGGCCAAGGTTCCCCGTGAGCTGTCGTGCCAAGGAGTTATGATCTCTTTCACACACATTACAGTCTTTCTGTTGTCAGTGGGAAAACCTGTTTAGAGCCTTAAAGAGAAGCAGTGATTTTAGAGTGAGAAAGCAATATTTTCACTCTTAGTATGATAGTTCTCACAAGGCAGATTTTTTGTTACGGCAAGTTTGCTTGAGCCTTTCAAAAACAGGTGTTTAAAAATAAGTGTTTATATATTATATCTGACTGTGAAAATAAAACACATTAAGAATTTTTTCATAGATATGGATAAATTCCTTGCTTAAGCTTCGGCAGCTAGTGTCCATTGTGTCTAGGTCTTCCGTGAAGGCCTTTTTTTGGCTGAATTTATTACCGATGTTTCGCCTCACCATGGGGCTTCATCACCTGGCAACTGTCATGGAGAGAGGACAAGATCTGATGGAGCCCCACATAGTGAGGCAAAACATCAGCAACAAATTCATCCAAGACGCGGCCTTCAGAACAGAAGATATGGGTTTTAAAAGTATGTTATAAACAGGAACAGGTGAGATTTTTTCTTGACATTTTTTAGTGAAGGCTCAATCTCAGAGCCTATGCCTATGAGCCACACTGTTGTGCAGTAAGAGATTATATTTGGCTAGCCAAGCATCATCTTATATCAAGAACTCATCAGAGTTCTTGATATAAGATGATACCAGAGTTCACAAGATTATTTGGAATGGTAAGAAAGTCCTTGAATATGCTATGTGACAAACTCAAATTATTCTGTGCATACTTCAGTTGTTTTGGATGACTTTTGACATATGGGACGCTGTAAAGCCAGGAACACTGTTATAGATCCTTAAGCTATGAAGATATCCTTGGTTAGACTTTAAAGGCAGTTTCCAGTTCTTCCCATTACAATTTGACATTTCTTCCTTATAAAGCCAGGAAAGTCTGAGATGTGTAATTGCACTCTTTAACAACTTTATGGATTATAATAGTTACTTTATATAAGAGAGTTGGAATATGCTTTAGTTTCTTGTCGTCATTCAGTTCCCAGGCCACATTGTATACAGATGTTGATGCTTCAGCATTTGTCTGCCAATAGTAAATTCTTTCTCTTTTAAGTATCAACCATAAATGGATAGCTGAATTTTTTCCACAGTTTGACATGAGTCACCATCATCACACACCTGTTTGTGTGTCGTTAAATCCTCTACAATTGTTTTATTTTTATTATCACCACAGAAAAAGCAGTTGTATCAGTGATTTTAATAACATCATAGAGGGAAGAGAGAGAGGGAGAGAGAGCCAAAAAAAAGAAAACAAAGAGGGTGGGCTATATACATACAGACAGGGGCAGAGGGGAGAGGAATGGAGAAGATTCTCCACATTTAAAGCATATGTGCAGTACTGCAGGTTTTGCTGGTAATTAAGTTATAATAATTATTATAACAACATAGTATTTTTTTCTATGAAATGGTATATATAACATACAGCCTAAATGGACTATTACTTATTTATGTATGTGCTTTCATTTATGTGTGCATTAATTTCCTTTTATGTGCTTACTTTGCTTTAATATGCATATTTATGTTCCACTAATGTTGAAGCGTTCATTTATTCTTACATAAAACAATAGGTGTTCTCATATTTAATAGTTATTCAGCTAAGAATTTTACACGTGAAAACATGCAAATAAACAGTTTAATTACACTGCAAAAGAGGACAACTATCTTTGGTACAAAGGAGTAAAGACATGTCACACAAGGATTCTGTATAGGAAGTAGGAGTAAGTGTTTTTGCCGAAACATTATGTAAAGCCAAAACTTTAAAGCCGCTATTCTTACTTCATTCAAACAGACATCTCAAACAATTTTACATTTACTACATCATATATAAGTTCATTATAGAAATATAGGTTGGGGGAAAGACAAAACTTGTAAACCATCCTAATTAAATTGTTTGAAGAATATAATAAAATTTCAATACCTAAAAAGTACTTATTTAAAATTATAAAGATATATTGAATTTGGATCATTGCTTGAGCATAGTATGTACATGCACCTTTTCTTAGTGCTTGGCTCTCTAGTCTTCATTCAGGAGGTTTTGCACAATTTTGGAAGCAGAGCAGGGTGACAACATTGTACATTATACATCCCATATCTAGTGGCTTCAATGCTAAGGATTCATTTTGTCTGTAGATCCCAAAGTTCACACACATGCTGTGTTTTGTTTAGTAATTCAGTTAGTTTGCAGTAAATTAGATAACCTATTACTATAATGGCTGAGTGCCTCAAAGAAAGAATTTTCGTTGGTTGACAACACTGCGGAAAGAGAGAGGGCAGGCCTTCTCTTCTTTTCCCTTGGTCCTCGTTTCCCTGTAAAACTAGTACCCAAGAAAAGGTATGCATATAGTACTTGTTTGCTCTAACAGAAAGCTTCTGAAAACTTATAATAATATAATTATTATTCTCATATTCCTTAGCATTAGTGAAATTTATTCTTCAAGTGTTAAATTCAAAATTCATTTCTTAATAAGATGTGTTTCCAAATGAGAAAGTTAAGAGGCAAGACTTGACACATTATTTTCCTGTGTCCTCTTTGTGAAGTGGAACTTTATTACCCATGTCATGGTAGAATCTTTTACAGTTGATTATTGCCAAACATAGAGAGATGTATAAGAAAATGAAATGTATTTTTCTGCACATATTTCAGATATTCTTGAGAATAGTACAGTATAGGCAGTTTCAAACAATTAAGCATCGCAGGAAGCTTATATATAACATTGAGCCAAATAAAATGTGCTTTCGTTTGAGATGTTATTTTAAAACATGTTTATATAGTTGGTATTGTCAGTTGGAACCATAGGCATAACAGAATCAAAAAATAGCCAGTAAATCACAAGCTGTTGTCACTCAACAGGAAAAATAATTTTGTGTGACAATTCACCAAGCGGAATCCATTGTTCACATGTAATATGGATTCTGCTAATGATTAACAATCATCAATCACATCATAAGCAAGTTTGTGAGTGGCATAAAAATTTGTAGCAACTATCATTTTTTGCCATACACTATTCTGGTAAAAACTAGTTTCTACTTACCATATTCACAGCATCAACAATTCAACATTGCTGACTTCTAAGATCAGAGTAAAGTATGTAACTTACCTTACAGAGATGGTGCAAAATACATACTGTTTTGATGCATGTTGACTACCTGCAACCTTATGAACCATAAATCTTTTAGCTTTGCTTAGGGATGTGTGTTAAATGTTTCTATTGTTTCTATAGTTTTTCTGAAATAAGTATTCCAATCTTCTTTATGAATAATCCTGTATGGTTTTTATAACTCCTGCTAGAAGCAGCCACTCTGCTTTGGTTACTTTACACCTCCTTTGGCAACATTCCATTTCTTATCTTCAAATTCTGGTAGTTGTTAAATGTTAGAAGAAATTAAAAGTAAAAACTGAATTGATTAATGGCAAAAAACATTACTCACTTTATAAACTCTACTTTTTAAATTAACTTTGGCATTTGCAGAAACCCACCACACACAGGAAATAAATAAAATATAATTTCTACAATCCAAGATCTCAAAACAAGTAGTTTGTGCACAATAGTTGAATGTACAGACTTATCAACATACCACTTTCAACACATGGTATGAAGCAGAGTATCAAAAAGTCATTGAAATTGCAGAAATAAATGGTTTTTAAAAGTCTTTAGTAGACAAAAAAGTGAACATGGCAAAAAAGAAACTGTTATCAAAAGAAACAACTATACTCAATTCAACAAAAGAGAAAAAAAATTGTTTCAAAAAGTTCATTTATCACCTACAGATATTCAATAAATTTAAAGAATGTTTTAGTGAATACAACAAATAATTGACTCCGGTCAAATTCAGTAAAGAATGTGCTTGGCCTCTACCACTGACAGCATCCCTTTATGTAAAAAATCTGAAATTTATCAAATAGAATGCAATAAGTGAAACCAAATTTACATTGGAAAAACCAAGAGGAACTCTGAAAAATGAGCCAAGAAACATTTTAGATATAACACAAACACCTAGAAAAATCAGCAGTTGTCCACCCATTTTTGACAAAAATCCATAACATAAATAGTAAACAATAACAGGAAAGTAAGAATTGTCAACATGGAAATAGATTTTCATTTAGAAAAACAAGAATAGAGTCCTCAATATCGATATTCCTCAAAATTGTACAATAAGGTGCAACCGAGAGCCTTAGATCCACCACCAGAGCAGGCTGAATGGATCAGCTTCATCACTTTTAGCAGTCAGTTGAAGCCCAGTTAATAATGAAGGAAATTAGTCCCCAAAACATCATTTTAAAGTGTGAGTGTTGTGCAGCGTCATTAATTAACACAGTTTTTACAAGTGGCTATTATCTTGCATAAATGAGGGCTGTAAAGAAAGTAATGTCAACATGATCCCCACATTCACAGGAGAGTGGGTATGAGCCAATAGGATATGGGAGCGATCAGGTGACTAGTGTCAATGTGTGGTGTGCATTGGTCGGGCTGCCAGTTGAGAGTGTGTTGCTGTGTAGCATTGAAGTGAACAGTGTCAAGTTCACTGCTCTAGAGCATGTTTACCAAAGGTGATCAGCGTTCGTGGATTAAAATCGAGGTTGCCCATGGAAAAAATGCATCAGCATGTTATTGAGGATTACGTAAAACCTGTGGCGGGAATGCATTGCTGTACAGGATGGTTGCATGATGGGTCAAGGCGTTTCGTGCAGGTCGGACTGAGACTGCGGATTTGCACCGCACAGGTCGGCTGTCCGTTCTGCAAGATCAGATTGACATCGTGAGTAGTCTCATTGCCATGGACTATCGATGGACTGTCCGGGAGTTATCCGTAGAGGCTGGTCTTATTCATCAAACTGTGTGGCACATCCTGACGAAATGTCTTCACCTGAGGAAAATTGCATCCCATTGGGTTCCACATCAACTCACTGAGGACAGAAATGGCACCGGTATTATGCACTGGCTGGCATCCACGTGGACAGATACCGCAACGGAGTAGATGCAGCATATTGTCGCCATTGATGAGACGTGGGCATGAGCCTATGAGCCAGAATTGAAGCGCCAGTCGAATGAATGGTGTCACCAGGTTCACCACGTCCACAGAAAGTTCAACAGTCGGGTGAGACTGATACTGATTGTGACATATGACTACGAGGGGTTATTCTTGTGCATGCTGTGCCTGAGGGACAAACCGTAAACAGTGACTACTATTGTCGATTTCTGGAGCGACATCTTCGTCCGGCTATGCGGTGCAAATGTCCACGTTTATTGCGAGACGATCACCTCATAGTGTTGCATGACAACGCACGTTGTCATGTCGCAAACAATATCCAGCTCTTATTGCAACAGTAGCATTGGGAGGTTTTGGAACACCCCCTGTACTCACCAGACATGAGTCCTTGTGACTTCGACCTGTTTCCAAAGTTGAAGGAATCCCTCCGAGGCCGCCGATTTCCTGAGGTGGCATCTGTAGTCCATGCGGTAGGGCGCTCCGTTGCAGTCATCAACAGAGATGGCCTTGCCAACGGTCCCCAACGGCTGCCCTACATTTGGCAAAAGGTCAGGGACTTTGCGGTTGACTACATTGAAGAAATGTAATGCAATTGTACTTGTGAGTTCAATAAATATTGTGTTCTATCAATGTTGCCACTACTTTATTTACAGCCCTCGTATAAAGTTGCATATGAAAGTTGCTCTGAATGAGGTGATTAATTGCAGTAATGAAATTCTTGGATTAGATAACCCTAAGTAGGTTTTCATTGTTTTCTAAAGAATTCTGACATAAGGCAAGGTGCAGCTTTGTAGAAATATTCTGCCTGCTAAAGCTGATTAGATGTAATATATTTTAATGGATGTACATTTGGGGAAAATGTCCTAAATTCGTATTCCTAAGAGTCAAAACAAGAAGTTAAAAATTTAGAAGTTGAATTAAAAGTATACAGACATTTTATATTTATTTAGCTATTTGAATGCTGGAAATTTTAAAGTTAGCTATGGTTAACAAATATGAGTGTACTTCTGGGCATTGAAATATATGAACTGTAGAATGGTGTGACAGTAGGTAAGCAAAGACCCTTAAGAGGGTCTATAATTTAAACAACAGATCAGTGATATTTCAAACAATTATTGGAGCAAATATTTATGTTTTGCATAAATGAGCCTTGAAGTGCAATGTTGCTTGCAGAAATGGCGCAAGCAATGAAAGGGAATGTTGATCTTTGTTGTTTTAAAACAAACTGGTAATAGGGAAATAATATTTCACATATCTCTTTGTGTTGCTGCTTTAATTTTACAGCTTACTATAGTTATGTATTGTAATGCCATATGTAGAAGAGGTTGGATAGATATTTATTCTGCAAATATCTCAATCTTCTAGAAATGCAACTTACATATATATGTCTTGCTCATTTATAAACCATGTACATGCAATATATTTTAATATGAGTTGAATTAAAATTGAAACATTGAAACAAAAAAGGGCTAAAATTCAAGCTGATATAATAAAAATGTAAAAGCAATGCATTCACTTATTACCAAATGCCTGAATAGTTTTCTGTTAGTCCAGCTTAAACAGAGGCTAGTTATTTAATGAGGATAAAACCACAAAAGCAAGCTCCTCTGTGTTTGTAGAAGGCTTGTGAAAATATGGCAATCAGCACTTTTTTAATTTAATATTTCAATTATTAAAGGAATTTAAACTTATATTTATTACTATGAATATATAACTGCAGGTTTTGTGGGGATGTGCATTCAGTCATTCTCTGCCCTTTCATGCACAATTTCAGCTTTTTTATAAATGCAATGCACAGTAGCATGTAGAAATATTTAAATTTCATGAATACATACTTAATAATATGTGTCTAAAAGCATTGAGGCATAACTAAGAAATGCATAACATTTCCTTATTATATAATATTGTCATCTCTCCTGAAACTGTGAGAGCTGATACATGGTATAGAGAATCTGGCAAATCCAAAATGCCTATTTTTGTATGCAGTGTTGCCAAGAAATTCATGGCATTTTTATTGTGATTTAATGCATGTTTTCAATACAATTTTCAGTCAGTCCCTTCCATTTTTTGGGCATTCGGTCAAAGCTTTTGGTTTCAGTAAAATCGATCAGTTTTAGATATTTGCTTCATATGCCTTTAAGTTCTAAGCAAAAGGAGCTTAGGAATACATGTTTCTGTATGGGAAAATCTTTGCACTGAATAATATATGTTGTTGCTTTCACAGTTCCTGCATAATGGGTCTTGTATAAGTCTGATTGTGTGCAACTGTTGACAGGGCCTCTCAAATACCTTAAATTGCACCTGTGCAAACTGAGGTGCAGAATTTCTATTGGCATAATCCACAATGAAGAAATGGGACACAGGCGGGGATAGTGTGATAAGCATAAGAAAAGAGAGGGATATTGCTAACAATCAAGGAGTTGGAGTTTGCACCATCATCAACCTATCCAAGTGGGATTTTGCGCCATGCAGTGTACTCTGAGAGGCCCTGTTCTATGCAAATGTGTTGTAGCTCCTTAGACAGCCAACAAGTTGAGGTCTAAAATTTAAAAGAATCTCACTCTGTGCACCACCTGTGCTCAAAATTAATTCATGGGCTTGCCTGGCAGCTTGTTTGTTCAAATATTCAAGATGAGCCCTGCTGGTCTCATACTTGAGGCTGTTTAAAATAAAATATTAAAATTAATGATAAGGATTTCTTTCCTGACTTAATTCTTTTTTGGTTAATTGTTTGTATATTCATTAATTGTGGTAAATATGCCTCAGGTTCTATGAAATTAAGACCTGAGCTCTTCTTTGCAAGCATGTCTGCCATCTCATTATCTATATGTTTGAGGATCCATAAAAGGGAGACTGGTACACTTGTACAGAGACTATCCAACATCCTTTAGCATTGCCAGACTAATTTGAATTTGATTTTAACCATCTTAAGAGGTTTTAAAACTACTTGGCTACGTGAGTAGATATTCACTCTAGCCCATTTACTATGATATGCACTGCACAGGCTAATCCTAGAAAACCTGGAAATGGAAAATGGAAAACCTGGTTTTAGGACCCCTGTCGCCATTTTGTTTCCCATTTGGGAGCATGTTTGGTCCCCAGTTTTCAGGGGAGACCCTTTCTATGGGTCTCTTTCATTCCATTTGATGTGGAAGTTTTACAGTATATAAAACAAAATTAAGTTTATTGCATGAAACAATATGATTCTTTTATTATGTCTTTACAAATGCCATGATATGCTGTCCAAAAATGGTATGCAAGGACAGATTTTTCCGCTTATTCCTCAAGTGTTCTCTAAGCCTTACATAAAAAATCCTTTTAGTTTTCCCTATGTAATTTGCAGCCAGTTTGGTAAATGCTTGGCATCGAATTTATTGTAATGTTTTCTTTGGTGCAGTACCCAGCGGTGTTACTTGAAATTGTTTTTCTCAGTGATTTTTATGTGATTTGGCTTAGTTCCTTTTGATTTAAAAGTTTCCAGATCTTTTAGTAGGCTAGTTGTTTTGTGAAACCATGCTTATGAGCCACTTCTATGTATATAAGTTTGTTTCTGTATTCATATCTTCCTTTATGGTTTTAAGTGACTTAGGTACATAGTTGAAAAGAATTGTTAATTGGTCTCCTTTATTTTAATATATTTCTAGATGTCACTTTTAAGGAGTATTTAACCACCGAGATTCCCATTTCATTTCAACTTTGTTTAGCACAGCACAGCTGATATCAATCTGACCCAGCTGCACATTGTTGTTGCCTTCTCTGACATGAGAACCAAGATTTAGCTTTTCTACTGTAGCCATGAAGATCAAGAAATCTGTATGTGGCTATGTTTGCTGTAAATAGTAAATGCATTAAGTCTATAATTATTAAGTATGTATAAATGAGATTTTAATGCTTCTAGAAATAACTAGATCATATGATATCTAATGGTAGTTGGTATCAGTGGGGACTTCATAATCTGCTCATTAGATTAATTGTAGTAGAAAAACAGTTTGATTTCACATCATTGTGTTACATTAACAAATGTGTGTTTTTGTGATATGATTATTATATAACAAGAGCTGGTCTAGGTGAGAGATTTGTTACATGTAAAGTGAAATCATAGATACAATATGCAAACAAAATAACATTAATGTACATTAAACTATAACACTTGGGTATACCAATATATAAAGATGTAGTTTCCATTAATATATACAAATGATAAAGCATTCAAAATTTCAGAGGTGGTCTATTCAAAATAAAGTGGACGGAGTGTCAGGAGTAAAATGAAATAAACATGGGGCTACTGTTAAGGTTCTCAAATCTTTGATCATTGCTGAATATTAATTTGGAGATTAATTATGTTAATATAAGATTAAAAGTGTAACTTTTGCAAATATTAAACATTTAAATTCCTAAAAAATAAAAGAATTTGAGTCGGTTTTTGTAACACAAACATCACTTATTTTTACTTACTGGGGACCAGTTTCGAGTAACAGTTGTTCCCGTTTTCAACCCTTAATTCCAATTAAATCTTTCTTCGTTGGCATCAATGATGGGGTTGGTGGTGTATTAATTGTGGAGGCATCTGTTGCTGGATCTATGAACTTCCAGAGGTTGCTGTATGGTGGCAACTCAAAATTCACGATATGGCTCTTTTTCTTCATGTAAGTAAAAATAAGTGATGTTTGTGTTACAAAAACTGACTCAAATTCTTTTATTTTTTATTTAATCACATCACTGTCACAAGCTTCTATGCATGTTTGCAAGTTTTGAATTTAAATTCCTTTTTCATGTATTTGCCAAGGATTTGCAATTTTAATTTAATAGTGAATTACTGGACCAGCTCTTATCATAGTTGTAGTTGAGTCTTTATTGGAACATCTTGTGTCTTGTGAAGCTTCAGTGGAGATGCCAAGTGTTATTTAAATCCAGGTATATGTAAAACGTATGTGGCAGTGCACATGCCTCTGGCATCGATTCCTGGTACGAGCGTGGGGATTTTCTCCCCCATGGGGAGGGCTGGATGTGTTTCCTTTCATAATTACCATGGAAGGGAAATAGCAACGCCACTGTCGGGTCACCCTTGCCTGAATGCCAAGGTTGGGTTTTAGTCTTTTCCACATTCCATTAGCATATATAAACACAATTAAAAAATGAAATTACTATGCAACTCTTTTTGCAACATTTGAAACTCTTGAGCATCATTCTAGATTATTTACAATTAAGATAAAGGTTATAACTACATGAGATGCCCATATTGCTCGTTCTAAACAAACACAAAAAAAAAATGAAACTAACAATATTCTATTTAGATCCAATTTCTGGTCAGTTAAAACTTGTCCAATTTGAATGAGGCTTGACAAATAAATATTTTCAAGTTCATAGTGTGCAAACACATCTGGACAATTTCTTAATTATTAGTACAAACTCTTTGATTAATTGACTAATCATCAAGGTTTTTTCTGTCTTAAAATATTTTGCCTAAAAAAATAATATTCCTTTATAAATAGAAAAAAAGAAAAAAATTAATAAATAAAACAATTGTAATCCTTACCAATAGAGACATTGGAGAGAAGGCCAAAAAGACATGTTTGATTTTTAAGAGCAATTGCAAAGATTTCAAGAATGACTTAAATTGGTGAAAATGTGATTATGTTCAATCAAAGCAAGTCTGCCTTGTTTTGATTGCTATTCTGTTGTTGTTTTTGAAGATCTACATTTGCAAAACCATGCTGAACTAGCCTTTGATCAAGATTTTCTAAGAGATACTCCAACAAAATCTTCTTATGTATTGTCAGTCTTGTAAGAAAAAGATAAATCCACTTTTTCATCTTAAAACGTGCAGCAAGTTGTTTAACATAATTAAACTATCATGAGATATTTTAGCTGTTTTGTGTGGCTTTCCAGACTTTTTGTCATTTTTTGCAGCAGTAATAAATTGGTCAGGAACAGAGTTTGGGCCACTTTTCAGGACACATTCCTTGTCCATAAGGAAGTGCACAGAAGTCCTCCATATTCTGTGTGTGCCCTTTGTTTTAGAACTTGTGAGTAGTTGATTTAACATCTGGAAACCTTATAGATCACACAGATTTTGAATATTTTTTTCTGTTCTGTTGTGCTTCATAATTGTAACTAAAAATGATTGGCTTCATTTCAATAACTTCAGTATGCTTGTTCCAATCTTATTTATGCCTTGATATCCCTCACCCAAATTCCAAATGAAACATAACATCATTCCAATCAACTCAATAAATGCTAATTTCAGGACACTTAATTTGGACTTTAAGAGTAAAACATAGAAATATCTCCAAGAGGATATTGAAAAACATCTAAAGTTCATAACAAATAACTTATCATATTTGTGCCAAAGGATTCTTTATTCTTTTATCTATATGCTAAGTCCTGTTTTAGACACTCTTTATAGTCGCTTAGTAGCTTCTTCAGAAGTAATTGTCTATGAAACCATAGAACACACTGGTCCTTTTAGGAGGTGATGTAGGATAAATTAAATTCCTCTGTGTATATTCACTGAATTCTTACATAATTGGCATATCAATGTTTTTCTTTTCACATTCTTTAGTGTAATTGGCTGCCATCAGTGTAATCCTGATCCAAATGTTGATCTTTTACAATTTTTTTTAAGTGTTTAGCACCTGCTTTTACTACAGACCTCACTGTAGATGATGGCATTGATGATACATGGTATGAAGATGGCGCAGTGGGGAAATGTGATGGCAGGGGAAACCGGAGAACCTTTAGAAACCCCTGTGCCATTTAAATCAAATTTCTTCTCCATTACAGTTTGAATTAATCTAGCATTGATATAGAGTGTATTTAAAAAAAAAGTTTCCAAACTCCTAGTTGGTTGGTCCCCTTTTCCAAAATGCATTATATGATTTCTGGTTAGTCCCTTCTTGCATATAAAAACATTTCAGATGGAATGTTGTTATACTTTCAATAATGTAATCCCTTTGTCTCTGAAGATCACCCAATCTGTGAAATGTTTTTAACTGTTTAGTTTACACTTCTTGAGCAAGAAAAATAACCAACTTATATTTCATAAACATTTAAATCATTAAATAATTTAAAAATCCTTAAGTTTTTGAGCTGTCTGAACCTGACCAATTTCTTGCCTTTTACTAAATACTCCTAACCATGATTTTGATGTTCCACTTATTTACAAACCACTTACTTGGTTTCAATAATCTTCAGATGTTTTGACTCATTAGTGTCCATGTTCAAATCATTGCTTGACTCTATGGACTTTCCCTGTCTTTGAAAATGTGAATCAGCTACCTAACCATCTGAATGTATTTGTATGCCTTGATAAAAGAGCTCATCCACAAAAACTAATATTTGGTATTTCCCCAGTATTTACTCCCATAATAGCATCAATAGTTTCAGAGAGAATTTCCATTTTGTGTGTCACATCATCTCTTACTTCAATTAGTGCCTTTGTTTCCGGTATGATTTCAATGTTTGTCAGTGGAATATAGCTCTTTTCTCTGTCAATATTATTACTGTCATTAAAGAAATATTCATATTCATTAGGCCAACTGTCCTAATTGTTAATAGGTGGAACATAAATAATTTGACATTCATTACAGTCACTGCTGAGTATATTTCCATTTTGATGAATTCTTTCCTCTATGACATAGCTAAAACTTGCCTGTGGCTTCCACACAGATTCTTCAATTCCTTAGACTTTTGTTCTTTTGCTAATTTTTAATATCAATAATGTAAAAATAAATAAGAGTATAACTCATTTTTAAATGTTTAACTGCAAAACACAAAAATGATCCTGATAATTACACAATACAAGGTGGACATTCTGATTAAATGACTTAGATGAAAATGATTTGCTTTTGAATGTTATTTGTATTATGCAAAGAGGCATAATTAAAAATAGAACATTAACAAAACAGAAAAATGATACAAAATTATCTTCCTATGTGCAATGTCATAGTTCAAAATAGTTTACTATTTAAGGAATAAATATTTTTGACAATAGTATGTCAAGAGTATTGACGCATTAACAAATAATGTGATATTCATGCAATGACTAAGACAATTTTTCCTAGTGATCTGTGTTTCTTTTGAATTTTTTTTTTTTTTTTTGTCACAATCCAAAACTAAGAATGTTACTTAAGTCATCATTGTTTTGAATGAGTGATTTACAGTTGTTATAATATGCATATAGACATTAATGAATTGAATCAGACTTAAACATTTTATTCCAGAGTTAGGATTAGATAAATGGATCTTTGGCTTTCTGCATATATGTACTACTCCTGGACTACCACAACAAAATGCCCAAATATGATTATACTTTCTCATCTGTCTTGATAAATCTTCAAAAGACCCATGTACATTAAACTTTAGGTATCATATTTAAAGATGATTGTAACATTGCAAGGACTTTTAATTTTACAGCTTTATTGTTAACCACAGTTTTAGGATTAATTTGTGTTTCAGCCAACAAGACAAGATGCTTGAATGACAATTACATTTTCTCATTTGATTCAGGGGAAGAGCATCCACATAAAAAGCCAAATATCCACAATTCAGATCCCAAGGCACTGAATATTTTGAGTCACATCCAGTCCTGTTTTGTAATCTAAACTTGGCAAAATGAAAGGGAAACCATCAAAATATTGTGACAGAAATGCTATTCTTCATGATGATAGGTGTTCTATCCAAGGCTAAAGGTCCTAAGAGATTCTATAGTGTTTTGCTAAGACCTTGCATAATATTATTCTACACAGGTTAGCAAATATGGGGAAACAAGGGACATCTTGATATTATCACCATCATTAAAATCATTCATCAATAACTATTTTTAATACTGTTTAATGCCCACTTTTAGTACATATGGCACCACAGGTGAGAAGACTGATGATACATGGAATGAAGGTGGAGCATCGGCGGAATATGATGGTAGGGAAACTGAAGAACTTGGAAAAAAGCCGCTCCCATGTCCACCACAAATCCCATGTGTATCTACCTGGGATTGAACCTGGGCCACCTTGGAGAAAGGTGAGGGTCTAACCACTCAACACCGGTGTGACCATCAATATCTAGAGTGGTGATTTGTGTACTGAGGAGTAATGCTTGGCATTTAATGCTTTGAATTCAGCTTCAGTGTTCAATTTTGGGTGGAATATAATTCTTACTATCTATTGCAATAATAAGTATAATCCTATACTTACTGACCTATTACAAGTAGTAGATAGGAAGTAGAGAAAGTAGAAAACAGGATTCCAAAGTTTTATAAACTTCTACCAAATTTCACCTGCAATGCCCGGGGTAAATTGAAATTAAATGTTTAATTTCATGCTAAAACTAGAGCGAGGTTTTATGTTCAAAGATAACCTTTATATTTTTATGGCAGTTTTTAAGCTAATGCCAAATTCACATTTGAAATCTCCATTGAATGCTGAGATTTTGTTTATATGTATATAAAAGTGTTTGTGTGGTGGAGGGGTGTTGATATTGCTGTGATTCCAGGCATTGCTCAGCCATACTCTTGGGATGAAAATAGTAATGCTTCAGAGAGAGAAAAGAAGGAAAGTGGAACTTCTTCACATCCTACCTCTGCTACCCATTCCCCTACCCCTCCACCCCAACGACGACTGGCCAAGAGCTTTAGCGTTGCTCCCTCTGCAGTCACAAAGGGTAACTATAGCTTTTCACTGCTTTGTGCTCTGCTGCATCTTTGCTTTTGCTTTGCTTTTTATCACCTTGTTTGCATGTTTATTCACTTGCAGCTAAGCTTCATGTACATACAAGCTTATTCTGTGTTATATAAACATAGCATTTATAGTTTTTAGTCAAATGTCATACTATTCTTTAAGTTTCATTTTCCCATGAAATAAGCTTTCATTAACAGAAACTTTGACTTTTTGAGTAAAACATTAGCCATACTTTTTATATTTTCTTCTATTTTATAATTATATTTGCACATTTATCAATTTAAATTCCTGTTATATTTTAATATTTTCAGGTAATTTCTGCAAGGCTCATGTGTTTGTTATATTTTCAAATATTTGAATAGCTTATAGATTAAGTATTTATCTCTCAATAACAATGATGGTACTAATAAGGGAAGTATCAAAATGTTTCATGTCTAAAACTTTAGATACAGAAATATTTTGTACTACATGTTAAAACTCAGCAACAAGGTTAATAAGGTTAATAAAATTTAGCATGAGTTCACCCATTAAATAATGCAGGAAGATTTACTTATACAAAAAAATTGATTGAAATAAGAGACTTCTGCTTTAAAGTTACATGGGCAAGAAAATTTAGTGATTCATGCAGCAACATTCATACAACTAGGCTTCACTGCAGATAGGGATGCCACCTGGATTGCAATGTATCATTGTTTCTAGTTCCATGTTATTAATTAATCTTCGTCTACCTAAAAGTTCATATCTAATATTAGCTAAACAAAATAAACCTGAGGAACATAGGCTTTGCTTCCAATTTGAAACAGCTGTTTGATGCTTCCCTTGCAAGAAATGACTATTGCCTAATTTGGCTTGAATCAAAGCAGATTTTGAAGATTGAAAGGAACTGTTCAATGAGTTTATTTTGTCATACCTAATTACAGAAGGATGATTACATCTTTAAAAATATTTAAAGCTGTATAGGTGTAATTAAAACAAAGCAAAATACTATAAATTCCAGTGTTACTGCATATATTTGAAGTTGCCCGTTAATAGATCATGTCTGTTTTTAATTGGTCTTCTAGACAGGCCAGCTAGCCTTTATCATAAGCAGTGATAATGTTAGAAAGAGTCCAGACTGGTACAAATATTACTGTAGAATCACTTAAGTGGTGACTAATAAAATGAGAATCATCCATTTCATATCAGCTGCATCACTTGAGCCAGTTAGCAATATTTGGAATGTGATATATATTTTAAAATAAACTTGTATAATGGATTGCATTGCATTCCATAGGTTCACTCATAGAGTCCCTTAGAACATCCAACACATGAAGGTCTACCAGCATCCTTTAATTCTTGAAGAAATGCAACATTCCGTAGTCCTAAGTTCATAGAGCTTTTTTCTAACTGAGTTTGTTGAGTTTGCAGTATCATCTCTCCATCTTGCTCACCTTTAAATCTCTGATGATATTAAACAGAAGATTTGAATTTTTGAGTATCATTAATTATATGTAGAATATGTATTGATATGTTAATTCTTGTAGGAATTGGGCTCTATGTTTTAGTTGTTTTCAAACTGTAGATTTATGAAAGGAAACTGAAAGGGGTTCGTGGGCCAATCTGTATAAAGGGCATTAATAAACAACCCCAATATATTTTTTTAGAGAGGGAGATCTCAGTTAATTTGAGATCAGAAAACCGTGATCAACTTTACTTGTTAGGGTTGAAAGTTTCAAAAGGTATTCACTTAGAAGCTTGCATATTCTAGTAAAACATATTCACTGTGTTCAAGACAAATATTTGTATTAAAAAAAAGAGGGTATACAAAACTAAAACTGAATGATTATACTACAAGCTTTCAAAAGTTATTTCTGGCATAAAGGCTAAACAATAATTATTTTGGGAAAAACTGTTGAATGTTTTGTTTACTTCATTAAAGGTATTCCTAAAGCTTCACTGATTGGTCTCACTAGCAGTAGAGCTACATCAGCAACTACTGTTGCAAGTGGAATATCAACCTCTGCACCCAATTCTGGCCCTTCATCTGCATCCAGTTTAAATTGTAAGTATTCATGAATAATTTTATACTTCACTGGGTGCAATAACTACAGTTGCAAGGGTAGGTATCTTAAACTTCAAATATCATTGTTATTAACTTTTTTAAAGACATACTTTTTTTTTTTCCTAAAAAATACAGCCCCGGAGGCTTGTCAGGACTCCGGCGCTGTATTCCTTTTTACCTCTTTTTTCTAGTTTCTAAATTTCCTTAGTTGACCTATTCGTTTTTCCTTTTTTACATATACATATACAAATACAGAAACACCCATGCCCAAGGCGGGACTCGAACCCACGATCCCGTGCGACGCGAAGCACCAAAGTGAGACGCTTTAGCGAGCGCGGCTACGGGGACCGGCTATTTTAGATGTGTCTATGCACAACAGTTCCTAAGCATAGTGATTATCACATCAATAGATTAAGGGGGGGGGGTAATCTGTCAAATGGGTGGTAGTCAGCATATATTGTATTTTGAACTCTCACTATCCAGATTCTGGAAATGTTGTACAGCTTATAAGTTATTTTATTATCAAAGAAATTAACCAAATAGTTAAAGTGTAATGGACAAAATGTTATTTATTTCATTGCATTATAACAGCTTGCAAAATGAGATTCGGCAACGAACATCAGAATAATGCCAGGTGGAATTGCAAGAGGAAGACCAACGTCTTAGATGAACTGAAGACTATGCTGGTGTTGGACTATATCATACAGTACCAACTAAATGGGAAACATCATTTTGAAAGAATGAGTTAAAAGCTGTTTATAAGTACAACCCAAGAGGATGAAGATCTTTAAACAATCCTCTGAAATACTGGTAGAAACATTTTCTGTAGGATCATAACATGCCTCTATAGGTCTAGTACTTTGAAGGGTGGTGATGTATTTAGTTTTTGTTATTTTATCCATAACAGCAAAAATGGGAGGTTGGGGGAAAAAGAAAATAAAGAAAGAAATAAAGAAAATTCTTAGTCCATAATGAAAGTGATGAGCAACGTATTTTATGAGTAATGGATAAACTATAACTGGTAAACTATAAGAGGCAGACAGAAACTCACTGCACAATAAATTTTCATCCGTCAAAACATACAATTTGTGTCAAAGCCACTTTTACTTTCCATATACATACTGTACATAGTAGGTAGAAAAGCATTGTATTCCACCTAAAATGCAGTGTCGAGATTTCACCAAAATATATGTTTTGAGGTCCCTTGATTCCCCCCACCCCACCCAATGTTTTTTCTCTTGCACATATGTGTAAAACATATAGTAGAAAGAGAGGGCATTTGGGTATTCAACCCAAACATTTTATACTGAGATTTCACCAGAAATTCATGTTTAGAGGACCTCTGAATCCAAAAAAAAAGCATTTTTGGAAAAAGATCTGTGTCTGTGCGCGCACATACGTGCATGTATGTATGTGTGTGTGTGTGTGCATATGCATGCATGTGCATGAGAGGGAAGTTAAGCATCTTCAAGGATGCAACACAAAGATTTTCAGGAAAACTCCCACTCCCAAACAACCCTTTACATGGAAGATTTTTGAAATTCATTTTTCTAAAAAAATAGCTATTAACGATTTTGATTAAAATGTCTTGTATTAAAAATGTTTACATGATAAATGAAATGTATATCCTGCATTTCTTAGAACAGCTTCTGAAGTCTTCTTCATTCTGAATGATTTTTTAATATCTGTTAAACTTACTGTACAAAAAATGTAGATATCATTAAAACACACAATTTATGCCACATGCAGTTTTTTTTAAAGCTAGCTATTTCAAATGTATCCCCTGATGTTTATTTCATGTATAAGATATTTAAAACTTTTCTCAAATGGAGAGTCCTTGTCCGTTTCACATCTCTCTTGTTTTCTTCCTGGCCATGACAAGATTTGACTGCAGCTTTTGCCTAGTATATTCTTTTATTTCCCTTCTGCTTATAAGGGATTAAAGTAATAAGATCACTTCTAGTAATGTTTATTTTGATCAGTATTATGTAGATAAAAGATTTATCTTTTGCAAGAATAGTTTGTTTGCAGAGCAGCTAAAGAAAGTAATATAAGTGGAACACATCAGATTTTTAGAAGAAAGTCTATGTGTGTGCATGCGTGCATGTGAGAGAGAGAACAGCATAGCTCAAAAACAAAACATGGGTTACCTACCAGACTTGATATTTAAATTCAGTTTCTTCCAAGGATACAACACAAAGGTTTTCAAAAAACACCCTCTTCCCCAAACTACCCTTTACATGAAAGATTTTTCAAAAATGGCTAATGATTTTGATTAAAATACTATATCTTTAAGATATTTTCATGACAAATGAAATGCATACCTTGAATCTTCTGGGATTAGTCTCTGAAGATCTGTTCATTTTGAATGGCTTAATAATTATAAGAGATAGATAAGAGCGTACTATACAAAAATTTAAATCTCATTAAAACACACAATTTATGTTGTTTACATTGTTTTGTAGAGTTAACTATTTCTGAGACATTCATTGTTATCGGGTTTAATTTTTAAACACACACTTTTCTCAAACAATAAGTCCTCGTTCGTTTCTATCTCTTTAGTTTTTTCATCCTGGTCATGCAAAGAGAAGGGAGTTTTAATTGCATAATTTAGCGACTAGGTTTTAAAAGATTTTACTATTGTTTTAGCCTATTTCCCTTCTACTTAGAAGGAACTAGGCATTAAAACTATTTTTCCAATGTTTATCTTGAATAGCAGGAAGTAAAGAGAAGAGTAAACCTTTGTAAGAATAATTTGTTGCGGAATAGGTAGAGGCATGTGAATAGAATGCATCAGAATTTTTTTGTTTTGTTGATATCTCTCATTATTGGTTTAAATTTTCCAATACTAATTGTTTTTCAAATATTCGTTATTTGTTTTTCTTTGCTGGTTAAGTTAAAAGAACAGAAATTCAAAGCCATCATGGAACTATCAAAAGAGATAGCGAAAAAGAGAGAGAGGGGGGGGGTAGTAAAATAAGTTTAAGTAAAAGGAACACATTTAATTTGTCCACAAAATTAATAATAGAGGAGTGGGGAAGAGTCTCCATACACAATATTATCAGGATGTCAACTGTATGGGACTCTAGGATGACATATATGCCAAGTGAAATTGTAAGTATAATAATATGTATCTGATTAAGAAAGCACAATGAATACTCATTCCTAGTTTATTACTTGGAAAGTTATGATAATATTATAAACTTCTTAAGTTGTTAAACTCCATGGCTCCTATTTAGAGGAACTATTTTCTTTGATACACAATCATGAAAAAGCTGAGCACAATAATTAACCAACCAACATGAACTGAAACATACGGTAATGGTTACATTTAGTGACATAAGTTTACTAGAGTATTCAAAACTTGCAAATATGCATAGAAGCTTGTGACAGTGATGTGATTAAATAAAAAATAAAAGAATTAAGGGTTGAAAATGGGAACAACTGTTACCCGAAACCGGTCCCCAGTAAGTAAAAATAAGTGATGTTTGTGTTACAAAAACCGACTCAAATTCTTTTATTTTATACTAGAGTATAATTAAGATATAATCTATAACATTTAAAAACAGTCATTTTGGATTGCTAGCACATTCCTTGGTTAAATTCATAGCATTAAAATAAATCATTCATTGGATGTCACAAAATTATGAAATTATATTGGAATATTTTTTTATTTTCCTATTTTATTAAAACCCGTCTTACAAATGAATGTATATTAGTGTTATACAATAGGTGATAGTGTACAAAAGTGAAATAAAAATACAATAGAATTTACAATTGATCATGAATATAGCACATAACATTTATGAAATTATTGTAACAACAATTATAAAGGAATATTGGCAACAAACATCTGGGATAATTTATAACATCTACATCACAGAGGGTACATTTTGAAGATTTATAGTGCTGTAAATGCATAGAAGTTTACCACTAATCTGTATATACAAATTCATAATATTTTGAATCATAATGAAAGGAATCTGCAAGTTCATATTTTTTGATTAATGGCGGGAGTTTGGATTTTAGTGCCACAGCCATTCAAGGTCAACAGACCATAGCAACAGCTAGCTCAAAAATGTGAGCTGTTGTGTGTAGTCTGTTCATAGGTGAACTCAACCTGAATGCAATGTTTTGGTATGAACTTCAAAGCTCTCACAATTTACTTAAACAATCATATTAATTTGTTTTCGTTCAGTTTATAATCGAGACATGCTTTTTTCAGCTATGACTTCACTTGGAAGTGATTCCCGTCATCCCTTGGCTCCAGCTAGACCAAAGTGTAACAGCATTCTACATTTGTTTGGGGAATGGCTCTTTGAAGCTGCCCTTATTGGATGTGAAACAGCATATCATAACAAAGGTGCACCACAAAGTAAGTTATACCAAAGATAAATAATTTTTGGCCATAATGGCACACTTCTATGTGCAATAATACATTTATCAAACTATCGTGAGCATGTACCTAACACCAAAAACTTTTAATATAAGTTGTATGAACAGAAAGCAAACAATAGAGCATCACTATCTGATATATGTTAACCTTAACTGTTCTGTTGCCAGTCATATTTAAATATGAACTCTAGACTTTTCTTTTTGTGGAAGTTTGTAAACAGAGCTGTTATATTCATTTATTTGACAAGGAATCGATTAATTACACTAAACAATACTTACTTGGGATTTTTGGCCGGAACATGTTTCAAAGGACTAGTTTCCTTCATTTTCAACCGGACACCGACTAATTCCTTGTGGTGAAGCTGGCATTGTTGTGAGCTGTCTCCTCTGATGGTGGTTCAATGAATTTCCTAAACACATCCTACTGTGGGACGTCGAAAACCCTATTTCTATTTTTTACAATGAAGATGTGTTCCCATGTGTTTTAGAAGTTTTGGTTCTGAATTTATATTGTGGTGTTTTGTCCAGAAGTGGGTGGCAACTGCTGATTTTTCCAATTGTTTTTCATTTATATTTCTGAAGTGTTCTTTGGATCGAGTTTCTAGATTTCTTTTTGCTTTTCTAATATAAATCTGATTACAATCCTTGTATTCCATTTTGTATATGCCCGATTTTTTCTTTGCTGGGATGACATCTTTGAGATTTGAGCCTAATTCATTTTTTATGTTGTGACGGTTTACTGGTGCTAGCCGAATGTTGTATTTTTTGAAAAATTTTTGAAACTTGTCAAATGCCCATGATGTCGCTCATCTTTTGTTTTATTGCTGAGAGAGTGGTTGTTTCTTTTAGGAATTTCTTCTTTTTAGCTAGTTTTATTTTTTTATCTACGAGGGATCTTGTGAAACCATGTTTATTTGCAATTTCGACTTTTTGTAGTATTCTGCCACATGGGAACGTATCTTCATTGTAAAAAAATAAAAATAGGGTTTTCAATTTTTACGTCCCACAGAAGGATGTATTTAGCAAGTTCATTGAACCACCACCAGAGGAGACAGTACTCACAACAACACCAGCTCTACCACAAGGAATTAGTCAATGTCCGGTTGAAAATGAAGGAAACTAATCCTTTGAAACATGTTCCAGCAAAAATCCCAAGTAAGTTTTGTTTAGTGCAATTAATTGACTCCTTGTCAAATAAATTAACTCTAGAGTTGCCTTACTGTGATAGTGTGATCTTCCCATATTTTGTAACTAGTGCAATACGTATATGAAGGTTTAGCAAATAAAAATGTTCTCGTATTTAGCATTATCATTCTCTTTGTCACATGTGATAATTGTGTGAAAGAAAAAAATGCTTTGCAGTGAAAAAAATATCTCTATGTTCTAATTCCATCAGTAGTTGGTGTTGTGATGCAAGCAGCCAGTCAAGTTTTAATGGCAAATTGTGATTAAGAAGCGAGCAATATTCAATCAAAGGTGATGTATAAAATTAACAACAGTCAAACAACCATTGTGAATAAAGGTGGTGAAAAGAAACATGTAGATGGTCAAAAAAATCAAAGTGACTCGGAAACATGTGCAATGTCTGCGACGAGTGAAACGATCGTGTCTCTTCAAATGGTGATCTCGTTAATAAGGGGAGAAGGTACCTTCTATCTCCGCCATGTTAAATTTGACATTTTCATTGTACCTTTTCTGAAGAACTATGAATAATAATGTAATGATTTTTTTATCACATATACATACACTATTGGGCAATAAAATGACATTTTTATGAGTATATGGCATTAAAAATGGAACTTTAATAACTTTTTTTAATAATAACCCTTTTTTGGTACACTTGAAAAGAAAAAAAAATATATCAGAGCACTTGATAATAATATTTAAGTGTTGAAAAAATGTCAGTTTATAGATATGTGTCAGGGAAATTGTCTGTGAAAATTTCATTGCTCTTGGATATGTAGTTTCAAAGAAAAGTTACATAAGGCTTACAAAAACAAAAGTTACGGGAAAATGAGTTTAAAGTTTTACAGTACTCACAGCCTGTTAAAACATTCCTGCCCCATACTCAGTGTTGTCAAGATCTTCTCTAGTCCTCTTCTTGTTCTTTCTCTTCAGTCTAGCATTTTTATAAATGTCTTCTCCCTCCATGTCAGCCTTGGTAACATGATATTGGTCCAATTCTTTAAAAAATTTTAACATGTTCCTCCCCGCAATAATACCTATATGTTGCAGCACTTTCACCTGATCTACGTTTCCACTATTGAATGTCAGCACTGCGTCATAAGATCCAAATTCTAGTGTATTTTGTCCAACAAATACTGTTTTGGGGACTCGGTTTCTACACAATGCTATTAAAACTTTCGTTGGGATTTTGAGTTTTACCATGTAGGCATTTGTTCAACAACTCTGTGTCTGCCAAACTCCTGAAGACATGTTTTATTGCAGTTAGTACAGAATTAGGTAGAGCATGCTTGTGACTGTATTGTTCTCCAGTGAATAATGCTTTATTATATTTACACCAAGTTTCTTCACCTTTTGGTCACAAATTATGTCGCGGTAACATTTCAGTCAACGATTTATGGAAGAATATAGCCCAGATATCTCTTTTCATGGCCTCTACACTATTTACATTTCTCCTGATTGCCATCCCATAGTACCTTTGAATATTGTCGATTTCCTTTTCTGTCAGTCTACCCCTACCCTAAACATAAATTATCAGAGAAAGTTCTAAGAGGAGCCAGAGAGTGAAAATGGGGTGTGACCTACTCTGCAGCATGTGATTTAAACACACTTTTAGGTCCTTTAAATAAGTTTCTGGTGCAAAACAATTTTATATTCATATAAAACACACTTCAAGCTATGAAAATAAGCAAAAGAACAAAAAATGATATTTTCACCATTTTTAAGGTATCTTCTCCCCTTAAGACCCAAAATGAGATAAGTACTTTAAAAAAGGAAAATGAAGAGCTAAGAAATAAAATAAAGGCAGAAAACAGAAATCAAAGTTTTTCATTGATAACAGGAAAAAAACAATCTATGGGACCTCAACCGGCCGAGAGAAGCGTTACAAGCTTCGTAACAAGAAACATGTTTGAAATGCTGGACAAGGTAAGTGATGTAAGTGCTCAAGCATTTGAAAAGTCAGTTCAAAGGTATTCTACAATGCATGAAGTAAAGAAGAAAAATGTGCTAGTGACTGGAGATTCATTGCTAAAATTTGTGGGAGAAAAGTACAACAAAAAGGGACACAAGGTATGTTGTTTTCCTGGTATAAAAGTAACTGAGTTTCAACACCAAATGGAGAAAATGAACTTGCGACAATCAAAGCCTGATGTGGTATTGGTTCATGCTGGAACAAACGACATTAGACATGGTGTTAGGTCCCAACATATAAAGGGTGATACTATGGATTTGATAAAGGCGATTAAAAGACAATCTGGAGATACCAAAATAATAGTGAGTGGCGTACTGCGCAGAAGAAATGTGAACACGAGGTATATCAGCGATATTAATCAGGAACTTGATTGGATGTGTGGTGTAACAAATTGTTTGATGGTAGAAGCAAATTTCTGTATAAATGATTGGGATTTTGACTGGGATGTGATTCACTTAAACCGAAGAGGTTCGTTTAAGTTTGGAAGGCTATTTAACGATGCAGTATCTTCACTGTTGATTGGAAACTAGTAGAAAGAGAGGTGGATGCGTTTCCATAGAAACTAGAAGTTCTGATGTGCATTTGGGTATTCAATGTAATAAATTTGCAAAACAAACATTCAATGTTAGTATTCCTCCAGCCAAAACAATTAACACTAATACTCAAATTCATTCAAACTGCAAAAGTAAAGCTTATACTATAAAATCTTTCACCAAAATATTCAGAGCTTGAGAAACAAAAAATGAAATATAGAAGTATTATTAAATTCAAATTTAAATGATGTAAATGCAATATGTCTAACTGAACATTGGTTGGAGGGATCGGAAATAAATCAGTTTAGTTTATCAAATTGTATATTGGCCAGTTTTTACTGTAGGAAAATTAAGAAAAATGGTGGGTCATGTATATGTATAAAATCCACTGTTAACTTTGTAGAAATTGATAAATTTAAGTACCTAAATCAGGAAGAAGACTTTGAGGCCAGTATATGTGAGCTAATTGACTTCAAAATGGTTCTAATTTGTATATATAGAAATCCAACTGGTAATGTCCTAGTTTGCTTACAAAACTTGGAAACTATTTTAAAATCCTGTAGGCATTAAAAAAAGGTATAGTAATTGTGGGAGACATGAATATAAACTATTTAACAGAAAATCCATTTAAAAGTCAACTCCAAAACATTTTAAATATGTACGGTATGCAAAATGTAGTAAGAGTACCAACTAAAGTCTCTAGCTTTAGCGCTACTGCAATTGATCAGGCTATGTTAAACACAAATAAGTGGGCTTATGAAATTCAGGTATTTGACTCGGCACTATCTGGTCATTATGCTCAGGTACTGCAGTTAGTTATTCAAATGAGAAACTGCTCACCTCAACAAAGGGAACACAAAGTTTTTAAAAATGTTAGGCTTACAAATGATGCAAATTTGAATTATTTAAACTTTTTATTAGGTAAAGAAGCCTAGGAAGATGTATATATGATCAGTTATTCAAATGAGAAACTGCTCACCTCAACAAAGGGAACACAAAGTTTTTAAAAATGTTAGGCTTACAAATGATGCAAATTTGAATTATTTAAACTTTTTATTAGGTAAAGAAGCCTAGGAAGATGTATATATGATCAAATCACTAAATGAAGCAGTAAATAAGTTCTTAGACATCTTCAACTTTTACTTTGAAGCAGCAGTACCAGTAGTCAAAATCCAGATAAATAAACAAAAAAAATATGTGGGTCACAAATGGGATACGGAAATCAGCAGCAAAATTAAGGTTCTTAAGTAAATATCTTAGAGAAAATAAAGTATCACAAGAATCAAAAACTTACTATTTGAAATATAAAAAATGTATAATAAGGTAATCAAGGAAGCAAAAAGGTTACACTATGATAGCACAATTAATGGAGCAGTTAATAAATCTAAATCATTGTGGGAAATAATCAAGGGTGAAACTAAAACTGAGAAAAATATAAATAACTATTGTATCCAATGTGATGGTCAAAATATAACCAATCCTAAGATGTTGCTGAATTATTTAACAATTTTACAAGTGTTGCTGAAAATGTGCTAAAAAAGAATTCATTGGTGAGGATGGATAAGTTAAGTCTAAAATTTAATGAAAGTACTCTTTTTTTAATGCCAGTAATGACCGAAGAAATTAAAACCATAATAAACACATTAAAAAACAAAAAATCGGTAGGGATTGATGAATTCTCAAATTATATTGTAAAAAAATGTGCCTCATTTCTGATTGAACCACTGTGCTATTTAAGAAATCTTTCACTAACAAGTGGACTATTCCCTGAGAAACTAAAAGAAGCAAAGGTGAAACTTATCTACAAGAAAGGTAGTGAGAATGAAGTTGAAAATTTCAGACCGATATCGGTAATACCCACTTTTGCAAAAATATTTGAATGAATAATGTATACCAGATTATTAAAATTCCTGGATAGATTCAAAATAATAAACAAAAATCAAAACGGCTTTAGGAAAAAGAAATCAATTAATTCCGCCTTAATACACTTTGTTGAACATATTTATGATGCATTAGATAATAAACAATTAGGATTAGGTCTATTTCTAGATCTAACAAAAGTGTTCTACATAGTGGATCATTCACTTTTACTTGAGAAATTATCTGTATATGGTGTGAGAGGATTAGCTTTAAACTGGTTTAAATCATATCTCGAAAATAGGAAACAATCTGTAGAAATTTAGTACTTTGACAGTAAAACCAATGAAATTAAAAAAGACCTCACTGGTTTTAAAAATATAAAATATGGTGTACCTCAAGGATCTGTCCTCGGGCCATTATTATTTATATTGTACATAAATGCCTAGCTGATAATGTAAATAGTCTGATATATGTGAATGTAACACTTTTTGCAGATGATCCAAGCATCTTTATAACAGGGGCAAATGAAAATAATACTAATCATCAAATATGTAATGCTCTAGAGCATATTAAAAAATGGTTTAGTGCAAACTTATTACTGCTAAGTAAAGAAAAAGCAGCAGCTCTAAGCTTCCATAATAAACTTAATAGAAATGTTATATGTCCAAAAATTAAACTGGGCCAAGATGAAATAAAGTACGTAGAATCTAATAAATTCTTGGGTTTGTTATTAGATGATAATTTAAGTTGGGAAATGCATAAAACAGCCTGACGAAAAGACTTAGTAAGATATGCTTCTTAGTAAGGTCAGTCAAATTATGTCCAGTCTGCATATTCTTAGAGTAGTTTATTTTGCATACTTTTATAGTCTATTAGTATATAATATTATCTTTTGGGGAAATTCTAAAACCAGTATTAAGGTCTTCAGGATACAAAAGAAAGTGATAAGAATTATGGCTAATGTCGCAAATAAAACTAGTTGTAAACCATATTTTAAAAAATTTAAAATTTTACCTTTACCATGCATATTTATTTATGAAACACTAAACTATACAAAAGAAAACTTAAAATCCTTCAAAACAAATGCTAAAGTTCATACATATAACACCAGAGCAAAGAAAAATTTATTTGTAAATTCACATAGAACCAAACTGTATGAAAATAGCTTCACATATGCTGGTCTACATTTATACAACAAACTACCCTAATATATAAAGAACATTGAATCCCAGCTAAAATTCAAAAAAAGTTTTGTTTAAATTTTTAATGGACAATAGCTTTTATAGTGTAGATGGATTTATACACCACGAACTGGTATAAATTGTACAATCTGTAAAATGATCTTTATGACTCAATTCTGTATATTATTTCCTTTTATATTTAAAATTTGTTAAATCTTATATATTTCTGTATTTTAATCTTGTGTATCGTGTTTCTGTGGATGAAAATAAATACAATACAATCACTATGTGCTTGCATGGGGCCAAAGATTAAGTTGATTAATCAGGCACTTACTCAGAAATATAACTTGGGCCATTCTGTGACTGAGTGAATGGACCTCTTGCCTCTCACTAAAGCAGTCTGGGTTCAATCCCAAGCGAGCTCATGTGAGATTTGTGGTGGACAAAGAGGCACGGGCTGGTTTTCTCCAAATGCCATCGCATTTCACCAGTGCTCCATCTTCGTTCCATGAATCATCAGAGTCATAATCTTAAAATCAAGTATTAAACACTATAAAAAAAATCGGATGTGCACCATTCACATGACTTTCTCCATATCCCTGCAACAAATAATTCTTAAAAAGCTTATACTTCTATTTACTTTATGCTAATCAGAAAAAAATAGTAGAAATAGTCTAATTACTCGCTTCCTTGTAAGTAGAAGCGAAATAAGGGAAACCGTAGGTTAAAGTGATGGTCAAAAGCTGGTTGCTATGTCAATGAAGTTCCTTTATCTATATGGATAGGAGTTGACAAGTTAAAATATGAGAAAGGTATACGTTTTTCATAGCAGAAACCAAAAATAAGGAATGTCACAAAAATGACGAACTCCACGAAAAAAATGTATATAACATAAATTGTGTGTTTTAATGTGTTCTACATTTTTTGTGTAGTAAGTTTTTGTCCATCTCTTACGGTTTAGCAGTTATTCAAAATTTAGTAAAATTCATCCAGAATAAACTACTCTTCAGAGGCTATTCCCAGAAAATTCAAGATATACATTTTATTTGTCAGGTAAATATCTTTGATATACAAAATTTTAATCAAAATCGTTACAGCCATTTTTGAGAAAATCAAAATTTTCGAAAAAAGTTCCATGTAAAGGGTAGTTGGGGGTGGGGGGATTTTTCTCAAAATCTTCGTGTCGCATCCCTGGAAGATACTAAACTTAAATACCAAGTTTGGTATTTTACCTACTTTTCGTTTTTGAGTTATCGTGTTCACAGACACACGGACACACAGACACACACACACACACACACACACACACACACACACACACACACACACACACACACGGACCTTTTTGTGAAAATGCTTTTTTTGGATATTGGGGACCCTAAAACATATATTTCCGGTGAAATCTCAGTATCGAATTTTTTGGTGGAGTGCAATACTTTCTCTATACACTATGTACATTGTGCGTATGGAGAAAGTAAAAATAAATGTAACTTCGTTTGCTATCAAGGTCAAGCATTGTCTAAGGCATATAACCAAACATTTGAGATCTGTTTGATGCAGCAAAATTGCATTTGTTGGAGATTAGAGGCAACAAAAAAGCCTAGAAGTATCCCCATGTCTAATATATCTCTTCTCAGTTTGTTAAAAGAATTATACACCTGAAGTTGAAGATATATGGTAGAATATACTACATATCAGCAGTGAAGTAGGCTTTACTCTATATCTCTTTAGGTTATTTAAAGAAAATGTTATGAGCATGTTATCATGTCAGTATTCTGTCAGCGGAACTGTAATATGTCCTCTATGGTGTGGTTGGTAGGCACAGCTTTATGACATATTACATTATCTGACAATAAATATTTGAAATGAATTGTTAATATCATACATGTACAATGTCTATTTCCAAAGCAAAATTAATTGTGAAGCTGTGTGAAACTTTAGTAAGAATTTTATTGCAGTTCTAAAAAATGCATTACATTGATAATGCATTTTTTCAATGCAATTCATGCGTTGACTTTTTTAAGATATAATTTGTGTGCAGCTTGTTTCTTGTATTTCCATACAGTACTTCCAGAGACCATAAACAGGAAAGATCATTAGTTTCTGAAAACTTGATTACATGGGTAGGAATTTTCTCTTTAAGGAAAATATATATGTAAAGGACAGTTTTGTTAACTTATGTTTTGAGTGCATAAATATCTTCATTGTTTATAGTTGAATGGGAATGCAATTTTACTGGGTGTTCATTTTTATCTGTAATTTAATGCACAGCAAATATGCCATTTCTGATGATGCAAGTTTATATACTGTGCCCCTAGTAACAGGTCATATTTAATGTAATGCCTTCCTGATATTGCAATTAGAATACCATCCCTCTTGTAGCAGCTGTACACAATGATGGTTCAAAGTAGGTATCTATTCATGTAGCAATGCAGCACTCAACTAGAGACAATTTTTTTTTTAATATTTCTTTGTAAAGATGCTGACACAGGGCTCTTGCATTCAGGCACACACGAAAATCATCAATCTGGACCAGGTTTGAACACAGCTAGTACCTAACCAACTAAACCACCCAATTAAGGGTTGCTGTGATAACTAAATGATCACTATACCTCCTAAGTAGAGAAGATAGTCTCACCAGTCAACAATGACATTTTCCTTGCTCTATTAACAAGCGAGAAATCACAGATAAGAATGAACACTTGGTATAGCAGATGGTGAAAAATAGAGTAATATGTTCTGACATGCATTAATTATAAATATTTTGATCACTTATGGGCATTCTGCACATGAGGTTCATTTGTGTGTACCAGAGTGCTTATTTATTTGCTGTACTGAGTAACTTAGCAGAGGTAAGTAAAGAGTAAACTAATATATACATATTACAGGTTATAATGCCAATAAGTATTATTTACATGTTCCATTATAGAGGGAGAAACATAATTGCCATAGATATGTTAAGAGTGAACTAAAGTTTGAATTATAATCAGACTAACTTTACTGGATAAGCATTCAAGTAATAGTTTCAAAATGATATGACATTTAAAGGATATGAGATATATATGTAGAATTATACTTATTTCATAAAGAATGACTCAACATGTAGGAGTTACTCACTCTGACTGAATTAAAAGCAGATGATATGCTTCTCTTTTAGTGATTCTTATGGTTATTCAAGCATATTGCATTTACCTAGAATAGGACATATACTAGAACTAGTAGGTATATACTCTCATTGTTTCATTGCTTTAAATCATTCCAGGGACAGAAATCAATGCAAATAAAAGACCCAGTTCACTACTGATTGACAGCCGTAAGGGAAGTATGTCATTATCACAACCTGGTTCTCTCACAGATGAAACAGAAATTCCCCCTACTCTGACCATTGATAAATATGAATCAGGCAGAGCAGAAGCACTGGGAGCACTCTGCCGCATCTTTTGTGCTAAAAAGACAGGAGAAGAAATATTGCCTGTTTATCTAGCTCGATTTTATCTGGCATTGCAGCAAGGCTTGCGGGTAAATGAGGTAAGACTTCATACTTTCATCCAGTTTCTTGCTGGTTTATTAATCATTGTTAAATCTTTCCATATTGATGTAGAATATACTTTAGAGTTGGTTTTATTAATTATTTAATTTTTGGTGACTTCACAATGAATTGAAATTATACCTCTTACAATAAATCTTTGTATTTGACAGCTTGCAGCTAAGTATACTTGTAAAAGAATCTGATATTGTTACATTCACATGACTGTCTCTACATCTCGGTAATAAATTATTGTTAAAAAGCTTATTCTTCCAATTACTTCATGCTAATCAAGATAAACATTAACAGAAATGGGCGCGCGTGCGCAGGATAATTCAAAAACGAAAAGTCGGTAAAATACCAAACTTGGTATTTAAGTTTAGTGTCTTCCAGGGATGTGACACGAATATTTTGAGAAAAATCCCCCCTACCCAAACTGCCCTTTACATGGAACTTTTTTAAAAAATTTTGATTTCCTCAAAAATGGCTCTAACGATTTTGATTAAAATATCGTGTATTAAAGATATTTACCTGACAAATAAAATGAAAATTACTTAATTCAGGGTTAGTTTTACAGAATTTTGCATAACTGCTCAATCGTAAGAGAGGGACAAAAACTTACCACACAAAAAATGTAGAGCACATTAAAACACACAATTTATACATTTTTTTTGTGGAGGTGATCGTTTTTGAGATATTCCTTGTTTTTGGTTTCAGCTTTGAAAACCTTAACTTTTTTCATTCAGGAATTTGTCAACTCTTGTCCATAGAAACAAAGGAACTTCAGTCACATAGCAACCAGCTTTTGACTATCACTTTAACCTATGGTACTCTCTTGTTTCGCTTCTACTTACAAGGAAGCAAGTAATAAGACTATTTCTGCTAATTTTTGTCGATTAGCATGAAACAAATAGAAGCATAAACTGTTCAACAATAATTTGTTGCAGAGATGTAGAGAAAGTCATATGAATGGAACACATCAGATTTTTCTACATACATTACAATATATTATGCATGTGTTATTTTAAATTACTATTAATAATAATGTATTAGTTATTATTCATCAGTATTCACTATTATGTATACTGCCAACCTATTTCCACATTTGGTTTGAGAGCTACTGTGGGGCCATTTTGTACTGATTCTATTATATTAACTCAAAAAAAAAAAAAAATTATGAATGCACATCTGATAAACAAGGCAAGATTCATGATATTGTGTGTAGGATATTATGGAAAATTGCTGCAAGACAAATTGAACATTTGAAGAAAAGATATTTATTAAACAATTTAACACAAATGAAGGCTTTAATAATTGGTTTAGATTTAATCAAATATATTGATTTGAGTTGAAGAGAATTTTTGGTGCATATTTATGGTATTTTTTTTCTACAGGATTAGCAGTTGGTTATTCTTTTTGTTTATTTAATTAAGTTAATAAAAAGAATTTTGAAATGGATATAGATAATTAATATTTTAAATATCTTATGTGTTCTTTAAAACATTGTTTCATTTTGTTTTTCCTACATATACCTTTTCACATTCCTTGCAGCTGATTTAATATATCCCTGATTTTTCAATGGGGGATTTTATCTTTTGTGTTTGTATGGAGGAGGTTTTTTTAAACTGTGCTTATTAACTGGGCTAAGTTGATGTTTTATTTTTTGAAAATCTTTTGTAATTTTTGGTGTGCCAAAGGGTGGTAAATGAATTTTTTGTAGCTGGTTTCTGCTTTTATTCTTTCTAGAGTGCTAATTTCTTTTATTTTCTTCTGTTTCATCAACTTATTAATCTTCCTTTTTACCAAATGTTCTGTGTAGCCATTTTTTGTGCAATTTCTATGATTCTATTAAGTTCTAATTTGCGTTCCATCTGGCTTAATGATAGGTTTACCAGTTTGAATGTAAGGCTGTTGATCATGGTGTGTTTGTGTGAAATTGGGCTGTAGCTGTTGTTAATTATGTAGTTTTCCGTCCGTGTTTTTTTCCCATAGATTCCAAATTATAGTTTGTTGATTTGTGTTCACATCGGTTCCTTGTCCATGCTAATTCATGGTCTCAATACACAGAACTCAATGGTTTCAGCAAGTGAAGTATAATGAGTCTTAAAATCAATTTTAATAATATGTTTTTGATAATTATTAACTATCCAAACCCAACAGGAAGTTTCATTACTGGAAAATAATATTTCATGCAACACAGTGCATATTGATCAAATACATTAACTGGAATTAAACAGAAATTGTCCATTACTAGCACAGGCATTTTATAGAATAAATTCATTAGTAAAGAGAACTGATAATCTTGATTTGAGTATAAAACTTGAACCATACTTAGTTCTTGTAGTTATCCATTGTTTTCTCCTTCCAGAGCCGAGAATGTGGAGAAACGCTAGCTAGCATCCTGTTGAACTCAGCCGACCTGTTTAGACTGGATCTGGATGGTGTTCAAGTCCTTGTTCCACTTGTTATTGATGCTTTGGAAATTGTATTACCAGAAAAGGAACTTAAACTGAAGTATGTATCATTTTTTCAAATTTTAAACTCTTTAAAACAAAGATGTTTTATTACTACAAAACAATGTAAGCCATTATTAAACAACACAGTGCTAAAACAACTTGACAGTGGGAACAACTATAATTTAAACTTTTAATTAGTTTGATCTAAATGTTTCATACAATAATGTAATGGGTTTTGTACAACTATTTTGTCTTTAAATAACACCTCATTCGATGTGTGACATTTAATGATTTATTAACAATTTCTTCTTTGAATAGCAACTCTCTTGTTAGAAGTACTGCCTACAAATTTGACATAAAAAGTAAATTAATTTTTAGGTCCCTGTAACTTAACTATAACTGTGGTGAAGTGTTAAAATTATTTATATTTCCAGTTTTAGAAAAGTATCTCATTAGCTCTTCTTGGCTTTAGGTCTCCATCAGTGTCTAAAACAGAGCTTCGAAGGGCATCTATACATCTACTACTGTCCATGCTAGTATTACCTCTGCATTATCAGGTAAGCGAGACATACTAGGGACATTCAATAATTCCTTAGAAAATCCAAGAAATTATATTCGTAGCATTAAAAAAAAGTTTGTATTTAGTAACCATTGTCTCTTACTAGATGGCAGTTAAAGTTTCAGCTATATCCAACATGTGGTTTCATTGTCATAGGCGATTGAATCAACAGTCTTGTGTTTCTTTAGAAAGGTGGAAAAAAACGAGTTGTGTAGTAATTAAACACCTCTATTTAAAAGGCTTAACTCTGAAAGAGATAAAAGCTGAGTCATCACTCCTGCATTGCAACAATTTACAATTGGATAAAAGAATTGACTGTACACAAATGATGAGTATTGTTCTAGACGTCCAGTAGAGGCCACAGGTATATCACATTCTCAATTTTGCACCAAAAATTAGATCTGACAAATATCTCAGCAAGTGGGTGCTGTGTTTGCTTTCAATGGAGAATAAACGCAATCGTGTGATCAATTTGGAAGCGAGTTTGGCACTTTTCCATTGCAATCTTGGCAAATTTCTGCATTGATACATGGTTGAAACATGGATACACTACTACACTCCAGAGACAAAAGTACAGTCAAAACAGTTGGTTTTTAAAGACTCCAAAGAAGGCAAAGGTGGTGAAACCTTCAAATAAGGTGATGGCCTCAGTTTTTGGGATGTATGTGGAATTATCTATATGGAGTACTTGCAGAAAGAAGAATGATAAATGGATAGTATTATGCATCATTATTGCGCCGATTGAATGAGAAATCAAGAAAAAATGCCCTCATCTGGCAAAGAAAAATATTCTCTTTCATCAAGAAAATGCAAGGATGCACACCTACAAAGAAGGTAAAGGTGGTGAAATCTTCAGACAAGGTGATGGCCTCAGTTTGTTTGGGATGCACGCAGGATTATCTACAGGGATTACTTGCAGAAAGAAGAACGATAAATGGAAAGTATTATGTATTGTTATTGCATCGATTGAATGAGAAATCAAGAAAAAACGTCTTCATCTGCAAAAAAAATATTCTCTTTCATCAAGAAAATGCAAGGGTGCACACCTGTGCAGTTTCAATGGCGAATGTCGCCCTCCGTGGTGTAGTGGTTACCATGCTGACTTCCTATATCCAAGGTCATGGGTTCAAACCCGGCGGAGGATGATGGATTTTTTCGGGCGTAAAAATCCTTAGCATGGCTTCCTTCGGAAGGGAAGTAAAGCCGTGGGTCCCGTGTCGCAGATTTACAGCATGTAAAAGCACCTCAAGCCTGATAGAGAGGCCTCTGAGCAAAATTAAGCGGTCTTTCACGCCCAGTATAGAATGGGACGCTGAGAACCACAGCAGTTAAAGAGCGTCCATAAATAAAACGCCATTTCATTTTCATTTCAATGGCGAAAATTGTTTGAATTACTATAACATCTGCCATATTCACTAGATTTGGCCCTCAGTAACCTTTTTTTTTTATTTTCAAACTTGAAAAAGTGACTTGGCAGAAAATGATTCACATCTAACAAAGGGATCATCTCGTAAACAGGTGCCTATTTTGAGGACCTTCCAAAATACTACTTTTTGAAAGGCTTAAAACAGTTAAAGAAAAAGTGGAAAAAGTGTACCCAGCTAAAAGGAAATTATGTTGAATAATAATAATAAAAAAAATCTACCAAAAATCATTTGTTTTTCTATCTTTTTCTAAAGACTTATTGAACCTTCGTATATTAATAAATGCTGAGGCTATTTCAGTGGATACAGCAATATTTACTAAAATTTTAATTTTACTAACAAATTCCATATTTTGTGAAGAAAAGAATTTCTTTTATTTGTGTAGGTGAGGTAATAGAAAGATATTCTTTGAAATATTTGAGAGAGAGTTGTCTCTTTACATAGGAAACAAAATTCTTTAATTTATAGTGCTTCAAAGAGATATAAGTAAGTTTATTTTATTAATGTTGACAGAACTTACCAATCAAAGAACTGGGTGGAGGATCTCAAGATCATGTACCTCTTACCTTTGCACAGTTGAAGCCAAGACTGATGAACCTTCTTATAAATGCCCTTCAAGTTGAAGCAGATCCACACAATGCTCAGATGTTGCTTGGTAAGTTACTTATAATAGTTAAAGATAACTTATGTACCTTATTTATCCAAATACAAGACAACCCCCTTTTTTCAGAACTTAATTTTAGAATTTACCAAATTATGTATATAAAAAGTACATGATTAATTAGTTTTTAAATGAAATTGAAAGTGTAGCACATATTTTGAACAAACTATGGGACATTTAGCTGATTTTTTTGGTTATTGTTTAGTTTTTTAAAATGTATTAATTTTATTTTATAATTTGAATTTGCTTAGAAATCCACACAATAGGCAGGAGAGAGAGAAGGAGAAGGGAGAATTTAAACGTGTTTGTATGTGCAATGGGAGAAAGTGACGATAGTTATAGCAACAATGATGATGGATAAGATTTTCTTTTAGAAACATACTTAATAGTATAATACATCGTTGTAAAACGTTTTACCTAATTTAGATTTGTGCAGAAATTCACAAAATGGCTGGAAGAGATTGGAAATTTATGATATGTGTGTGAAAGGAGAAAATGCTGACAATGGTAGTGCCGGTGATGGATAAGAGTTTCTATTTAGGCAACACACATGATATAACACATTGTTTTAAAAAGTTTTACTTAATGCAAATTTGCACAGAAATTCACACAGTGGGCAGGAGGGAGAGGGGAGAATGGAAGTATATTGGTACATGTATGGTAGGAGAAAGTGAGAGCATAGCAGCTCACCTGTAATGATGATGATGCATACCTAATATAATACATTGTTATAAAAAGCCTTTTTTAATTTGAATTTATGGGGAAATTCACATAATGTCTTGGGAAAAGGAAAATGTAGGTTTGTTAACAGCTAACTTTACAGGACAAAATAAAATGCACAAAATCTATTGCATACGTCACTACCTCGACATAATCTGTACCATTTCCTTATGCTTCACCAACACTGTACCTATAAAATTTCAAACCTACTTTTTTCTTGCATGCTATTTGGACAATATATATCAGCCCCAGTTCTCAATATTAATATTTTTTTTTTGTCTTGTATTTAGACAAATACATAATATTAGAATATCTGTTAATCAACTGTCATGACTGTCCATCCTGAACCCAGTGTGCTGGGGCTTTGCTACTCTTCAAGGAGTTTCGTGTCAGTAGAAAGTATCTGCTGGTGATGGTGTATATCTGGTCATAGTTATCTGTTACTTTCTGTTTTCAGGAAGAATGCACATTTTTATTACACTACTCTGGCTTTTGTTTCATCCAAACTGAAGCTTAGAAGCTAAATGATCCCTAGCCAATCAACTGACAATATTTTTGCCAAACTATTAGAGAGGGGTATTTTCCAACTATATGAGTATCTCCTCTGCAATTTTGTCCTTTCAGTTGAATAACCTATTGTCTTACACTCTGGTGAATGGAAATTATTGAAAAAGTAATTTTGGTTCTGTGGCGGCCTTGAATGCAGACCCTTAGATACTAACCTAGGGCTAAGGTATGTATGAAAGAGAGAGGAAATGTATACTATTTGCGCACCTTTTTAAGGCACTTGCCCTTGTATTTGGTAGGTTTCACGCTATTTTGGAGTCACCCTCCGGGGTGTAATGGTTACCATGCTAACTTCTATACCCAAGATCGCGGGTTCAAACCTGGCGGAGAACGATGGATTTTTTCAGGTGTAAAAATCCTTAGCATGGCTTCCTTTGGAAGGGAAGTAAAGCCGTTGGTCCCATGTAGTAGATTTACGGCATGTAAAAGAACCTCAAACCTGATAGAGAGGCCTCTGAGCAAAATTAAGCGGTCTCATGCCCAGTTTAGAATGGGATGCTATGAAGCATAGTAGTTAAAGAGCATCCATAAATAAAACACCATTTACATTTTTTTTACGCTATTTTGGAAGCAGAGCACAACACAACATTGAGACATTAATAGCTTCTAGGTGTTTCTATAGATCCGAGAGTTCATGCACATGCACTGTGCAAAGTAATTCAGCTAGTCTGCGGTAAATTAGATATCCTATTCACTATAATGATTGACAGCACTGTGGAATAAGAAACAATGGGAGTAAGGATCAAAATATACAGAGGAAGAATTGGAAATTTTAATATTATAAAAGGAATGAGTTTAAAACTAATCAAGATATAGATATAGCCAATATGTTTCTTCTATCATGTATAACAGGCTTATTATGATAGTTGGTGGAGTTGAAATTAATCTTGAACCTAATGGGATTCAAGCTGTCATGGTTGAAAGCTTGGCAAGGGTAAAGGACATAGATAAGAAAATAATAAAAAACAAACTTACTGTGGTAGAAAGGGACTATGGAAAGCAAGGAAGATACAAGAAACTATGTGCAAGATGAGAGAATAGAGGTGCTGAATATCTAAAGAAGAGTAGAGTTTCTGGAAGAGAGAGATTGAAGGTTCAATCTAATCATTGCAGGAGTGGAGTATGGCCCATACAAGAGGTCAAAAAGATCCTGGTAGGAAAACTACAGGACTGAGAAATGGTAAAGCGATCAGAATGGAAACATTAGGAGGAACTAGAAGAATAGTTATGAAATTCACTTATGTGCAGCTAGTTATGAAGTGTTGAAGAGCACAAAGCAACTAAAAGGAACAGATATCTTTATGAATAGAGATTTATTCTTGGAACAATGTGCCTTGAAGAAGAAATTAATTCAGCAGATAAAGATGGCAAGGATTGAAGGTAAACAGATCATTTTTGGAATCTATGGTTGTGGATTGTTGGGGGCGGCGGCTGTGCAAGAAGTTAAATAAACATCGGACCATGGCAGTTGGATACATGTACAGCCAGAGAGATGGAACAAACAACATCAGAAAGTCCAAAGAATGATTAGAAATTGTTGTTCCATTTTTCTTTTCTTTTTTGTTTAACTTCAACTATTTCTCACATGTGCTTAGGTACACTATTTTTATTCCAGGTGGTCTGTTGCTGAGTGTGCAGGATTCTGCAGCAGCAGAAGAAGTGGAGCAGGTAACTCAACCTGATCTTGGTCCAGGAAGTGATACTACCTCAAACCTTCTGTCTTCTGGTAAGAACCTGTAGTTGGTATTAAATTAGCACTACTGCACCACAAATGTAAGTGATCACTTATGATGGCCTAATCACTGCAAGCATTTAAGTTTTGGTACATAATATGCTTACAAAGGCCTATTTGTTCATTATTGTGCTCTTCATGAATTTAATGTAGATGTCGGTGAATTTCCAAAATGTTCCAACTTTCAAAGTCAGCAGAGCATTTTGTCAAATAAATTTTGCAGTCATTGACATTTCTTAGTCTCTTACATGATCATAAATCTCTGGTCCATGGAAAATATGCATGTTTTCTCTTTCTTTACTTTGGTATTATTAAAGCTTCACAAAACATTTTAATGTATTAAATATTATATATATATATATATATATATATATATATATATATATATATATATAAAATATATAATTTACAAGGATAATTATAAAAAAGTTAGTTATATGTAGCTAAGAATTCATCCTTTTAAAAACTGTATTGAAAAAAGTTTGCCTTGTTGCTTCTTTAAAACTTTCTTTGATGTCTTTTAAAACAAAGCCTATATACGAGGTAAGATAATAGGAATATGCACACAACTTTTGTAATTTATAACAGCAAAAAGTTTAAAATTAAATCATTGTTTGTTCATATAATTTGTATTAATTATTTATAAACTTGATATAATTAGATGCATAGTTGGATTGATTTGTTCATATACTTATTTATTGTTCATTGGGTTTCATTCTTTTTGGCATTTTATGCATATATATGTTTAACTCTGTCAGCAAATACCGGCTTGTGGTGGAGTAAATACATGCATACATTTATGAACACAGTTCCCTTGCTTTTCATTTTGCATGGTTTGGTGTTTCATAAGCTTCCAAGTGCTCTCAGGGGTATCCCCTCCCCTTGCAAAAAAAAAAAAAAAAAGGCTTGACTGCAAGTCACTTTCTTTACTTCTTCCTTTGAGTTGTCAACTCATCATCTTGTTATTATTTTTAGATGTAGCTTCTTTCAAACATATAATCACTGGCATAAAATATGGACTGGTAATTTTGAACCAGAAAGTAAACTCGCTCAGAAAATGCAGTGCAAGCATTTCCAGAATAAAAATTCAAGAGACACCTTCTGCAGAAAGAGTGATAACATTTTTCCAGAAATTATAGTAGTGATAACTGGAACATTACTTACGGAAGGGCTAAGCAGTAAACAGTTAATATTATTATGAAGTACTGTTTAAATTCTCAGTCCGTTGACATTTTGTTGTTTCATAACAACACACATGCATATGAGGGTAATTTGACAAATCTGGTAAAAAGCACAAAAAAGTTTGTTTCATGAGCAACTCATCTTACATCTTGACATAGTCTTCTTTAAAGGGTATACACTTAATCCAGCAATCCTGCAGCTTTTTCATTCCATTGGAAAAATAGCTTTTGTCAAACTCTGCAACAATCACTTCCTCATTTGATGAAAATTTCTTCTCACCAAGCAAAGTTTCAGGGTGGAAGTCACTTAGCTAAGTCTGGTCTATAGGGTGGATGAGAAACCAATGCACTTTTACCATTGTTATTACTGATGTGTGGGATGGTGCATTATTCTGGTGCAAGAGCACGCTTTTGCATGTGAACCATGGTCTTTTTTCAGCCAATGCAAGTTTCAAACAATTCAACTGTGAAGCATAATAGGATCCAGTTAAGGTTCTGGCTTTTTTCAAATAATCTGTGAGGATTATTCCATAGGGATCCCAAAAAATAGTGGCTATCAGCTTATCACCTACAAAAGGGTCTTTGCCTTTGGTGCACTTTCACTAGTCTTTGGCCATTGTTTTGACTACCATTTTGACTCTGATGTATAATGATGGATCCAGGTTTCATTAACAGTCACAAATGAGGGCAAAAAGTCATGCGGAACATTGCCAGACATTGTGTTGAAATGTATTCCAGATGTGGTTTTGGTTGAGTGTGAGCAATGGTGGCACCCACCTTGTACGCAGCTTCTTCATAGCCAATTCTCCATGCAGGACATATTAGGCAAAATATATCCTGCATATATTTTGGATAATGAAATGCCTATAGTTTCTGCAAATTCACAAATTTTTATTCAGCAGTCTTTCATTACCATATCATGGATTATCCTGTATGGTCACCTTAATTGGATGGATGGAGTGTGTTTCATCTTCTATGCTTGTCTGACAACATTTGAATCCATTAATTCAAAAGTAAATGGTGTTCAATCATGGTGCAGAGTCTACATGAACTTCATCAAATTCTGTTTTGATTTGTGCGGCTGTCAAGCCCTTCAAATGAAAACAATTATGGCACAAAACTTTTTTTCTCCATTTTCAATCACAGTTGATCAATTCAAATAGCTGTCAACAATGAACTCTATGTTGTACAATGTTGAAATTTTTATGTGATCCTTTAAATAATCAAGGTTACAAGTGTTCCATTCTTTCATGAAAATTTACCAGACTTATCAAACCACCCATGTACTTTGCCAGTCACTTTGTTAAATTTATAATGAAATTGGATTTTTTGGTTGATGAATTATCCTGCATAACTATTGTCCCAATTTTTCTCCCTCATATTACAATTATTTGTAAACTTAAAATATTCCTTTAAGAGGCTATCATGCATACAGTACATGAATAGCTTGCTGTTCAGAACTTCTTTTGGGGAGGATTGTGAATCTCAGATAGTTTGTAAAGTGCTGGAAACATCATTAAAAAATAAGAGAACTGAGTTGAAAAATAATTGATTTCCAAATTCTCTGCTGGGGTTGTAATAAATTATAAAAGTTGCATGTGGATATTTTTTACCTTATCCTCATGAGTACATCTTTTGTTCATAGCTGCTTTAGCTCCAGTATTATTTTATCAGTCAGTGTAGAATTGCAAACCCAAATGAATTTTTAAATGAGAACTGAAAAATGTTTCATATATTAAAGATTCCATCAGGATCTAAGGGTAGATGATATTCTATTTCATAAATAAAAAGCAACAAGATATGTAATCCTCCCAGTGTTAACTACTGTGTAATATGCTATTTTTTATTTTATTTATTTAGTTATTTATTTTTTCACATATATTTAGAATGTATTAATAAATTCAGCCTCTCCTAATTAGAAGATGCCTTAAACGGAGCATACTAAACAACTAAGCAATATAAAACACAATTAAATTCTAAACAAATTCAATTGTTATGAAAATTGCAGAAAAGTAAAATACTATCTGAAAATAATTATAATCTACAAATGTATATGGAAAGGCCCTATTTCTAAGTTTTCATGTAACACAGATAATTTTTCAATATAGCTAATAATACTTTAATAACACTGGGCAACTACTGTAATAACTGATTTTTTTTTAATTTATATCTTTTTACAATGTCAATTGAAGTAAGATAACATTTATTGCAGTTGTACAGCATTATTGGCTCGTAAATGGCACACTTTTCTGTATGAACTTCATTCAGCTGCTCTTCATATGTTTCACATCTGATAGTAGGATTTATGATTCCTGTAATCAGGCAGTTTGATTGGCTATGATGTCAGTTCTGCTTTTATTTATGAATAGAATTATGGAAACTTATTAGGGTTTTATTTACAAAATTCAGAGCCATTTAAAATAGTCTCCATGTGAGGGCAGTTATTTAAATTACAATAGAAGCCTTTTAAAATTCAGGTCTTTATTCTTGTTTTCTCAAAAGGCTGTTCAATAAAGAATGATCATAATTTTATTACGGTCATAATTTTTCGCACTAAAATTCAATCTTATTATATTCTGTTAGCTTACTGTGAAACAAACACGCCATAGTAGTTTCATTGTTGGTACTCCTGGTTCCTGCCTGTGAGAACCAGGCAAGTTCAGACATGTTCAGTATTGCCTACTGCTACAATGAAGGTAACACGCGAGGAACAATATGCGGCTTTGAAATTCTGCTTTCGTCTCAACAAATCGTCAGTTGAGGCCTATACAATGTTACAGGAGGCTTATGGAGAGTCTGTTCTTCCCTACAGCACAGCTCGAAGGTGGTTTAAAATGTTTAAAGAGGGGAGACAATCAATTTCAAAGGAAGGTGGACCCAGTGCTCCAGGTACTGCTCTTACGGAAGAAAACATCAACACTGCTGCTGCCATTGTGAGAGAGGATCGATGAATTACCTTAGGATCACTTTCTGAAATACTGAACATTTCATTGGGTGCCACCCACACGTTGGTGACAGAAACATTAAACATGAGATGTGTTTGTGGGCGATGGGTTCCAAGACTGTTGATTCCCGAACAAAAGGACATTCGCATGCAAGTCTGCATGCAGTTAAAGTTGATGTTAGAGGAAGATCCAGAGTTTCTTTCAAACATAATCACTGCTGATGAAACTTGGCTACATCATTTTGATCCTGAGAGCAAACAGCAAAACTCAGTGTGGAAATCTCCTTCATTACCAACCCCCAAAAAAGCGAAAGTGGTTGCTTCTGCTGGGAAAGTTATGGTCTCATTCTTTGATATTCATCGAATGTTTTATCAGTTGTACCTGCACACACATCAGTAACTGGACGATACTACAGGGATGTCCTGAAAAGATTGCAAGTCCATATCAGGTGCAAAAGACCACATTTCCGTGAAGCAGGCTGGATGCTGCACCACGATAATGCACGGCTGCATATTGCCAATGTTGTTGCTGAATATCTTGCAAAAATCAACGTGAAGTGCATCCCTCACCCTCCCTATAGTCCGGATTTAGCCCCATGTGACTTTTTTCTTTTCCCTAACTTGAAGAAACGCCTTCGTGGGAGGCATTATCCATCATCAGAAGCAGTGGTGAAGGCTGCAGAGGTGATTTTGAAGGATCTCTTAAAAAATGGTTTCCAGCATGTCTTTGAAGACTGGCAGAAACGCTGGGACAAGTGCATCACATTCATGGGAGACAATTTTGAGAAGGACCATCAAAATTATGAGGATGAGTAAAGGTATGTTGCCAAAAAAATAATTGTGATCATTCTTTATTGAACAGCCCTCGTAACAAAATCTTAAGCATGTGATCTAAACTTGAAAAGTAGGACTTTCCATGCCTCTTTATTGATCTAATAGTATTCTGTGAGTCAACTATTTCTGATTTCTTCAGAAAAATGTTTCAAAACTGCTAGAAAATGTCTCCCATTGCCCACCTCTGTAACATGGTGGTAGCATGTGTCGCTTACATTCAGAGGTCTCGAGTTAGAATCTTGGTTAGGATGAGTTATCCAGATATGTCTTACTTTAAACTACAAACAAAACAGTCTCCCATGTTATTTGTATTATTTTTCTTTCTGTTTTTATAATCCTAAGGTTGCCAATTGACAAGTATTGTAGAAAGAGGATCAAAGGAGGAAATGCAGAATATAATAAAACTTTAGCCATATATTTTCTGAATTTTGGATAAATAACGCTTACTAATGTGTATAATGGGCTAATTCAGAGAGATAGGAGAAGAAAACTTGGCGTACAAAATACCTTAGGTATCACTTAATCAATAGACCATTTGGCATGTTAATTTATATATCTCAAAGGTTAGATTTTCAAAGGAACATAAAATCAGAATATCTCATTATAAAACTTTTGTGTGATAAACATAATGTTTCTCAACAGTTTGATAGATACTACATTTCAGAAAGATGAGTATTGTTTAAGAAGTTATAAAAATGATTTTTACCTTTATTTATGAACTTAAACTACTTACTACCAGTTCTGATTGCATATGCATAAGGAATAGGTCCAAGTTAATGCATTTTTAAACCTTTTACTTACATTTTAGTACCCCAGAAAAATCACTTTTATTACCAGTTTCCAAAACATTACATATGTACATTTCACAGGGATAGGGAAAAGGTGGCAGAGAGGGGAGTAGTAAGAAAAAGGAAGATAGAATAGAGAGAGAATGGGAAAAAGCATTAATGAGGTAGGGAGAAGGGGAAAGAAGGAAGAAATAGAAGAAGAGAAAGACAAAGGGAGGGGAAGAGGGAGTGAGAAATAGTGAGAGAGGGAGCAAAGCAATGTAGAAACGCTGCATTTAAGATAATAATGCAAACAGAGCTGCCATCTTCCTGTACTAAATATGGTTAAATAAGACATAATTTGCAAACTAATTTTAGCAGTATGCTTCAGAAGTAATAAACATGTACCTTTTTGTTGCATTATGAAAGACATCTTTAAAAGTAATGTAGCTAACACTGGGAGGAGGTTTTTTTTTTTTGCAGTTTTTTAATGCATCTGAGGTATTAATATTGCATTAATTTCCATTATTTTTAAAGAAAAGTACACCTTTTATTATTTGGAAGTTTCAAGGTATTGAATGATTGGTATGTTTTGGAAATAAGTGCTGTATAATGTTGTCAAATGTAAATGCATCCTGTGCTTTTTGCTTCCACACTTTAGCTTTCTGCATTTTTCACTGTTGTGCTTAGCAGCTAATTCTTTTCCACTTACCATTGCTTATACTACCACCAATCACCACTACTGCAGCCTTTGCAACTGTTCACTTTTTAATAGCTTACCTTCCCAGAGCTTTATTTTATTTGTAGGCCAGCTGTATGAACTAGCTTTTTGAAAAACAGTATATATTTCCAGAAGAGATAGAATTACGGATTATTACTTTGTTTTATCAGATTAACAGTTTCATAAGCTAATGAATGATGTTTATCAAAAATAAAAAAATATATACGTATTGGACTCTCATTCCTTGCTAGTGTTTTCCCCTGTGCATGGTTTTATGTGTAAACTCAATTATATGGAAATATCCTTAAATCAATGGGTAAATCATGAACACATATTTAATGAGCACAATAATGGTTAAAATAATAAATTAAAAAATACAGTACATACCAGTGTTATATGGTATAGTATGTACAGGTACATACCATTGTAACTATTACTGCTATAAAATGCGTATTTTTACTTAACTTATTTTAATGGCCACTGTCGTTGTATAGGGATTACTATACTAATACAGTATTTTTTCTGAAACAATGGTATGCACTGCACAATTGATTGACACGCAGTCCCAATTAGTGAAGGGTTGACTGGAAAAGTTTAGAAAAAGTGATAGGTGTGAATGTAGAAGTGTAAGGAGAATAGGGTTGTTTAACAATAAAAAAAAAAGGCAAGATTATGCAAAGAATAAAGGATAAGAAAGAGAAACTAAAATTTTTATGATGCTGTATATGATTGGGATGTTGCTGTGATTGGAGGCATAGAAGTGAATCCAGGACTTGCTGGAAAACAAACAATATTAAAAAAAAAGCATAAGGAGGCATGAGAGGAAAGGAAGAGAGACTGGGGAGCAAAGTAAAGACATGGAGAAAAAAATTAGAAGTATGAAAAAAGAAATACAGGATGATAAACAGAGGTAAAGAACACCAATAGATAGAAAGTCTGGAGGAGAACAATCATAGATTTTTGGTAATTATAGGGGACAAAGAAAGAAGAGATATTTGGCTGACATAAGAAGTCAGGGAGATAGTGGAGGAGAAATTAGAACTGCAGTTGAAAGGATGGGAAGTCAATGAAACCTTCAGAAAGAGAAAGGATGACAATGAGATTTAATACTGAATATATATATATATATATATATATATATATATATATATATGTGCAAGATCTTAAAACAGACATTTTAATAAACAAAGGTCTATCAGTGGAACAGAGAGTCCAGAAATAAACTTCAATCCAGTGGCAAGAGCTGAAAGGGAAAAACCTATATACAGAATCTGCAGAATCTGCAACTATGATTGATGAGTAGATAGATAGTGAATGGAGATAAAAAAGTGGTGAAGACAAAGTAGGTCATAAAATGCATTAAGAGGTTGAGAAGTCCAAGGGTCAGAAAACTATAAATAGTGTGAATCAGGAGTGTGCGCCATATGATGTCATAAAGGAAAATAATATATACAGACAAATGGCAGCCTGGGAAATGTATCATTTGGCTAATAGATCTGTGTCAAGACAAGCAGGTGTCTGCAAAGAAATGATGGGGGAATCTACCACTTCTGTGTACTGTCTGTATAAAGTGGGAGCATATTACAGCTAAAGGGAGGAGAACATATGAACAATATCTTTACAGGAGATGCCAGGGAAGTGAGAGACAAAAAACACCCTGCGAAGAAGGCAAAGAGGCCTCAAAAGGAAGAAAATGTTTATTAGAATTAGGCATAGGGTGGATTCTCAATAATAGGAAAGGAGGAGGATTATAATTCTTGGTCTTTGAGATTGGGGAGGTATACCTAAGGCAGTGAGATTGAATGTAATAAAATGCTAGAGAAAGTTAACATCAATTGAAATTAATTAGTTGAGTCAATTTTGTAACATTTCATCACTTTTACTATTGGAAAACATGTTTCAGAAGCCGTGTGCTTCCATTGTCAATTCCTTCAGTCAACTGTTGACATTGCTTTCTGTGGTGGTTGTCATTGTCCCTAGTGGTGGTTTGTTGAACCTCTGCATCAGTAGGTTGCATGGTGGGATTTCAAATTTAAAAATGTGGTTCTTGTTTCTCCAAATATATATATTTTCCCAAATTTTTAATGTTATATTTTTGGGTATTTTTGGTCTTCTATTTATGGTGTGTTACTCTTTCAAAAAATGCCATGCTAATGCAGATTTGTCTTCTTGGTTAGGCATAATATTTCTGTGGTGTTCTTTTGCTCTTGTTTTTATGTTTCTTTTTGTTTGGCCAGTGCAGATTTTTTCACAGTTGTATATATCACTGATATATTCCTGGTTTGTTTTCTTGTGGAATATCATCTTTTAATTTAGAATTTAATATGTTTTTATGGAGTAATTGTTTTTTTGGGGCCAGAATAAAATTCTGTCGTTTGAAGATCCTCTGGAATTGATAGAAAGTTGTAGGATGGTGTGTAAACTTCTTGTAAATCTTGTTTTCTTTCTCGTTTGGAGTGAGTGTAGTGACTTCTTTTATTTTCTTCCCAGTTTTGGCCCTGTTAACTTTTTTGTATACTGTTTTCTGCCTGGAATCCATTTTCTGTATCTATGACCAATATTTTTGCCAATTCACAGTTGTATTCTTTTTTGCCCATTGGTACATTTACAAATCTGTATGCAAGGCTGTGGAGTACTGCATGTGGATGGGGAATGGGGTTGTAACTCTTCTGTTTTATGTAACTGTTGGTGTGGTTAGGTTTTCTGTAAATGCCAAATGTTAAGTGGTTTTCATTTTTGATGATTTTAAGGTTGAGGAATGATAATTGTCCATCATATTCCTTATCAATCATGAACTTGATGGATTTTTTCTGCAGATTTAGCAGTTCCAATGCATCTTCCAGGTGTTTTTCTGGGACTATTTCAAAGTTGTCGTCTACATAGCAGTACCTTACTTTGAATATCTAGGGGAATGCCTTTTGTATCCTTGTTTCCAAAGTGCTCATGAAGAGGTCTGCTAGTATTAGTGATAGTGGGCTGGCCATAGCTAAACAGCGTGCCCCCAAGCTGTTTATAATATTTTCCATTGAAGGTGAAGAAATTTTGATCTATGCAAAGATTTGTTAATGTGTTGTATTCTTGGACTACTTCTGTTGTTTACCCTATTGCAAGTAACCAGTTTTTGATGTGGGATTGTATGCTTTCTGTTAGTATGCTTGGAAAAAAACATTGATGTTACTGCTCTTTTTACAACAAAGTTTCTCGTAATAAATGTGAATTGTATTTCCTCATATTTATTAGAGAAACTTTGTTTCTATTTACATATTGTGTTTGTTTACTAACATGGTATTTAATATATTAAAAATAAATTGTACTCGACAAAATATTAAGAATATTATCATCTATTTTTTATTATTTCAATTGTAACACTTTTCAACAGTAGGATGTAAGCTGTTTCTTGTAGAATATTAAAGACTTTGATATGTTAATGGACGCTTAAAACTTCTATCCAGTTTACAAAAAACGGAATTCCCAATTTTCATGGTTTATATTCCTTATTTTCGAAGTATGACTGTTTTTGCTTTCATGTGGCCCCAAGATATACAGCATAAGACAAAGGAAAGGAAAGGAAAGAAAGAGTTGAACCTTAGGCACAAGTCCAGCTCAGTATAGTATATATTGTTTTATGTTGAATAAAGTAAAAATTTAATTATTATTTTCTTAAAAGAGAGAGTACTTCAGAATCAATCATTTATTTGGAGGGTATGCAATTGATAGTTGAAAAAATGTATAGATGTAAAGCCTGCCTCACAAAAATTGTTTGCTGTAATATTATTCCTTTTTAATGATCAAGTGAATTCCTTCCATGTTACCAATTTAATTCTGACATTAGTTGATATCTAACTTATTGTCTGCATGCAGCATAATATTTGAGCTGTAAATTGAGAGGTTGAAGATTTTCATTTTTGTGTAACTGTCTTCTTAGAATAGTTTAGAAACTAGAACCCCTTTATAAACACTCTTGTTGCCAATTCTTTATCTTCTAAACCAGGCTGTTCCAGCATGACTCATCTGCACATACTCCACCAAAAAACTCAGAGCAGAGTTAGCGGTATGTGGTAGCAAAACATCACTGGGCTAAGTTGAGTTAATATTAGAATGCTTGCCACTTCATTTCCAATCTTGTTTCGGCTGTGACATTAGCTTGTCCTGAATGCTGTCATTGCATAATGGAAGTGGACCCATTTGACTTGCAAACTATTTGCTATTCTTTTGGCGTGCCCCCAAGCTGGAACAACCTGCTTTGAATCATGTCCTCTTGTTTATATATAGTTGGTAGAGATGGTATTGCATTCCACCCAAAAAGTTTATGCAGCTTCACCTTAAATACATATTTTGAGGTCCCTGTTTGGAGGAGAAATTTTTTTAGAAGAAGATCCATATATGTATGTGCGTGCGTGCAACCATAGAAACTATGGCTTTTGGTTTTTCAATCATTAGAGAAACAATTTTTTACTTTCTTTCTTTTCTTAAAGTAAGTTTGTTTTTCGCGAAGTGAACTAATTTGGTAGTGGTTTAAACCATTCTGACTGTACATCATATATCCTATCACATCAAGTGCCTCACCAGCTGGCAAGGGCATTTTGTGCCTAAATGTCAACACAATAGTATTACACACTATTCACATATATTGAAGGCTGTATTGTCTTTATAATAGAAGGAATGTTATTAAAATAGCCAATGAGAATAATGTACACATATTAACAGTCAAATAGAGGAATCTTATTAAATTTGTAGCAATGGTGTCGACTGAACACTCAAAGTTTTCACTCAGCATACAATAAATGTAGGAACTGTTTTCATTGGCTTTTGTTTACCTTATCAACTACTGTCAACTAGCTGCAGTATTTGGTAATGGTAACGACTTGTCTGGTGGAGCATCATCTGTCGGCGTAGATTGGAGTCATTTTGAATAAAGTTTATGTTCGGAATCTCAAAGTTCATAACTTGTCTTCGTTCTTCTTAATGAGGAACTTCTCCAAAACTCCTTAAAATTTCTTGTGGACTTTAAGAGTTTGATATCTTCACTGATGTTACAGTTGGTTGTCCAAAAATGGTCGGTTATTGCTGATTTATCTGTCAGTCTGTATCTAATGTTCCTAAAATGTTCTTTTTGTGTAATTCTTAAACCCCGAAGAGGAATCTTATTTCACTTATATCATGTATTTATGTACTTCACAACTAAAAATTTCTTGTTTAAAATAGCTTAAATGCCTAAAGCACAAATAAACAGTAGAAACTGAATTTATAGACTTTTTTGCTAATTTCTTCATCAATTTAAAATAAAGAGTGAAAAATAAAATTCTAAAATATTATGATGAAATTCAAAACTTGAATTTTTAAACTGCATTTCTTATGATTAATCACTCATTTAACTGCTGCATACCATAAGAGTAAAGTCATAATTGTGCTTGTGTATACTGTACAACTTTCATCATTAATGTTGTGACAAGATTTAAGCTGTGAATCCGGTATAGCTGTACTCTAGAAGCAAACCTTATATTTTTGTCTTAAGCTGTTTCAAGTTTTGTGTCCTACTGTCTTTTTAGTGATTGCATTTTGAATAACTTAGTTTGCTTAATTTCCTTAGCCTTCTAAACCTTGAGAGTCCTTAAACATTAATCTTTGGTTATATTTTTCAGAAAGTGAGTTCATGGCTGGCCTTAAGGCATTTTTATGTTTATTTGTAACTTTTGTGTTTTCTTGAGTGATGTTTATTATTGTTATTAAGATTCTGTTCTTTGGCTGGCCCATCCCTAGCTTCTGATACAATTAGTTCACTCAGTCTTCCGAGCGATTATCGCAGTGTCAGCCTTGGAGGAGGGGATGAAGTCTCACCCGAGACTCAAGAGCAAGCAGATGGTGTCTCAACTGCTGGGGCGTTTGGTAACATGATGTTCATTGACTACCCCATGGGATTGAACAAAAGTAAACCATAATTTAATAAATGTACCCAGAGTATCATTTAGATTTAAGAATTTATGTTCCTGTCTTGAATGTGTGAAAAGTTTATCAAAGTGTGTTCTAACAATGTGCAAGATGGATTAGAAAATGTAGCTATGTGGTAATTAAAAAGTAGCTTCAGGAATGCTTGAGTAAATATAAGTATTGTAAGAAATAAGCATTGCTTTGAATGTTTGCTTTTCATGATAATCAACAAGCATTAAAAGTATTGAAAGTAAATAGGTGATCTTTGAACAGTTGTGAACAACATTAAGTTGTTCTTGGAAACCAGTAATTTCAATTCTTTTGTAATGAATAACAAATACATATTTAAAAGGGAAATAAAGAAAATATAATAGCTATATTAATACTCATAGTCCTGTAGCACTGTTTCAGTGTAGCAGAAGGTCATAAATACAAATTGAATCAGCTGCTCTAAGCTTTTTTGCAGTTTACATTAGCTGCTAAGCATTAGTTAAACATTAATGGATAATAAAGTTTTCATATTTTTGATAAAAGAGTTTAAAGGAAAAGAACTGCTCTTGAATTCAAGTTCATTCAGTACATGATATTCTTATACTAAGAACTGCAGAGTTTTCAAGCCCCTTTTGTGATGGTTTTCACATTATGAAATAGCTTCAAAGCCCACAACTAAATGAATATGCATGGCATTGATGTATTGCCAAATTAAGCCATGGTTGTGAAAAAGTGATAGATATGTAAACTGTAGCTTTATAATGAAGACATAAACATTTTATTTCATTTATCATTCAGTACATTTACTGTTGTTAATGTGCAATAGAAATGCTAAACAGCGTTGACTGACACACGAACTACTTTGGGGATATTCATATATATTGTGATTTTTGCTCTTTTCATCTGGTCATTTTTCAGTTTTTCCTTACTCTGACCTTCAATTAAGAATGTGCAAATCAGGCTCTTCTCTCTTCCAGGACTAATCGTTTAGCCTTGCTGACACATCAAATACAGAACTTTCCTGCAGACACAATTTAGTGAATGAATCTCACTTTTTCTAAAACCTTCTTTTGTGGTGACCAAACATCCTTTTACACTCATACAAACCCCAAAGAAGCTTTGGTACAGGTCAGAGAAGAGGTGGTCTAGAAACTTCTGACTTCCCACTATAAGTTTCAAACTTTGCTACCTGAGAGCACCTTCCCCCTCTCTCTTCCCTTTTCTCTTCATTTTGTTTTACCTTTCTCTCATTGTAACAAGCTATTTTGTATTAATTTGTTCTATATTGTCATAAATAAATAATGTATGCTGCATACATTATAGTATCACTTATTTTCAATTAACATCAATAATAACTGATTCATTTGTTATTTACATGTTTTGCACACGATAGCTACATTTGTAATCAGCTATTGTTGTTTACTAGTTACTCTGGTAATGCCACAAAGGTAGCTTAGCCAACCTTACGTAAAACCATCCAAACTGTCAAGTGCAAGGATTCAACGGCGGGGATAAAGAAGCATCCATTTAGCTGTAATTAGTGTTTTGCATCGCATCCTATAGATAAATTGATTTATCCATTCTCCAAAAGCTTATAGATATATACAGAAGATACAATAATATGTGCCGAATAATTTATTAAGACATCTAATATTAAGATATCTTCAATGGATCTGAAGCTGTGCAAAAACTACAATATGCAACCAGACTTTCCTGGCAAAGAAGTTGAGTTAATTTTGTAAGTAGGTGAATCAAAAATAGATATGAACTAAGCTACAGGTACCAATGGAGATTTGTAGCCATCCTTTTTCTGTACTGTACTATATGTACTATACTTGAATTAATTTTTTTTCTGTATTATATTGAGAATGTGTTTTGATGCTTATTATCAGAATATGAAAGTTATATATTATATAATATTAACAGTATTAAACCCAGTTGAAAACAATAATTAATACTAAATAAAAAGATTTTAAGAGTACTAGCATTGAATCACCAAATTCTGCCTATACTTATCATCCATATGTCCCAAAAGTGCTCTTGCTGAGGCTGTTAGTTAAACAGGTATGTCTTTCTGCTTTTAAGCTCTGTATGAAACCATCACTTTTAACTTTTGTGTAGTTTATTTTTTGTTTGTGCATCATTAAATCATTAGGTTTGGCAAGGCAGAAAACAAATTAATGTATTTAAAAAATACGGCTTTCAAAGCAACATTTAAAATGGGATTATCTATGCAAACAACAACAATAATAATGATGATAATATTAATATTTGTATCACAGGCAACTCAACTGTACCCAAGTTGTTTCATTAGGAAAAAAAAAATGTGCTCTATGTGTAGAGGTAACATTTTATGTACTACTGAAATTATTTTGAAGTGAAATTAACTAATTCATCTAATGATACCAAAAATGAGGGCAGCTGGTTTAATCAGTAGTTATTTTAATTATAAGTGAAAAAAGTTTTCAGCAGTAGAATTTAATAAAAGTAATTACATTAAAAATGTGCTATGACCAAATGGGATAGAACAGGAGAGAACATTTCCCCCATACTATGCATAAGATTATGCTAGAATATTGATATGATGAGGCAGTGCTCAATTTGGGCCCATTTGACATTGTAAATGGTGAGTGTAAGTACAGGAAGTTCTAAGATGATGAACTCTGGACTGCTCAATCAGTTATGTCACACATCAGTGATTTAGTCACATCAGTTTTCTAAAAAGCTCCAAACTTTTTTTGAAATCAAATAAGGAAAAGGAAACAAACAAACAAAACATGTAATAATGGAACTACATGGACTAAAGTTCAAGCAAAATATTTGCTCTACCCAAAGAGGCTGTTACATTATATGTAGGTCTCTATTCCCAGGTCTTTCAGAAAATAATCTGCTTAAAACCCTTTTGTTGTGAATTGACAAGGGGTATGATTCCTGTTCATGCCACTAGTCCAGTTGAGATTGTTATTTTCATTTTACCTTAGATTTTACAAGGGAAATTTCAAATCCTCCATTTTGACAACTGCCTTAAAAGTCAATTTCAGAAGTGATTTTATCATAATATCCTATGATAGCTGTTGTTTTAACCACACGGTTTTAAAATCCAGTTCGCATAACACTTTAATTTAAATGGAAGTAATAACTGCTATGATGGACAAATCAGGAGAATATGTCACTTCATTTCAAGGATTTCAGCTTCATTTTGGCACCTTACTATGGTAGATAGATGACTTGGCGCTTCTGACAAAGAAACAAACACTGCAAGGAATCATTGAGAGCTGGTTGAAACTGGAAGAAAATATGAATTGGAAATCAACATGGAGAAATCAAAAGTGATGAGGAAGGGAAGTAAAGTCGTTGGTCCCGTGTTGTAGATCTATGGCACGTAAAAGAGCCTCAAGCCTGATAGAGAGGCCTCTGAGCAAAATTAAGCGGTCTTTCACGCCCAGTATAGAATGGGACGCTGAGAACCACAGCAGTTAAAGAGCGTCCATAAATAAAGCGCCATTTCATTTCATTTCACAGAAGAGTCTCTCCAAATTGTTATTGGAAGTCAAGAATTAGAAAATGCGAATCAGAGCCAAGAAAGCCTACACAAAGGAGAGAAAATTACTGACCAGCCTAGAGCCATGTAAAAGTATTGTAAAGTTTGTTTACGTTTAAAGTATTGCCTGTATGGATCAGAGACATGGACTTTGAGGAAAATAGAGAAGGAACATTGTGAGTTTTTATTAGATATGCTGAAGAGGGACAGCAATATAAAGTGGATGGGAATGGTGACAAATGAAGAGGTTCTGAGAAGAGTGATTGAGAAGAAATCAATCCTATACAATTTGCATGAGGAAAGCAAGCATAGGACACATTCTAAGAAGAAACTGCCTCTTACATAACATCATAGAAGGAATAATTAGTCTGAAAAAAAAGAAAAGAAAATAAAAGAATATAGCTACAACTTAAGAAAACAGCAGAAATATTGGATGCTGAAGGGGGAAGCAGGTGATAGAAAGATATGGAGAACAAAATAAGTGTACCAGGTCTGAAGACTTGCCAAAAGACAGAATACTTACTATGACTACTACTACTGTTGAACCTGGCAGCTAATGTTTTGGAAGTGGCCTCTTTGACTGGCATACCTTTTATCACAGACATTTGAAGGTATGTTCATCGAAGAACTTGTTATTCTGTTGTAGGATGAACAACCAGCAGCCATAATGCTCTGGGCTACAAAGTTCATTTTACGTAACTTCATGCTTACATTTCCAATTAAAGAGCAGAAGGAAGGATAAGTAAAATAAAATGTTATAAAATGGTAGTTTTAATTTTTCTTAAACTCATAAATTTAAAATATAGAAATAAAGTTTTAATCCCAGCTATGCAGGATGAAATTTTGTTAAATGCATGCCAGTATTCAAATATAAAGAAGTGCAGTGTTTTACTTGAAAGATACTACAATATATTAGAAAATGTATGGACAGAAATAGAAAGTAGGACTGTTAGTATATTTAATATTGTAGTAAAATGCAGTTTAATTGTGCATTTGAAAGGGCATATAGTTGAATATATTCACTCTCCAGCACTTAAATGATTTAACAATTATCCTTTTAAGTTTGCTTTTGTGTTATTTTAATTCTTTTTGTTTGTTTGTATTTTTTTTATTTATACTTCACTGCAAGCATCTTTACTATATATCCTAAAACTGTCATATTTCTATGATTTTAGATTGCAGACTTAAACATGTAATTGGAATGAGCATTTATAGTATTTTAATGATATGATGACAATCATTACTATACTTTGAACACCTTTCTCAAAATATTCTTGAATGCTAGTTTTAATACATTATGCATATATAATATAATATTGTGCTAATGATGTTATTATTTTAATATTATTTGTGTGTGGCATAAAATTTATTACAACTGAATTTTTCATCAGATAATACATGTAGAACAGATATTCATTGCAACCATTTTCATTCAGAATATGACTTGCAAGAAATGTATATTTCAGAATATATTTCATGTGTTTAACATAAATGCATTTTTATGTATTTTTAAGTAGAATAATAAATATTTTAAACAATAATGCTTCAGAATCGTCGTAGAGAAGCTGCATAGTAGTTTATGCTGAGAGTGTAGTAGTAATGTTTCTGAATTTGATACTAAAAGCTGCAAAGTCTGGACTTAACCTGCAGTTGTAGCTTGTATAAGTAGCTAACAATTTATTTATTCCTGCTATTTGTAGTTTTGAACATTTAACTGCGTTAACAAAGTTACAACTTAACAATATAATATATTCTTACTGAAATAATTTTGTAGTATACACAAAGTCAGATGTTACTCTTGCATGCTTCTAAGCATTAATGTTGAAAACAAATTAAACATTATTAAATTAGAAAACAAAAAGGAATAAATACTGTTTTGAAATTATGAATCACAATGCTGTTGGTATTTAAAATATGGGTTTTATAATATGAGTGTTATTTCAGATTCTGCGCATGCTCTGTTTGTAAGAGCTACATATTTGGTTTGTCATCGACTAATTTCATCTTGGAAAACAGATTTGAATGTCTCGTTGGCAGCTTTAGAATTACTTGCTGGGCTTGCAAGAACACACATTCGTGAAACAGGTAGGTGAACTTATTACAAAGGTGCTCTGAAGATTATAGCAGTCATGATTGTAAGCCTTTTAATGTGTGTATTGTTGTTTTCATGCAGCCAGAAAACTCACAGGTGGGCTTTCCTTTATAAAATATTTTTATCTCATAACATGGGCTACACAACGTAATATACACATCTTTTTAGAATATGCAAAATATATGGGCAAGGTTCTTTGTGACATAAGTAATTTGTCAGCGTTAAACAAATTAAGATGTATACAATTTGTTATATTGTTTTTCCTAAATTTCTTTGTCTACTTTGCTTTAATAATTTATTAATTATCATGTAAATATTTTATATTTACCAAAAATAAATTTGACTAGAGAACATTGCAGGCTATAATCTTTTATGATTTTAAATTATCATTAACATCTAAACAATATTAAGATCAGCTTGGACATAATTTTAACAAAGAGGTCCATTTAGATAACAAATTTTTATTCATATGGCAATATTTAAAAAAATATATTGTTTTTTCTTAAGCGATGAATTTTATGAAGGACACTCAAATGCCCTTGTTTGCACAATGCTTGAAGAAAACTGACAGATATTTTATGAATTTATTTGAGCAGCAATGGATATTGATATGAGTCAAATCCAAAACATTTTATTTCAACAGTTATACTTGAGAAAACTTTGTGGTTGTTAGATTCCTCCCAATTAAAAACAACATATTGATTAGTGCAGAAAATCACTGGGGGGAAAAAAATGCAGTGCAGGCAAGTAGATGTTTTTTTCTAAAATTGGCCATATTGCTACTCAGCATTAGAAGACAGACATACCATTACTGCTTTTTGGTGCACAAATGTCTGCTTACCACATATTTTTGAAAAATATTTTTTTCATTTTTCAAGAGGAAAAATAATTTAATAATTTTACATTATGCATAATACATCGTTGCATAAATCAAAACTAGCAACTGAGTATTTGTATGCCCTAAATGTCAGCACTATGGACCTTCCACCATACAGTTGTAACCTAACAGATTGTGATTTCTTTTTGTTTCCAAAAATTAAGATAAAATGCCAGGAATAACTTTTTCAACATCAGATGAAGCTGTGAAACATTATAAAAACTGATTTTTAAGGTACCCTAGGAAAATTAGCATCATTGCTTTGCGGTTGTTTTTATTGAATGCAATATTATATTGATGTTAATGGGGAATATTTTGAAATACAATAAAATCATTTAAATTATTTAAAACTAATCCTTGTTTGATTTTCTAAAAAAATGTAATGTCACCCTCTTATAAACCTTGTGAACAACAGTTTCCCAGTCGCATCATTTAAGACAATCAGTACTATTTCTTCAAGATTTAGAAATATCTATAAGAGTATGTTGCAGAGAAATTGACTACCAACATATTGAATTTTAACTTGCATATTTAGCTCCTGAAGCCAATTCCTTTCTAAAACCAGTCCATCTCCCATATTTATATGATAGAAACTTTGTAAAGAAGTATTCATTAAGTCTAAGGTCAAAGAGCTATAAACAAGCAGGAGTTCTAAACTGCAATGTTGAGGTCAATTACTTTTTGTAACCAAATTAAAATGAATGTCACATTCAAATTACTCTCACTCGCTCTACTCTCTGCTCTATCAGTTAATGCTGTTATGTTAAGCCATTGATATAACTACTGGGTGATCAATATAGAGCAGAACAGGTTATGCAGCTCTTAGTTGGCTGACAGTGCTGTTTACTATGCGCACTGAGCAGATGACAGCACATCCGCAGTAAATATACTACGATCAGTCATGAAAGTTAATTCAAACAAAAAAAAAAAAATCTGATGTGTTATACTCACATGACTTTCTGTTCTACAAACTAAGATTATTCTTCTTTCTGCACCTTGCTAATCGAGGTACTCATTAGCACAATGTAACAATGTTTTTTATTTAGTTCCTTATAAGTAGGAAGAAAATAAGGGAATACACTAGGCTAAATTGATAGTCAAATGTTTTAAAAGCTGTCGTTATGTGATTGTCATTACAAATCGCTTCTTTTCTTGGCCAGGAGTAGAACAAAAGGAAAACAGGTACTCCCGTCTGAGAAAAGTATAAGTACTTCACAACTAAAACTAATAACAATGAATACCTCTAAAACAGTAAGCTCCACAAGAAAAATGTATAAGACATAACTTGTGTATTTTAACAAGACCTACATTTTTTGTATAGTAAGTTTTTGTCTATCTCTTACGGCTTACTAGTTATGTCAAATTAAGCAAAATTCATCCAGAATAAACAGGTCTTTAGAAGCTATTCCCAGAAAATTCAAGATATACATTTTATTTGTCAGGTAAATATCTTTAATATATGATATTTTAATCAAAATCATTAGAGCCATTTTTAAGAAAATAAAAATGTTCGAAAAAAGTTTCATGTAAAGGGTAGTTTGGGGTGGGGGGATTTTTCTCAAAAGCTTCGTGTCGCATCCCTGGAAGATACTAAACCTATATGCCAAGTTTGGTACTTTAGCTACTTTTCGTTTTTGAGTTATCGTGTTCACACACAAACGTACGTGCACACACAACCTTTTTCTGAAAATGCTTTTTTTTTTTATATAGGGGGTCCTAAAATATGTATTTCCAGTAAAATCTTGGTATCAAATTTTTGGGTGGAATACAATACTTCTCTATCGGAACTACGGGACTAGAGAAAGTAATAAACACTTGAAAATAAAAGTGCTCGCATATATCAAGCCAGGAGATGTTTGAAGAACCTCCCTTTGTTGTTCAAGTACTTTGGCACCTGCTTAGGAAATTGGCCATTACGTGCAGCAGTTTTGTCTTAGAAATAGCAGCAATTTCTTGACAAATGTTACTTTTAAGTTCCTCTAAATTATGTGGATTTGTTTTGTACACTTTCTTTTTATCCCCCCCCCTCCTCCCCCAGAGATAAAAATAGTAGGGAATTAAATTGAGGGTTAATTTGCTAACTAATGGTTGCTAAATATTTTGCACAAACATCTCACTATTGTTTCTGTAAAAAAAATTCAGCCTATTATTCTCTCGCTGCTAATTGCATACCATACTCCTATTTTTTTGATCATTCAGTGGATTCTGATGAATGTGGTTAGGCTTTTTAGTATTCCAATAATGATTGTTCAGTGTATTAATATACCCACTTAGTTGGAACCATAATTTATCCGAAAAGAAAATTAGATTAGGGTCCATGTTACTATTTCAAAACCCATTCACAAAATCGCATCCTTATTACAGGGTCACCCGGTTTAACTTCTTACACTACAGCAATTTTATAGAGCTTTAACTTGAAAGCTGTTTGAGCCATTTAAATTTTCATTTGCTGGGAAAGATGTCGAAGTGATTTTCTAGAGACCTGTCCTAAGCATATCCAATGTTATCTAATTCTGTAAGTACTGTATATAGTTTCTAATGTTTCATATCAGGAAGACTTCCTATTTCTTGTGATTTATTTTCTAAACTGTGAACAAACTTTAACATCAAGAAATTTATCTTGAAGTAATCTCTTTATGGCACTCAAAGATTCTGTATTCTTCATACACAGATTTATGAATCATAAATGTTTGGGAAACAGAATATTAACATCCAAATAGAGCCATTTCACTTATTATGCACTGTATTGCATTAACTAACAAAACCCATACCATGTTTGTGGGAGTTCACTTTACATTGAAGCCTTGTGCTTCACCGCCAGCTGGCTAAGAGCCTTCAAATCTGCTGATCACCCAGTATAGAAGCATTATGGGGGTGTGTAATAATCTGCAATTTTTGATAAGATTTGTATAATTGATTCACTTGTTTCCTTTGCATTAGATGCTTTGGAGTGCAAAAGAGCAGTGAAGTGGTTATGTGACTACATAGTATATCAATGTTGGCGACCTCCACCAGCTCATTCCAAAGATTTGCACTCTACTATTGTGGCAGCCTTCCAGTGTGCTGCAGTATGGCTGGTAGCACATCCTTATCTTCTTCAAGACAAGGATTGCCTGACTACTGTGTTGGAGGTTGTTGAGTTGGGCATTTCAGGCTCCAAATCTCAGGTAATGCAAAATGTAACAGTTAATGTTGCAGTATACCATTGACCATCAAAGTTAAAAGACAATTTATTCACTTTCTAAACTAAGAAACATTACAAATTAAATAATGATTGAAAATCTGGAAAAAAACCATTAAATGTTAACTTCCTTAAATTAATAGCAAATTCTTATTATAAACAAAGGAATAACTTGCCAAAAACATTAAAATGCAAATTCAACATTTTAATGGTATCAATTCATATAATAATAACCATAACCTAGGTATTCTAGCCCTATTTCAATTCATTTTCATAAGGTTTTAGGCAAAAAATGTAGAAAATAGTTTTTGTATTTGGAAAAAGTGCTTTTAAAAATATTTGAAAAACTAAGAAATACATTTTGACGTTGTTTGATTTTATAATTTATTTTAGAAAATACAGCATTTTATTGCAAAACTATTACATGTATAATTTACATGCAATCATTGAAACTATAATACAAATTTTATATACAATTATAGAGAGCTCAATTACATGTACTATGTAAGTACATTGTAGCTGGAAGGTATTTTATTCCATCCAAAAATTTGATGTCAATATTTCACCAGAAATACATATTTTCAGGTTGCCTGAGTCCCTAAAAGCATTTTTAGAAAAAGATCCATGTGATGTGTGTATGTGCGTGCGCGTGGTGGGTGTGTGCGCGGGTGACGCGCGTGCATTTGCGGGTGCGTGCCAAAAAGTAAAAATTTGTTAAATACCAAAATCTTCCAAAGATACAACACAAAGATTTTTAAGAAAATCCTCCCACCCCAAAATACCCTATATATGAAAGATTTTTTAAAATTTTTTATTTTCTCAAAATGGTTCTAACAATTTGATTTAGATACTGTTTATTAAAGATATTTATTTGGCAAATTAAATGAACCTATATCTTCAATTTGTTGAGAATTTCCCTGAAGTCCTCTGTATTCTGGATGGGTTTGAATAATTGGTAAACCAAAAGAGATAGACAAAAACTTACTGCACAAAAATGTAGATCTTGTCAAAACACACAATTTATGTTCTTTATATTTTTATCAAGGAGGTAACTGTTCCTGAGATATTCTTGTTATTTGTTTCAAGTTTAAAATTTGTATGCTTTTCTCAGACAGGAAGTCGCCCATGTTTCTGTTGTTTTACTCCAGGAGCAAAAAGAAGCAAATTTCAATGACATGCTCATAGCAACCGCTTTAATACATTTAACTATTGCTTTAGCATAGTGCATTCCTTTAGTTCCCTTCTGCTTATAAGGAACTAAGTAATAAGAATATTCTGCTAATGCTCATCTCAATTAGCGTGGTGTAGAAAGAATAATCTTTTGTAAGAAGTTTGTTTGTAGAACAGCTAGAGAAAGTCATGTGAGTGTAACACATCAGATTTTAATTTACTGTGCAGAAACCAAGTAAACTGGTACATATCCATTACAATTTGAAATAGTTGCACAACGGCTGACTAACTACCTGAAGGCTCACTAATCTGAGTGAAGGTTATTTGGCAGTTTTCCTCAGCTACTAGGTGAAAGCCAGTATAATACAACTCAGGATAATTTGGTCCATGAATTTTCGTATTATCCCTTTCATCACTACATATAAATTGTTTGATGTAATGGACTATGACCTATTAGTGTTATTGCTAACCCATCCCCCCTCCCCCCCAACAAAATCCCTATTATACGCATCATGCACGCTACTCTGGCCGTAAGTTTGGTTACTAACAAGAGAATAACAAAGATAGTGGAATAAAAATATTAGTGTATGTTAAGATGTCAAGTATCAAACCTCCTGAAAATGTAAATACTACAAGAAGGCGGAAAGGGAACAATAACTGTTGTAGGACGTAATAATACCTACAAGAATATTTCGCCAGCTATTGCCTTGCAGAAAACTGAAGCGCAAAGAAGAAATCTATGGATTCAAGCTGTACATCGAAAGAAGTAAGTACACTAATTTTATATTATACCTCAAAGCAGTAACATATGCTTAAAAATTAACTGCAGCATGGAACATCACATTGATTAAAACTTCACTTGTCTCAAACTTCTGAGTTATTTAATATGGATAATGTTGTTTAGAAATTAATGCTAACGTTTTTTAAGTTAATAAATAGAAATTATAAATACTGTGAGAATTAGTTTAAACGACACATTATTGGAATAGCCTGTCAATTATTATTATTATTATTATTATTATTATTATTGTTATTACTTTTATTTTTGTTATTAATATTTATGTACGTATTACTATTCATACTTTATATTTTATTTTCAGTCCTGAGGGGTCATTGTGAGAACCAAAGCCTGCAATAAAAACTTGCAGCATTCACTTTATCAGAAATGAAAGGTTCAGAACATCCCCACAGTTCAGCATATGTTCCCAGTATATTTCCAGATGTGTACAAAAAGATTTCGACCTTTTGAAACAGCACTTTCAGTCAAATGTATGCACATTATAGGCAGAAAACCACAAATAATACCTACATCGCACATGGCTTCCGCTTCTAACTATCCTCCTAATAAATACAAAGCATGATATGGAGCAGCGCCACCAGTACGATTTTCTGGTCCGTGCACTGTGCCTATACCCACTCATAGTGAATGTTAATATATTGAAGAATATTTCACAGAGTTGGCCAAGGATACTGCTTCCTATTCACATTAAAGTTTTGCATTTGCATAATAAGTGCTGACAGTTTCATGCCATTTAGGCGCTTTTTGAAGGAGAGATTTACATTTGTATTGTTGATAGTCAATAAAAAATGGCCTTTAATATCTTAATATCTAGTATTATTATGCTACTGTAATTTTTAACATGTTTTGCCTTTCATTAGACCTGCCATATTTTTAAAATTACAGTAAGGGACATTCTTCCCTTTCTGATTTTGAAGCCCAGAGATTGTACTGTAAACATCGACATTAAAAAAAATGTGATATGTTCCATTCACATGACATTGGGTGGACTTTGTCTAACTCTTCCACAAACAATTTCTCTTACAGACTGCCTCCGTGGTCAAGTGGTCAGCGAGCTGACTTCTCACCCGGGGGCCCCGGGTTCGATTCCCGGCTGGGGCGGGGAATTTTTCTGTAGCCAGAATTATTCCCTATCCCCCACAGAGTCTGAAAGTTTGTATGTGAGTGTGAATGTGTGCGTGTTTGAGTAAAACAAAATTATTTAAACCAACGTAAAAGGAACCTACAGACGAGTTGTTTCATATGACCATAGGTGTTAAAGGGGGCTATATAAATGAAACAATAAAAAAAAATTTCTCTTACAAAAGATTATTCTTTTGCTTACATTATGCTAATTGTAAGTAAAAGAGAAATAAGGGAATACACAAGGCTAATTGATAGTAACATCTTTTAAAAGCTATCACTATGTGAAAAAAAATTGAAATTTGGTTCTCTTTTGCGTTCCCAGGAGTAAAACAAAAGGGATGAAACAAAAATTAATTTCCCTCTTGAAAAGTTTAAATAGTTTAAAATTGAAACCAATAACAAGGAATATATTGGAGACGGTTAACTCTACAAAAACAAAAACAAAAAAAAATATATATATATATATATATATATATTTTGAATTGTGTGTTTTAATGAGATCTCCATTGTTTATGGTAAATTTTGTCTATCTCTTGCAGTTTACAAGTTACACAAAAGTCATCCAAATTGAAGAGGTCTTCAGAGGCTGTTCCAAGAAAATTAAAATATAATTTTGTTTGTCATGAGAACATCTTAAACATATGGCCTTTCAATCAAAATCATCAGAGCCATTTTTTAGAAAATCAAAAATTTTGAAAACTGTTCCATGTAAAGGGTAGTTTGTGAATCAAAGATTTTCTTAAAAATCTTTATGCTGCATCCTTGGAAAATACTGAATAATTTAATATCATATATGGTATTTATCAGATTTTTAGTTTTTGAGCTATGCTGCCCATAGACACACACATGGACATTATTCTAGAACTGCTTTATTTTATTCAAGGGATTTTAAAGCATGTATTTCTAGTGAATTCTCAGTAACAAATTTTTGGATGGAATGCAATACCTTCTCTGTCTACTGTGAACATTGTACTATGTGTTAGAGGAAGTAAAAATACTTATGTATGAGGGTCATTCAATAATTCTGTTTCTATGAACATATTTATTATTAAGAGTCAGAATTTGGTGACAAATATACATTGATATGTCTTGTCCATGGCCTACTTTTCAACGTAGTCTCCATCACGTTCTATGGCCTTATGCCAACGTTGTGTGAGAGCATGTATTCCCTGCTGATAAAAACTCTTGTCCTCTAGGCATAGCCATGTTTTTACTGCATGAATGACACTCTTGTCATCTTCAAAGAGTCTCCCCCATAGAAAATCTTTAAGTGGCTCAAAGAGATGGAAGTCCGCATGTGCCAGATCTGGACTGTAGGATGGATGAGACAATGATGTCCAACCCAATTTGGCCGTATGTTCCCAGGTTCTCAGACTTGTGTGTGGGCTTGCATTATCGTGTTGGAACACGATTTCTGCTGGATTCTTGTCAGATCAAACACATCAGGAATGGTTCTTGAGTTTAGTCAGAGTCTTCAATTATGCCTCTGAATTAATGGTTGACCCTCTTGGCATCACCTCCACAAGAATGATGGCATAACAATAAACTGTCACATGACTTGAAGTTTTTCTTTTGTGGTGAATGTGGATATTGCTACTCCATGAACTGCCCTTTTGTTTCTGGCATAAAGTAGTGCCTCCCGTAATGATCCGTGACAGAAAGACCTCTCCGTTGGTCTCAAAATGCTCCAACAATTCAGATGAAATGGCTTTTTTTTAATCTTGTGGTCTGCTGTGAGTATTTGTGGGACCCATTGTGAGCACGTCTTTGAATATCCAAGAGTCTTGATTATTGCAGATGCACTTCCAATGCTGACTGACAACTGTAAGCCAATTGTTGAGTTGTGATGCACTGGTCAGCACAAATAATGGCATCGCACGATTCAGCATGTCTGGAGCAGTGGCTGTGACAGGACATCCCGAGCGTGGCTGATCATGGAGCTTTGTTTCTGCATTTCCTGAGCCTTTAACTTTCTTTACCCATCGCCCAACTGTACTCCTATCAACTGCATCATTGCCATATACTGCACACAAACATCTATGGATGTTCACCATGGTTTCTTTTTCTGCACACAAGAATTCAATAACAGCACAGTGCTTGTAACATGAATCATATTTGGATGCCATTTTGGCGCTGCACTATTTCTCTGTCATCTGCCAGAATGGTTCGAAACTTCACTGGTGCACAGAAGCAGCATCAAATGTGAAGCATCTACAAGGATGTTTGTGTATATATATATATATATTAATGGCTTTTTAAAAAAAAAAGTGGGGGATTATATATTGAATGACCCTCATATACATGCATTAAACATATATTTGTACTTAGGTGTTAAAATTTCAAAGGAAAACACTCAGGGTAATTTTGTCCTGAAACATTTTAATCAAAACAATACTTTTATGCAACTATTTCCATACAGGAAATTGCCTCTAATATACAGTTAGTCTTCTTTATATTTTAATGAAGTATCATACGGAATATTTGTAATTACATTGTTCAAAAAGATTACATAAAAATCCTGACAACCCACACTATAATTAACTAGATTTTAATATTATACTTTATAACATTTGTTACCTCTTACAGTATTCATTTTTACATAGTGGTTACATTAGTTTTCTGTTACATAGTGGTCGAGAAGCTATTGTATTCCACCAACACATTTGATGTCAAGATTTCATCAGAGCGCATGTTTTGATGTCCCCTGAGTCCAAAAATTTTAGAAAAAGGTCTGTGTGTGTGAGTGGGTGAGAGAGGGAGAGGGAACAATGTAACTCAAAACTGAAAACTAGGTTAAATACCAAATTTGATGATCAAGTTCCGCATCTACTAAGGATATGACACCAAGATTTCCAAGAAAATTAACCCAACTTTATTTGCTTTTTACATAGAAAAATTTTCAAAAACGTTTATATTCTCAAAAATAGCTCCAACAATTTTGATTAAAATAAAATATTAAAGATGCTTACACATAAAAAATCTGATGTGTTACATTCACATGACTTACTCTAGCTACTCTACAAACAAACGTCTTATAAAAGATATTCTTTTTTCAACAGCATGCTAATCGAGATAGACATTAGCAGAATTTTGTTACTTAGTTCCTTATAGGTAGACTGGAACTAAGGGAATGCACTAGGCTAATGTCATAGTAAAATGTTTTAAAAGCTGTCATTATGCGATTGTCATTGCAAATCGCCTCTTTGCTTGGTCAGGTGTAGAACAAAAGAAAAACGAACACTCCCATCTGTGAAAAGTATAAGTACTTCACAACTGAAACTAATAACAGGGAATACCTCTAAAACGGTAAGTACCACGAAAATAATGTTTATGACATAACTTGTGTATTTTAACAAGATATACAGTTTTTGTATAGTAAGTTTTTTTCTATCTCTTACAGTTTGCTAGTTATTCTAAATTAAGCAAAATTCATCCAGAATAAACAGGTTTTTAGAAGCTATTCCCAGAACATTCAAGATATACATTTTATTTGTGATAGAAATGGCTTTAATATGTATAATTTTAATCAAAATCGTTAGAGCCATTTTCAAGAAAAAAATTTCGAAAAGTTTTCCATGTAAGGGGTAGTTAGGGGTGGGGGGATTTTCTTAAAAATCTTTGTGTTGCATCCTTGGAAGATACCAAACTTAAATACCAAGTATGGTATTTAACTGTCTTTTTGTTTTTGAACTATTCTGTCCACAGACACACACACACACACACACACACACACACGACACACACACACACACACACACACACACACACACAGACTTGTCTCTGAAAATGCTTTTTTTGGACTCAAGGGATCCTAAAACATGTATTTCTGGTGAAATCTCGACCTCGAATTTTTGGGTGAAATACAATACTTCTCTATCCCTATGTACATTGTACATACAGGGCTAGAGAAAGTAAAAAAATATGTATTCAAAATATATATTTTGAGTTTTCTGGGGATGTGCACACGTGCACGCACGCACGCACCCTCTCTCTCTTACTTTTTTGTGTGTAAGGGCTCAGGTAGTCACAAGGTGTATGTTTGCAGTGAAATCTTGGCATACAGATTTGGAGTGGAATGTAATTTTTCCTCTGCTTATTATAGTTAAAGCAGTAGAGAACGTAAGAAGCTATGATTATAAATATGAGCATTTAGTTTATTAAGAAGTAGCTTATGAAAATTAGCACATCCTAAAACTCTTGATGTATAATTTTTTAGGGAAAGCCAGGAGAACCAATTCGAATGAAGGATGAAAAGGAGCTGAAACCAGCATCAATGCGAGTCAGAGATGCAGCAGAAGCATTACTTACAATCATCTTGGAACAGGTAACATCTTAATGGATGTACATTAGTATTTTAAATAGTAAGACATTTTAAAAAGCTTCATTCCTCTCCACTGAACTTTCAAGATGATCTTAGGATAGTGCATCTAATGTAAACCATAATTTTCCCCTAGTGCTTTAGACAATGAGTGAGGCGGTTTGTGACTGAATGGCCAGTGGTAGTTATATCTGAAGACATTCCTCTGACACACCAAGTCAATCTCTGTTCTCAGTAACAGGAGTGAGCAGAAAGTGCTTATGTCCTTTTAGCAATGCATTATCCTAAATTTACTCATCTAAGAAGCCATCTGAAATGATTAGAATTTTGTATGTGTAGTTTAGACAAACTTCTTTCAAAGTTCAAAGTATATGAGTGATATAAAAAATGTCAGTACAGGAAGCCATGCAAATCAAGACGCACCAGCAACAACCATGGACAAGCATTGCCAAGATGGAGTTTTGTTGAGTCATACTTATTTACACTCACCTTCACTTTTAAATGTTGAAAAACAACTAGGGATTTTCAAGGAAATTTCATCTTCAGCAGCTGGGTGACTGCCTTGAACGAAGAGTTAAAGAGTATTGCCCAGATGGCAATAGGATCAGATAATACAACAGGAAAAGGAGGATGAGGAAGCAAGAAAGAGGGAGCTTCTGTCACCCAGCTGCTGAAAATGAGGACAAATTAAGTACCAAACTTGGTATTTATCTTCAGTATCTTCCAAGGATGTGTCATGATTTCCAGGAAAATTCCCCCAACACTACTCTTAACACATAAGTTGTTTTGAAACTTCAAAATTTCAAAAATGGGTCTAACGATTTTGATTAAAATGCCATATATTAAAGATATTTACATGACAAATAAAATGCATTTCCGAATACTTATATCAACTTTTATAAACAAGAAGTACTTGATTTTGTTATCCTGATAATGATGCTAATAGAATAGAATTTGAAGGCCATCACAGAGTGGCTGTAAAAGATTTGTTTATTGCTTTAACCTAGTGTACATAGGTACTCCCTTGTTCCTCTTGAACCTATAAGAAAATATGTAGTAAAACCATTTTTTTGCTAATGTTTATTATAATTAACTTGAAATAGATGGAATAACCCTTATAAAGAATAGTTTCTTACAGAATAGGCAGAGAAAGTCTTGTGGATGTAACTTATGAGATTTTTGTTTTATATAGTTCCTGGCATTTACACTGTTTGCACCACTCTCTTAAAAAAGTGTAAACCATGGATTTAATGTATATGTAGTTGAATTAGGAAACTGCTTACACTTAGAACTGCATCTGCCTTACATTCAGCAAATTAAATAGGCTTAATTCCATTTCAGGTTGGATATTTTCCTTCACCATGTGGTGCTGAATCTCTTTGGTCACTACTAGATGAAGTCGCACTTCTTAAGCATTGCAACTCCTGGCCGGGAGAACAGAATATTTCAAGGGAACTAGCAGTTGAGAGATTCAAGTATTTTGTTGTAGAAAACTCAACAGTTCTAGCACTTCTTGAAGAGCCTTTGGGAAATGATCAAGGTTGGTGCATTCTACACTTTGTGAATGAGAAAATTAAGCTTAAACAGTTTATTTTCCTGTGTTACTATTCGTAAATTAGTGTGGTTTTGTAAACTTTGGTAAAGCTGTAAAGAAATTAACATTCTCCAGCAAATGACAGTTTTTGTTAATAGGCATGTTATTATAATAATGTAGAAAAGAGCGTACATGTGACTACAAATCACAGAAGGGGTTGAAATTATCTAAAGGACAGACTGAAAAGACTGGATTAGCAACATACAATCCTTCAGGAAGTGTTTGTAAGATGAAATAGCCACAATAAAACTCACTCACTGCTCAAGTAGATAATGATACATACTACTTGTCAGTAAGTCACATAAATGCTTTTTCCATAGTTGTTAGGATATTAACATATGCAGGGTGTCAAATAATAGAAGTCTTGTATATCATGCATAACTTAAACAGTGATAGTATGTTAGTACCACTGTAATAGCAATGTTGAGATCTGTGAGGCAGGTGGGAACTGGAACGTCAGCTGCTCCAGGTGGTCCCTGGGCATGATCCTGGTGCTTGGGGATTTAGTAGCTCACCCTAACAATTCCTACCTGTGTATTAGCCTCACCCTAATCAGCTAATTTTGCAATAGAGCATGGTTACTTGGTCATTGATAATTCTCAGAGTTGGAATGAGAGTGTTTAACAATCCTGCATGCTTGAATGGGAATTCGTAAAGTAAAAACAAGTTTTAAGTTATTTTAATAATTCTGTGTTAAAGGTATAGTGCCCAAACAAGTAAAAGGTATTCAGAGAATAAATTCCCGAACCTAGGTGGCCGCTAAGCTATAACTTGAGATCTCCTAAAAGTGACATGAAGTCAACCCCTTCCATCGTATAATCTCCTTCCTTCCTCACACAAATTGGCAATTGGCAGTCCCACACTGACAGCTTGCCCACATGATTAGATATGTGGCTGGCGATTGGCTACTCATTATTGTTTGCATATGCATATAGACACACACATAATGAGCATTGTGGATTTTTCCAACTCTTGGACTTTGAATTTTAATTGCCATCCCTGAATATTTTTTCTGGTGATGAATACAATTTTACATACCTTAGCTTTTGAAAATTTTAACATTATATGTAATAACGCACAAAAAAGAATTATACAAGAAATAAAATATCCTTAATGATATTTAAATAAACCAATATTACCAAAATATAAAGTTGAATAATTAACAAAATAAAAATTTAAAATGAGGCAAATTGAGTTGAGTAATTAAATATACTATGTAAGTTTAATTACTTAATAATAGATGCAAATTAAATGAAATTCCATAGGATCGTGAAATTTCATCTGTGAACCCATTCCTAGTGGTGTCTCTACTACATTTCTTACTTAAATACTTGTAATTAATTATATTTTTAGTTATATATTTTCAGACTTTAAGTCCCATCAAAGTCATTTTCTGTTTTACAGATCCACAACCAACAGTAACAATTCTCATAAGAGGTCCTTTTGGACGCCATGCATGGACTATGCAGCTTAGGCATTTGCCTCGACACAAGTCAGGAACAAAGTATCATGCACCAAATCCTGGACGTCCTGTACCAATGTCAGATGTAGGAGTAAAGCACGATGTGAAACACAGATACTTTCCTGAAAATGTGGATCGTATTCCACAATGCAAAGTGTGAGTGAACAGTTTCTTTATTCTTGTCTGATTAACTTCTTCTCTTCAGATGTGTTTGTTGCTTACTTTAAATGCCTTTACTTCTTGTAGTATAGAAATTTATTTTAAGGATTATTATCTATTTGATTTCAGCATAAAATAACAAATTGTATGATGTGAATATAAGACAGTATGTTTTATCTCAAAATGTGCTTATAAAAGCTGCATCTAATTTTCAGCCTACTGAAAGAAAAAGTGAGTGCTGTAACCCATGTTACCATTATTTTTGGTAAGCTGTATCCAACAGTAAAAGCATGTAACAATTTATTAACAGAGTGTATTGAATTTACCTTTCATAGGGATATTTGTTTCAAAATATGTAAGAGAGTTTCAGGTTTTTTGATTCTTGTGTTAAGAGGATTATTGGATTTTGTCATATAATTTAGTAAAAGAAATTGCTTAAAATGAAACTTATTTATTCTTAGAAATCTTTGGAATGTAATATTGGCTAGTTAAGGTCACAATATTGTCCATACTGAATTTAAAAAATCTTAAGAGATAATACTGCCTGATTTAAAACCAGCTGTCAAAGCTGTAGTATGGTTTAACAGCCAATTAGAGCATTACAAAACTATAAGCAAACTAATTAATTTAAATAAAATATATCATTGGGTCTCTTTATACTCTATAGTGAAGTATGCTCCCCCCCCTTAAAAAAAATATTTTGGTGAGGAAAGGCAGCCCAGTTTTAACAAAATCATTTGACCCGTTATATAATTTAATCTGAAAAAGTTCTCAATCAGTGTACACAATAAACTTAAATGTAGCAAAAACAATAACAAAACAGTGGAAACATTTACATGGCATTATGAACATGATTGCTGTATAACCCTTTTATAATAAATGAAATGTGCACTGAATTACATTAATCTAGTCTTTCACAATGCTTGTTGCACAGTTCACAGATATGGTTTTCATCTGGCTGGTGAAATCTCTTGTTTTGGCAGAACTTGTGGTGGAAGCTATGTGCTGCATATTGCATTACTATGTGTCGAAGCTCGTAGTCTGCTTCCATTATTCCATTGCCATGGTATTGGTTGAATAGAAGTTGCTCCTGAAAGATTTTTTTTTACAGAAACATGTGTGTATTCTTGGAGGCTGTGGTATTTGGCAGGAGTACTACATTCTGATGTTTTCTATGAAGAAAGGTTTTTACATTAAGATGGAGGCCAATCTTGATGGTACTATTTTCCTGATTCCCAGGATTCTTTTCATGTAGCTAGTTTTGACTTTTTGTAGAGTTTTGGGGTTGTTGACTTTTAGTTTGTCCCAGATTATGTGGATCCCATATATGCATTAGAGCTATGCCATTTTAAATAGTATAATTGCCATCTTTATGGAAAATGTTTAAGGTGGTTGGATGTTGTAGATTGTTTTTATTGCTGCTGTTGCTCTTTCTTTCACGTGAAAATTGAAGGATGTCAGTGTTGTTTGGACAGAAACTCCAAGGTATTTGAATTTTGTTGCTGGTTCTAGTGGTTTGTATTGAAGGATCAGTGTGTCATTTACTGTGAGTTTACCTCCTTTTTTGAAAACTATTTGTTTGGTCTTGCCGTGGTTTATTTGAACGTCATTTTCCAGGCTAATGATATGAGCCTGTTTAGCACCTTTTGTAGCTCTTCCTTGTCTTCTGAACCTATTACCATGTCATCAATGTAAAGTTTCCAGGATCAGTTCTATTTTTGCATTTGGTTTGTCTACTCTGGTATTGAGATAGTCTGCAAGGACTACTCTTTTATCGGCCATCGTTTGTGTTGGTACTTGTGTTATTTTTTGGATTTCATAAGAAACTTATTGCCATAAAAGTGTAAAATAATTAAACAAAAATAACAATTCACCCCAATACAAACAAAATTTTTCATTGCAGAATGAATGAATTGAATTTATTTGCACATCTCATAGGCTTTTATTCAGTGTTTGTTACTATATACTTAGCTTAAACAATGTAAAACTATTTCATTACTGTTTATGTTCCACCACAGTTTACTTGACACTCTGACCTTTTAGATTTGCTGGGTAAGCCTCTGTCCAAATTTAATCTTTTATATTATTTCTTCTCTCTCTTCTCTTTGTCTTGCTTTCCTGTCCCATTTTTCTTTTGTTTACCTTAAAACCTCTCCTATGTTTCTGATTCTCCTTTCCTCTTTCCCTAGTGAACATTTTCTTGGCTACAATTTTATCATCCATTTGCCCACACTTTCTTCCCACTTTTTTCATTAATTCTTTAAATTGTATTAAATAATGTACTCTGCTTACCCTTCCATTATAAAATTCACAGATCTTTTTGACATCCTCTTATCCTTTGTTAAGAACATTGACTCTATTCTCAAATATGAAAACCCTTCTTTCTTCTGCCGTTACAAAGGTCAATGTGCCCTTTTCTTTCCCAATTCTTTTTATTATTTTACAGAAAATTAATGATTCCTGATATTAATATTGAGTTGTAGTGTTTAAGAGAGGAGGGAAGTTGAGTAGGTATACATGAAAATGGAAAAAGAAACACATGAGCATAAAGCACTCTGCAACTATATTTACTTAAGAATTAAAATAGATGCAGGAGGTATATGGGAGAAGCAAAAAGCTTTGGCAAATGGGGAAGCAGCAATGTTGACTGTTAAGATGTCTATACAAAATGCCAGAGTTGGAAGAAAAATGGTTGGAAACAGTGTACAACTTAGTGGTCGAGGCTTGGATGGTATATGATATTGAAATATAGAGACTTGAGAATGGAAGTTGTAGATAGTACATGATAATTAGTAAGGAAATATTTGGATTGTCATTAGCAACAGCTAATGAAGTACATCAAATTGAAAGGAAAGAGTAGCAAGAAAAAGATTGATTATAGAAAGAGCTTTGAAATAGGATCATGAATTTAGCAGAATGTAATTGTTAAAACTGTGTTTAAAACACCAAGAAACAAGTTCATAAAGCACGAGTTGGATAAATTATTTAAAAAAAAACTTCGAAAATAATGGATTGGGGATATCTGGAGGAAAAGAGAAACAAACACAGACAACAAATGTTTCTGGAAGGGTGTCAGAAGAAGGTCTGAAGATAATTGAGATAAACAAGTTGTTTAGTCAGATAATGGAGAAGATAACATTACTATTTTATATTACATGGAAAAAAAATTGAGAAAGAATGGGGGTTAAGAAGATATACAACACATTTTATTCAAATGCAGGAAAATAAAGATTTGGAGAAAAGAAAGTGTATTGTTTAGAGTGAATAATGCTTTTATTAATTTCAATTGTTTTCTCATAGAAACCGTGTGTAGGACAGGAGTTGCATAGATAGATTCAGACAAAAATTCAATGCCATAGCTGGGATTTGAACCACGGATCTCTCAGTCTCTAGCAGTTGCTCTACCACTGAGCTACCATGGCAACATGCCAGCCAGCATTGAATTTCTCAACTGACTCACATGTTTCCCGGTAAACTACAAGGCGACTTACAATGTTGTAAGTACTTTAAGTCCCAGGATTCATTATATAGCCAACTATTATGGACAATTATGATAATTGGCTATAGTATGAATCCTGGGACTTAAAGTACTTACAACATTGTAAGTTGCCATTGGGGTTGTCATCTCAAAATAATTTGAGATTAGCATGTAGTTTACCAGGAAACATGCGAGTCAGTTAGAAATTCAATGGTATGCTGGCATGTTGCTATGGTAGCTCAGTAGTAGAGCAACTGGCTAGAGACTGGGAGATCCATGTTTAAATCCTGGCTATGGCATTGAATTTTTCAATCTGACTCTACCTATCTAATGCTTTTACTAATTTAAATTAAATTTTAGACAAAAATTATAAGAACAAAGGATAATATATGAAGAAAGTAAAAAATAAATGGAAATGAACTGAAAAAAAAAAAAGGAACAATAATTCATAATTATAAGAAGTAAAGATTATGGTAATATTCAATTATTGTTTAAGAGGGCTGCCCTTTTGAAAAATGGTCAAATTGAGGGGGCAGTCTAGCACATGTACTAACTTAGAACCTCAAATTATTATTTTTATTGTTCTATTTATTTGGCTTCTTTTCTATTTCTTTGCTTCCAAAATTGGGCGAGGGTCATATAGACAACAGCTTTGTAAAATCAATTGGTTTAAATTGAGGAATTAGAAATGATTTTAATGCTGTGTAATATGAGATTTTTAATTAAAATAAGCAAAGCAACATAATCAACAAAGAATACATTGCTCTCATTAGTAAGTCTGTTAACATCTGTGCAGTAACAACTTCCATTAAGATGCATAATGTGGTGCATGGGGATGGCTTGTAGTAACATGTCATTCAGGTTAAACTTGAATAAAAAATATCTACCTATTAAATAAAAATCCATGTTTTTAATATTCTTATAAATTTGCTTATGGTTCTAAAAATATTTGATACAAAATAATACAATACCTATTTTTGTTGAAATCACGGCTATCTTCATTGCTGTCATTTTGCTAGTCTGGCTCTTCATTTACTGCATGTTCTCTCACTAGAAGATCCTATTTGGGTTTTTAATTTATATGCAATAAAATAAATGTCCGTAAACAGTGACAGATCCATTCCAAGTCTGGAATCACTATTGGCAGAGGCAAGTGCAGCAGTGGAACATGCACGCCTGACACAGTTGGTGGATCATCAAGCAACTCTAGAGACGACCTTGGGATTGGAACGTTGCAAAGAAACAAATGGTCCATTCCCAGAATGCAGTCCTCCACCTGCATGTCAAGAATTCCAGACTGCAAGACTGTTTTTATCTCATTTTGGATTTCTCTCTCTCGATGCAGCAAATGTAAGAAAAATTTTGTATGTCCTTATTTAGTTTTAATACCTTCAATTTTATAACAAGAAGGCCTGAAACTCATGCAAGCAGTTAATGGTTTAATAGAGAGTAAATGAAAATAAAATGTTAAACAAACAAAGAGTGGTAGAAGCAAAGCATAATACTTTCCAAATAATTTATATACTTAAATTGATGAACTTTTTAAGCTTTTTAAGCATTATTTTTAATAAATGTAACAATCTTTTAAAAAGAATGGACAGAATTAAACAAAATTGATGTGCCATCCAAAGTTTTGGCATGGATTGCACATGATATGAAATTATCACCTGCACCATTGTCAACCATAATTAACAAGGTCTTTATGTTGTATATGCATGGTGAATCCTAATTTATATTTATAATTTAAAAAAGCAATGGAAAAAAAAAAACTTTGGCTCCTAAAACTAAAATCCAAAGACATACAATTAATTTCATTGTCTCCTCTGCTGCACATTTGTGTGGGCAGGGGATTATGAAACCCATAAATCCTTACTCTTTCTGTATCTCTGTATATTCTACTTAAGCTATTTAAATGGCACAGAAAGTAAAAAGAGGTTAAATTCAAATATGAGACATGAGGTTAGATTTTGTTTAAATGTATTTGGTTTGATATGAAATAATCAGTGATAAACAAGCCATAGACCCTAGATATCCCAAAAAGCATTCAACGCAGCAATGACTGTACAGCCTCAACACTTAGCCATATAGAGAATACAATTTATACAGGTGTTTCAAAACGATATTGAACGAAGATGTGAACATTGTTGCTCAAATCATAGGTGATATAAAAATATAGTTGATGCTTCATGGTTGGCCTGAATCGAGCAGCTACCCAGGATTAAAGTTGTGTGGGGGAAACTATCAGAGTTAATAGAAGCATTGAGTTGTGTCCTTTAGCAGCATTTTCATAATCATGCCAACATGCTGCACAGTAATTTGCTAACATTAAGGGATTTCTTGTATTTTGAAACTCTGCTAAGGAACCTATACCTTTAGTTATTTATATATTCTTCCAATATATGGTTTCATCCCAAAAGATAACAAGGGATACGTATACCACTAATATGGAAAATAGGGATACGTATACCACTAATACTATCATTTAGGCGCAATGTACCATAGTGAACTTCAAGATGGAGGCAAAGAGCTGATAAATACAACAGAGGTAAGAATACTATCAAAGGACTGTAGATAAACTTAAACAAAAATAAATCACTTTCGCAGTGAGACAATAAAATAAATTTCTTGTCTCACTGCAGAAGGGATTTATTTTTGTTTAGGTTTATCTACACTCCTTTGATAGTGTTTTTCACATAGAATTACAACTTAGAGGCATCAAAATAAATTTTCTATATGAAAAATGTGTATATTGAACAGCATGTTCTTGTTCATGTTTACAGTGAATTGTTGAGAGTTACTTTTGGGATAATTACAAAATTATGAAACAATTACAAGATATATTTGTGCTTTGGGCATTTCACATTCAAGAGCAACCTTGAAACTGACAGTCATGAGTATTTTGAATAAAAACTGCCATTTGTCCCTTTCCTGAAAAATAGGTCAGGTTTATTGATTCAGAAAAAGTAGATAGCCATTTGTTTTGATGACACATTTTTGCTAAGAACTCCCTCTGAGGTGGATATGGACATTATACACTACTCCTTGTGCGTAATTTTCATTGTTACATAAAACATACCTAAAAGAGTTACAAAATTGTAACATCAAACTTCTTATTTTAGTTCAAGTATAAGCTATAAAACTGTCATATTCATTCAGTATCATTTCAAAACTGCCTGTATACTTTTTTTACCAGTTTGTCAAATATCCTTCATCTTCATCCTTCATTAAACAGTCTACAGTATTTAAATACATTTCCATCATTCATTACACCTTTACCATAAACTTCAATAAGCTGCCGGTAAATTCCAACAGAATGAATTTGTTTTGGCAGTAAAAACTGAATAACTGAATGTACTTCACAATTGGTGTGATTACTGATTACATGGTGATAAACAAAGCAGTATAACCAAACACCAACTCCACAGACACATTAAACATAATGGTGGCATGGTGAGAGACTGGCCAAGAGTGACTGACCTTGAATTGACGTCACTTGACAGAATGCACGGACACAATGCTCAATCAGTTCTTACTTTAATGGCCCTCATACAATATCTAAAGGAATAAATTAATTTGTATTGTTTTCACCAATATTCATTTCTTACAATTTTTTACATGAAAAATGCAGAGCAACAAAAGAATTAAATCTTTTAAATCATTTCATTGTCAGTTGGTTAGCATTAGTCAACAGCCAGCAAGCAATATTTTCTTTTCTGCAGATACAGTGATGCAGAATAGTCTAATTTGATCTTTTCATGGTGCCTAATTGTACACCCATGTAAGAAATAGTCATGTCGGGAATGCCAAATTCATCTAAGCCCAACATGGCACAGCGCCTTGTATACACAATCTGCGATACAGTTGTCACAAGTTCCAAATCTCAGTATTACTAACCCATATGATCAATAATCAAATACATAACTTAAGCTTCAACAACAAACTTGTCAATGTTAACTAAAAATATTGATGCAAGTTTGTATTGTACAGCATTACTAAACGTGCCACCTTCCATGTATGTTCACTGTAGCACTGTGGCAAAACGTAGTTACTCCTCTGGTGAGGGCCGCAGGTTCGCTTCTTGCATGTAGTAATCTTCTCTTCTCTTAATGGTGTTGAATCAACACATAATGGCTATTTGTTTTTGACATACCTATTTCATATACAGTATTCAGTACAGTTGATAATATGATAGATATTATGATTGATTTAATTGTTTTTCACACAAGCTATGTGTAGGACTGGAGTTGGATAAGTAGTGTCAGACTGAAAAATGCAATGCCATAGCCGGGATTTGAACCATGGATCTCCCGGTCTCAAGCCGGTTCATCTACCACTGAGGTACCATGGCAATAGCTGGCATTGCATTAAATTTCTCAACTGACTCATATGTTTCCCAGTTAACCATAAGGTGATCTCAAATTATGAATGGAAGCAAGGCCTTCTTAACCTCTCGCCCACCGTAACGCTGTTCTGTGGTCGGTTTTCAGTACTCATAAGTTAATCATTGCGCTGTCAGTCACAGACCATTGTACATTTCTTTTGTGTGCATTGTGAACACAGCTTTTACGAAGATACACAAAGCTCCTGGATCAACACATGGAATCTAGGGATGACTCATTATTTGTGTCCATGGTCATACATAAACAAATAAGAAACATTTATTTGTTCACAAAATACTATGCAGATTTTGAAATCATATGGCAACTCTAGGCACTGGATAGCTCTGTTTTGCATGAAAACTAAAATTCCTTTAGCAATTAAATGTTTATATTTTCAAATTGTTGAAATGTTTGACAGGGGAATATTGGGACACCACTTACGGCATTGGATGCAACTTGTGAAGGATTTTGCAGAGATCTTGAAGCACTTGACAACATGAGCTCTCGAACATGTGATACTGTACACATATTTTATGTGCGTGCAGGTGAGAAAACAGCAGAGGAAATTCTTAGAAATGTGGTAAGTATTTATGTTTTTTTTGTTTTAATGGAAAACTCACTATGACTGTTTTTGATAGAAATTATAGTAATTAAGAATGGTAAGGTAGGTAGGATCTTTTGCAATTGTACATTTTACTGTTTTGAATTAAGCAAATTGTATGAGAGACTTTTACTATCACGCTTTATTTCATACACATGGCATTAAGGAAGGTTCATTAATAATAAGAATTTTGTAGCTGCATGTACTGTTCAGTTGAACAATCCTATTTAGAATTACCCATAATATGCTAAATATTGTATTATGCTGATTAAGTCAAAGGTAATTAGAAATAACCCTGGATTCAAAAAGTCCTCTGTATCATTTATTTTCTCTTTAATGTATATGAAAATAGTATATTTTATTTTTAGGTGTTGGTAACGTTCATAATGACTCTTCATTTCAAGTTTCATGGTAATAATGGTTGTCTTTGCAGGGCAACTAATTTTTGTTGTATATGCATGTTCATTTATCGCATTTCGTAATGTTGGCAACAGTGCATGTTCAAACATAAAGTTTTGCATTCTGTTAAACAAATCTCCCTCAGAGACATTGAGTCACCCTCCATGGTGTAATGGTTACCATGCTAACTTCATATACCCACAGGTTCAACCCTGGCGGAGGACAATACATTTTTTTCAGGCATAAAACTCCATACCATGGCTTCCTTCAGTAGGGAAGTAAAACCGTTGGTCCCATGTTGTAAATTTACACACACATAAAAGAACCTCAAGCCTGATAGAGAGGCCTCTGAGCAAAATTAAGCAGTCTTCCATGCCCAATATAGAATGGGACGCTGAGAACGTCCACAAATAAAACACCATTTTTGAGACATTGATAATGTTGGAAGAAGCTTATGGTGAAGCAGCAATGATGAAAACTCAGGTGTATGAATGACATAAACTTTCCAACCAAGTTTCCAATGTTGAAGAAATTATTGTACATGCAACAAGAGCATTATGATAGGTATCTAAAAATGGCTTCCAGGAGTGGTTCCAATCTCTTTACATGCGGTGGCAAAAGTGTGTCACTGTGAAAGGTAGAACTATTTTGAAGAAAATGTCTAAATTATGGTAATTTGTTTCCATGTTATTTACACATCCCAAGAACTTTTTGAATGTAGTATGGATATTGCAATGGAAATGTGCCAGTCCTAAATTTGCATTTTTATTGTGATGGCCATGGCAGTACAAGATAGAAAAATACTCATCACTATATATTTATATTTCTATGAGGTAATTCAATATAAAAATGGGATATGTTATACTCCCATGACTTTCTCTGCCCCCTCTTCTACAAACTATTCTTAAAAAAACTTATTGAGAAAGCATACTTGACAATAGCAACCAAAAATTTGAATAATAGCACAAAGAAACATTACAATGATAACAAATAAGCCTGAATTACAAAGTGGAGCTTAAAGTAATAAAAAAAAGTTACTAACAATATTGGTAATAGTAATGATAATAAAGAGAAATAATAATAAAGACACTTTTTTTATGAATAATATATGCTAAACTAATTGATGTACAAATGATTAAGCAGTTGTTGCAGCATTCATTTTACAGGCAATCTTACTGTTTTCATTATCATCAAGGTTACTATGATGGTGTTTAATAAGCAATTGTTTCAGAATAGTTTGCATTTAAAGAGTTCAGATAAAATGTATATATGAACTCCACATAGGGAACTGAGGTATGAATTCATTATTAGTTATCAGTACTAAAAACTTGGGCAAACACACAAGTTTCAAGATATTCACACAATTGGCCCACTTATTAACAAAATTGTTCATTATCTGTATGTTACATTTTCTCAGAAGTAATACAAAGGTGAAGGTTAACAGATTGCAATAAGAAGCTTGTTGAAACATCATTCTCATTTTTATATTTCTGATGGTTTTTGTTTCAGCAATCTGAATCAACTGTATCTCCACATTTCTTAGAATTTCTCCGTTCGTTAGGCTGGTCAGTGAATGTCTTCCAACACCCTGGTTGGACTGGTCATATTTCTACAAGTTGGAGAGTTATGCAGCCATCTGGTAAGATTGTCTTTTATATAATCATGAAATTTGAAGATATTGAAAATATTTATAAGATTAAATTTTCTCACTTACATTGTTAAATATCATTTGATGCATATTTATTTTGGACATTATTAAAAAATTATATCTAGAAGAAATTGAAATCTCTTTGGAGGTTGATCAGGATATGTGAATCAGATGAGAAGAGTTGAGTGTTTATTTGGTGTTAGCATTAGAGCATCAGCAGAGAGACCAAAGTTTCTCATAAATGTTTGTCCTATTTGACAATGCTCACACATGCAGGAACATCATGTCAGAAATGTTGTTCATAGTTTACAGATTTTGTATCAGCCAATCTAAGGAACAAAGGCTTTACTTTGTTGTCCACATTACCATCTTTGCATATGCTAATTAATCATGTGACCATTGTGCAAGCAATGTTCATAAATTGCAAGAGATCTAATAATTAGGATGAGTAGAATTTTTTATTTTATCATGTTATAACTGAAGTTTTAAACATTTTTAATATGAAATCTATAGCAGACATTCTGTATACAGAGTCAAGGTAACCTATTATTATCTTTCAACAAGATGAATCTTTCCATTGAATAGAACAAAAAATCTTAGTACACTTCTACTGTTTTTAGCTTTTTGAAGAAAGAAAAAAAAAAAAAAACAACAACAATTGCTTAATATTAACTCTATTTTAAATGAAGATTTTATGAATTTAAAACTTTTTCAAATATTTGTTAGAGGAGATTGAAAGATAAATATTTTCTGAATGTTTAAATAAATCTTGAATTAAAACATTTAATAGTCTATTATTATAAGCTTTCAAAATTTGTCCCAGCTGAATCTACATTGTTATCCACGAAGATTACACGACATGATAACACTGTAATACAGAAAGAAATGCACTTCAGCTGTTTGTTTATTGCACTTGTGCCTTGGTATCTAAACATCAGATTATCAAATTAAATAACTCAGAAGTTTGAGACAAGTGAAGTTTTAATCAATGTGATAGTTGAAAATGAGTCGGAATAGTAACACTCACCTCACTTATATGTAAATTATGTTCAAAACATATGTTTCAACTGAAGAAGAGGGCAATTGCCCTTGAAACATATATTTTGAACATAATTACATATAAGTGAGGTGAGTGTTACTATTCCGACTCATTTTCAACTATCACATCAGATTATCAGCTATATTTTCTGTTCCTACCTTGCTTTAATCAGGTATTTACAGAGTTTTACAATACACTACAAAAGAAGCACAATTGTGTAACTTAGGTTTCTCAAGCTTTTATTTTCCTTTATAAATAACTGTTTCTATTTGCATAATATTGTAACTGCTTCTCAGTTCTATATATTTAGGTTATGTTGAAATCATATGTGATTTTCCGTTTATTTGCATACTGGAAGTGTTTTTTTGCTTATTACAATAGCAGTAGAAGCTGAAGAATTAAAAGTTAACCTATTTATTTAAAGTGGAACCTGTTGAATTTGCTGTGTTGCATTATTATGCAAAATAAAATAGTAATTATCTCAAGAATGGAAAGCTTTGTGAAGAAAATTTGTTAAGGAAAACACTCAAAACAGTTCTTTCATATGCAGTTTAAAAGGACAATCATAGGTCACTTTCCACCCTGTATAAAAATAGTGATATGAAAGTGAACATTTCAAGAATACAGCATAGACAGAAATCAACGGTTGCTAACCATTTTTATACCAACATTGATAATTGTAATTTTATAACAGTGATAGAAGTACACAAAATTGCTTAAGATGCAAAACCTCCACTAGAAACCATTAGGGAAGATATTCATCAAAATTCATGAGCAAAACATTCCACAGTTACAGTATCTATCTGTTTCAAACCTATATTAACTATTATACAGAATTTTCTTACTTCTAAATCTTGTTGTATATATATACATTAATATAAATCCTAGTTGTAAGCTTCTAACATGCCCTATATAATGTGTTATAATCAAATGGATGAATAAAATTCTCCTCTTCATTATAACGTATAATATTTGACCCTACCTAGGAAAAAGGTCTCATATTTGAAAATAATAATCTTTTTTGTTTTTCTTTGATTATATTTTAGAATTCAACTTCATATATAAAAAAACAAACTTTTTTTTTTTCCTAGCAAAATAATGATCATATTATAACAGTTTTAAAGTTAATGTTGTGAAATTAGCCATTTTCGGAAAAATGGTTTCAAAGTTAGGCAGTTTAAAACATAAAATATCTTAAGGAATTTTGGGTATCTTTGTTGAATTCTCGATGACTGCAGTTGTTAAAATCATCACATAAAAACACATTTTGTTAATGAACTGCTGTTCATGTGTTAATTGTTTTTTCCATGCAAACCATGTGTAGAATAGAAGTTGGATAGACAGAGTTAGGCTGAAAATTACAATGTTGTAGACAAGATTTGAACCACAGATGCATTTCACGTTAGTATACATGAGAAAACTCTCCCTTTTATAGGTTAAACAATTCAATTACACTTATTTAATGATGCTTGTAGTTGATAAAAAGGCAATTTCACACTAATGATTATTTGATAATTATTAATAATGATAATGGCAATGATAATTCTCCTGTCAGTATGCCTGGGTAGTGTGGTGGTAGCATGTCTGCTTCACATTCAAAAGGTTGTGAGTTCGAATCTCGCTTAGGGTGAGTTGCCTGGATAGGGTTTTTTTTGGGGGCTTTTCCCTTATCCTGAGAAGACGAATGCTGAGTAAATTTAAGCTCCATGGACCACAAGATCATTTGAGCATCATTTCACCAATTTCATCCATCATCCGATATAACCAACCAGGTTAAAGGATGTTAAGCTACAAAAAAAAAAAAAAAAAAAAAAAAAAAAAAAAAAAAAAAAAAAAAAAAAAAAAAAAAATCCTGCAACTCCACATTAAACTGATTTACTTTTGTTGCCTTCTATTTATTGTTGTGTTTTATTAGTTTATTATTATTTGTTTTTCATATTCTATAAATTGGTCCTGGGTTGTCTGGATTGTCAAATTATGGCTCTTTGCTGATTCTCTTCTTTTCTTTTCTTCAGTTTGAAGCTTGAGATCCTTTTTGTGTTCGCGCTAAATTTGAAATAAAAATCTGCTCGCGCTTATGCTTAATTTGGAGTAGCAATCAAATCTTCTCAGGGCATTTTAATGGGCTTTTTGGGCTACACAGATCCAGACTACAGGCGATTTCTTAAATAATAAATCACTAGGATTTTCTTTGTAAAATTTTAGTTTATTCTCAATTATTTCATACAATTCTTATATGAAACTGCATTTGCTCGATGCAATTATGTGCTTTGTTGAATGCTGCAAATATTTGTATACATATAATTGTACATGAATACATTAACCTACGCATAATCTCCAAATGGCCTTTTCCATGCTTGTGAAAAAGTATCTTTTTTTATAATTACTAGCTTCACAACCAAGAAAATCAATACGTAACAATGATATTTATTATTGGAAAACAAAATTGCATAGAGAAAATCAAAATACTTATACGTGATGAAAGCACAAGAAATAATAAACATTTGCACCCAGTGATTTCAACTTTGGAATGCAACGGAACAAAAACATTTGAACATCATATATTACAAAAATGACATGAAATTCAAAAAATGTCGGCAGATTTTGTGGTTAGGATATAAATATTGCCTCAAGTAACTCTTGTTTTCCTGACCTTCTGCAATAGGTTCATCCTGCTGATGATTAATGATGTTCTGATGTTCCTGGTAATTTAAAAGGTGACATAAAATCTTTTTGGGTATTACTGGCTCACTTTTCCCAAATATTTTCATTCTAGTATCTCTGCTTTTCTGTAAGACCTATTGGCACAGTGTTTCCTGGCAAAGTTTCAGTAATATGTTAGCTTTGACAGTTTAGGAAACTCATAATTTTCCAGGATTAACTTCATGGGTGCCAACTAGAGCCTTCAATAACAAAAATATGTTCTATATTACTGCATGCAATATTATATAATATTTGTGACGGTGCCTTGCTGATCCAAAATTGTCACATGAGTATTAACAGTTTGCTTTGAAAAGCTTATAGTTGATTTTTGCATGTGTTTAGTCAGCTTTCTTTAAATAGCTGCACTTATTGTTGCAGGAGTTGTCAATTTAACTTGTGAAGCGCAATAGCAATAAATCAAGGACTTGGAATGCAACACCTGGGTGCAATGGACACATGCTAGAATGTTTGCTTTTTTCTGGAAATTTTTGTGTACATCATCATCAGGTATAAAAAGGCAAAGCTGCAAACCAGGCAAGTCAATTTCACCTGTGAGTTCACAGTGTGCAGCAGTTGTATTGAAGCAAGAGACAAGAATTACAATACGTTGAAGTAATGAGAGAAAATTGTTGTGAATGCATTAGAAGTAATAAAGATTGATTTTGTTACAATATTGAAGGCTATGAAAATGTCCATAAGAGAAAGAAATTTAAAAGGTGATGCTAATTTGTCAATGTCAAATCTCCATTGTGAATTGTCTGCCTTTTCTGAACCATACAGGCATCAATAAAAACATTTTCATTGTGTTGTAAGTCTGCCGTGACAGCAACAGACATGTCATCATGTAGTGCATAGTTTCAACTGATAGAGGGCATCAGATCCAAAAATTGATATTTTACATTTAGATTATGCTTTTATCCTTCTTTTGTTAAATTATGAGTTCAGTTACCATCCTTTTTCATATGCAGGGTCACATATCCTGAGAACAGAGTAAAAATATGATACAGATTTTAAAATTGTGCAAACCAATATGAGGCATATTACAGGCTATGCAATTCGTTTTACAAAGTTCAAAAGCTGTGTCTCAATGAACTTAATTGAGCCACTTTATATATTAAATCAAACTTGTTATGTGTTTTTTTTTTTTTTTTTCTACAGGAGAAGATAACATTCCTAATAATCATGGTGGTAGTCTGTACAATGGAGATACTCATGTACTATATTGGGCAGATGCTTCATCTGAGATAGCATTTGTGGTGCCAACACATTGTTATGAACCAGAGGTTTCACCACAGTTTGAATCTTCAGCAGATACATCACATCCTCCAGGGCAAGGTAGGCTTTTGCAATGATTTGTGTATATTAAAGTTTTGAAAATGTATTTTGTATTAATGCAAAAAGCACATAAAAACAAGTATTTCATGATCATCAATCTAAATGCTAATTGTGGTCACTCTGTTGTCATAATCTAAGCTACAATTCAAAACTGGATAAAATATAAAGTAATTCAGAAATTCAAAACAAATGAAGTAGTTTAAACACAAATTAAAATTTAGACAGGTTAGTGATGCTCACCTCACTTAATATAGAAAAAAACCAAGATGTATGTTTTGTTTCAAGGATGTTTGTTCTCATCAGTTGATGACCAATGCATGCTTGTAAAATGTTTATTATTCTCTATTATATGAAATGTTAACTAACAGGAAATAATGGAGAGGGATAATAATCAGTGGCAGCTGCTACATAAGAACACAAGAGCACATAACACCATAACTTTTGACATCTTGTGAATATATGGATATTTTTAATGCTGTTAAACATAACATATATGTAGTAATTTAAAACATATGGCATTTGAAATTACCAAGCTACTCCTTTAAACTCAACGAAATGTGACCTCAATGTCAGTAGCACATCTTGGGTTGTGCATGTTTGAAATAGTTTTTGCGCATGCACAATTGGTATAATGTAATTGCCTTATGAGCCAAATACATACACAGTGTGCACACAAGAAAACATGTTCAAATGACTAAACTTTTTTTCCCACACTCTACCAGTACAATTTAATATTAATGACACCAAATGATAGAAATCAGGTCGGTAGAGGGCAACAATGTTAATGCATCTTTTTCCAAGACCATCCTTTGCATATAACTATCCACTTAATTTTGTGGCATTTCATTGTCACTAGATTGTATTGTTATTATTAAAGCCTAGTTACAACTTTAGCTGAATCTGTTTGCCTATGTTGAGTAACTTTATCACAAGTCATTAATTTCCAGGTTGGTACGAGCGCAGTGTATCAGACAGTGCAGGTAGTGGGGGACGAGCAGGAGAAAAGCCTCGCACCTTATCGTTGGACCTTGACAAACCATCAGCTTCTTCACCTGGCAGCACCAGTAATGGTTCTGGGCGTCGTCGTGCTGGTGCTACAAGACATCATATACCTTCCCACACAAATAGTAAGGTGATGGTATTCTGGACTGAAAGTTTTGAAGATGAGCTACAGCTCCCACTAAGTAAGTATTGCCAAGCACAGTATCAATTTATTAATGAATTTAATTAATTCTTCATACACATGGTAACAATCACATACAAAGTCACCCTCTGTTGTGTAGTGATTAGCATGCTAGCCTCATATATCCAAAGTCGCAGGTTCAAACCTGGCAGAGGACAATGAACTTTTTGGGTATAAAAACATTAGCATGGATTCCTTCAGAAGGAAGGTAAAATTGTTGATCCCATGTCATAGATTTACGGCACATAAAAGAACATGTCTGATAAAGAGGCCTCTGAGCAAAATTAAGCTGTCTTTCACGCCCAACATAGAATGAGATGCTGAGAATCACAGTAATTAAAGAGCATCCATAAATAAACTTCACTTCAGTCACATACAAACAATTTCTCTTCCTCTTAGGAGTTGCTTAAAATTAGGATCATATATATCTATCACCCTGGTTGTTATACATTTCCTGGTATATACATATCCTGCCTTAACGGAGTATATTCCTATAGATATCCACTTGTTTCTCTCATCATTTATGTAGTTAAGTTCTCTTTTCCTTTAATAACTTTCCTCAACCGTTTTTCTCTTATGTTCCCTGCATATTTGCTTAACACCAAGAATGGTAAGAACCAATTAATACATTCCCCAATACTAAGAATTATATCCATTTATTATGCTCTATATTTAATCCCAATAGGTATCTTAATTCAGCATTATTTTACTCTTCTTATGCTTCCAAATCCGTACACATCCTTTTTTTCACATCGGAAAATGAATAAAAATTGCATGGAAATTGCATAACGTGTGTGACATAATAGCTCTATTTTATCTGATATGAACTGAAGAATCAAAAAAGTCTCTGTCCTTTAAGTAAATTTCAGGATTCCTTTCAGTGGGAGTTGTGCATGGCCATTTTGGTTCTTGTGCATCAATCATGATCATAGCCATCATTTATTTCTGAGAGGTGATTTGAGTGTTGTACTATGCACATACTTTTTCTAGGGTGCTAATTTTATGGGAAAGCGAAGACCAGGGGGAAGAAGAGCTCGCTCACCCTCCTATCTTTATGCATTGATGTGAGGGAAAGAAAGTTTATTTCTTTGAGGTCCTCAGCCTTTATAGTGAATTGGTTATCTAATTTACCATGAATTAGCTGGATTATTAAATGAAACACAACTCACATGTATGTGTGTGAGCTCTGGGATCTACAAACATTATGAAACCTTAGCATTGAAGCCACTAGATATTATAGCATACTTCATGTATCAATGATGTCCCTCGGCTCTGCTTCTGAAATTGTGCAAAACCCATCAAATGGGGATATTTTATACCTTCCAAATGTGCTACATGAGGATTTTCAAGAATATCTTCCCATCCCCAACAACCTTTTACATCGAGCATATTTCACATGTTTTTATGTTCTGAAAAAATGGCTCCAACGATTTGATAAAATACCACACCTTAAAGATGTTTACATGACAAATAAAATGTATATCTTGAATTTATGTGAATAGCTTATGGAGTCCTCTTCTTTCAGAATCTTGATGACTGGTAAACTTTACACAATAAAAAAGCGTTACACAAAAAGTTTAGCTCTCTTCAAAACACAGTAACTTCTTTGTGACATATGCCAATTCGAAGATATCCATTATTAATGGTTTTAATTCTAATACTTATTCATTTCTTTAAATTTCTATCAATTTTTAGTTGTTTCTTTCAATGTAATGGAAAGAAAATGTCATTTTAAGGTCAGCATAAAGCACCCAGTTCTGTAACTATGAATATCACCATTTCTTTTGTATATATAAATGAAATATGTAATGCAGCTATTAAATCGATCTCAGTCATTAAAATGAAGTAGATAGGAAAATAGAATTTAAATTTTATTTTAATGACCTTTAACCTGGTAGGTCACATTGGACAACGAAATCAGTGAAATGGTATTTAAATAAGCTCAGGCCCCATGGAGGTTAAAGTTGTTCAATATTCTTCTTCTCAGGATAAGGAAAAACCCCAGAAAAAACCTTGACTGGGTAATTCAGCTTAACCAAGATTCAAACTTGGTACCTCTTGAATGTGAAGTAGGCACGTTACCCCTACACTATAACGGTGTGCGAAAAATAATTTGTATACCCAATAATATTTTAAGTGACAATGGGAAAGTCATATGAATGTAACACAAGATTTTAGTTTTCCCATGTAGAAGGTAATCTATAGTTAACTACAATAAGTATTTATGCAGGTATGTAATGCACTTAGCATCATGATAATTTTTTCCTATTATGTACTTTTGAGTTATACTTGTGTATAATTGATATAACGTTTCATATCAAGATACACCCATCTACAGAGAGTGCCTTTTATGCTATATTACTTACCATATGCTGAGTTCCTAGTATTTCCCTGTTGGAGCAAACCAATATCAAGCAAATGGAGCACCTAACAATGAAGGTTTAGCTATGTATTAGTAAGAACTAGATGGATAAGCTTTTGTAAGAATATTTTGTAGAGCAGTGAATAGAAAAAGCCATGTCAATGTAACACATTAGATATTTTCATTTTGCAGGTGATTTGATTCATGCCACAAATACTGGCTTGGAAACAAATTGCAATAGGACTCAAGAAGAGAGGGATTATTTTGTAATCTGCCTTCATGCTCTTGCAAGCGGGCTACTTAGGGTCAAACTTCAAGGTCCAGCAGGAGGTCGTACCAGCCTGGCTACTCCACTTGTTGATGGCATGGTGGTCAGCCGGCGAGTTCTTGGGTCTTTGGTAAGACAGACTGCCCTGAATATGTGTCGCCGTAGAAGGCTTGATAATGATAGGTAAGAAAATTATCCATGAAAATTGTTTGCATGTGAAAGTTACCCCAGAGATAATACATTTGTGAATGCATCCATGGAGATGTTAGGAAATAAAGTTAACCATTTTGGAATCCTTGCTTTGGACTAGTTTCACAATCAATTTATTATTTGGTTAAAACTGAGACCAAAGGAAATTTTGTTGATAATGCAATAAATTGATTGCGAAACTAGTCCAAAGCAAGGATTCCAAAAGATAAGTGAAGATTTGTTGCAACTATTATTTTTATATTAATATTTGTGTTATTACTTCACTGTTACTAGCTTCTTTTTACATTTATATGCTTAGCAATTACTTCAATTCTAGAAGTAATTGTTTTTCGAGACAAACTTACTGTCTCAAAATCCTTTGATTTGTTAGGACACAAAATGTCACATACTTGAAGCTTACAAGTTTTTACAAATTTGCCATCAGAAAATGCTTTGTTACTTTTTTGCAGTATTTTATGCTACAATGTAACTGGCTTCTGAGAGCAATTTTGTGTTTTAAAAATATTTTGCTGACCTAACAGTTTTTTTATGTAGAGCTCCTGCTTTTTGCTTTTCTTCTTCAGTCATAATTTCAGAAGTATGGTTGTTATTTTTGTCATGAAGTGCCATGAGAGGTTGAATTTCTTGAATGTGGCTACTTCATTGCAAATAAGGCTCACAGCTTTATCCTTAATCAGCATGAAAAAGTATTTCCAAGTCCTCTCACGTTTAAAAACACAACATTCTGAATCAACTTTATGTAATGATCAAAGGTTAGGCACAGAGGTAACTTTACACTGACCTTGAGAACAGTCAAATGAAAATGGTAGTGCCTGATTCATTCCGAACCTAGACGAGTAATATTGTGAACTCTACAGGCCAGGCACTGTAAAGACACCAGTGTGAACACTGCTATATGCATTGTACTCCGTATCGCCATGCTTCAGACAATCTACAAAGATTGTGTGCAAACTCAGTTAATATTAGATGCTATAATACCAAACTTAAAATGGAATGAGAAGGAAACTGTTATTCTATTCTAGCTACACAGAAAATACATATGTCCTATGTGTAATTATAGGGGTTATTCAAAACCATGTCACGGGCTGGATTGGCTAGCCTGAAGGGCCGTACTTGACCTGCAGGCCATACTTTGCTCATGACTGGCTTAAATAAAACAGATAGCCCATGGATGTGGTGTTCTAAATCACAATTTCTGCATAAGAAACTGTACCAAACATTTTGTCAGAACGAGCCGTAGCAGCTATTAAAGTCTGGTGTCCTGCTTCTCTTTGAAAATACAGAACCACACATTATCAGCATGCTAATAGGCATATACAGAATATTAATTTACTACACCAAATTAATTTCAGGGTGTGTGGAGATGTTTTAGGCAAATCATTTGAGATAAAATATGTATTGCTTGCCTGTTCAAATTTCAATGTTATGGCTATAATTTTCCAAAACACAAGTACACCACTAGACAAGAAGATGCCATTTGAAATCATTGCATGCAATTAAGCCTTCCCTTGCTTTCAAGCTGAAATACTATGATACTGCTTAAACTGCCAGCTCTATATAAGGTTCATCCTCTGTGGTCTAGGCATAACACAAGTAGACTTTGGCAAAGGGCACTAGATTTTTTCAGACTAAAAATCATTAGCATCATCAGAAGCAAAGTAAGTCTGGTCTGTTTACAAAGAATAATTTTGTTAGGTATATTGTCCAAATCTGTGTTTAAAGATTAAGGTGTCAAGTTCTTTTTATATAGTTATGTTAAATTCTGAAGAAAGAGGTGCATTTGAGATAGTCTTGTATTTGGTTAAAGGTAGGTAGTTTTTAAGTTTATATAATGTTTACACTTAATTTTCATTATGAATGTGTTTTTCATAGCTATATTTAAAAGAATGTGGCAGGATATATGCCATAGAAGAGTTTAATTTTGAATAACAAAATGGTTCATGATGCACAGTAACAGCAGCAGTCTTAAAATGAATAACTAAAGTTCTGAAAATACAAATTACACTTTTTTTTTTAATCAATTCCAAAACTTGAACCAGTATTGGTATATGTTTATAACTAGAATTAATAAACTATTGTAAAATATGAGTATGGTCAGTAAAGAGCCAGGGCGAACACCAGTTCATATTCACCTGTATACAGTTCAGCATAAATAAATATGTTTATAAACAAATGGAGCATCATCAACATTATTTAACAACGTAACAATTTCATAGTTAATTTTAATTATGAGAAGAACAGCAAGAGAATGGAACCTTAAAAGGAATGAAGTTATATTAACAGAACTTGGTTTGGAAAACCTGTTCTCCAATTTATGTACACATATCCATTGTAAATGACTCATCTAGTTTTCTGACATGTCCCATATAATTCCTTAAGCTATGCTTCACTGTCAACCACATGGGGAAAGATCTCTGGGGTATTCCAGGAAGTGGATGAAAGAAAATGAGTTTGTAACAGGCTAAAGAGCCCACACCTGTTTTTTCATTATGTCTGTTGAACTGCAAGCAGATAATGAGCTGCCTTATCCAATTGTTATAAACATATGGCATATGCTATCCAGTATCAAAAATTCCCTTTGCACTTTACAGTAGCTATTCATTTTTAGTACTGTTCCCAATTTATTGGGAATCATGTCTTTCAGATTCTTGTTCTTTGCTATCATTCTCAGCTAACTGTGAACATAGCTTTTTAGTAGTATAGAACAAAGACGTGTTCAGTTGAGCTTAGCAATAATAAGATCTCTATGAGGTAGTGAATAAATTTTGCTTACTCTGCTATTCTCTAATGTAAATTAATTTTGTCTTTTTCAGCTATCAGCCTCCTCATGTGCGGCGGCGATTAAAAGTTCAGGAGCTGGTACAGAAATATCATTGTGAACTAAGTCATCCAGAACTTTTGACATATTTATTTAGTGATCCACCTACATGAGAAGCCTTTCCTACTAAAACTACACAGTCATTCCAATAAATAACACACCAATTATTGTATTACACTTAGTTTTGGTGTAATTTTGCTATGAAATGTCTACATACCTTCATGAAAGTGTACACATGTAAAGTTATAGCAACAGTTCTATTTTAATTATTTTATAAAAACATTAATAAACTTCTTATATGAATTAAAACTGGAAGTGAAACAAAATTACTTATTTTATAGAACACTATTTGAGTTGAATTTCACTTATCTAACTTCACCTCTCTGAACCAAATGAAACTTTGTTTGTTGGCCCATACAATAAATAACACTTTAAAAATCTATTGAAATCAAGTAATTTGAAAAAGAAAAAAAGAAAAAAGAAAAAAAAAAAAAAAAAAAAAAACATCCAAAACACACAAAATCAATTAATGTAAAAAGTGCAACAAAATCTTTGTAGGGAATGACAAAAAGAAACCTCAGCATTTCTGAATACTTCTTAGACATCACAGCCACAGCAAAAAATAGCATCTTATCTTTTAAAGCATGATCAATGCCAAAAAGAACCAAACACATGAGAGAAGATATAAGGAAACACGAAGAAAATTTAAATTTCTGCCCAAGAGAGTATACCCTACTGATCAGTGGTTTAGCAGAGAAGCTTACAGCATTTCCAGCAGCATTGCAAACAGAATGTCTGTGATGAATCATCATCTATAGCAACAAAGGTTAGTGAAGCTACTACATAAGTGTAAATTTGACTCATAGTCTTCTGTAAAATTAATAAACACCCTTAATGTGCAACAGGCTTAAATCCTTACATTTATTCGCATATTCCTCCTCCTCCTACAACAAATATGGGTTAAACTCTCAACCATTTGACATGCAACCTGTCAGCTAATATTAACAGTTTGGAACGGGAGAACAAACACAAGAGTGTGATGGCAGATGCTGATTTTTAGATAAATGATATTCATATCTTTTGTATATAGTTTAGACAACACTGTATTACTTTCTCTAACATATATGTACAATATACACAGTAGGTAGAGAAGGTTGTATTCCACCCAAAAATGCATATATGTACAATATACACAGTAGGTAGAGAAGGTTGTATTCCACCCAAAAATGTGATACAACGTTTTCATTGGAAAAACAGTTTTGGGGATCCCTGAATCCAAGAAAAGCATTTTTAGAAAATGGGGTTTGTGCATATGTTTCATTTTTGAACAAAAAGTCGGTCAAATACCAAACTTAGTATTCAAATTTGGTATCTTCCAAGGTTGTAACGCAAAAAATTTCAGAAAAATACCTTCACCCCAAAGTACCCTTTACATGGAGCATTTTCCAAAATTTTGATTTTCTAAAAAATAGCTAACGATTTTGATTAAAAGATGTACGTCATATACATTAATATTATTTTAATTAAAATAAAATTTAATTTAATAAAATCTCCGTTGACAATTGCATAGCAATAACTTTAAAAAATGTTATTCACTTTAGCTTGGTGTATTCCCTTATTTCTCTTCTCCTTATAAGAAACTAAGTAAAGACCTTTCTGGTAATGTTTATCTTGATTAGTATGATGCAGATATAAGAATACTTTGCAGAGAAAGTAATGTGAATGAAACATCTCAATATTGCTCCCCACCATAGGTCTACTGCCTCATAAAATATTTGGAGGTATGATGAGATAACCAAGTTTAAAATAACCCCATATATTTTCTGTTCCCATGGTATTAGCAAAGCGACAACCCCCTGTCAGTAGATTTACTGGCATATAAAATAACTAGGATATACTGACAGCCAATCCCTGATTAACTACTACAATATCTGGTGTAGTCACAAAATATATCTCTACGCATAAACGAGTTTCATAACAGCAATATTTATTTATTATGCACAAGACAATTAAGTTTAACAAAAACAGGTTTCCTTTTTTATTGTCCTATTCATTTGAAGAGATCACAAAACAAATATGTTACATAATAAGTATATACATGTTTATTATTTTTCTTAAATATATGTATATATAAACACACATAATTTTACAACTGATATGCTCACATAGTTTTTTTTCTCCACAAACATAAATTAGGCCCTGGTAACTACACAAATTTGAGCAACTGGGCCTTGCTTTGAACTAGTTTTCTCGATTGCTTTATTACTGCGAAGGAACACTCCTCTTTTTAAAAGGCACTTCCTGAAGAATATCAGTGCTTCAGAGATAATTGCCTAAAAAATAAATTTTCTTCATAGAACACTGATTACCAGCATCAGCAGTTTTTAGATGCACGCATTTTCACACACTCAAAACACTGATTGAAACACTTATTTTGTCCTAAGATGCCAAAGTTGCCATTTAAAAAGTACACACTGTATTCTAGAGGTAGCATATACAGCATGCTAGAGCAAGAGTGCATATGCCTATATTTAATTTTTTTTTACAGTAATGTGAATAAGTGTAAACTATTATTGTTAAAATTTTATAGTTTGAAAGAAAAATTTGCACATCATGCTGGAAAACAAAAGATCATAAAAAATTAGAATTAATTCATTCCTATACATCAACAAGAGAGGGAAATTCTAGATATGAGATTTACAAGAAATTATGAAACCCTTCACGATGAAGCTATATTAAAATGTCAGTCACAGAAGCAATATACTATAAAAGTCCTCATCCAAAAAACGGCATCAAATCACTCACTTCAAAATGACTGACTGCTATCCAAAGTACATCTGCAATGAAGCAATTTGCTTTCTTGTACTCCAGTATTTTGATTTGTGGTAATTGGTTTGGATAGCAATAACTACTGCTTAAGGTCACACCAGGTGGAAGTCAGCAGACATGCTGCTCACTCCACTTCAAGAAGAGATGTTCATCACCTTTGCACACTGCAGGAGTCTGGTATACATTTCAAGACCTTAGTGTTGTTACTGGCCATTAAACATGTTTCAATATGGTCTTCTTTTCACTTAAGCCACAAATATAAGGTCATTAAATTATAAGGTAACCCCTCTCACAGCCTCTCTCTATTGTGCAAGAGAACCGAGAATCACAGGCAGAAATGCACTAAAACCCTTGCATTATAGTAAATGCTGAAAATGCCTTCAAACAGGAAGCATATTTTGTAAAAATGTTCTCACTCACTTGCCTAAGCTTGGTGACAGAAATCCTTACGATTTCTTGCATGATGTTATCACTAAGTTCCTGTAGTGTACGTTGGTTAGAACAATATACTTTTTGTTTCAAAGAACCCCATAAATAAAACTCACAACTAGTTAGGTCGCAGGAATGAGAGGGCTTCAAATCAATACTTATCCTTCTGTCATGAACCACCTCTCTAATTTCATGTATCATTCTAATCCTTGTAGATTACAAGAACTTAGTGATTGACAGCATCATGCAAGAAATGACAAGGATTCCTGCTGCAAAGCTTAGGCAAAAGAGCAAGATCATTTTTACAAGATATGCCGCCTGTTTGAGAGCAGAAGGTCAACATTTCCAGCATTTACTATAAGGTAAGGATTTTAGTGTGTCTCTACTGGCACAACTTTCCCAGCGACTCTCGGTTCCCCCACCCAATGTTGAGAGGCCACAACAGGGGTTACCTTATAATTTAACAACCCTATATTGTTTGTGCACTCAAGCCTCTAACACACTATAAAATATGTTTCTGTTTACAATGCGCACACTTTACCTCATGACTTTATTGACTTCAGTATAGAACACACTGTTGTATCTCTATGGCATTAGTCAAAACTTGAATAGACTGGAATGTGTCCAAGTTACATATAGGCATCATCATTCTAGTTTTACTGCTGTTCAATAAAACTCTCTGATGACACAGCAATGTTAATGATTCATCTGAGGCTTCCTTTTGTACCCAAGCTGCACAGTTCCTGTAATGTATCCTGGTATTAAAGCTATCTTTGGAATGCCACTGTCAGGTGAAAGCCAACTTCTTTTGTAGCGGCTTCTCTGCTGCATTACATTTCGTGTATTTCTTACCACTGGAAGAGAAGTTATCACTCTATTATTTTATAATAAAAACATATAAACATTTGCTTTAAGTTTTACAAAGCATCTAAAAATTTTAAATTGCATTAATGATTAAAGCTGATATTCATGAAATAAAATAATTGCAATTATAGCTGTCTACACAAATGCATGTATAAAACATGAAGATTTAATATATTTCAAGCTCTTGGATAATTCAGTGTTTATAACAGGTTCCATGAGAACCAAAATAGTAGAGCTTGATGTCAACATGCTGACACGGCATTAACTTTCTCATTAAACTTCTCAGTTGACAAATTAAATGCCATGCTGGCATGTTCCCATGGAAGCTCAGTGGTAGAGCAACCAGCCAGAAACCGGGAAATCCGTGGTTCAAATCAGAGTTATGGTACTGAAATTTTTCAGTCTGACTCTACCTATCCAATAATGATCTTATTTAACTCAAATGAAAGTTGCTAAAATGTGTTGTGGTTAAACAGCTGAGTAATGGTTACCGAGGACTACAAACCAGTTAAAGCTTTATATAGTCCTTCCACTACAGATCAGAAGGGAAGTAAAGCCGTGGGTCCCATGTCATAGATTTACAGCACATAAAAGAACCTCAAGCCTAATGGAGAGACCTCTGAGCAAAATCAAGCGGTCTTTCATGCCCAATTTAGAATGGGACGCTTAGAACCACAGCAGTTAAAGATCATCCATAAATAACACGCCATTTACATTTTTTTTCTACTACAGTTGGCTGCTGCTTGGACTATCAGAAAAAAACAAAACCATTTCCAAATCACAACAGATTATTGCTTTAAGAATTTGAAAGGACTACTTATATGATAAATGTGAAAAAGTGGCATATTAGGTGTGGATGGTGTACAGTGAACTTATGTTTTTTGCATCTTATTTGTGGGATACCATTATTGCAGGGTACATGTTCAGGAATAAATAACTGCATTTGGAGATTTGTAATACTCCTGAGAAGCTTCAATCAAGGTAAGAAATTTGATTTCTTCTCACATGAAACCAAACATCACCCCCTTCCCACTCATTAACATGTAAATAACTTGCGAAGAATTGCACTCATGTTATAAAAAAATTTGTATAAGCAATTGTTTACACATTACAAATATATTGGAAGAAAAATTTGTATAAGCAATTGTTTACACATTACAAATATATTGGAAGAAAAAAAAATCATTTTTATCTGCCCCATGAGAATGATTGCTTGCGAGTGATTTGCAACTACAGAGTTTCATAAGCAGAACATCCTTAACTGTGCTTCAATGAAATGCAGTTTTGATCAAGAGGAATAGACCATTTCAAATTTCAACATGCTTAGGAAAAGGCACTAACTGAAAGCAAAGAGATAGTATTTCTCACTTGTTATGTATGAGAAATTGCAGACTTGCACAATATGTTGTCATTGTCCAATGATGAGAATTTGGTTTATGTCATTAGTCCCCTAGCCTCCCAGTAGAGTATTGTCATGCCCTTCTGGCTCTGCTTGGCTAGATCCAGGCATCTGCAGACCAAAAAATGATCCTTGTCCATAGCATCTTTCTCACAGATAGGTTTGTTAGTGATTGTTGAGACAGTCATGGCTGCTGTTTAGTCTAAACTGCACAGTGAGCGTTTTTCTTGGTAATTGCCAATATTCTTAGTGTATTAATCTATGAGTTTATATTTTTTTCCCTAATAGAGCCTTTTGTTTTTAACTGGGAGCTGTTGCCATTTTTAAAGCTCATCTTGTCTGTTTCTAAAATATATAGCTTTCAAAAAAGCTTTTATTTCTGGCTTGCACAATATGCAAAAACTAAAGTTGTCATCCAAGTGTGACAACTTAGATGTTACTGCTGAGGTGTTCCATTACATTTTGAAGGCCATTTAGAACAAGAGGCTTTCTGTTGCTCATCCAGAAATCAGTTTTGGGATTCTCTTTATACTCTTCAATCTCCTTTTCCTTATGAGGTAGGTTATAACTGCATCAAAGCTTCAATGATTACTAAAACCATTGCCCTGATGTTGTTTAATAAAGTTTTATTACAGGTAATGTTCATATTGGAAAGTTCTTTTCCTCAATAATCTTGACACAAGTGTAAATTTGGTAATATTACAATTAGGACATGCTTGAAAGCCATCTCAAGCTGAAACTTTATTGGTGCAAGTAACTTTCTCTGTGTATAGTCATTAGGGGAATCACTGTTGAAGTAGACGTTTCCTGTATGTATGTATATATATATATGTTTTGAGGTCCCTTGAATAAAAAGCATGTTGGGGGGGGGCTATGAGCAGCCTAATCAAAAATGAAAAGTCTGTTAATTACTAAACTTTATATTTCAGTTCAGCATCTTACAAGGATGCCATACAAATATTTATAAAATAACAATTCCATCACTCCAAAATATATTTTGAATTTTCTGGAAATAGCCTCTGAAGACCTCTTCAGTCTGATTGACTTTTGCATAACTGGTAAATTGTAAGAGATAAACAAAATCTTACTTAAATGCTCTCTTGCACTCCAATATTTTGATGTGAGGTTGCTATGTTGACTGAAAGAAGGATAATGGAATAGGTAGTTTCTCTCCATATCTTTTTTAAGATCACAAAATGGGCATAGAAGAGATTCTACTATGCCAATCCTATGTAGTAGTTTGTTGAGGCAGTCATGATTTGCTAGTAGTCTAAAAACTGCTACAGTGAATTTTCTTAGTAGTGTAATAATTCTAGTTGTGTTGTTATGTAGATTCCCCCCATTGTTTTCCTTTTGTTTGCGATACATACTCTTTAATTTTTATTGTATGTTGATGTATTATTCTTTTGATATAGTGATGAGATAATGGACAGAAGATTTTGATGTACTATATTTATCCCAACACAAGACAATGTTTTTTTCCAAAATATTAATTTTGAAAACTGGGGGTCATCTTGCATTTGCAATATATGTTTTCCAAATACATAGCATAAGTTTACAGGTGCAACAGCAAACCCTGGGAGAAATGGCAGAGATTATCACCAAGGTAATGCGCATATGGCAGATTCTGAGAGTTTCATTTCCTGCTGAAAAGTTAGCTGTTAACAGGCCTATAAGCATTCTTATTAGAACAAAGATTTCTCTCCCAGACTAAAATAACAATAGAAGACTTCTTTTCACATCAGTGGTTGCACATAATGTTTGTTTTCAGAGCCAACAGTCAAGTATAAAGAGAGGAGGTTTAGCTGTGCGTTTCCCTCCTACCGCCACACATATACCATATATTTTGATTCACCCTTCTGCAAAGCCCATAATGTGAATTTATGCACAAATTCAAATTAGGTAAAACTTTTTATAACAATATACTATAGAAAATTCGCTGTCTTGATAGAAAATCATATCCATCATCATTGTTACAGCTAAGCTGTATCCAGTGCAGATAAACAGGTACTTTTCCTCTGCTGCTCAAAATTCGAAAATTTGAATGATCATTATATTTTCTATGTTCTCTAAATATGGAAGTGCATTCATCATCGTCGTTACAGTATGCTACTGTCATTGCTGCCATTCTACCCTGCATACATGCTGGTACATTTCTGTACTCCTAGGTCATCTCTCTTCCATTCAAAATGTGCATTTCTGTATGAATTCAAACTAACTAAGGTAAAACTTTTACAACGGTGTGCTATATTAGATAAGTTAATCTGATTGTACACATACCACTGCATCATTTCCGTTCTACCCTCTCCTTCACTCCTACCCACCATGTGAATTTCTGCACAAATTCAAATTAAGTAAAAAGAATAAAGAAAGAAAGTGTACCTTAGTTTGTTCAAAATATAAACAGAAAAACTTTATATCTAACTTAAAAATTATTCTGTTTATATAGCTAATATGGTAAATTCTGAAAAATGGGAGTCTTGCATTTGAGGCCATCTTGTATCAATATGGTAATTTTACTATGTGAATTGTTTCTTCCACACTTGTTGTGCATAAGACAGAAGTTGGAGAGGTAGAGTAAGCCACAGCATATTGCCACATAGGTCAATGACTAGAACAATTAAACAGACACCAGGAGATCCTTGGTTCAAATCCTGGTTGTGGCATAGAGTTTTTTGGTAATTTTACTACCTTTCTTGACCAGAAGATCAACTGTTTCCCTGTATTCCACAGAGTGCTGGTATTCAGTGAAGCAGTGAAGCTTTACTTAAATTATGTGTTTTATAATTTTGCAGCATCTGTGACATTTAGGTTCTTTGGTTTCAGATGCTATTGATATTATAGCTGCATTAAATAATATAATAATATTGCAACTTTCATACATTATTTGACCAGAAGATGTTTAAGCTGTGAAACATAGCTAAAGTTTCACCATCAAAATTGTTGAATTTAATCTTCTATAACAGGAAAAGGGTGAGCATATCATACCATCACTAGCAGTCTTAATTCCCCCCCCCTCCCAAATGCTTAATGAATTATGCATGTATATTATTACCTGGTGCTGGAGATTTTTTAAATTATTAATTACAATGTTCAATTCTTTAACACTGAACTCAGGTTAAATATATTATCTTTGGTTGTTGATTTCATGTATTCCTTAAACTTTTTCTTCAAAACTCTTTGTTCTTTTTAGCATTAGCACACAATTTGTAGATAGTACTATTATTTTTCAAATTAGTTAAGAATTTATCATCATGTAATTTTTTTATTATAAATACAAGTTGTTTTTTTTTTTTTTTTTTTTTTTTTTTTTTTTTTTATTGTCGGACATTTTGTATGTTATGTATGAGTCTATATATCCTTTCTGTGTATCTTTTCTTTAAACCATTTTTTTGTAAAAAAAAAAAATTATTAAAATTCTCTCTTTTAGCATTGTTAATTTTTTTATTTGGTATTTATTTTTTTGAACTGAGCACTCAATTTTCTCCAATTTTGTACTACTTTTGGATGTTTAGACTTTTCAACTGTGATTCTAGGCAAGTCTCTAATTTTCAGTATAGAGTGAACAAAACTGGCAGAGGTGAGTAGCACCATACATTCACTGATTGTACAAAGTTGAGTAATTAGCAGAAAAAGGTTAAATTTCAGCTTGAGCTTCATTAACTTAAAAGTAACTCCCACATAGCATAAAGCTAATGCCATCTACAGTAAAGTTAGTAACATCATATTTTCCAGAGAATTATTTTTATCGACCTGTACTTCCAAAATACTTACATTTTTTTCCCTTTTTTACTCAGCCAAACCATTTATACCTTGTTTTGAAGTACCTTCATTTCTTAAGGAATTGGAAGTATCTGCTATTATGAGTTTGTCACCTTCATCACCTTTCCAGCCATTTCTTATAGTGATTACAGTGCCAATTATTAAAAGTAGAGCACCAATTCCAGCAAGGCCAAAAAATGTAGCCATGCCAATAACAGGAAGATTGACCAGAAGTTTTAGCATGCCTCCTAATTCGTCAGTTAGCTTTGCAGTTTGTGTAAACCAAAGTGTGGGGATGAACACTGTTGGCATGTCTTTGAATAACCTGCAACAAAATTAATGTACATTAAACTACTGGCTTGGTGCAGGTGCAACAAAAGGATGACTTATTTTTATACTTGCCAACTTCCTGAAATTAAAACCTGTAAAACTTTCCCTCATTCAGGAAACTGTAATAATTACGTGATAACTTAAAATTTAGAATTATTCAGTACAAGTAATTTTACATGTAAAAATAAATCAATTTTTTTTTACTTTCACAAGCACATATGTAAAAATGTAAATATAGATAGAGAAGGTATTATATTCCATCAAAAAATTTGATACCAAGATTTCACTGGGAATACTTTTTTTGAGGGGTCCTTTTAAATTAGTATAAAATTTTTGGGTCGAATACAATGTCTACTTTAGCTGCTATGTGCATATGTGCTACAGAAAATAAAAGTGCCATAGCTGATACACATAGTTTACATTTTTGGCAATAAAATTGGACATCAAAATGGTTATTCAGTAGACTGTTACAAAAAGCCTTTAATGTTGATTCAATTAAATATTTATCTGAATACAAGTCGACCTCCATTTTTCAGAATTTAATTTTGGAATTTAGCATATCATCTACATGACATTTTTAAAAGACGTAAATATATAAAAAGAACTTTTAAATGAAATTTAAAGGTTTGCCAAATATTTTGAACAAACTAATGGACATTTAAGCTGATTAGGTCCCTTAATTATTTATTTATTGTCCTTAATTTGAATTTGCAGAAACATTCCCATTTTGAGCAGTTGCCGGAAAGGGGAGTATGCAAATGTATAGTATACGTGTAATGATTTGTGGTGGTGGTATAACTGTATTGTCAACGATCGATATGATTTTTGTTTTTACAGGACATATACTGCCGTTTGTGAAAATTGCAAGACCATAAAAGAATTTCCTGAATAACTCCAAACTTGGTGGAAGTGTAGAAGAGTGTGCAAACAATAAGTGATTAGGTTTGCAGAGAGATGGGATACACGTAGGCCGAGCAGAGCCATGTGCTGTCAGTGTCGCATCAAGTGTAGTCAGTGCATAGCTGTCAAAAAAGTGGAACCAATTAAGTGAGTGCCAGAATGCCTCAACATCAAAGGGAGCCATATCAGCATGTGAAAGAGTAGGGCAGAATGATCTGTGTCTGGGAAGCAAGTTTGTCATACCATGACATTTTGGCTCATACAGGGCATGCTGCTACAACAGAGATGTGTGTGGAAGCAGTGGATAGATGAAGGTCGTATGCAGTGAAGAGTGGGTACTGGACCATGGAAGATGACCGCCATCTTGTCTGTATGGCTATAACAGTAGGTACAGCTTCATCCACAATGTTGGCTCAATGCTGGAGCACTGCAATAGGTGAGAATTTGTCTGCATCATTGGTTTGTCGCCATCTGCTGCAGGTTGGAGTGGTCGCACACATGTCAACATGTCCAGTGCTACCATGGTGAGCAGAACCTGGAGGGCTTCATTGTTTAGTAGCTCATAAGATAACCACCAGGTGTGAAGCTTTAGGTTGCCATTGGTTACAACAACCAATCTCACCTCCTACGAATTGAGGGCACTTTGAACAGCAACCGGTTACCTACAGGTGGTTGTAGAGCCCGAGGCATTCCCCCTGGTCACATTTCAGCGGGACAATGCTCAGTCACATATTACAAGGAATGTACAAGCCTTCTTTGAAAAGCGACGGATACCATTGCTTCCCTGGCTTGCATGCTCATCTGATATGTTGTCCATCAAATATGTCTGGGATATGGTTGGTCAGCACCTGGTGCATCACGGTCCTCCAATAACCAGTGTCACAGATTTGTGGCTCGAATACCAACTGCATGGATGGAAATCCCTCAGGAGCTTATTCAGAACCTTTTTGATTCAATGCCATGGCTCTAATTGCTGCATATGGAGGCCACATCAAATACTGAATATGAGGGCTCAAAGGTCATGTATAGATTTGAAAAGTTTATTATTTGTTAATTGTCATGTACCTAACCTGTGGTATTAAATTCATTGCATTCATGAGTTTCCTTCTTGGTGTTGCAATTTTCACAAATGGCGGTGTATTTAATTTTTTTTTTTTTTTTTTTTTTTTTTTTTTTTTATTTATTTATTTATGCTAAGCATTATACAGGTGAATATGATCGGTGTTCAGCCCTGGCTCTTTACCGGTCATACTCATATTTTACAATAGTTTATTAATTCTAGTTTATTGCATCATTTTGTCTATTTACTGTCCATATCCATTTATTTTTCACTTTGCATAAGAATTGTCCAATCTTCTTACTATCTTTTTGAAACATTTCAACTACTACTACATTTCTATCTATTTTAAACCATTTCTTATTAATATACTTTTTTCTCCAAATTTCAGTTCCTTTACATTTAAATAAAATGTGTTCTATATCTTCATTTCCGCCACATATAGGACATTGATTTTGTGGAATACCTTTCCTTAGACCTTTTAATCTCCATACTCCTGCTTTCAGCCATGCAATACCTTCTCGCTCCTCTTTATTTGTCACATCAATGTACTTTTCCCTTCCCCATGAGACTTTCATTGGTATATAGAAAACTAAAGATCTCTTTTCAGTTATTTCACTAAATATTTTTTGTATTTCTATATCCTCAAATCTTTTCCTTGCCAACTTCCAGAAGTTATTCACATTATTTTCTCTTCTTCTCCACATTTCCCCTAACCCACTACTTTCCAGGTTATTTCGAAGACAGTCTACCCATCCCTTGTTCTTTAAACTTTTCTCTTGATATACTAAACACTGTTTTAACAAATTCCTTTCTTCCAATTTCAATATCCTATGCCAAAATTTCAATGCCCTTTCCATAATCTTTCCCTTACTTGCCACTCTACCCAGCTCTATTTGTGCTACCTGCCTAACAGTTGCATTTGGTAACCCCAGTATTTCTTTGCAAAATTTCCTATGCACCTCATCTATGCCTTCCCATCCTCCTTCTAATCCCCATACTTCTATCCCATATAGCATTTTTGCCTCAACCACCATATTGTACACTTTTTCTAACCATCTAATATTTATATTAGGTGCTTTGTATTTGCAACTTCTAATAGCTGATAAAGCTCCTTTTCCTTTTGCCAATGCAAATTTCTTTTGCTTTTCCCAATTGCCACCACTATCAATTTTAACTCCTAGATAAATACATTCTCTCACTACCCTGTACTCCTTTTCATTCTCATTCTTCCATTTTTCATATTTGCTCAATTTTCCCCCTTTTTTGAACACTACAATCTGCGTCTTGTCCTGGTTCACTTTTAAACTCCACTCTTTACAGTAATTATTTAATGTTTGCAAGGATTGTTTCAAGCCATTCACTGTAATTGCACCTATAACTAGATCATCTGCAAACAGTAATCCTGGAATCTGAATATTATTAATTACTGGCATCGAGTTATTATTTCTCCCAATTTCTGTTAATACATCATCTATATATAAATTGAATAGGACTGGACTTAACTTACATCCCTGTCTAAGGCCTTTCTCTTGTTGGATTTCTCTTGTTACAACCCCTTCCTCCACTCTTATACAAAAAGTATTTTCCTTATATAATGCTCTAAGGGTGTCCACCATTTGTTTACTCACTCCTTTAGTCAACAACTTATGCCACAGCAATTGAAGCTCTATCCTATCGTATGCTTTCTCTAAATCCACAAAAGCCATATATAACTTTCCTCTTTTGTCTTTCAAGTATTTATCTACCAGTGTTTTTATAATAAATAAGTTATCAACTGTCCTCCTCCCTTTTCTAAAGCCCATCTGAAGTTCCGAGAGGATATCATATTCTTCAACCCATGTTTGTATCCTGCTTGCCATAATACCAGTAAAAATTTTTCCTACATTTGATAATAATGCAATGCCTCTATAGTTGTTTGGTTTGTCAACACTACCCTTGCCTTTGTATATTGGATGTATGATTGCTTTCCTCCACTTATCTGGTATATACCCCTTCACCTTAATTGTGTTAAATAAGTCTACTAAAACCTTAACTCTGTTTATTTCAGTGCACCATTCCTTAAGGAACTCTGGAGGGATTCCATCTATTCCCGTTGCTTTATTTCTTTTCATTATTTTCACCTGTTGGATTATTTCTTCACTTCTTATTATATCATCGAGTATATCTACATAGTTATTACCTATTTCCCAATTTCCTATCTCATTTTTACTCTTTTTTTCCCCATACAAATTTTTAAAATATTCCATCCATTCTCCTGGTTTTATACTTGGTTTTGTTACATATTTATTATACATTGATTTCATAACCTTCCATATCTCATTTGCATTATTTTCATTTAGAATTCGTATCAAATTACTTTCATATTTTTTCATCCAGCTTGTTTTCTTTTGTTCCAGTAATAAATTATATAAATCCCTCCCTTGCATATACTCTTTCTTTAATTCTATGTTTCCTAATTCCCTCCACTTTATGAGCAGCTGTTTGACTTGTCTTTTAGTTACTCTACATTCTTCATCAAACCAGCCCTCATCTCTTTTGTAAACCTTCTTTCTCATTTTCATTTCCTCCCCAGCCCTTAGCATAATGATATTTAAGATATCCATAGCACTTTCAATTTCTTGTTCCTTTATCATAAAACTTATTCCACACTGACATATCTGGCCATAATTAGAGTTTAGTGTCTGCCTAAATTTATTGCAATACTCTTCCTTCCATTTGTATCTACTGTATTCTTCTATGTTGCACTTTTCCTCCCTTAAATTATAGACTATTTGCTCTGTGCATGTTTTTATGTCTACTATCAATGGAAAATGCCCACTGTTGGAACTTAAATTTAGTATCTTAAAATTACTTAAAATATACCCCATATTAATTGGCCATAATACATAATCAATCACACTTTGACCATTATTACTAACATACGTATATTCTCCATTCACATCTTCTCCATATTTCCCATTCAAAATATCAAAGGCATTCAATTCACAGAATTCTATAAATTTCATATAGCCTTTGTCAACTATCTTATCTTTGCTGTATCTAATTTTCTCAGGTTTCTCTAATGTATCATTGCTCATCCACCTATTCCCTCCAATAACATCATTTTCGCCAATCCTAATATTAAAGTCTCCCATTAATATAATCTCAGAATTACCATATCTCTCCTTTAAATGTTCTATTTCTATCTCTAGGTGTTTAAGGAGGTCCGGATTATGAAAGCGCGAAGGAAGAGGAGGATTGTATACTATGCCTATACATATAACATTTTCAACTATTTGTTTCTCCTCTAATACAATCCATAGTATTTCTTTTCTCCTTGACCAAGTTTCTTTAACTCCTTTACTTAACGTTTTCTTTACAAAAAAGCCTATGCCTCCAGATGCCCTCCCCTTTCTTGCTACCTTATCTCCTTTTATCCCTACAAAATCAAAATCCTTTACGTAAACCTGGTCCTCTTTTAGCCATGTTTCAGCTACCGCGAGATAATCAAGTTTTGTCAATAATTGATTTAAACTCCCCGCATATATTTTGTTTTTAACTCCCTCACAATTCCAGAATCCAAGCCTCCTTATATTCTCCCTTCCCTATTGTGAGCCTAATCTAAATCTAAATGTTTCTAGAGTCCTTTTACTCCTTAATTGTATCCCTTCTCGGGAAGAAATAGTTTTATTTCTATCTAAAACTAGCACGCTGCCATGTTCAGATGATATGATGTTGTCTTCTTCCCCTTCTGTATTTTCCCCGCTACTCTGTTGCCACGCCTTCTTTCCCTTCGCAGCCAAATTACGTGCGGCTATTACTTCCCCTCTTCTCGGTGACACTATTTTCCTAGGTGACGTCACTCTGGTGGCTCCTCCTCCTGTTGCTTCCTCTGTTGACGTCATTTCTTCGTCAGCTGTTATTTCTCTCGTAGGCAAGTTGGATGACGTCCTATCTGCGTATGCCGTCCTCATATCCATGCTGACAGGTAGATTTCGGTTCCAACACACACTTTCACTGTCTTCACCCACATCCATTCCTTTTTGTTTGGACTTTGATCTTCCTGTTGTGCTTCCTAAAGTTGGCGTTGACATTTGCTGAGTAATTTCCTCTGTGCCTGATTGGGGTTCTCTTAGCTCCTTCTTGTCCAGATGCGATGTCTTTTCTCCGTCAATCCACAATTGGAAATTTCTAATATAAGCTCTTCTTCCCTGGGCTCTTGCTTCTTTCATTTTTTGTACCAAATTTCTTTGCAGAGCTCTCTTCTTAGGTAATAAATCTTTATTAATAAAAATGTCTGTTCCTTTTAATTTCTTGGCTCTTTTAAGTACTTCATGTACTAATTGGGCTGTTGCAAATTTCACTATAATTGTTCTCTTGCCAAGTTGTCTTCCAACTCGATAAGCTTCAATAATTTCCCATCTGTACAATTCCAAATTCAGCTTTTCCTTCGTTATTTCTAATATTTCTTCTGCTGGCCATTTATACCTTCTTTCCTTAACTCCTGTGAACACTAAATTAAATCTTCTCTCCCTTTCTTCCAATCTTTCCATTCTTTCCTTAACCATTTCAACTTCCCTTCTTGCTTCCTGCACCTCAACTCTAACATCTTCTTTGATATCTGTTGCCATCTTTTCCAATTGTTTACCTATTCGTTGTTCCATACCTTCTATTTTGTTCATTTTCTCAGTCAGGTTTTCCAGCATTGTTATTATATCTGCAGGGCCGGGGTTTACCTCAATTCCTCCAATCACTAGCAACAAAGTTATAACACTTGCTAAAACCAATATGTTTGTCATCTTCTCTCCAAAACTGTGTTTACTATTCACCAATTTTACTTTTCTAAACTGTCCAATTCTTGCTCTATACACTGTAATGTCCACTCCCATCGTGACTTAGATCCTTCTTCCTTCACCGCAGGAGCACCTCTCAAAACACAACCTTCCTCTATCACTGCTGGCTTAGCACTCAATGTATTTAATATACCAATCATAAATATGTTGAAATCACTTTGTGAGACGGAGAAGGTAGAACGAAATGTATAGTATATGCTATTACAGAACATAACAGAGCATGAGTAGCATAACTGCAACAACGATGATGGATATGACTTTGTATTTGGACAACATATTTAGTATAACACGTAAATGTTTTTACCTAATTTGAATTTACACAGAAATTTACATTGTGAGCCAGAGAGATAGAGAACAAAATGTATGGTGTGTGCAATGATAAAACATGATGATGGAGGTGGTGGTGGTGGTGGCAGCAAAGCTGTAATGACGATTATTATAGATGCTATTTTCTGTTAAGACAACATACAAAATATATCATAAAATGTTTTAATTAGTTCAAAGTTACATGTAAATTCACATTGCGGCATATGTGGAGGGGAAATGCTCAGCTAACCTCTCTTTTTCTGTTTGACAGTTAACTTCCAATACAGCATTACGTGCAACCACCAATGTGAAAGGAAGGCCTGTAATTTTATTTTAGTCTCAGAGATTAATTTTTTTTTTTCCGATGAGAATGCTTATAGGTGCCTTAACATCTAATTTTTAGCGCAAAATGAAACACTCAAAATCTGCCGCATACACCATGACCTTGGCAGTAATCTATAGCATTTCACCACTGCTATGCTTGCGAAAATTGAAACTTACTTTTTCAGAAAACATATCGCAAATGCAAGACGACCACCAATTCTGAACATAATATTTTAGAAAAAAACATTGACGTAATCGGATAAATACAGTAAATGTTTTTTGCTTACATATTTCTTTCATTTTATGCTTAAAAAGTACACATTGAAGTGTGCAATGTCCTAATAGAGTTTATGATTTGAATTAGACTACTCTGAATGTGGAATCAATTTTATACACAATGCAAATCAACCTATTAGCATGGGTATGCAGCAGTCTGGATATCCATATATTTGATTCCCCTTGATATTTGATTTACAGAGATCTTACTGCCAAGTTCTTCAGCTTGCATCATCCGTTTGTAGATGACTATTCTTTGTGATCCTCTCATAAGATTTTCAAGATTCCAGGAAATGTATCAGTATTATGAATTATGAATGGGAAGAAAATAACATAGTGGTCACATTGAAATGATGTGAAACTAGTTACCCAGCAACAAATACACACTAATTATTTCCTTAACTGTTATTCTATCTGGGTTACATTGTTTACGTACAAATATTCATATCACATACCTGGAACTTTATAGTTATCCTGTTATGTAGTATTAATATCCTCCGCAAGAGGTTATGAGTGACATCATTGACCTAATATATCAATTGATGAGAAAAAAGCTTACTAGCTAACAACTTTGTTACATACCTATATGAACTGAGATTATCTTCATCTTTTCTATTGTAATGGTGTTAGATATTAATGTGAATTTGGTCATTAATGGTTCTTCTCTCTAGCACCATGCCTTTCAAAATGTTGATTTTCTCTTGTAAAATAGCCATTGGTTATGTTGATTTTCTCTTGTAACTAATTTGAGTCAAATATGGGCACTATAGCTTCACTTACTTAGTTTTTTCCCTGGATATATTTTAAAGATGTTCATCAACGGATGTTTGACAGGCTTCAGAAGGGGAAGTTCCTATTGTAATTTCAACTGTGCTGCCATCTAATTTCCTTTGGGGGTAATCTTAAGATGTCTTCTGCCAGAGTATTTCAAAATTCATAACTATATGTGCATTTTCCTAATTTGTACCTTTACCAAATTGTTAGTTCCATTGTAGTTTTCATATGTTTAATGTGTTGTAATGTTCAGAAGTGATGTGATACCGCTTGAGGAACAAAAGACTGTCATATAGTACACCACAAAAAAGTTGGACACAAGTCTGTGATGAACTAAGAACAAAATGTACTAAGACTAGTCTACCTGCAATTTTATTACACCAGAACAAAACTCTGCCCATATTACACTAAAAAAATACAATTTCTACAGGAGTCAGAGGATTAATATTTGTCCTACCTTCCTAACATATAAATCTGGCTATAAGTATGTAACAAAGTTGTTAGACAGTAAGCTTTTTTCCTCTCCAGATGCTATATTAGATTGACACTGTAACTCACAACCTCTTGCAGAGGATATTAATACTGCTTAACAGAATAACTATGAAGTTCCAGATATGTGATACAAATACACACATGTAAATGATGTCACCCAGACTGGGTAACAGTTAAGGAAATAATTACTGTGTATTCGTTACTGGGTAATTAGTTATAATTGTTGCAATGTGATCATTTCTAATTCATAACATTGATACATTAGCTAGAATCTTATGAGAGGCTCACTAAGAATAGTTATCTACAAAAGGATGCTGCAAGCTGGAGAGTCAATCTCTGTGAAATGTGGCAGTAAGATAGCTTTCCATTACTATGTAGAAGGAAAACAGGGAAATCAAGTATCTGATCATCCAGACTGGTGCATACCCATGCTAATAGGTTAATTGTCACTGTGTATAAAATTGATTCCACATTCAGAGTATTCTAATTCAAATATAAATTCCACTACATTAAAGCAAAAACAATTTATTTTAATTCAATGAATATTGTAACAGTCTTCTGAATACCCATTTTAATGTCCAATTTTAGTGCGAGAAATTTAAACTATGTGTACCAGCTATGCCACTTTTTATTTTCACTAGCACATATTTACAATGTACATAGTAGCTAAAGATATTTTATTCCACCCAAAAATTTGATACAGATTCAAAAGGATCCCTCAAAATATGTATTTCCAGTGAAATGTTGGTATCAAATTTTTGGATGGAATTCCATACCTTTTTCTAGTCTCCAAAATAAAATAAAATTCTGAAGTCAACAATATGAATTTCAAAAGATGTAATTTGATCGAAATTTTTAAAATATTATTGTATTCGTTCAAAACTTTTATGATGCATTATGGCATATTCACACACTACCACCCATAACCATTAAGTACTAAATACTATTGTGGAAAGAACTGATAACAGCTTCCTGAAAGACAACTTCATCAATGTTCCCGAATGCAATTTGACAATCGATTGCACATTTTATGACAAAGAGACATGACCACCAGTCAGTCATCTCCAACAAGGTTAACTATGCTTTCTATGTGCCTGTACAACCAGAGCAACATCATAGATGTGAAAAATTAATGTAACTCAGAAGGCCACTATTTATAAGTGATAATGTATCTACAATTTAGAACCTAACTCTATGATTTGTAATTCTATGCCATACTATATTAATTAAATGAATACTGTAAATAATAAATACATTCACTCTCTTCAGTTTGAAAGTTATTAAAACTTACTTTGAATGGTTGTATGACATTAAACGAACATTAATCTGCATTCGAGCAGCCACTTCTAAAGGAATACCTGTAACCTGGAAAGGAAAAAAAAAAAAAGGAAATTAATCCTTAATCATACTTCATACCTTCTAAACCATCTTCCCTCTTATTTCCATTCCAAAGTAAACAGCACATTTTCAAGAATATAGACCAAGTTACAGCCTTGATACTACTGAAAATAGTCCCCTCTGTGGAGCCAATTCACTAAGCAAAATACATTATTGAAAACTATAAATAGCCAAAAATGAACTAGGTTATTGCCATCTATTTAGGATCTATGTTAATTTAGAGAGCATTTGTTTCTTTCATTGTAGAAATTTCAAAACAGTGAGTGAAACCATCTGCTAGTATGCACATGGCATGCATATGACACTCACTAACAGTGTGATCCAATCAGATCCCCATACATTTCAACTTGTTTGCATAGGAGAGAAATATTGTCGCCCTCCGTGGTGTAATGGTTACCATGCTGACTTCATATACCCAAGGTCGTGGGTTCAAACCCGGCAGAGTGTAAAATCCTTAGCATTATTTATTTTTGAGGTTCTTTTACGTGCCATAAATCTACGACACGGGACCAACGTCTTTACTTCCCTGCCGAAGGAAGCCATGCTAAGGATTTTTATGCCCGAAAAAATCCATTATCCTCCACCGGGACCTTGGGTTATGAAGTCAGCATGGTAACCATTACACCATGGAGGGCGACGGTGATCTTAATATTGACTTCTTAGTAGATAGTGGTAAAAAAAAAAAAAAACTTTTTTTTTTCACTATTGTGTTCTTTTGACCTATTGTCAATAATAAAGACCCTAACACAAATAACAAAAACAACAATGAACATGTTTAGATCAAATGATAACAAGTAACTCTCTTCAAAATGTCTTCACAAATAATGCTGATTTGGGCTTCTCTAATCATAATGCAGTATATCTTAATTTGCCCATTAAACCGTTACAGAGCCTGATCTAGTGAAGAGGTTTTATAAGAAAAGATTCTATAATTCTGAGAACACACATTTTTTCATCTACTTATTAGAAAAGGAAGACGGGTAAGAAACTTTAGGCAAACCAAATACAGACAAAAAATTCCAATTCTAGAACACCTTTGCTTATACTTTAATACATTCTTTCATCTCAAAGTAATAGTATCAGCACAGAGAACTGAAGATCTCTAGTTCAAGTTGCAGTCATAGAATTGAATATTTTTATATCTGATTCAACTTTCCAACTTATTACCTACCCAAGCTATTGTGAAAGAACAATTAGATACAAATTAACTCTTATAGAAGGAATTATAAAGCCTAGAAATTAAAAGAACCTGCAACACTGAAAGTCAACTTTGAGGTATGATATCTCGAGTATTTGAAGGTTTACTGGGATACTTGAATCAGATGAGAAGGTTCAGTGCATTATGAACATCTTGCCATGGCAGTTTGAACAATAAAGGTATCAGAATAGAGAGCTAAAAAAAAAAAAAAAAATGGCAGCATCCCATTCTAAATTGGGTGTGAAAGATTACTTAATTTTGGTCAGAAGCTTCTCTATCAGGCTTGAGGTTCTTTTACGTGCCGTAAATGTACGACACAGGACCAACGGCTTTACTTCCCTTCCAAAGGAAGCCATGCTAAGGATTTTTACACCCGAAAAAATCTATCGTCCTCTGCTGGGTTTGAACCCGCGACCTTGGGTATATTAAGTTAGCATGGTAACCATTACACCACAGAGGGCGACTATAGAGAGCTAAAGATCCACAGTCCATAGAGTTGAATTTTTTTAAAGTTTGTCCAACTTTTCTCTCTCCCCTTTACTGTAGAGATTTCTTAAGTGTGGTTTTCTGAATATTATATTATAAAACACACGTACATTCATATTTCCAGGCTCTCTGAGAAGGATAGGAAATAATTCTGGTTAAAGAAAAAGTACCCATCCCAGCCAGGAATCAAACCCAGAATGTTGATCACTTGACCGCAGGGAAAATATTTCTTGTTAGCTTTTCATCCATGTTTATCCTATTCTATCAAGCACAAATAATTTTGCAATTCATTTAGGTTTTGAAGTTCAACACAGAACCAATACACACCTGTTCAAGATTTAGATAAAATTCATGTAAGCTTTTGTTGGGCATCATGCCTCCAATGTTGTTCACATAATAAGGGTCTGCTAAGTAGAAATGAGGAAATGAAACAAATGCAGGGGCTCCAAAACGACATTTTGAAATTCCTCGTACACCACTTGGAACACAATCTTCAGTACAGGTAGATATTCCAGATGGTCCACTAATATGATTTTTCATGCAGAAACATCGGTCATATTTATACTTTGTTCCATTATCAAACACACTCTCATCTCCATAAAACCTGTGAACAAAATCAGGCATAGACACTACATTCTTCTCTAGAAAAGCTACTTTAACTTAAAATGAACCAGTTTTCATCTGATATTTTGATGAATTATTTTTTGTATAAAACCTTATACTTTAGAAATATACAAAAAATGTGCAGCATTTACAATTTTTGGTATTGAATATTACTACAACTTATTAAGACTAGGCAGTGGTTTATCTGCAATTGGTTATTCATGTGTAATATGCAGATACCTAAAAAGTAAAAATAACCACCTTAAATGGGATAAAATCAACTTTATCAAGGTTTATAAAGTATTAAAAAAAATAAATCCATCCCATGGATGGGAAGTTTATAGTGTTCTCAGGAAAGAAGGAAAAAAATATATTAGGGTTATTACTGATATATGGTGGACTTTGTGACAATGATAGAAGCTCAAAAGTACTCAATATCACAAGGGAGACAGAATTAAGTTTGGGAAAATATATATATTTGGGAAAACAAGAACTGCATTTTCAATTTTGAAATCCCGCCAGGTGACCTACTGATGCAGAGGTTCATCAAACCACCATCAGGGACAGAGACAACCAAAACAGCGAGCAATGCCGACAATTGACTAAAGGAATTGACAATGGAAGCACGTGGCTCATGAAATATGTTTTCTGATAATAAAAGTAAGTGATGTAGTATTACAAAATTGACTCAACTAATTAATTTCAATATATTAGGGTGTTTATTAAAATCCAACTTTAAAAATGTTATTGGGGTAACAAGTCGCAGAGAGAAAGGATTAGTTAAAACCTTACATTTTATAATGTTTTAAGGTTGCTATTACATATAAAATATTATTTTAGCTGGAAAGGAAGATATTCATTAGTTTCTAGGCAGTTCAAGATAGGGATGGCTTGTCACCACCATACCATCAATTGATTCTATTCCTCAGTTGCGTGTATTGCTTTTCCACCCTAAATGCTACCTTTTCATGATGTTAATAGACCATTTATCATGGGAATTTTTGCAGTTCTTAAGAACAAAAATGTAACTGCAATTGAATGATTTAAGTATCTTAGTTCTTATGCATTAAAATACCTTATTTTGATATATGACACATCACCAGCAACACAACTGGTCATTCAGAACAATTCTTTTCATCCACATGTTATGAGCACATTTAAGCTGTCGAGTATATTACACTACTTCAAACCTTTTATCACAGTTTTATAAAAGGATAACCTAAAGTAAACAGCATGAGCTGTAGCGATGGTTCCTATTTTGTTATGTTTAGGATGTGAGTTGCGTCATCATTGAATATTTATAAATAAATTTAATTTAATTTTCTGTTGCATTCATATGAAATATTGTTGTATAATCTAACCTAAAACTTAACTCAATTAGACAATTTCTTAAAGAAGTTAACAAATAGGTGCTACATTCACGAGTATTAATAATGAAGACAGCAACAAATATAATAATCAATAACTGTCTTAATAATGTTTCACTGTTGTTCTAAATATTGGCTTTCCAGTCCATTTAATTATTTTCTCACATCATTTGCTGTATATCCTTCAAGTACGTACTTCACCAACAGCTTCTGCTATGCTTTTATATATTTCCAGTGTTTTGTTTCTGTTTTTATAATAATTATATTTTGAATTGTACAGCCCTTCATGTGATTCATAATAGAAAATGAACAGCAGCCATTGAACATGTGCAATGCCAACCATTTTCTGATATGATGAAAGGTGTAATGGTGGATATAATTTACCACAGAAGTATGTCACAGCTAGATGTGATCAAATATGCTATATTACACTGTAAAATGTTTTATCATATCTATTTAATAACACTTCTGTGACACAGAACTGTGATAGTGTAATATAGGCCCAGAGAAGAGAGGAGTAAAACAAAATATGAAATGACTTGTGAACAGTGTGAGGGAAGTGGAAGAAATTATAAAAAAACAAGAGCATGGAATTATAACAATTGAGAAAATGAAATAACTGGTAGATCCAGGAGGCTAGAAGAGAAGGGAGATCTAAGTGGGGAAGGAATAAAGAGATCTCACCAATGATGGCCAGACAAGAAATGGCTAAGTAAACAGTAAAAGAGGAGAGAGAGCAGTGAGAAGATAAAATGGAGGCAAGGGAGGTAAAGATGAAGTGGAGAGCTTAAAGTTTACAACATAGCAGAAAAAGATAAGTAGTGTTGGCAAAAAAGATTAGGAAAGCAGATAGATATTCCAGAAGCAGAAAGGAAAACGAGCAGAACAAAGTTAAGGAAAAGGAATACACTTAAAAGGTTCACAAAATAAATAGAGAAGAGTAAAGAAGGGTAATTTTACATAAACTAGGGTGTTAAGTTGTAAAGCGCTCTGATAGAACATGTGCTAAGATGAAGTTGTAAGATATATTAATGTAACTGATGAGAGAAGCTCAATAAAATATTCATTCATACGAGGAGATAAAGCATATCAAGTGCATGAAATAATTTGTGTTACAAATTGAAGTATTCAAACAATGAGTTTACTGGGAAAAATGCAAGTTGAATTTAATGTTGTGTTGGCATATTGCAATGGTACTTTAGCTGGTTAGAGCAACCAAATGGAAACTGGAAGAACTGTATTTCAGATCTCGGCTATGGGATTGACTTTTCCATTTGATTTTACCTTTCTTAAGAGTTTAAACTTTAAAACTATTGTTTTAATGGTTAATGGTTTATTTTCCAGAAAATTAACTTCAGCCATTACAGATCATTCATTATACAATCTTTTCTAATTTGTACAGTCACCTTTAACCACTGTGGTTATATCAGCAACTTTGCCTTTAAAAATAATTCCTTTACATTGCTTGTGCATTGAACTCCCCCTTCTGCTTCCATACTCTGGAGGGATATACAGTATGTTTGTTACAAAACTTGGCAGTGAGGAGTACAATTCGTGTGATCTTCACTGCATTACCCTGCGCATGTCCTACATCCGTTCTGTCATCACACGTGTCAGTCTTACTTCTGTTCCAGTCCAGTTCACACAAGAATAATATTAGGAATGTGTTCAGTATTGCTTGAAGTGCTTTCAAAATGTAGTATACAGTACCATAAAGTGTGCTTATGTACGATATGTATGTGCTTACATCATCTTGTAGTGAAGTTGTAAGACAAATTGAAACCAAATTTCCTGGCATGTGTGTTCCGAGTAGAGAGGTCATTCTTTTGTAAATATTATAAATTCAGGGAGACGGAATCAATTTGCAATAGGAAAAGAAAGTTAAATAAGCGTGTGCTTACAGAGCAGAAATTAGGGAAAGGTTAAAACAGTTCGAAAATCTCTTAGGCACCTTGCACAAGAAACTGACATTTTGAAAGCTTCGGCATGGAAAGCAAATAAGCTTTAAAAACTCAAACCATACAAGGCTACTGCGGACACATGATCACCACAGTTAGGTAAATTGCTGTAACTGGATTTTATGAAATTTTAATGATGGTGCAATCGATTCATGATTAATACTGTTCAGTGATGAAGCATGGTTTCATTTACATGGTCATGTATCATCACAACACAATCAATATTATGCTACAGACAAACCCAATTTTGTTCAGGAAACTTCCTTGTGGAAATTTTTGAGGATAGAATCATTAGTAAGGGTTATGGCCCACTAAGTCCCCTGATCTTATGGCATATAATTTTTATTTATAGATCAACTTGAAATAGAGTTCACAAAACTAATCCTCACACATTAGACGAATTAAAACAAAATATTAGGTCAGAAATTAGCGCTATTTTGGAAGCTGAGCTAATGCGCGTGAATGAAAATTTCCTCCGAAGATGCTGTAGATGTACTGATGCAGATGGACAGCTTTCCCAACATCTCCTGTGTTTAGTGTTTATTCTGATAATTGTTAATGTAATTTGAGATTTATTTGACATACACATATGAATGGGTGATGGACTGTGCGACTGCCAGCCAAGTGTACAGCACATGACCAAGAGATGGACCATGCACCTGACAGCCAAGTTTTGTAGCATACTTACTGTAGAACAGATGTTATTAAAGAAAAATCAATATCACCCTATGCTGGAAATTGAACTTGCAACATTTGGGATGGGAATTTAGCACACATCAACGATAGAGGCAGCTTTTCAGAATTCTTATTAATTTTTATATATCCTATTGTTCCCTTGAACTTTCTGGTCATTTAACTTTCAGCCTGTATAGTTAGCTCCATCTCTTTCATTACATATATTGATTGCATTTTATAACACGTATGAGGAAAACACACTCTCACCTAAATCCTTCTATGCCCAGCCTCTCCACTGTTTTTTCATCTTTGGTGAGCTTGATTGAACTACAAAGTTCTGGGGCAAAGATGGAAACTGAATCATCTTCTGGGCCTGGTGGAAACAATTCTCCAGTTGAACCTTGTGCTTTTCCACATTCGTCATCATAATAAGGGGGATGAGTATCATAGTTCCAGGCATTCAGCAAACCTAGCTCATTTATATCCCTTGTACCTGTATACATGTTAAAAACTCCATCGTATGTCGGTGAATTATTTCTCTGCAACCAAAGATAAAACAGAATTATTTAATAAGCTATACAATTTATAAATGTGTTTCACTATTAACTAGGTGCTTGGGGTTTTTCACATTATTATTGGCATAAAACTTTTTAAAAAACTTGCACTTTAAAGGATATTTGTGAGGTTAATATTATCATCATCATCATGTTTAACTTTAAAGCAATTACTTGTTGTACAGTCTACAAAATGCTACAGGAGTTATCTTGAAAAGCAGCCATCTATATCCCTTGCCTTCTCTAACAATTATCATTTCATAAAGAATCTACAGATTTCTAAATATAAAAGAATACTTTTCTGTTCAATTAACATTAGCCGCAATAACTGGTTTCAACCAGACAATATCAAACACTTTAAACTGATAATAGCAGAAACTCTCCTAAAACACACTGTTGTTCGGATGAAAAATCTTCTAGATGTAAAGTTGACAAATGGTTTATATAAGCAATCCATTATGTTCGATTCAATTCCCAATCTAGGAACCAATATTTTATTTGCAAAATACTTATGGATTCCAGTAAGTATTATATCCAGTGTAATCCTGAAGGAGTAAGGAATACATAAAGCAGATGTTGCTCAAACAAAATCATATTGTCCACCCACCAGACCTTCTATGCTTCACTTATATACCGCAAAGTAACACCATTATCAACTACATCATGTGGTAAGAGCACCAAAAATAGTGGTTAATCAATATTCCCCAATATGAAAATCTGCAATTTTGGTAATTCGGCTGGATTTAGGCCTCACAGATCCCTTGTGCTTCATTGAGGTTTAGCTTCACAGCTATGCTTTAAATTTAAGGCCTCAATTTTTTGGCTCCGCTTTGTAATTTTGGGACTTCAATCCCTCGGCTATGCTATGCAGCTTCTCTCCTCTCTTATGGAGATGAAAGTGTAGGGAAGAACAAAGTTGCTCAGACCAGAATATAACATTTAAAATCAAGAAAATCTATAACAGTGGTGGGGATATGATTCATAATGCTATGATATAGTACACCTGCTTCAAGATTCAAGCTGGGACCAAATCCAGCATGAAGAAGGCCAATTTTAAACATTTTGATGAGAGTCTGAAACCTAATAATAACAAACTTTCATGCAAACTTAAAGAAAATGAAGAGATTGAATAGGATCTGCTTAAAAAAATTAAAAATTCCAATCTTACAGAACTGGAACTAATAATGCAAAACTATTAGGTCATTCCAGTCAAGACACCTCTGCCACTTTGCAAACTTTTGTTTGTCAATCAGAGCGAATCATATCATGGACTTATAGCAAGTTTATTCATAGTAGAAGTGGAACAAATGAGTCCTCTAGAAAATGGGTAGGGTTCTTACTTGCCCGCCATTCATGTGTGCAAAACTATTACACCCTAATGAATTTATTTAGGAGGTTTAATAATAAGTCCATATTTTGACGATATAGCAAAGAAGCTGCAACCAAGAACACAGTTTAATTATATGAAATCCCTATTGCAGACATGGTCTGAAAACCAATACAGGGGAAGGACAGGCAAAATATGGTGCTTAAACAAGGTCAGATCTGATATAATACCCGTCAAAAAGACTACCCTGAAATACAACACCAAGAACTACTCATCAATCAACACTTTTAACAACACTGGCAGCCTTGTTATGTGAGTCAGATGAAATTCTGTTGAAGATAAGATGTGATAAAATATACTTTTGTGCATATATCATTTATAAATGATCAATAACTTTTGTATTTGATAGAATTAACCTTAATATTTTATAGCTTTAGAAAATGATTAGTTTTAAATAAAAATTGTTGCAGTATGTTGTTAAAACTGTTCAAAATATTTCAAGATTCATTTGCCTGCTCAATTCTTGATCTATTATTATATTTTTAGGAAATCATAAACAACAAAATATTTTAACATAAGATGCTCAAACTTATTTCTGAAACTGAAACTTAAATACCACATACATTAGAAAGAAAACAAACAGTAGGACTTGCTTGCCCCACCCTCCCCTAATTCTTACATAATCATCTACTCCACACAAGTGTCATCCAATTTTCAATTTTGTGGACAATATGGTTTTTCCTTGCAGGTGGCACCTCAATTTTTTTTCATTGCATCTGTCCTGGAATGTGAATTTACAGAGCAGTTCTTCCTGTTTGAGATTTAACTCATTAGTTTGCTGCAATGTCACATCTTTTAAGTCTTCCAATTGCAGTTCCTCTGGAGCATTATAAATTATCAATTTGGATTTTCCTACGCTATTTTGTGCTGGCTTTTAGTACATTGTCAAATTTCTCATTGATATTTTTGCAATTTTTATTAACCCCCGTTTTTTCTTGGTTTTATATTTCAACCATCAAATTGACATTTTGAGAGGCTTGTAAGAGCCTACATCATTGCAATAGGGTTTAATAGTATTTTAATTAGCATTTTCATGTGCTCAGTACTTTGTTTAAGTTTTGTTTTGCACAACTAATTGGAAAATTGTCTTTTCTACCTTTTTTTTCAGAATTCCTCTCCACAGCTTCTGCACATGCCATTGCTATTGCTGAAGTTGCTGTTTCTCTTGGCTGGCTGTTTGTTGCTTTTTTTAGTTCTGTTATTTTTTTTCTTCAATTTCATTATGTTGTTAAGCATAACCCTTAAATAATGAATACTTTTTTTTTTTTTTTCTTTTCAGGTAACTACTTACTTCAGTAATGTTTGTTACAATAGTTATGTTTACTTAAAATTGTATATCCATTTCTTTCCCCAAGGCATGGTGCTAGTGGTATCAGTTGAATATGTACATGCACTTTACTCTCTTCTGTTACTGCTCTTCATTTTACTGACCAATACATTGTATTTGATGACAATAAATACATTGTTTCACTATACTCCCTTAGTCACCACTGGATGACATGGGCATTCCTTATTTCGATAACTGCCACTAGAAGTGCTCTCTGAACTCAAAGTTAGCTCAATTTATCAAGAGATACTCAAAAAGCATAATATAGCCACATTGTTTTCGTTTCTCCTACCACAGTTGTTTAAGGGGTGCTAACACCTTTGTTTCTTTAAAGTTCCTTGCAGTATGTTTTGAAATTGGTTTTAATGCCTCACCTGCTCTTGATCTGCTTATTTTCCTGTTCTTCGGCAGAGCTTGATCTACTATGCTACCATATAGGGAAGTGCTCCAACAACAATGGAATATGTAAAATGTACTTAAAATATGAGGAAACAACACTTTCATTCATACAATTCATTTTTCTGTGCACTTCCTATTGAAAAATATTTTATCAGAAATGGTTTCAACATGTTTTAGGTAGGTGCACAAGTATATATTGTCAACTTCTGCAAGCCAAATATGCAAGCCTTGATAATGCAGTCTCTCTCTGCATGGATTAATTAAAAACAAAAGAACAGACATAACATTTCAATACTGCAATATTGGAAAAATCAATGCTAATCCTATAAAATTCAAAAGTATGACACAAAGGATCTCTCTCTTCCTTCCTCCTTGCTCCACTGTCCCCATCTCACTCAAATTCTCTCATCTTTGATACTTGGATTTACAAAAGTTCATTTTTAAATCTGTCTCTCTCTAAAAATTCTTTTTTACGCCATGAAGGGACCTTTCTTGATATTAAATTTTTGGAGTAATACAATATTTCCTATATCTACTACAGATAATTAGTATAAATAGTATGTAATTTTCATTTCATATTTCTAAAATTTGTTTCCTTAATTGCTAAAAGGCCTATTCACCCACAATAGGCAAGAAACAAATACAATTATATAAAATATAAACAAAACAATTAAATACTCTGGACTTACCGGGTAGAACCATCCAAATTTGTCAAATGGAACTTTGAATTCTGTTACATTAAGTAAGGATGTGAGATTGAGCAGTTCATCTTCATAGCCATCAAACATTAACTCTCTCACTGATTTTGTTATATACAGGTCTTCATACTTTCCTAGGATTCCATTCACCAACACTTGTACCAGTGGGTTCATGTGACGTACCATATGTGCCACTGTCTATCAAAAAATGTTAAACTATTACAAGTAATCTAATGCAGCCTTATTCAGAATTTAGCATTAAAAATGAATTTCTATTCCAATTCTGTATTCAAAACATAAAATATCTGTACAAACAGAATTTAAGAACTACTACAAGGCAGGTAAAAAAAATAGTAATTAGTTTTTGCTCATGATTATCTAAACTATTTATGTTTTTTCATGAAACAATGTCCAGAATGTCACCAATTCCTGGAGGACACGTCAGGAATTGTTACTTTTGAAACTGCTTCCACATTCCTTGTAAACAAATAAATAGCATAGTCTAAGTATTGTGATCTGCATACAGCAGCACTGAAATTAGAGACAGATAGTAGGAAATTCCAGTTCATTGTACCAATGTTTCCAAAAATACAGTGTATAATCTGAGAGATCACATGCCATGTCCTGTTCTGATTGTACTGGTATGTCAATCTTGGAAGTGTATTTATAAGGAACAATATAAAGTGACCTAACAAAAGATGGAAAGAGAGAAATATGGGACAGAATTCTGCCTAAATCATATAATGAAGAAGGGGGAGGAGAAGAATACAAATACTCAGAAAGCATTAAGTATTTTGATAAACTTTTCCATAGTGATGCCAGTTTCTCCCTCTCCAATTCATAACCGCTTAAAAAATAAAGAATAGGCATCCTTTAGCTCAGTCTGTTCCAATTCTATTCATCAAGTCAGAGTATTTGTGCATAATTAATAATAAACCTCTGAACTAAACTAGAACTAGCGTGATAGCCAATAGCTTTTAAGGGGGAAGGTTATAGACAAGTGTTTGTGCTTGCTTTCACTTCATTCAACCCTGACAACAGATTTTCCTCAATAAGAGCATACTGCAGGCATACTCTTGTGAGTAAGTCTCTCTCTTTGGTATACAGCCAAGTTTATATAACCAGCTTCAGGTTATATAGTCCCAAGTTTTAATTTCTTACAAATACTCACATATGCCTGTGTGCTATGATGATATAAAAGCCACTCATTACTACTGTCACTGCAAATGAATGACTGCAAATTAAGAGGCTAGAGCAGTCATTGTCAAACTGTTAGGCATACATAACTGCAACACTTGTTTATATGGATTTAGATCTTGCATACTTAACTACCACATTCTGAAGCTCCCAACGTACCTGGTCAATCACAGTGTTATGTGCAATTTTGCTTCGCTACTGTGTTACCCTGACTGTTAAAGAAATTGATTCCTTCTCATTCTTTTTTGACTGCCCTTAATTACATTGTAACTACTAGCATCTTTCAGTTTATACATACCACAGCAATAACATTTATGTTTGTAACAGCATCCTCCAATGTCCCATCAGAAAGATCCGGTTCAAAATGCCACTCACGCACCTGTTGAAATGTGACAGTACCATTGTCATTCCACGACAAATTTGTTTTGGTATGATGCTCCCTGCAGCAATAAACAAAAACATTATATTAAAATGTTGATACACCAGCAATTCTATACTGAGAAGTACTGCAAAACAGTTATTCCTAAAACATGTTTTATATCATCACTCTTTTGTTATAACTAATGCTTTTTTACCGTTGTCTGTGATTAAATATAGGTACAGTTTGGCAAAAATTTGTTTAATGTCTAAGAACAAAGTCATTCCTACTCAGCCCACATTTTAGAAATCACTATACCCTGAGGGGAATATGACACCATTTAGTGTTTGTCCATTGGCAATCCTCTTGTAACCAATAGTAGTGTACCTGTTATGAGAGAGAGCTATACTTCAACTTCATGTGGAGTTGGACTCAGCTCACATTTCAGAAGTCGCTATCGTCATGCAGAAAGCAGGGGATGGCATCATTTAATGATTGTCCAATGGTGTTCCTAATGGTAGCATGCCTGTTATGAGAGAGAGAACTATACTTTACTCCATGTGGTGTTGTCCTCCTTGGTCTAGAGGTAACATGCTAGTCTCTGATTCCCAAGGTCACAGGTTCAAACCTGGCAGAGGGCAATGGACTTTTTTGGGATGTAAAAATCATTAGAATGGCTTTTTTCAAGAGGGAGATAAAACCATTGATCCTATGTTGTAGGTTTATGACACATAAAGAAACCTCAAGCCTGATAAAGGGGCCTATGAGCAAAATTAAGTGGTCTTTCATGCCCAATATAGAATGTGACGCTGAGTATCGCAGCTATTAAAGAGAATCATAAATAAAATACAATTTCATTTTAACTCCACATTGGACTTAGCACCCAGTTCAGAAGTCGCTACTGTCATGTAGAACACAGGAGATGGCATCAGTATCTTCATTTAGTGTTTGTCCAATGGTGTTCATCTTGTAACCAATGGTAGTGAACCTGCTATGCAGAGATAGCTGCATTTCAGATCCCATGGAGTACGTAGTGACTGTGTGTATTTGTCATGCTGCTGCTTCTGCACACAATTTCAGTCATCAAACAAAACTGCATGTTAATGCAGTTAATATACCAATATACCAGATCAAGCTTGGTAACCTTTTAAATAGCTTTTTTGCTAAATTTGCTATGATGTAAGAGAGTGAACACTTTCTGTATTCCATAAAATTATTTTATCCATAATCTAACTTCTATTACAGCTCAACCATGTGAATTTTTATTTCTTGGGATTAAACTTCTAAAAGTTTAAATACAACTATTATCGGCAAAAAATTTGGGAAAAAAGAGTTCCAGTTGACCATAGATTATAACCCAAAATATGTCCTCCACTACTGTGGAATCTACACAATGATCAAATTCAGCTGAATATAGCTGAGATTAGCCTAAATACAAAAAAGTATGCATAAAAGAGTTTCTCTGTATACTAGTATGACATTGCAAGGATATAATTAAAAGCAGTAAAGATAAATTTTTTATCATTCTTACCTAAAGGTATATGGTCCCATTTCAACAAATTCAGGTTTTGTGTTTTCAGGATGTTCCTTGAATTCTTGCGCATTCGTCCAGTTGAAAAAAAAAACATCAATATACATTGGTATAGGTGTTTCCTTCCACATATCAAATGATGACGATGATTCTGAGAGCACCAATTGCTAAAAGACACAGAAATCAGTTATCAAAATATTTTGCACTAAAAATAACTTATTATTCTAAATTACATGTGCTGAAATTTACAAGCAAAAATCAAATTTTTCTCTGTTATAGAAAATTAAATCTATACCAATCATCCAACTTTGAGTCTGTCAACTTTACATCCTCAATTTCAGCCTAATGTGCATTGTTATTTAAATAGACAGAAATAGTAAGAAACGGTGGCAAAATAGTGGAGAACATTATAAAGTGCCTGTTAAAGATTTCACTTTGTAAACAGTAAGTAAATATATTCTCATTGATCTTAAACTCATAGGAAATCCCTATATTATTTAAGTAGATTTCTTATTTCATATGCTACTTTCCTATACATTCCCCAAAAACATTGGTGTGCTTCTCTACAATTGTTTAAGCAGACATTCATTTCTGCGAGAAAAAAATTTACTTTAGAAATGAAAACCTTAGAATAAAGTTAAGTGGAAGGCTAAGAATCCAGTATAAAAAGCAAAAAAATATATTTAGAGCCCTCCCTATAATTCAGAGTTATTGCTGGTTATGGAAATGAAAAAAAATTATCAATCTATAAAAATCTGTCCATGTTATTTAATGCTTTTGCAGCAGTGACCACTCACCTCTCATTATCATCATATTCACTAAATTAAATTTTTCTGATTACCAAAGTGAGGAAGAATCGGCACCCATAAATGAGTGAGTGGAGTATGAGTATTCAAATAAGGACTTACGGATTTGCCACTAAAACAGGAAAGATTTGGAATAAAATCTCAGTATGCTCCTTATATGCTCATGTATAAATCAATGTTGAAACAACATAATTTTATATTCACAGAGTACAGAATTTTACAGGGGAGGTACCTGGGCTTGTACACACACCAGCAAATTGAGAGGGATTTTGAAGATCACTCTCAGGTATGAAAACATACACTGATATCTGCAGTTAACGGAGGGAGATTTTTTTTCAAGAGAATTATTTTGAGGACCACAAGCAATGATGAATCTGATATATGCACCATTAAAATCTTGGCTGCAGAAACACATTTCTCTGTAAATAAAATTGTGCTAAAGAAAAATTTAACAAACCTAAAAACATAGCTAAATTATGTAGCTACAAGAAGCTGATGGTCTTTTGTCTACTCATGGGAAGCATAGCAAATGAAATGTGACTAGGGAAAAGATTCACAAGAATTCATAAATCCAGAGAAATCAATTTGATGCACCAGTGCAGAGCATGGCATTCCACAGTTCAATGTGTAGTCTGCAAAAGCTTGTGGAGCCTACAAGGTTCAGTTACTGTATGCATACCTTTTCTTGGGTGCTTGCTCCCTAGTTTTTATTCAGTAGGTTTCATATAATTTTGGAAGCAGAACAGAGTAACAACTTAGACAAATGAAGTATGCTATACACCCTGACATATAGTAGCTTCAATGTTAAGGTTTCATTCTGTCTGTATCCCGGAATTCACGCATGTATACTCCTTTTTGTTTAATAATTCAGCTAGTTTGCAGGAAATTAGGTATCTATTCACCATAATTGCTGAGCACCTCACAGAAAGTTCTTTGGTTGACAACACTGTAAAGACAGGCTAGGAATCGAACTCTCTATTCTTCTCCCTTGGTCTTCACTTCTCCATAAATCTAGCACCCAAGAAAAGGTGTGCAGGTAAGTACATCATGAATCTATCCAGAAGACAAATGTATGTTATTTTACATTTAACTTAATTTTGATGAGTCTCTTTTGACCTCAAGAGCCTCACAAGAATTATCAATACTCCAGGTATGTAAGTCGTTAACTTTCCCATGCATATGCAAAGTAGCTTCATCAATTTTACTCAAAACTTTTGCAGCATATATTTTACATAGAAAATTATTGGGTAAAGACAAAGTTAATCTATTCCATATATTTCATGTAAATTTATGGAATAATTACAGTTAATACATTACATTAACCCAAAAATAAATTGACAACCAATAATAATTGCTAATAGATTTTTGAGTAAAAGTATTTTTTCATTTAGAGCTAAAAATTAAAAAGAATATAAGAATTAAACCTCCCTTCTATGTAAATAAATAATGATAAATAGATGATGAATAATGATAAATGATGATGATAATAACAATAATAATAATACTTTATGTGACAGTAATTCCTGAAGCTAATAAACCTATAATATTAAGAGGAGAACTTGTCAAGCATTAACTGAATAATTCCTTAAATTTGACCTTGGGATAATTTATTGATATAACTGAATTTTCTAGGCTGTTAGCCATGGAATGCCTATAGCTCTAAACTGGCTCATTGAAATGACTTCTTGGGGCTAATTATGAATGTCATACAAATCTTTTTGACATGTTCCACAGACACATTCTATTTACTGTGCAACACTTTCACACTGTAATTATATTGATTAAAAATGTATCACTAAACTTTTAATGGCTAGCCAAAATTGCACCACTAAGGAGCCAAGTGAATGATATAATGATACAACAATTACTACAATTAGATAAATGGTGGTACTGTAATATTTTTCTTTTAATAAGTTATATCTTTAATTCAATACCTTCAAAGTTCTACACATAATGGAAAATTAAACACTAGTAGTAGACATACCCATTGCAAAATTGCTTTAAAGATGACAGGCCATGCTCCGCCTAGAACGACTCCTATAATTAGTAATGCTCCTCCAATGCCAAATACCAAACCTTTCTTTGTTGTGGCTGACAGCTTCATTGCAACAGCTCTTATTCAAACCAAGAGTGGTCCTGCAATACAGAAAATTAATGGATTTAAAAAGATGACAATCTCTCCTCTCAGCTTTGCTTATAATATAAAACAAGCCAGGTAGAGAAAAGTTGTTTTTGTAAATCTTAAATTTTAGAATTGCTGAATAGCTCGTACAAACACAAATAAAGCTAACCTTAAAACAGCCATTTAGCAATTATGCTATAAAAAGCACCAAATTTGTCTCATAAAGATAACGCAGCAGATTTTTGATCATTAATATTAATGTTTTCGTTTACTGTAATGAGTATGCTTGTGTATCATTTTTTTCTGGTTTACACCAGCTGTCATGTAACCTTAAAAGTAACAACTGGGTGCTAAAGTGCATTCACTGGAAACCTATGACTAATAATAGCGACAAATGTTATATTTTCATCCAGAGATAAAGCTAAAAACCATGCCATTCTTGCTCAACTCTGCACTATCTGTGTAGAAAACGATAACAATTAGTCACGAGGTCATGACATTAGACACATCCTTTCATGTCGTTTCTTTCTACTTCTGCTACGCACAATGCCAACATTGAAACTTTAGACCAATGCTGCCAATTCTTCTCCATTTTATATCCAGAGTTCACAATAATAGGTAACGTAATTTAGTTGCCGCGCAATGCTCGTTAAAAGCATGTATCTATTCGTTGTATTTGTATACATAAGTTAACATTATTCTTACATCTGGTTCTTCTGAAAAAGAACACATTTCATTGGAGATGGATGACAACTTGACAAGAATGTACAGAACGATTCAATTCCAATTTAACTTTCGTCACAGGGATTTTGTCGCGATCATGCTAAATTTCTATTTCTCAAGTGTTTCGTCGCGACGCAATGACGCTCTATTATGAATTTTGCATAAGATTAGATTTTCTATCTTTGCAGGTACTTTAATTTGGAGACAATGCAGTAGCAAGTGTCCAATGTAAATTTGTTGAAAATAGTTACGATTTGTGAGCTGTTTATGTTTAATCACACACCGACACGAATGTTTCGCGAAAGTTGTATAAATATGCACCTAACGAAACCCAGGTCAGCGGCTGTGTTGCCATTGAGGTGTACAATTATATCTACTCCTGCCTTCGTCTGCTAGCTTAAGCAACAGGCATAAGAACTGGCGCGAGGGGAGACTGTATTTTATCTTTTTCAAACCTCCGCCACATACAGAATACATTGGTAAGGCTGAAATCGCACGCATTGAATAAAACTGCTTATTTTGAAGAAACCTTCATTAAGGTTAGTAAGTGTAAAAGCTCTTGCTATATTCTCATCCTAGCTTAACATAAGGCATGATATTTTGTGGAAGTTCTTTAGTAGGGAAAATTGTTTATTTCTTTATAATTTTGGGAGCATTTTCGTTGTTTTCAAACTAATACCCTCATTATTATAACGTTAAAGCTTTTCTGATTCCCACATTTTGCATATCTTCGTCATTTTTACATATTTTTCGACAATGCTAGATGTTTTAATCCCATTTTAATATAAGTGTATTCTTCTATCTCCTACATGCTAATCGAGATAAACATTAGCATAAATGCTTTTTTGTAAGTAGAAGGGAATTAATGGGGTACGCTAGGCTAAATTTTAAAAGCTAGTTGCCATGTGGCTGAAATCTCTTTCTTTGCATTGCTCGGAGTTGACAAATTCAAGCAGGTGAAAAGTTTTAAAGTATTTTAAAACTGAAACCAATAACAAGGAATGTCTCAAAAATGGTCAACTCCACGAAGAAAATGTACATGACATAAATTGCGAGTTTGAAGGAGATTTACATGTTTTGTTTACTAATTATGCAAAATTCATCCAGAATAAAGAGGTCTTTTCCCGGAAAATTCAAGATATCTTTAATATACGGCATTTGATCAAAATCGTTAGAGCCATTTTTGAGAAAGTAAAACTTTTCGAAAAACTTTCTATGTAAAGGGTAGTTTGGGTTGGGGAATTTTCCTTAAAATCTTCTTGTCGCATCCTTTTTTTTTTTTTTTTTTTTTTTTTTGATATTGTTTAAATCCCGCTGTTAACTACCAAGGACCGCAGGCGATCACACTGGCGATACATGAAATGAAGATGGAGCACCGGTAGAATGCGATGGCGAGGGAAACCGGAGAACTCAGAGAAAACCCGCCCTTGCGCCGCTTTGTCCACCAGAAATCTCACATGCGGTTGCTTGGGATCGAACCGGGGCCGTCTAGGTGAGAGGCGAGTGGTCTAACCACTCGGCCACGGCGACGTCGCATCCTTGGAAGATATTAAACTTATATACCAAGTTTGGTATTTTACCGACTTTTCGTTTTTGAGTCGTCGTGTTCACTGACACACTGACAAACGCACACGTGGATCTTTTTCTAATTTTTGGGACCCTAAAACATCTATTTCGGTATCGAGTTTTTGGGTGGAATGCAATACCTTCTGCGTATAGAGAAAGTAACAAGTTGGACCAAATGCAAACAGGAGTACCAGAGATTAATTCCTCTGATAGTCATAGACAGTCAACTGAGTTGAGCATTACATTCTCTTTACTACAATTACTATAGGAGGCGCTCATCTAAATGTATGTGGATGATAATGAGCGGAGCGAGCCGTTTAATCAATGTACATAGCCTACCCCGCTGAAGATGTCTACCGCAGGTGTGAATGAATCATCTAGACAGACAAATGCTATATAATAGTTGTTGATACGACCCCTGACAGGTTCTTGTGTCCCCCCCCCCGTGCTTTCTTCAAAATAAAGAAATAGATTCATTTGAAATTTGCGAGAGATTTGTGCAATTTAAGAACTTTAGTAGGAAAACAGGCGAGGTAATGATTGGTGACATACTGCCCACGTTATCATTAGCTTTTTAAGTAGATTACCTTGCATGGTTGGAACGAGCGGAATACATTAATGGAGTTCAATCAAGAATATTTGGAAAGAAAGAAGGAGAAAACGGATTTTCTATTTTTTCCCTTGTGAAGCACAGTTCTTAAACGTGAAGGTGGTGGTGCTGGCGGTGATATCTTGTGCCCTTTTTATTTCATACGGCATCATAAGCATTGGACACTGAATAATACATATGTAGGTTGTGGTGCTATTTGGGATAGGTAGTTTGGAAAAAAAAATGTTCCAGGCCTAAGATTTTTATATACATACCTCCCGGTAATGAACGCCGTGGTGCAAAAGATGTTCGATGGAAGGCTGAAGGACTTGAAAGTCGAGATGTCAGGACGCTGCTCATCTGCACGCGTCAAGCAACTCAAATTCGAGGGGAGGTCAAACTTTGAAGTTTCCGCCGACACTTCGCCGACGTCGCTACCCACAACCAATGGTTAGCAGAGAATAAAGTCGCACGGCTGTTCGCCAGCCTTCTGGGATGGGCGGTGAAGTACTGAATGTGAAGTTGACAGTGTCCGGAGAAATCTTTGACCGCAGTCTACCGTAGTTAGCTCAAATCAAGGCAGCAACAGCCAGGGGAGAAGATGCAGGAGTCCAACTTGGCAACTGAACAGTGAAACAAAGTCCTGGTGAACCTACCACCCGGTTACGTGTTTCAGGAAGCTGTCTACTCCTTAACGGGATCCACAACGTCGAAATACTATAGCGTCTGATGCTCACTGATTATAAGATAATCCATGAAGCGTTAACAGCCGCATTGAGGATGAAGGCGGCAAAGATAACAGCTACGACCATCTAGAAAGCAGGAGAGAAAGAGAGAGACAATCCAGAGACGAAAAAGACGACCTTCAAATGGTGTGTGTTGCGGGTGTGTCGAGCCAGGTCATCTAGTGAACCAATGCTCAAAACCAAGCCGACCAGCAGGCAAAAAATAACTCAGATGCATATCGGGGCCGTCCACGCCAACCCCTCGAGTGTTGCTACGTTCCTTGGGCAAGAGAGTGGATTACAACCTCAAAGCAGAAGGTTGAGTACAAGAAAAACTGTGCAGGTTATTAGTAGACACTGGAGTAGCCGTGACTTTAACCAGGCCTGACGTGGCGAAAGGCTTGCCAGTTAACACATTCAGATAGCGGGCGACGGATTAAGTCCCGTTACGACTGGCAGATCAAGTCGAGGTTTCCAGCAGGATGATTTGGTGTGACTATCCGGTCTAAGGGGTGCTACCCAAACTTCAGCAACATGGAAAAAGTCGTACCTCGTGGTGAAGAGGATTGATGATATCTACTACTTCCATAGACTGCCCCGAGGGAAGAGACTGTTGGTACACTTTGAACATCTTGTCCGCTCGGGACGACCAGCCCTGAGGAGGGATCACTATGACTGCGCGCCAAACGCACGCTTCTATAACTTGCCACCCTGAATCGCTGCACATGCTTTCCTTGTCCATTGCTTATTGCGTAAAAATAACACGGCACGAGATGGCGGTTTAAATCAAAGCCTTGCATTGTTATACCCTCATATGCAATAAGCATCTCTAATTCTGAAAATATCTTACCACGTCACCGAGGGTTATATAAGCGAGGCTGGCAGCCTTCCATTGCTCGTCGTTGTCACAGTCGGTTTGGAGAGAGAGAGAGAGAGAGAGAGAGAGAGAGAGAGAGAGAGGTATAACAGCAGTTGAGTCTTAATTGTTTACGAGCGTCGAAGCGACGTGAGATAAAATTGTGTTGCAGCTTAATAACAAAGAATTTTATTGCAATCAGAATTCAAAGTAATAAAGAAATGTTACAATACTCTCATTGGTTGTATTATCCTCTACATTTAGTTACAACTAATCGATATCTAAACGTAAAACTGAATTTCTTTCTGCATAGACATAGCCTTATGATGTGTAATATTTTTCTCTTTAAAATGTTTTCCTACGCATTTGCTCGTAATAGCCACAAATTTGTAACTTTGAACACGAAGGTTACTTACTGTTCAAGCGTTTGCGAGCTATATCGTGTTGGGTTAGGAGGAGGGATAACATACTGCTTAAAGCTAGTCTAGGCTCTTAACTTCTAATCAAGTCTTCCAGCAGATGAGTCTTTACTTTCTCTATGCGTACTATTTTTTTTTTTTTTTTTTTTTTTTTGGTAGCTTAACGTCCTTTAACTTGTTTGGTCATATCGGACGATGAATGAATTTGGTGAAATTATGCTCAAATGATCTGGGGGTCCATGGAGCTTAAAGTTACTCGACATTCGTCTTCTCGGGATAAGGGAAAGCCCCGAAAAAAAACCTTACTCGGGTAAATCACCCTAAGCGAGATTCGAACTCACGACCTGTTGAATGAGAGGCAGACACGCTACCACCACACTAACCGGGCGGGCTATACGTACTATTGTATTCCACCCAAAAATTTGATGTCAAGATTTCACCGGAAATATATGTTTTGAGACCCCTGAATAAAAAATTTGATGTGTTCCATTCACATGACTTTCTCTACATCTCTGCAACAAGTTACTGTTAAAAAGCTTATTCTTCTATTTACTTAATGATAATCGAGAAAAAATTATCAGAAACAGTCTTATTACTTGCTTCCTTGTAAGTAAAAGTGAAATAAGGGAGTACCATAGACTAAACTGACAATCAAAGGCTGGTTAATATGAGACTGAAGTTCCTTTGTTTGTATGGACAGAAGTTCACAAATTCTTATATGAGAAAATTATGTTTTTTTTAAGCTGAAACTAAAAGCAAGGAATGTCTTAAAAAGAGCCATCTCCACGAAAAATATAACATAAATTATGTGTTTTAAGGTGCTCTACATTTTCTGTGTGGTAAGTTTTCGTCTATCTCTTACGGTTTAACAGTTATGCAAAAATCCGTCAAATTCATCCAGTCTTCAGAGGCTATTCCCAGAAAATTCAAGATATACATTTTATTTGTCAAGTAAGTATCTTAAATATGCGAGATTTTAATCAAAATCGTTAAGAGTCATTTTTAAGAAAAACAAAATTTTCGAAATTTTTTCCATGTAAAGGGTAGTTTGGGGTGCAGGGATTTCCTTGAAAATCTTCGTGTCGCATCCTTGGAAGATACCATTAAAGACCAAGTTTGGTTTTTAACGGTCTTTTCATTTTTGAGCTATGCTGCCCACAGACACACACGGACATTTTTCTAAAAATGCTTTTTTGGATTCGGGGGTCTCAAAACATGTATTTCCGGTGAAATCTCGGTATCGAATTTTTGGGTGCATTACAATACCTTCTCTATACTCTATGTACATAGTGCGTATAGAGAAAGTAATAAACAAAAACATGAGTAGAAGAATAAAAATGTCTGTATGCGTGTGTGTGTGTGAGAGAGAGCGAGAGAGAGAGAGAGAGAGAGAGAGAGAGAGAGAGAGACTGTGGACAGTGTAGTTCAAAAACGAAATGACCGTTAAATACCAAATTTGGTATTAAAAGTTAGTATCTTCCAAAGATGCGACACGAAGATTTTCAAGAAAATCTTCCACCCCAAACTATCCTTTACATGAAAAATGTTTTGAGAGTTATGTTTTTCTCAAAAATGTATCTAACGATTTTGTTTAAGATGCGTATATTCAAATTATTTACATGACAAAATGTATCTAGTATTTTAAGACCTTATCATTTTGGATGAATTTGGCGTAACTGGTAAACCGTAAGAGGCAGACTAAATTTATTACACAAAAATGAAGATATCTTTATAACACATTTTTTATTTCATATACCTACTTTGGGGGGCCGTAAAGCTAACCGTTTCCAAGTAATTGCTCGTTATTGATTTCAATTTCAATACATAATTCAACCGGAAGCTCATCTTTCGTTTCTGTCTGTTTTATTCCTAGCCGAGCAAGGCGAACCGAATTTCCATTGTTTCACAGAGCCACTGGCTTTTTAAAATATTTGACTATCACTTTAGCCTAGTGTATTTCCGTTCTACTTAGAAGGAATTATTACAACCATTTCTGCTAATGTTTATCTCACTTACCACGAAGTAAATAAACGAATCATTTTTTGTAACAATAGTTTGTAGAGAAAGTCATCTGAATGGTACAATGTTTTTTCTGCTGTTTTTTTTTTTTTTTTTTATTTTGCTGTGAATGCTGTTAAAATGTTTGGCAATAGACATTGCTAAGGAGATATTAAAAAGCATATAAATAATTGTATCAATTTATCCTATAATAACTGAAATTTATTCATGCTGTTCACATAATTATACAACAGATAAATAAAATAATGCTATTAATCGCAGATCACATGAAATCGCGGGATAAGTATCAACAACATCACTTACGGTTGCTTTTATCATTCTAAAAGTTGATTTTGCTATCTTTAGTAATTTAGAAGAAAGAAAGAAAAAGTTCATTTGTACCAAATAGGCAATGACATTCATGCTGTTCAACGCAACATTGGAGAAACAAACTCGCATATAGTTACAAAGAAAGAAACCACATGACTTGAACACATACAGCTTTCATATTTAATTGTAGTATCGGTTTGTAGAGTGAAACTCTCCCTAAAATATGGGCTGAAATTTACTCTCTGCTCCAAAAAGTGTGTGTTGTGTGCATGTCAAATTAAAGACAAAATTATTACTTATTTATAAAACTGCATAAAACCTAAAATATCATTTTAGGGGAATTTTCTCCATTTATTTTCCCTTAAAGTTCACACTAATTGCAGAGCACGCCATCCTCACGAATTACTATTCCGCTAAATATTGTGACAGTGCTATCTTCAGCAGTGGTTCTCACGTTCGCCTTAGTATGAGAGTCACCACATTTGGAGATCCTGGGATGCATAAACAACACAGAAAGTGCGGCGCGACGGTAACAGGAACCTTCGGAACCCGAGATGTCTGATTCCTGTCGGGCTTCGAGATGAGTCTAGAAGATTCGACTTCCGCAAGTTTCCCCAAAGTTCTGTGACGTCATTTTCTGGCTATAAAAGTAGGAACATTTGCAACACCGGTTTGTTGTGAATTGTACTGAGTCGTGAGTGACTGAAGGGTTAGCGCGCAGTGGTGCAGCCATCAACTGCGTAATTGTCGAGTGAACCATTTGCAACAGTGAATTTAACACTTATTTGTAAACAATTTTAGGTCCATAAACACATTTATTACAATATGTAGATAAGAAATTGGTTTTACTTTCGTGTAGTACTAACCATGAGAAGAATGCAACCGGAGTCTTAGGTAAGGCCTTTTGCTCACGGATAATATATAATATTCATATATAAAAGCATGTATTGACAGTTGCATCCCACCTCTACTATATGGAGCCTAAACCGGGTCTTAACGCACAGAGAAAGAAACATATCAAAGAAAGATGGTGGGAAGGATTCTTGAAGTCAAGACAGAAACCGTAGTGAAGACCTGATGACAGACATCAGAGGCGCAACATCAGCCACCTATACCAAATGGAAGTGAACGAGCCACTTCATGAGGATGGACCACCACAGCTGGGAGCATAAAACAACATCGTGGGGCCCAAGAATCCGCCACATAAACGCAGGACGTCAGAAAAAAAAGATGGGTAGACCACCTAAAACTTCGCTTTAGACTCAAATGGACTACTACAGCCAATGACCGACGCGAGTGGGGACTACTGACAGAAGCAGGAACAAAAGAATGAGGATCTTTCCCGAAATGGCTACCAGAATTGCCAAAACAGCCACCTTGCTAGCCGATAGTCCCTTAGCCTTTAGGGGTTCTATGGGCTAATTCTAATGTGAGTCACTCATGCTGCCACATCTAACTACTGCGAGAAATATTTTTATGCATTTCCAGGTTCTCGTTGCTAGTGCATGAACTATCTGACAGCGATGTTTATTTATATCGGTGCGAGCGCAAGATGCAGCACATTATTACATTCCTCTTGATCGCCTTCTGGCTGTCAGACAGTAGTAATAAAATAATGCTTTTCTGCGTTTATTAAAAGGGATGGGTAATGTCACCTAAGGAAGTTAAACCACATTTATAAATTATCTCAGCAAGGAAAATGTGAGAAATTAAATGTTATATTGTACTTTATTATAAGTATTATTTATTATACTTATTATTTATTATAAGTATTATTTATTATAATTATTATTTATTATAATTAATTACTTTATCATGATTATAATATTTTAATTGATTTATAGAAGCTAGAGAAGCAAATAATTTGAAATTAAAATTAATACTTCTATCTTGTGTAAGGGGAATTGCAGTAAAAAGATGTGTTATTTAGAAAAATAAAAAAGTATGTTATTCACTGTTTTTGTCTGAATACTAAGAATTGAATTGTTAGCGCTTTCAAAATTACATATTATTTTTGGAAAATGAAAAGTATTTATAGTTTCAGCTTTTAATGAAATTACTTTGCAGCAGGTAACAACTTTTTTTCTGCTATTCACGTCAAATTGGTGCATCACAGCAATTTACGTCATTTCTTGAAGAATTAATTTGAATTCCGCTCGTTGAAACCTACCACAATCTTCGTAATTATGAATATTTTCCAACTTTTATGTCAGAGGCATCATCCTTATCTCAGATATAATATTAACCGTTTATCGCGTAAGTGATAAGCGAATCTATTATCAGCATGGGTTGTGTTCATAAGTCGTCAATGAGAATTTTAGGACTCTGCATTAAAATATGATGTCCTAATTCACACGATGATCTCTATCCATGTTGGTTTCTATTTACATATCTCCTATTAAAGACTTATTCTTCTATCTGTTTAATGTTGTTCGAGATTAGCGTTTGCAGGAGTGACGTGCGGTGAACATTCAGATAGTTGAAGCAATGGATATTACAGTTTTTAAGAAAACAGCAGTGAATCAAAGAGCAGGCTTGTCTTGATGAAAACCACATACGGTAAGAGTATAAATCAAAAGTAGTTAAAACTGATGACGACGAATATTCAACCCAAAGGGCGGTCAATGCCCGGGACGGAATTCTGGAAGAGACCATAACTGACCTCGGCGTTCAGGCAAGGATGATCCACTTTGGTATTGTCATTTCCTATCCGCGGGATGATAGTGATAAAAGGGAAACACACCCAGTCCTCCCAGTGGGGTTTAATAACCCCACTGGTACCTGGAATCGAACTCGGGTACCCCGTGCCAGAGGCAGATACGTTACCACTGTGCTAACGGGATAGACAACATATTAAAGGAAAACAAACAAACAAAAAACCAGAATAAATATTAAAGATAAAAATCGCAACTAGTAATGGTTTAAATTGAAATAATATTTATTAAATACTACTATTTAATAAAAGTTTCTTTAAGTAAACTTTCATAGAAATGACTTAAAATCACTTTTGAAACTTTGGTAGGTCACTTATTTAAGATCAAGGGGATTGAAATGACACCCTTCTCTCCTGGGAAGCAAATTTAGTACTTTTGTGTTCCTTTTGATTAGCATATGAAGTAAATACAAGAATAAGACTTTGCAAGAATAGGTTATTGCAGAATAAGTAGAGAAAGACACGTGAATTTAACACATCAGAGTTTTACATTCTCTACTATGTACAACGTACATAGTAGATAGAGAAGGTATTGCATCCATCCTAAAATTCGATACCGAGATTTCGCCGGAAACATATTTTGAGACCTCCTGAATCAAAATTAAGAAAGGCATTTTTAGAAAAAGGTCGGTGCGTGTGTCTGTGGACAGTATAACTCAAAATCGAAAATTCTGTTAAACACCAAACTTGGTATTTCTGTTCAGTATCCCTCAAGGATGCCACACGAATATTTTCAAGAAAACCCCCCACCCCTAACTACCATTTATATGGAATAATTTTCGATAATTTTTATTTTCTCAAAAGTGACCAATGATTGAGATTAAAATACCATACGTTTAATATATTTTATGACAAATAAAATGTACATCTTGAATTTCCTGGGAATAGCCTCTAAATACCTCTTCATTCTAGATGAATTTTGTATAACTAGTAAATCGTAAGAGAAAGCACTTACTACACAAAAAAAATGTAGATCTGAATAAAATACGCAATTCATGTCATACATTTTTGTTGTAGAGTTAATCATTTCCGAGATATTCAGTATTATTGGTTTCAGCTTTAAGCTACTTAAACTTTTCTCAAACTGGAAGTCATCTTCTTTTCGCATCTCTCTTGTTTACTCTTGACAAGCTAGAGAATTTCAATTGTTCCAAATAGTGACCGGCTTTTAGAAGATTTGACTTTAGCCTAGTGCATTCTCTTATTTCCCTTCTACTTATAAAGAAGCAAATAATAAGACCATGCTTAATCTCAATTAGCATGATGTAGATAAAAGAATAATCGTTTAAACATCCTGAGAGTGCACTGTGTGCCAGGCATTTGTTTGCCTGCATCTGTAAATGGAACGTGTGCTCTTGTACCTGCTTGAATGACTAAAAAAAGGTAAGATCTTTCTCTTAAAGCGCATCGCTAGAGTTTTTTGCAATCGCAATATTACTAACAAGTTAATTGTGACTAACTTTCTGACTAAGCTGTAGATGCCAAACTTATGAACCATCCCACAAAAAGCGAAGCCCTTCCATATTTTAATAATCATCGTTGTTTTACGCATAGAAGCCAAAGTGTAAGAAGCGAACTAAGCAAAACAAATGACTAACACACCTCCACGTGAGTTTGCTGACTCACATCCTACAAGTTCATGTAGCAGAACCGGAAGATCAAAGATGTACCAATGTAACATCACTGCTCCACGTGGCTTCCTTTCAGTGTATTTTATTTTTTTTTTCGTGATTCCTGTAAAACCTGACAGCCAATCTATTTAGCCTTGATGAAAGGCCAGATATTATTAGTAACCTATTTTTTATGTTTTCTGAAGCAATCGTTTTCATGTGTCCGTGAAATAAGGATGCGCGATAAATATGTATTCCCAAGACTTTGGAAGGCACCCAACACGCTCATAATCCTATGAAACGCTAAAAGAGAAGACCAAAATTAATGAGTGATTCCAGGGTAATCTTAGTGCTAATAATGATAACGGTGAGTTTCAAACTATTCAAAATAAAGAAACAATAAAATATGGACTTTCCGATTGCTTAAAACAGGCATCGTCAGTATTGAGCGGACAGTTTAGAAGCTTGTCTGCTAAGTGCGTACTACATAATCATGCTGGAAGCAACTGAAAGAGGAACGAAAGTAAAATGTCGACGTTATTCACACCCTCCCTCGGTGCATGGCGGATCAGGCTCAATTTTTTTTTTTTTTTTTTTGCATCAATATTTGCTTGGGATGAAGCATATTTTGTTGCATCACAAGATAATAGTCTAAGGTATTTAATTCGTAATATAAAAGACGTTACACTTTACGTCATTATTCGCTATGCCTTGCTAATCAATATGAAAAATATCAAAGTGGAACAATTAAAATATACAATGTTTTTCTATGTAAGTGCATCTTATCGTAATGTAATTTATTGCCTATTGCTGAATTTGTTTATACTGGCCAGACTTAGAACTTATGTTTTACTTTGAGGCAATAGTGCAGCACAACGGGGTACTAAACATTTCCAGGTTGAACATCACAGATGTCCTTAATTCCCTTCTCTTATTCTCACGGTCGAATGGACATGCTTTTCCTATGCCAGAAATCGACATTGAAAACCCACGTAAAATATCAAGGTTCAGCGGAAATCGAATGCGGGATCTCCAGAATGCGATTAATGTCTACCAAGGCTAACCTGAGCATCCCGCTCAGCTCTGTAGATGGTAATCAGATTAAAGGTCCATTCACAGAAACGTTAACGGAAATGCAACACGAACACAAAATCTTGTAGCCATGTTAATAAATTAAGCCACTCTAAACAATTATTCTGTTAACGGATCTGGCGTCAAACTTCGTAATCTCCAAGTTTTCATGTTCGCATAATGGTATCCATGAGGGGAGGGTAACACACATATAAAATGAGAAGAGGAGAAATGGAGCCGTTTTGTCGGAAGTTATCTATTTTATCTGAAAACCATCGCTGACATTATCACAAAAAGCGCAAATCTTACAAAGATAATTTGATAAAATATTTGGAAATGGATTGTGAATGAACTGATACGTGAAGGAAGTTTTTAATTAGTAGTAGTATGGCGTCTTTTGACGTTGTGTAAAACTTTATAATTTAGAAATTATTCCATATACTTTCATGTCTGGAAGATATAATATAATAATGTAAAATATAATACAAACACAAGCTAAAGTATGAAATGCATTACTGCGTCGCCGTCAACCGTTGCAACCCAACTTAGTAGTAGATAGATTCCAACAAAATTATAGCTAAATAGGTATTTTCAACAAAAAAATGCAAGTTTTGAGATATCTGAAACAATAATCGTAAGTACGCTTAAAAACGAATGTCTGCTTAATTAATATAATAAATAATTAAGTATTACATTCACATGCCTTTCTCTATAGTCAATTGTTAATTAGTAGTTATACAAATTGCTCTTACGATAGTATTAGCATTATTTTGGTAGTGTTTAACCCCCGCTTTTACTAGTTTGTGGCACCGCAAGTAATGAAATGAAGATGGAGCACCGGTGGAATTAGGTGACGGGGGAAACCGGAGAACCCGGAAAAAATCCGCTCCTGCGCCGCTTTGTCCACCACAAATCTCACATGCGGTCGCTTGGGATCGAACCCAGGCCGTGTAAAAAGTATTAGCATCTCTACCACTAACTCAAGAGATAGAGAAGTTCCATCAAAACTCTATTTCAAGATTTCACCGGGAATACATACATGTTCTGAGGCCACCTGAATAGAAAAGGTATGTTAAGAAAAAATTGTGTGTGTGTGTGTGTGTGCGTGTGCGTGTGCGTGCGTGTCATAACACAAAATTAAAAGTTGGATAAATATCTGACTAGATATTTAAGTCCAGAATCTTCCAAAGACACGCTGAAAATTTTCAGAACCTCCCCCCCCCCCTCAATTCTCCTACATGGAACATTTTTCAAAAGCTTTTTCTTTTCACAAAACAGCCATAAATATTTCATTATAATACCACACACTAAGTATATTTATATTACAAAGAAAATGTACATCTCGAATTTTCTTGTGAATACCTTATGAAACCTACTTCTTCTTCTTCTTCTTCTTCTTCTTCTTCACGATTTAGTCATTGCTGCTAATTCCATCTTTTCTTAGACCTTCCCAGGTTTCTTCTTCCTCGTGGTGAATAGTTATATGCTGCTTTTGATATTCTGTTTTCAGTCATTCTTATTAGGTGTTGTTTCCAGTTGTTGGTAAACCTTTAAGCTCTTCAATGGAAGGATTTTTTAGATATCTATAAAAATACGCATTTCTTTCAAACATCTTTTTTGTGGCACACGCCATTTCCTAAACTTTCTAATTTTTTGGTTTGAATTTTTCAATTTTTTGTCATTCTTTTAAAACCCTATCGAGATTCAGAAATGTATTAAGTTTACAAAAGTCATCCAGAATGACTTTTGTAAACAGAATTTTGAGAAAAACAAGGTTAGTTTGGGATGGGCACATTTCTTTGAAAATATTTGTGTCGCATCATTGGGGAAGATGAAGAACTTAAATACCAAGTTTGCTATTGAACAATGTTTCATTTTTTAAATTATACTATTTATAGGCACTGATTGTAGACACACACAGATATAAACACGGACCTTTTTCTAAATGCTATTTTGGGTTTATGGGAACTCAGGCAATATTTATATCCTAGCCACAAAAACTGACGACATTTTGTGAATTTCATGTCTTTTTTGTAATATATTTTGTTCAAATGTTTTTGTTCTGTTTCATTACGAAGTTAAAATCACTAGGTGCAAATTATTATTCCTTGTGGTTTCGTCGCGTATAAATGTTTTGATTTTCTCTGTGCGATTCTATTTTACAACAATAAGTATCATAGTTACGTGTTGATTTTGTTGGTTGTGTTCCATTCACATGACATTCTCTACTTCTGTGTAACAAATTATTGTTAATAAGCTTATTGTCCTATTTACTTCAAGCTAATCGAGAAAAAATTAGCAGAAATATTCTTATTACTTGCTTCCTTGTAAGTAAAAACGAAATATGGGAGTATTATAGGTTAAACTGAAGTCAAAAGCTGGTTAATAGGTGACTGAAGTTCCTTTGTTTGTATGGACACGAGTTGACAAATTCCTGTGTGAGAAAAGTACAAGTTTTTCAAAGCTGAAACCAAAAACAAGGTATATCTCAAAAACGATCACCTCCTCGAAAAAAATGGATATGATATAAATTGTGTGTTTTAATGTGCTCTACATTTTTTGTGTGGTAAGTTTTTATCCATTTCTTACCGTTTAGCAGTTATGCAAAATTCCACCACAATAAAGTAGTCTTCAGAGGCTATTCCCAGAAAATTCAAGATATACATATTATTTGTCGGGTAAATATCTTTAATATACGATATTTTAATCAAAATCCTTAGAGCCATTTTTGAGAAAATCAAAATGTTCGAGAAAAGTTCCTTGAAAAGGGTAGTTGGAGGTGGGGGGATTTTCTTGAAAATCTTCGTTAGCATCCTTGGAAGATACCAAACTTAAACACTAAGTTTGTTATTTAACAGTCTTTTCGTTTTTGAGCTATGCTGTCCACAGACACACAGAGATTCTCTCTCTCTCTCTCTCTCTCTCTCTCTCTCTCTCTCTCTCTCTCTCACACACACACACACACACACACGGACTTTTTCCAAAAATTCTTTTTTTGGATTCAGGGGGACCCAAAACATGTATTGTGAAATCTCGGTATCGAATTTTTGGGTGCAATACAATACCTTCTCTATATACTATGTACATAGTACGTAGGGAAAGTAAAAAGAGACTTTTTCACAAGTATGGAAAAGGCCACTTGGAAATTACATTAATGTATTCACGAAGAGTTATACGCGTACAAATATTTGCAGCATTCAACAAAGCACATAAATTGCATCGAGTGATTGGAATTTCATATTAGAACTGTACGAAATAATTGTGAATAAACTACAATTCTATAAAGAAAATCTTAGTGATTTATTATTTAAGAAATCGCCAGATCTGTGAAGCCCAATAAGCCCATTAAAACGCACTGAGAAGAGTTGATTGCTGCTCCAAACTAAGCATAAGCGCGAGTAAATGTTTATTTTAAATTTAGCGCTAATGAGAAAAGGAGCTTATGCTTTAGGACTTAAAACATAAGTATACTTCTGGTGCAATCTCTGCATCCACTGCTTACTATACGTGGTAAGGAAATTTTGATGAAAAACAAAAGAAAGTTATAATAATGAAAAATAATAGCTATGCATTCTGATATTTAATGTAGAATGTCAAAAATATCGAGTTTTAATAATCTAAACGAGGAAGAATAAAACAAATAATTGTATGATGTAATATTTTGACAGTCAGAACTAAAAAAAAAAACAATTAAAAACAACGATTTTAAGGTGTCTATAAATAAATAAAACAAAATAGCACAATAACGGTCATCGCAACTCTGGAAATTTGGGGATAAAATGCACAATAATGTCTTCAAAACTCCTCCAGATCTGAAGTTTTAAATAATATTTTGCTTTTGAATCAAACGTCATTTCTATGGCTTCTTGCAAACTTTCTGGTGGTACATCAAATCAACAGCAAAGGGATTTTAGACAATTATCTATCTGGCACATTGACAAGGCCACCTGTGAAGAAACTTGCGATAAGAAGTGAAATAAGGCAGGCAACGAGCTACCAGTTTTAATTTCTTCTTCTTCTTCTGCTAATTTTAAAATAAAGAAACAAAATTTGCGAGCTTTTATACCCAAATTTTACTAATTCCGAATCTTCTGCGCCATCTTAAGGGGCGCAGTCTCCAAGTTAGGAACCCCTGAACTAACAAGCGTTACACAGGCACGGTATTAACCTGAGCGCCACCACGCAGGTACTTTTATATTACTGCTTTGATTTGGTTATTTTTGGCTACATAGTACAGTTTAAATATGTGATTGTGTTATATATAACCATGATTGCAGTGGTGATTGATAGTACTTTGGTAATAATGAGCTAGTATGTCGTCTAAGATTACTGTTGATTAACGACATGGACGCGTCCATAATAAAAAGGCACTAAGTAACAGGATCCGAAACACCAAGTAATATAATTTAAGCTCAACAGGTTAATATGTTAGGTGTGGCAGGGGCAAATGTCGATGAAACATAATTAAAAATTGTAAGATTAAATGCGATAGCCTAATGAGGAGATGCATAAAAAGTGAGATTGCAAAAATGGAAAACAAACAGTCCTTCACTTTCCGCAAAACAATTCCGGAATTATTATATGCTTGTCTGTAATGCTAAAAAATTCAAGATTATGGTGCTCTTAAAACATTAAAATCCACACTGAGTCAACTTTTGTCAAAGGGGTGAATGTAAACACAATATCAATTTAAATTTTAAGTTAGTGACCATAAGAGAATTCAGTATTACTTGAAAAATGAAAGAATTGTGAATGTCTCTCTGAAGAAAAAATCTAGAGATATGTTTCATAATAAAAAAAAATATTATTTTTCAAAACTGTATGTGAATGCAACATAAATAGATTAAACAGTGCAAGCAGGTATGATCTCACTTATGCAAATATATGTAGTGTCACAGATCCGAGTAACGTATTTCAGTGACTAGGTACAAATGGAAGCTGGAAAGTTTAAATGTAACCACCTATAAACACACTGGAACACGTCATTTACTATCGAAAACTTACAAATTTATTTCTTGAAAATAGTACGAGAAAGATGGCCTCCTTTTAAATCAATACACTGATTCCGAAAGCTATCTTGAAAACTGTGTAGAAGCCCAACGAAGTCCAATTTTATCTCTAGGGCTTTATCAACGAACAGGACATGAGGTACTGTAATCCCTAAAGAGTTGCATAAAAACCGATGCACTTCCCCAAAGTGACAATTTGGTGAGAAGACGGCGTTTTAGAGATTGTTGACCAGTCATGTCCAAGGGTAACTTTTGCGAGGTACTGGCGTCACAACGCCGTTTCCGCGACTCCAGTCAAGGAGGAGAAGTGTGATGAGTCACATATATTGTCAGTGTGTGTGTGTGTGTGTGTGTATGTGTGTATAAGAACAGCATAACTCAAAAACGAAAATCCCATTGAGCACCATACTTAGTATTTAGCTTAGGCATATTTTAAGGATGTGACAAGAAGATTTTAAAGAAAATCCTTCACCCCAAAATATTCTTTATAGGAATTTTAAAAAAAAATGATTTTCTCAAAAATGACTGTAACGATTTTGATTAAAATGCCGTAACTTTAAGATATTTTCATCAGAAATAAAATTATATTGCTTTTTCTGAGAATAGCCCTCTTTATTCTGGACGGCTTTTGCGTTAATGGTAAGATATAGACAAAATGATACTACACAAAAAAATGTAGATCTCGTTGAAATACACAGTTTATGTCCAATGCAATTTTTGTGAAGTTAAATCATTTTGGAGAATTTTTTGTTATGGTTTAAGTCTTCTAATACTTAATAACTTCAATTTGGGAAACTGTAAACCTTTTTTCTTTCTTTCAAGACAACAACACTTGGTGCTGATGAGGAATGTGCTTACAAACATTCCCTTATGTCGCATAGCGGAATGCACGAATACTTCACACGGAATGGAATGAGTTCACCTCTGCTGCTTCAATTTGGATATGCCTGTTTTTTCTTTCTTACTCTGAACGTTGTCATTATTTTGGAAAAGTATGTTCAACCACACTTAAGACAGCTTGACATTAACTCGAACGGCCATTATTTTCAGCAGGATGATACATCAGCCCACACAGCGCGAAACAGTATAGCTCGTGGACTGTTCGGAAATGTGATCTCTTGATTTGGAGACATCATGATACTCGGTCACCCAATCTTACTGCTCTAGAGTCTACCTAAAGGGATACTTGAAAGACCATGTATTCAAGAACTCAAAACAAGTCACTGTTGACAAAGTTGCGACAGTTGACAACGACGTACGTAGGCGTGTGTAAACTTCCGGATTCGCTTACAACAGTCTATTGATTTAAAAAGAGGTCATCTTTCTGAGACAATTTTCAAGACATACGCTTGTAAGCCACCCCCGTTTAATGCATAAGTAAGCATATGTAGTCTCTCGTGTCGAAGTACATCAGTGATTTCTATTATGTTTTCATTTCTGTTGACGAAACACTAACTGTAGCAAACAAACCATGCTTAACTATGCTCGATGCACATGTCTCTACTAGTATTGTGCATATAGTAGGTAGAGAAGGTACTTTATTCTACCCAAAAATCGAGATTTCACCGACACCTTAATTCTAAAACGCACTTTTAGAAAAATTGCGCGCGCGCGCGCGCGTGTGTGTATATGTGCCCTATGGATAGCATACCTCAAAAACGAAAAGTCTGTTAAATACCAAACTTGATATTTAAGTTCAGTATCTTCCAAGGATATGACATGAAGATTTTCAAGAAAACTTCCCCCACCTTTTATATGGAACATTTTTCGAAATTTTTAATGTTATCAAAATGCCTGTAACGATTTTTATTAAAATATCATATGTTTAAACATTTTCATGACAAAGAAATGTATTTCTTGAATTTTCTGGTAATAGTCTCTGAAGACCTCTTCATTCTGGATGAGTTTTGTTTAACTGGTAAACCGCAAGCGATAGACAGAAACTTAGGGCACAAAAATACAGTTCTCGTTAAACACACAATTTATATAACAATAACTCCATGGCACGACAGCTCACGGGGAACCCGATCTCGGTCCACTACAGACGTCATTGATGGGGTGCAGTATTGGAGGGTGAGACGTGGTCAGCGCCTCGATTCCCCCGGCCAGTTAATGCGGTCCTCATGGCCGGCGTGGGGGAAAAATCCCCACGCCGGTACTGGGGGTCGAACCCAGGTCTCCCGCTTGGTAAGCAGCTGCGCTACCACCGCGCTAAGGAGACGACCACACAATTTATATCATATGCATTATTTTTAAGGAGTTAGCTATTTCCAAGATTTCTTTGTTATTCGTTTCAATTTTGAGCTACTTTAACTTTTCTCGAACGGGAAATCATCTTTCGCTTCATACCTCATTTGCTTTTCTCCCAGCGACTCAAAGAGAACTGAATTTCAGTTGTTTCACATAGCGACAGTTTTTAAAAGATTTGACTCGCGTTAGCTTAGTGTATTCCCTTATTTCCCTTTTGCTTATTAGGAAGCGAGTAATAAGACAATTTATGCTAATGTTTATCTCGACTAGCATGATATAGATAAATGAATAATCTTTTGTAAGAAGTTTGTTGCAGAAGGTAGAGAAAGTTCTCTGAACGGAACACATCATATTTTTAAAATAATATAGTACGGTTAAATTCAGTTAAGTCAGCCAAAGACGTTGCTGATAGTAAATACTTTGTTATATGAATAAGAATATTTCTGAAGCGATTTTATGCAAGTAGTTGATATGACTTTTTTTATAAATAGGTCAACTTCCTTTAACCTGGTCGGGGCAATTGTTTGAATTGATAAAATAATAAAACAATTTATTCATGAGGGTCCTTCAACTATTGATATTGGATCATTATGAGCTCCTATAAGAATTATTCCTTTAAAAGCTCTCCAAGTCCTTTCATTCATCGTCTCGTCATATCGGACGATAAATGAAACTATGGTGAAATGACACTCAAATGATCTCGGAGTCCATGGAGCTTTAAGTTACTCGACATTTGTCTTCTCAGGATCAGGGAAAAACCTTATTCGAACTTACAGTTAACTTCTTTATACCTCGTCAAAGCATTTGATTCGTATGCTGAGTAATGGGTAGTCTACATCATGTGGCCGCGCCGCGCCCGAGTAGTTAGACCACTCATCTCTCATAAAGCGGTCCGAGCGACCGCAAGAGGGATTTATGGTGTACAAAGCGGCGCAAGGGTGGATTTTCCTCGGGTTCTCCTGTTCCCTCATCACATTCCACCAGTACTCCATCTTCATTCTATGTATCATCAGTGCCAACGTAGTAAAAGCGGGCGTTAAACACTGTCAGAACAAAAATAAATAAATAAAGTCTACACTGCTGCTTTTCAAAGTGGTCGGTACCTTCATGAGAGAAACATAATAGGCGCTCAGAGTATTTTGGAACTTCTGGGGAAGATTGAGATGTGTTTTGAGCGTTTGTTGCTTCATATAAAAGTTCGAAAGTTGTTAAAAGGCAACTGTGTTAGACGGCTTTATGATCCCGTTGATACGGTTACGGAAATTTTTGAAAGCAAGAATTCTGTGCTAAGTGGTGGACTAAAAGCTTCAGACATAATGTTGCATATCTTTCAGAACTGTCTGTAAAATTTAATGAAATTAATCTCTATTGCAAGGCAATAAAGTCAAACTAATTAAAGCTAAATCTGTGATTTCAACACTTGTTTCAAGTTGATTTTGATTTTGTTCGAGCTAAACCTAGGCTGTCGAGAGTTTAACCAATTTCTAAGCCTGATCGAGTTAGACGAAAAGAGTAGAATTTGTCTTGATGATCTACAAGTTTACTGTATGTGAATGCCCTGCATGAAGATATGACAGAACGACTAAAGGATCTACTTTCTATGATATTTCTGGATTAGGCAATACATCTATTTTCAGATATTCAGTCAGTGGGAATCTTGGAGGAAGAACTGATTGAATACAAATAATTTTGAGCTGAAACCAAAATAAGAGTTTCTGTTGCAGAGATTCCTGTTTTAACACATTTCATCGTAACGTTTCTGCTCATTTTGAACAGACATTATTACATTTAAAATAAAGGCTAATTTATTGTTTTAAAACAGCTATTCGCAATATTTATGGATATTCACTTTTCTGTATTTAGATTACAGAGGAAAACGGTAGATAAATTTGGAGTAAGAGTACAGTTATTCAAATGGGTGGTGGTACAAAGACGTTTGAGCTCCACTGATTTACAAAAATGCTTTTAGATTTGTGCCTTCTGCATAATCACCGTAAAACAGGAAAATATCAAGAACTTTGTGGTATGTTTTTGCCATATACGGGAAATGTTCTTGATGTGTTAGACAGTGGAAGACCATGAACACGAGTTGAAACTTGTGCCGGTGTGGAGACAACAGTTCAACGATCACCGATTAAATCATTATACAAACAAATGTTCATGAGAGTGAGGCATTCTAAAATCAACAATGTAAGACCACCTACGAAAGATCTAAAAATATTTTATGTTCCTGTTCAGCTATAATGTGTGTCAGCAGCTGACCTGAATCAGCAGGCTACTCCCAGAAAATTCAAGATATGCATTTTATTTGTCATGTAATTATCTTAAATATATGGCATTTTAATCAATATCGCAAAAGACATTTTTGAGAAAAAACGAAATTCCGAAAACTGTTCAATGTAAAGATCTGGTGTATACCTGGTGTAATTCCCCGAAGCGCGGTATCATCGTTATAATACCAAAGAGAGTAGCAATATTAATTTAAAGTTGCGTCCTATAACTTTTCTCAACTATGACTATAAATTATTAGTTAAGAGTTTTAATCAATCGACTTAAACCTGTGTTGGCGCAGATAATACATCCGGCTCAAAGTTGTGGTTTCAAGGAAGGTCCAGTTTTGACGTAACCTGTTCCCTTAGGGATGGAGTTGTGGCATGCTTACAACGCAACATTGGAGTACTCTTGCTATCCTTGGATTTGCGTTGTGCTTTTGATAGCATCCAACATGGTTACTTGTATGAAGTACCGAGGTGCTTGAATTATGTGATTTTCATCGACTATAAATGTCACTGTTATATAGGTGTTGTTTCGTTGTTGCAGATGGCTAAATAACTTCTCCTGTAGATATAAATAAATTCATCAGAGTTGGCCTCTGCGGTCGAATGATCAGCGATCTGGTTTCTCACCTAAAGGTCCCGGATTTAATTCCCGAATGGAATGGGGAATTTTTCTTTAATTAGAATCATACCATATCCTCAACAAAATCTGAAAACATGCATGTGTGAGTGAATGTGCGTGTGTGTGTGTTACACTGAAACTAACGTTAATAAACCTTAAGGTTCAGCGAGAAAACACCGGCAGCTGTATGACCATAGAATTTAAAAAGGCTATATACAAAGGAAACAACTCCAAAAAAAAATCTGATTTGTACCATTCGAATGACTTTCTCTACCCATTTTTACAAAATATTATTTTATTACATCACGCTAATCGAGATAAACATTAGCAGAAATTGTCTTATTACTTGCTTTCTTGTAAGAAGAACATTGTAGAAATTATCCATAGAAAATAGGGAAATAAGGGAATACACAATGCCAATGCTATAGTAAAATATTTTAAAAGCTGTCGCTATGCGACCATTGAAGTTTGGTTCTCTTTTCATGCTCAGAAGTAAAACAAAAGAGAGATGAAACGAAATTGTTAACTCAAAATAAAATCTTATGTGTCCCATTCACATGACTTTCTGTTCATCTCTGTAACAATTTATTGTTAAAAAGGTTCTTCTTCTATCTACTTCATGCTAATCAAAATAAACATTAACAGACTATTGGTCATATTATTTGCTTCCTTGTAAGTTGAAGGGAAATAAGGAAATACACTAGGCTAAAGTGATAGTAAACTGTTTTAAACCTGGTTATTATGTGATTAAAATCCGTTTCTTTGCATGACCAGGAATTTACAAGTTCCCGTATGAGAACAGTTAAATAAGATCGTAAAATAGCATAGGCAAATAAGAAATATCATTCTTGTAGAATATGTTTAAAACTGAAATAAATAACAAGGAATTTCTCAGAAAATGTCAAAGGAAAATTATATAAATTATGTGTTTTAATAAGATCTACTTTTTTTGGTGTAGTAAGTTTTTATCGTCTCTTACGGTTTATCAGTTACACAAAATAGTAAAATTCATCCAGAATAAAGAGGTCTTCAGAGGCCATTCCCAGAAAATTAAAGATATACATTTTATTTTTCATATAAACATCTTTAATATGCGGTATTTTAATCGAAGTTGTTAAGAGCCATTTTTTTGAGAAAATCATTTTTTTTCGATTTTTTTTCCATGTAAAGGGTAGTTTGGGGTGGGTGATTTTCTCAAAACCTTCATGTCGCACCCTAGAAGATACTAAACTTAAATACAAGTTTGGTATTTTACCGACTTATCGTATTCACAGACACACACATACACACACACGGTCCTATTTCTAAAAATGTTTATTTTAATGCAGGGGACCCTAAGATAAGTATTTCCGAAATCTCGAAATCGAATTTTTGAGTGGAGTGTAATTCCTTCTCTATACCCTATGTACATACTATGTGTAGAGAAAATAAAAATCAATCAGACAAGAGTGTCTAGTTCCTACTGTATTATTTTCTCTGGCATTGTATCTCCTTTTGTACTTACTGGAAGATAAACTAGAATTTCCCTGGTCTCCAACGACTTACAGCATTAGCTTATGCTGTGCTTATGCTGATGCTTATGCTCCAAACCTGAGGATGTACAACACCTGTGGTCAACACTCAGCACTTTCAACTACTAGCTGGGCTTACTTTAAACAATAAGAAATCATATGTCATACCTATGGGATCCTGGAACATAGCCCGTGCCCGTCTTTAGCACCCTTACGTGTGGAAGATAAGGTAAAAATATTGAGTGATATAACGTACACCCAAATTTCATGAACAGCTTGTACAGGTATACAGTATTTAAGACAATTAATACTTTTCCAAAGAACTGTATTATCGAGAACACTCGCATTTACTGTGCATTATTACCTTTATTTCAGTATCTACAGGCTTTTGTGCCGTGCACAGGACTTTGCTGTACACTTAAAGAAATGTCATACATTCATCACAGTTTATGCGTTAAAATTTTGCAGTTGTGTAAATATATTTTATTAGATTTGTTATCTGTTTGTATTTATTTTATCTGGAATTTCTTTGTGGTGGTTTAATATATATATATTTCCCACATATGCTAGAAAGGTTGCCTCGTCGTTGTTGTTCGAAGTGGAAATTCACGTACCAGTGAACCTTCACTTAGTGGTGCTGCTATCTGCGTGCGTTTTCCTCTTGGTTTCGCTCTGATAAGGTCGCGTGGCCGTCTGTTCTCTCTTTTTTTTTTTTTTTTCTTTTTTCATAATACAACAACACGCGGCATTTATACGATATTTAGTGTTCTGTTAATGTGCTAAATGAATTAGTTATATTAATTTTTTTTCTTTACATTTTTCTTGCAGTTTTTTCTTTTGTTGTTTTATTTTTCTCATACAGGATTTTTTTTGTAAATGGGATTGGTACCCCCTTTGGGAGTTGGGAACTTTATTTATTTCAGGAGAACCAAGAGCTCTACATTACAACAGGCCAGTAGAAAGAGGAAAAATGCATGATCTCGCATCCAAGGTCATTCCGGATCGATTTGGAACTAATTAGGTGCTCATAGCTTGTATATCCAGGGTTTAAAAGAGGTAATTCTGTTGTTTCGAATCATCCGCCACCTCTCTGGATACAAAAAACTGCGTAAAGCTGGAACCACACAGTCATCTGGCGTGTCTAAGGTCCCCAAGCATAGATCCCCATTACTGTCCAAATAAGAACTCTCCACAGTGCAGGATGCGTCCAAAACAATTCAGGTGCAAAATATCCGTTGCTGAAGGCTGCCAGGTGTCACCAGTCCACCCCCGACATCGCTCAAGAGCCATGTCCATATCAATCCTTTACCTGAGCATTCCAAGAGTTGATGTGCGAGCGAATCCGGGGCTTGGCACATTGGACGAGAGGGAAGAATTGCCAGAAGATGTCTATGTAATTTATCTGCAGTTGGTAGGATTTCATTGACAATCTCATATGCCACCGAAACCCATTCCGTTTTGATTTCTGGTATAGCAAAGCCACGCCAAATCTGCCTCCAAGGCAACTGTGGATACTTAACTTGTACATGTGGAGTAGTAGGTTCCCTCCGTTGAAAATCTGTTTGAAGTTCCAGTCAGATGTTTCAGTCATACAGGTTACAACTGCAATTTACTCCAGCGAAGACTACATAGACATGATAGTGATCTATGAGGAGACGCACCGCAATGCAGCTGAAGCCCGAAGGTTGTATTCTCATTCTCGTTTTCCAACGAGACGTCTACCTTCTGCGAATGTGTTTATACGCATAGAGATGCGTTTAAGAACAGAGAGATCTTTCCAAGTGCAACGTGTCGTGGAAAGATCAATCTGAGACCCACTGATATTTTCCGGAACGTTATAGGGTATTTTGGAGCAAATACCATGCAAGTTAAGCATAGCTTATATTAAAATAATGTGTACGCAATATAAACGATAATGTTATCTTGTTTCATTTTAGTTTGTATCATTATTTCCACCTAATATGATTATTGCTATCATTATATTAATATTATGAAAGTCATTATTTCTCAACCATTAATACATATTTCTCATCGTAATTAGGACAAAGAAAACCTGCAGCAGACCTAGGGGTATCGAGGTCTTCGATGTAAAGAATTCTGAAGAAACTAAAATGGTATCCCTTTAAGCTGCACCCAGACCAACAGCTATATGGAAACGTTTTCCAAAATCGGGTATCGTTCTGCAGTAGTCTCTTAAATAAAGTAGACGTAAATCCGGATTCTGGGTGTTAACCTATGATGCGGCATTCTAGGAGACCAGTTTATTTGGCTCCCAGACTATGTGGACAGCTGTATTTGCAATTCTTACATAATGAGCTGAATCTGGAGCATCTTCTAGAGAACATCCCACTTCAGTTAGCTGTGAGGCACTGGTTTCAGCACGATGGTGCACCACCCCATTATTGTAGAGGGGTTAGAGAATATCTCAACAATGTGTACTTCGAACGGTGGATAGGTCGCTGTGGTTATATTCGATGGCCAGCGAGATCGCCTAATTTAACTCCTTTGGATTTTTTTCTTATGGGGATACATCAAAGCCAAGGGTTACGAAACGGAACTGGAAAATCCAGATGTATTAAAAGAAAGAATACGTCATATTTGCGCTTCATTACCTTCAGAAATGTAAAGAGGTGTCCATGCTAGTACTGAGAGGCGCTCTTATCAATATCTACATCCAACAAGGCGGGCATGCATTTGAACATTTGTATTATGAATGCAAAAATAAAGATAATTCAGTCTATTACATAAGTTTAAAGGAACTTAATTAATTATACTCATTATTCTTTATTGCAATCAAGTATATAACCGCATTTATTTAATATTGCTAATTGTGAAGCATACATTGCATTATGCGTTGTTGATAAATTAGCTGTCAGATATTGATATGCCTTGAAACAGATCATTAATATGCTTTGGCCCATCATTCCTCTACACAGGAACCTTTCTTGAGCTTAGAAATCGGCACACCACCACACTGGGCAAGTGCTCTAGCGATGAGTTATGGAACCAGTTATATCAGTTAAGTGTTGCTTTTCAAGCTCTGATCTTACGTTAGGAAGGTTCCCTCTTTGTTGGTATCGCATCCCCTTGACTGACATACTTAGGTAAACCTTTCTCGTCCGCATTATTCGGGAGTAACTAACTTTAAAATGACGGCTTGCGTGGGCCACCTGATATGTGTCTGTGTGTGTGTGTGTGTTGTGTGTATATATGTTCAGCAAACTGTATAAGAAAGAAAGCATTAACCCCCAAAAAAGACATTTAATGTAAAACAAAAGACATTTAATGTAAAACAAAGCTATCATTCTTCGTATATCATTTAGAAAGCATAACAGTTCAATAGTGTATACATCTAGAGATAGTTGTGACTTGTTTCATGCATGCATCAAACCGAAGCGACAGACAAGTTAATCTACCTATAAAACTTGACTGTCGGAAATAATAGCTGGGTAAAAAAGAAATACTAAGCAGTAAAATCAAACTGAAGAAAAGCAACCAATACAAACTGAGAAAGAGAAGAGTAAACAATAGTAGTTAATAATAGTCTTAATAATAGTTAAGAGTCCGATTGTTATAGTACATAATCAAGAAGTAATATATATATATATATAAATTGAAAACATATGCACCCTAATATGCAGAAGCAAATCAACAAAAACGGGATTATTTGGTTTGTAAATCATATAATTAATACGAGTCCTCGTCATCAAAATACTCGACCTTCAGGCCATAACCAGCGGCATTGAAACCACAGGTTTCTGGTTTCGGTATTTAAACCAACATTACGAGATGTGTGTGCGCGTGTGCGTACGTGCGTCTGTGAATTGCATTCACGCTGGTTAGGACGAAATATGATCAACTCAGAGACCCTGAATTGAATTTGACACTAATGTTCATCTTTTTGCACATTTTCATGTCTTTTCACCTCTATGGTGATGAGAGTTAAATTTGGATCTAAATGATATCGGGAAGTTCCCTCTAATTGAATCTATTATTATTATTATTATTATTATTATTATTATTATTATTATTATTATTATTATTATTATTATTATCATCATCATCATTATTAAAATAAGACAAAATCAGATAAAGAACTGTAAAATAGGAAGATCTAAAAAAATAATAATGGACTAAAAACGTTTTGCGTAAACTTTAAGTCCCAGCATATTTTGTAACAGCGTTCTGTTTTGGAATATCCTTATCTTGTTTTGCAATGAAAGACACAGCTGTGTGAAGATTGCACCATATGTATTGTTTTGATATTCTGACAACAGGAAGTAAAACGCCGAATATCAAATAAGTAACCATTCTTTCAGTCTGCCTTCCCGAATCTCTGAAAATAAGCCAAATATGCAAAGATTCGGTGGTATTCATTAACTGGAGCCTTGTACTTATGCACTGTTTCTTTATTTCACGGTTAAACTCTCTTTTCATATGGTACCCATACGATTCCCAATTTCTGCAGAAAAGCCTGTTTAGCGATCGCCTTTTTACTTTCTCTACCACCTACATAGTAAGTAGAGAAACTATTGCACTCCATACAAAAATTCGGTATCGATATTTTATAGGGAGTACCATTTTGAGGTGCCATGATTAAAGATTCATTATACTACGTAAGGCAAACAGAGAACGTATTGCATACCACACCAAACTTTGATACTGATATGTCATCGAAAGTACACATTTTGAGACTCCCTGAATCCAAAAGAAAGCATATTTAGCCAAAGATACGTTTGTTTCTGTATGTGTAAGCAGCATAAATAAAAGACAAAAGGTTGGTTAAATACCAAACATGGTATTTAAACTTAGCATCTTCCAAAGATGTGACACGAAGATTTTCAACGAACACCCCCCTAAAATACACTTTACATGGAATATTTTTCTAAAGATTAAATTTTTCCAAAAATAGCTATAGAAATTTAATTTAAAACTTGTATTACAGATATTTATATGGAAAATAAAATGTGTAACTTCAATTTTCTGGGATTAGCTGTGAAGTTCTCTTCGGAAGATTTTGTATAATATTGTGTAACTTGCAAATGTTGAGCGATAGACGACAACTTACTACACAGAAAATGTAGATCTCTTTAAAACATACAATATATTTTATATAACTTTTTTGTGCCGCAACCATTTCCGAGATATTCGTTATGTTTCCAACTGTTCAATAATTGGCCACTTTTTCAATAGTCCTTTCATTACTCAGTTGTTTCTCGCGATTGCATGCAAAGAGCACGGAATTTTAAGGCCAGCATTAAACATTTGACTATCGCTATCCCCTTCGCATCTATAACGAAATGTGCATTGTAACTCTTTCTGTAAAGGTGAAGTAGATAGAAATATAAACTTTTGCAAGAATAGTTTGTATACCACAATAAAGATGCAGGCTAGAAAAAGTATGCGCAGGTTAACACATCATATTTTTAGAAAGAGATCCGTGGGTGTGTGAGCGAGCTCCTGTATTCCTATGTTTGTGAGCAGCATAACTCAAAAACGAAAAGTAGGTTAAAATACCAAATTTGATATTTAAGTTCAGCATCTTCCACTAAGATCTTCCAGAAAATGCCTCACCCAAATTACCCTTTGCTTGCTAAAGTGTTCGAAACTTTTGGTGTTCTCAAAAATGGCTGTAAATATTTTGATTAAAATACCATAAGGATATTCTTTGCATTTTCATTGAAAATGAAAATATGTATGTATATCTTGATTTTTTGGAAATGACATCTAAGGTGTTCTTTACTGTGTTAAACCGTAAGATAAAGGCAAAATCTTAGCTCCAAAACTTTTGGAATTCCTTAAAGTACACAGTGTATGTCAAATATTGTGTTGGTAACCATTGCCGAGATATTCTTTATTATTTGTTTTAATTTTAAAATATTTTACAATTTTCAAATGGTAAGTCGTTATTCATTTTTCTTCCTTGTGGTAAAACAAGGGGAAATTTTCAAAGTATCACATAGCCAGCTCTCAAAAAGATTTAATCATCACTGCATTGCCCTATTCCCTATGTATCTCCTTGAAATATGTTATAAAAGAATTTCTACAGATGTTTACCTCGATTTACGTGAAATAAATAAAATAATAAGCTTTGTTTTTAGGAATAGTTAAGAATAGTCTGGGTGGACACAGTCTTGCGAATGTAACACATTAAATGTTATTAATAATACAAGAAATCATCTTATGGTACAAATTAGTAAATCAACGTCAGTTGCAAAATCTGATATTTATTTACTAAAAATATATAAATATGAGTATTGCTTTTTCATTTTTCCTGCAAATTTATAAGCGATGTTATATGTATTTCAATTTGGAGTGAAGTATTAGATATTTCAAACTTTTATTGTGTGAACATTCATGAACAAAGCACTTGATATTGTTTAGTCATTTAAACTACTTTGCATTCTAATAAATAGGCATTTCGAGTTCTTCAAAACTGCTCCGACGGAATAGCTACGTTACTGTACCACTCCACACTGCTTCTTTCTATATCTGACACGTGGCCAGTACCTATTTTAAACCAAAAGCACAGTGGGAACAGTAATTTGCACGATTTCAGCGTATAAAGTTTCATTCATGTGTAAATATTTTATACTATTTTGATGCAAATTTATTTTCACATTACTCCATATTTCGTAGAATTTACAATTTTCCATTGTGAAATAGATTTTATTTGTATATTTTGCAGTTATTTTTTCCCACTGACCCATTAACAATGAATTCGGCTTTCCTGGTACTGTATTGAGACACTTTTCCAGGACAAGTTCATACAGTGCTTCATTACCTAGAAGGTTTTAAGGAAGAATTGGTTAAAGTTACAGATATTTGGAAAACTAGTAACTATTGAATTACTAAAAATATCCATCATACTCTACGTTTTGTCAAGCCAATAAAGACTTGAAGTTAACAGCATTAAATACAAGGTAATATTAAGTTACCAAACGTAGCACGTTACAATTGCATGCCATTTACATATGTCGAGAGAACTTTTTCTTGTAATTTTAAGCTATTTCCCTAAAGTTATCAGGTATTCATTTTGTTCCTTCAGTGTAAGGGTTTCAATATGTTGAGAAAGCCTTATAACAATTATGATTTATCATATTTAATTTTGTATCAAATTATTAACTTAGAGATAACAATTAATCTACAAAGTCTCGTTTTTATTTACATTTTAAAAAAGAACGACCAGGCCTGTTGTGAATGATTGAAAGATAAATATATTTTATTACAAAATTGTGGATCTAGATCTTGAATGCTATTCAAATCGTGAACAAACCTGCGTGTTACAACAGGCCAAGCCATCGATGAAGTGTTAAGAGAGGGACAGAGTCGAGAAAACAATCCATATGGTGGAGTTTGAAGCTACACTTCAGAAAATTCACCATCTGCGTTCTGGTTAACTTTGTATTATTGGAATTTTGGTTTAATGTACATCCATAGAAACAGGGAACTGTAAAAACAAAATGGTTGCGAGCGCGTTATGAGCGAGTCATAGTTGCAAAACATTTCGCGTAATAGTTTGTTACGAGTTAAATGATAGTTTTATTTGTCACAATATTAACTTACTTTGGCAAAATAATTCTTATTTTGGTTGAATTTTCTTCAACTTTCCTAGCTATCACTGATCCTTGATTTCGGAGCAAGTCGCGACGCGGAAATTCAGCAGACAATAGAAAGTAGAGGGTTGCGATTATTACTTGTTTACTCATGCTTGTTTACTTTTGCACGAGGTTTTTGACTGTTAGCTATTGCTATCATACAGTGTCACTGAGATAGGTGGGCAGAAGAGCCTCGTTGAAGGTAAAGTGACTCATGGACTTAACTTCGGTTGCGTCAAGGTCTATGGCAGTTCATTAAATCATTTCTGTTTCATTCTTTCTTCGGAAATATCGGATACTGCCTTAAGCATATTGCACCGATGGCTTTCTAAATCTCGACTGGTGATTTAGTTTCATTTACATTACCCCAAATTATTTATCAGCTAACTGTGGTTCAGTGAAGACTCTTATTCCTAATAAATAAGAGACGAAAAACCCTAAATATAATAATTTATGAAATATGGATGGGTATTTCTGATTATTATTCACCCTGACAGTCTTCCAAGTTCTGGAAATTTTGAAGGGCCTGTAAGTATAAAACAGCATGGAAGCTGAATAAATGCAAATAATTTGATATTCAGTACAGAAAAATACCAACACATAGATATATCTCATTTTGTCTGCTAATAGCATTGTCATAAATGAAGCCCAAATTTTAGGGTCTAATGTGCTTTGAACGTCCTTCGTTAGGTCTCTCCTGGGTTTACATACATCACGCAACGGTCAGCTCCTGAGTTTACAACTCGCACACCCCCGACCTGCATTCACATTGAGGAAACGAGGGTTTGATTTAGGTAAGTACGTCGAAATCATATAAAACATAATTATAAGTTGTTATTTGTACTATTACAGCACATAAATGTGTTAGTAACTCAGCTAGAACGTTGATCACCCTAATATATTAAATCGGTCATCTTTGTTTTTAGTAATCTCTCCTAGGTGTGTTTCCTATACTTGATAACAACGTTTTTACATCATTCAGATCCCTAACGCTAATATTCAAAGAATATTTACGGAACTAGTGAATGAAACAAACTATAAATGATTATTTATCTTAGCTGGACGCAATTTGCTTTCTGTACGTTGTCATTTATAACTAGTAAATGAACTCGATTACACCATATCGAGAAAGTGCTGCAACATTTTATTACATTACGATATTTGACATACACAAACTACACTACACACATTTGTAGAATTAAAATGAACATTACTCAATGATTATTATGTCGTATCGGATCCGATTGTCTTTTGCCTTCCTGTGTCTTCTGTTCTCTTAGCTCTGTTCTGTTCTGTTCTGTTCTGGCAGCTCAAATGTATCGTCTGGAATGAAATTTCCTCGTCTTTTGTCCGTAGATCTCTACATTTCTACTCCTAGCATTCTCAACGAAAAGTCAAAACCTTCTGTGCAACTAAGTTTGTTTGTGGCTCCAATATATTCATATTCCGACAACAAGCCTTATAATTTGATTTTGGTCCTCTATTCGTTCGTCTTTTGTCTTATTTTTTACACACATTTCTACTCCTAGCATTCTCAAGGAAAAGTCAAACAAGCCTTATAATTTAGTTTTGGTCTTCTAGTCGTTTACATTGAAATCGTATAGTAGCCTATGTCCATCGGGTAGAATAGTGGTTTTCAATAATGAAATAAGTATCAAAATTTTGAAATAAATATCAAAAGGTTTCGGGAATTGCACTCCCGCCCCCCGCAGACGCACGCAAACACTTTGTCTCAAATTTGTATAGATGGACTAATTGCAGCAACCGAAGGGCTTAATATCAAAGCCTCCAAGGTTACAAAACTTAAGTTGAAAAGAAAATTATTCGTAGATATCCATTCAAACTAGTTTTGTTTTATGCATGAGTTACCTACTATGTATCATGTACCTATGCTTTTATTCCTCATAAATATACTCACTAGTGGCGTTTCAATAAATTAAAAAAACATTTTCCCGCGCTGTATTACAATCAGACGATTCTTTTTGCTGGTGTTCTCTGTATCAGAAAATTTTTCATTTCGATAAATAACTCACTTTTTAAAAAATTTAGCGTCCTTAAACTGTGCAAGTCATATCAAATGATGAATAAATACGATGGATGAAATAATGTTCAAATTGACCCAGAGTTTACGGAGTTTAGACATTCCTCTTCTGCGGATAGGAATAAAGATGGAAGAAAACCATAACCATAACCAGTTACTTAGCCCTTACCGAGATTCAAACTCAGGACCTCTTGAATGTGAGGCAGACGCTACCCCACGCTACGAAGGCGGAAATAATAACTGATATAACTCATGTTCCAATATGAGGCTATGCTTAAGGGAAAAAATCACATTTTAAAAACAATATATGGATGTATTAGTACGTATATATTGTGTAGGTACGAGTAGATATTGTATTTATTGAATTGTATTTATTGGGCCATTCTTGAATGAGAGGTAAACTATGCAGCTCAAAGATTATACAACTTGATACAGCCAGAAAAGAAGATATTCCGACCCCGCTTTACGAAATTCTAGTTGCCGCAATTTTTGTTTTTCATATCGGACTATGAATGAAATCAGTGAAATGATACTCAAATGATTCAAGGGTCCAGGGTCCATGGAGGTTAAATTTACTCTACATTCATCTTCTCAGGATAAGGGAGGAGGAAAAGAAACTTTGTGTGGATAACTAAACCTAACCGAGATTCGAACTCGTGACCCCTTGAACGTGAGGACTACACAACAGAGACGACACAAAATTGTTTTAATATATACCATTAACAAACGACAATATAGTTTACGTGTGCTGTGACAATTTTCAATAGTTTTAATTTTAAAAACGTTAATTTAGTTTTTTTAAAACTTACACAAATAATTTGACTTTCTACAAGTAGTATTTCCAAAACGAACTTACCTGCGCTTTTTAATACCTGAAAACACTATCAAAATATCATGAGAAATAAATTCACAAAGTAGTGAAAATCAAAATTTATGGTGAAATTTCCTGTTCGCACCCAAAACAATCCTCTATGATCAAAGAAATGAAAGGAAAAACGGCTACCCACCTTCCAAATAATGCTTTTAAAATTCCGCAAATGGCATCTGACCTTCCACCAGAGAAGAAAAAGTCTTAATTCAACAGATTAAGCAGTTTTTGAGCATTTGTGTCTTTCTTTAAAGTTGAATTAATTCCTTTTTGTTTAGGACTTAAAATTATCATAATCATGTTGTCTGGATATCAATAAAAATAAATATATAAATAAAATAACTCCTTCATTAAGCAATTCCATCTAGCTCATAACTACCAAAAGAAACTTATCTTCAATAAAGAACGAATTATCAACTGTAGGTTGATAGTTTCAGATTATCCTGGAGACAGAAATTAATCTCCTAAACGTGCGAAAGACTAGAGTTAATCACTTATTTCGCTTTTAAGACAAAATCGTATTCTTGACTATTCTCGCAATCTTAACACAGTGTCACCACGCGGTAAACTTTTATTGTTCAGAACCCAGGACGAAACATGACAGACCAGTCAACACCAGCTGAGAACGGGATTGAATCAAGTTGCACTTACTTTCTTCACTCGTTTGGTTGCCGACAAATCCAAACAGCACTTGTTGGAATCTAACGCCGATAAAGCACTCAACTATTCACGTGTTATGGTCACATGCGGTGACCGGCAACTGTCTTCAGTGAACTGCAATAACATGGGAAAGACTACGCTGTTGTGAGGGGAAGCCTCACAATTGGAAGCAAAAATGTCTCCCCCACCACTAATCCTTATAAGTAGCTATAGGCTGGGGATAACAAAATCGCGACAAATCATGCAAGGGAGTTCCGCAAGGTCGGCTACTATGTGAGTACAATATGCAAAAACATCATAGTGAAGCAGTGTTTCCTCAATCGTTGACTTGTTAACAGCGGCACACCTAACAACAGCTGAAAGCTTACACAATTGCAACGGTTGTTATGTAAGAAAACCTTCATAAGATTTCCTGATAAGTGTTTTGATAGCTTGATCCATATGACAGAACATACCCATTGTTTAATTATCAATGTGTTATTTTAATCCTTAAGTTAGAAATGAGCACCAGTACAAATTCAACTTTGTCCAGTATTGTAGTTTATCATGGGTTTTCCCAGTTCTTGGATAACATATTTATTTGCTGTCAGCAAATATTTTAATATACGAAAATGATTTATGTTAATGCAAATAGTCGAAGTTAGTAAATATTTTTCATTAAATGATTCAGGCTTTAAGGCTTGTCTGACGGATCACTAGTATTTATGTACATGAACAGCTCATCGGTTACTGCACAGAGTGTATCTTAATTAGTGTAAAATATTTCGGAGACGTCCTTCCAACATCAAAAAAGTAAACAAAAAGTTCATATGAACATGAGTCTGAAAATCATTTATTCCTGAGTTAAAAAACTAAATTGAAGGCTACAGAAATTAGTTTACTAGAAGTGGTTTCTCCTGCTTTTCTCCATTGCTTTGATACATACCCTAAGCCAGTGTTCCATACTATCACGTACCTACTACTTATAGAATGTCTCGTATATAATCAAATCCAGAGTGAACACGTTTTCTCAGAGTGGCAATATCTGGTGTAGAAGTCATATAAACCAGGGACTTTAAGTGTTCCTAAACAGACTCAAATCAGGAGATAAAGGAGGTCATGCAATGAATTCCCCTCGACTAATCTTTTATGCATAAATTTAGCATTCAACAAATTACGTACTATCCGACTGAAATGAGCTGGCACACCACCGTGTAACTTCCAGAAGCACATCAACAACTAAATGATGCAACTCATTTCTGAAAAAAAAAAAAAAAATATAGATACATCTCTGCATTCAGGCGCAGAGGAAATAAATAAGGGCCTATAAGCTGATCGTAAATGAGTCCACCTCATCGTTTAAGCAGACCTCTATTGATGTCTGTCCTGTCGTATTTTAAACGGGTTTTCATAATGAGTATTATGAAAACTGAAGATACCATCGCGAGAAAGACACCCTCATCAGTAAACAAAGTGCACGCTAAGACCTATCAAGTCTTTACAAACTTCAAATATATCTAATGTGAAACAGTCACACAACTTTATCTGTCCGTTGTCAATTATTTCCCCACACTAGTTTTGTGCATCAGCATTCACCTACTTCACATGATTAACTGCTCGCCTTCTAGATAGCAGCGGACCTCTCTTTGAAGGAAGGAATTACTGTTGTGTTGTGTTCCTGCTCTTTATATATCTGAGCAAATAGTAGAGACTTGAGAGCTACTTTTTATGTAATCATAATTTTATAAAAAGTCTTGGGTATCAACGGTACAAAATTGTATAAAGGAGCTGGCCCCGCAACTTAGCCTGTAAAGAAACCGGCCTGCTGTGCATGGGGTCCTGGGTTCGATTCCCGACTGGAGGGTGGGAATTTTCTAACAAAGATTATAATTTTCCAAAGTTAAAAGGTCACGGATATGACTATTCAATTAAATACGGGGTATAAATGGAACAACCAAACAAAAATATGGAAATCAACACATTGAACGCAGTTAATATGCGGAATTAAGGGAAGGAGGTTTAATATTGCTTTGTACAATCCTACCATTATAAACATTTGTCACTGGATTCAAAATCGTGCACAGTTGGCTCATTATAGCCCCCATAGAAGAATAGCAATAATCATTTCCTATAAAGTGATATAATATTGTGGTTTATAGAGAGAAGATATATTGTGATACTTTTTCTCTGAGCAACGAAAATGTAAATAACTTGTCTATTATTATATACAAAATAATTAAGATCTGAATTTATAATTGTCACACTGAGCTATTAATAGCAGGAGGAAGAGAATGCATGAAAGCGACTGTCTTACTTATTGGACCAAATCAGAGAGAGAGAGAGAGAGAGAGAGAGAGAGGGAGAGAGAAGCCCAGTCCTATTTACGAACACATGAAGGCTCTCTCATTTATGTCAGCTATCGAGACCAAATTATTTCATACAATTTATTGATAATCATAATTAAAATAATTGATAAGATTGCAAAAAAATGTATCCATCGTGGACAATTTTAATATGACAATCGTGAAAATTGTTATGAGCGAAAGTGAATGTCATAGTCATCAATTATCCACATCAATCAAAATATCCATTTGTTGCATAAATAACTCTTATCACAAATCTTACGTTTCATATTCTGAATTTAAAACATAATCTGGGGCACACTTGTTGCCGCTACATTTTAGAAAGCAGTACTCTACACTTTTCGTAAAAATCATATTACTATCAAGAACAATCAACTTCTTCAGAGCGGAAGATCAAGATAATATATATTGCGTATGATTATGAAATATGTTATTGCTATTGTCGTGTTGAAACAACGTCACTGCGCACTACTACTCGTAACTTCTGTGTAAGAACTTGCGCCAGAAATTTTGCTAAAAGCGACCACAGCTTGTTCCGTTGACATCCTTTCATACTCAATTTCCTTTCTTTACGGTTGATGGTTAATGCATGCCTTGTCAACTGCCGCTCATCGAGCCGGTTCAGAGCGAAGCTCAGAGGAGATCTAACCACTTCACTATACATGATCTCTCTCCGTCTCATTCGCTGGCGCGCTACGCGGCATGATATAACAAATTGCTTTCTACATGACGATTTTTTGGAGTGTGTGGCTCGACGTATACCTGTGAGCAAATATTTTCAATAAGGAATCTTAATAAGTTAAACAGAAGATTAATTATCTCAGATGCAGTTTAAAAAGCTATGTAGCTTATTCAATGAGTACAAACAATTTTTTCCGACATCACAAACCTGGTAGAATTCAGCAGATGCCAAGTTTTTGCATTAAAAAGACAAGTACTTTTATATATATAGTTTGTTTTATGAGGAATTAAAAAAATATGATTTTCTGTTGTTTCTGATATTTTAAAAATGTCGAATTACTTTTGAATTTGTGAGATAAAATTATTTGCATTTATATATTTCCTTAAACAGCTTCTCTTGTTTAAAATGCTACAGGTTTTTAAATGATTTCATCAGATTAAAGTAATTAAGTTATTTTTTATTTAAAATAGTAATTATTTTATTTAATTGGTATTAAATTCGAAAATAAGTGTGTTACTTTTGATTTAATGGAATAAAATATAATTCCATTTATATTTTAATAGAAAATTACCTTAGATTATAGACGTATTAAGATCAGATGTATCGAACGTTTGTTTCGATTTTGGGGTAATTATTATTATTATTATTATTATTATTGTTGTTGTTTTCTGTAGCACGTACATATAATGTAATAGTAGACAAAGAAGGTATTGTATTTCACCGAAAAATTCGATACGAGATTTCGCCGAAAATATGTTTTCATGCCCCCTAAATCCGAAAAAGCATTTTTAGTAAAAAGTGTGTCCGTGTGTGTCAGTCAGTCTGTGTGTGTATGTGTGAGTGAGTGAGTGTGTGTGTGCATTTAGCGTAACTCAAAAACGAATGGTCCATTATATACCAAACTTGATATTTAAATTAAACATCTTCCAAGGATGCAACTCGAAGATTTTCAAAGAAATTCCCCTCCCCCAACTACCGTTTACATGGAACATTTTTCAAACATTTTGATTTTCTCAAAAATAACTTTAAATTTTTATTAAAATACCATATGATTAAGATATTTTCATGACAAATGAAATACACATCTTGAATTTTCTGGGAATAGCTTTAGGATACCTCACTGGATGACTTTTGTATAGCTGGTAAATCATAAGAGACAGACAAAGACTTAAATACAAAAATTGTAGATCTTGTTAGAAAACACAATTTATGTCGAATACATTTTTTCTAATTTTAACCATTTCCAATATATTCTTTGTGATTGGTTTCAATTTCAGAATACTTATATTTTTCTCAAACAGGAAGTCGTCCGTGTTTCTTTTAGATTATTGGTATGCATTTAAGAATAACGTAATAATAAGAAATTGCCATCTTAATTATTTTGTTTAAATCTGGTTGATTAATTAAGTTATTTTTGGAAACTCATTACATTTCAAATGCTAGAGACGTCATTGAGTGTTACATGAAGAGTTATTGGATACCCAATTTTCTGCGCTGCTGTTCAAATACTGGGCTTGGAGGAATTATAATATATTTCTTCATGTATTTGGCCATATCATTGTGATTTTTAGTGTTGTTTGGTACTTCTCACAGCTGGCACAGAATTTCTATTCAACAATGTGTAATTTTAATATAATCGATTCTCAGGCCGATCAGGAAGTTTTTAACTGAGTAAAAAACGAAATGGTGTTTTATTTATGGGCGCTCTTTAACTGCTGTGGTTCTCAGCGTCCCATTCTATACTGGGCTTAATTTTGCTCAGAGTCCTCTCTGTCACGTTTGAGGTTCTTTTACGTGCCGTAAATCTACGACACGGGACCAACGGCTTCACTCCCTTCCGAAGGAAGCCATGCCATGGATTTTTACGCCCGAAAAAATCCATCGTCCTCCGCCGGGTTTGAGCCCGCGGCCTTGGGTATATGAAGTTTGCATGGTAACCATTACACCACGGAGGATGACTTTGAGTAGTATGTGAATGCATTCATTATGAGCTTACTGCTGGAATTAGTATATAACTAAGAAAACAGAAGACAATAGCAAAAGTCAACCGGATCTTGCTTAGGCTGCTTATACAGATTCGACCTGTACGCGATATATTTGTTTAATTGACGTTTTATTCAAATACCGCAAAGGTAGCAGAATTTAGTTCCAAATGTCCAGAGTAATCTGTTTCGAATTCTATGCATGCATATAATGACATTTCTGGCTACCAAAGCATTTTAATAATCCTTATGTAAGTAAGTTTGAATGTATCTCAAGTTCATTACTTGCATCAAACGAGAATTTTGTCCATCGTAACATAAAGAAACTACTCAACCAATATTTACTTTCTCTAGCACGTATGTACCAAGTACTTAGTAGATAGAGAAGGTATTACACTCCACTCAAAATTTCGATAGTTTTCACTGACATGCATGTTTTGAAGACCATTTAGTCCAAAAAAGCACTTTTAGAAAAAGGTGGATGTGTGTGTGTGTGTGCGCTTGTGTGTGGATAGCATCACTCAAAAAGGATAAGTCGGTTAAATACCAGTTTTTAAGTTTAATATCTTCCAAGGTTGCGACACGAAGATTTAAAAAAAAAAAAAAAAAAAAAAATCGCTCCACACTATCCTTAGCGTGGAAAAATTTTCGAAAATTTTATTTTTCTCAAAAATGGCTGTCAATTTTGACTTATGATTTTGACTAAACATTAAAGATATTTATATGGCAAATAAAATGGTTATATTGAATTTTCTGGGAATAAACTCTACATTATGGATGAATTTTCAAATATTGGTAAACCGTAAGAAATAGACAAAAATTTACTATACAAAAATGTTGATCCCGTTAAAATCGCAGTTTATGTCTATACACTTTTTTGTAAATATACCCATTTCCGAATTATTTCTTGTTATTGGTTTCAATTTTAAAATATTTAAACTTTTCTCAAACGACAAGTCGCCATTCGTTTCGTCTCTTTCTTTTCCATTGCTAGCAATGCAAATGAGAACCGAATTTCAATTGTTTCACAGAGCGACTAGCTTTTAAAGGATTTAACTATAGTTTTAACCTAGCGAATTGACCTATTCCTCTTCTATCTATAAGGAACTAACGAGTAAGGGCATTTCTGCTAATGCGAGTCAGTTGAGAAATTTAATGCTATTCCGCCATATTTGAACCATTCTGTGATTCAAATCTCGGCTATGGCATTGAATTTTTCAATTTTACTCTACCTTCCAACTCTTGTGCTACACACGGCTTGTATGAATAACATTAATTCAATTTCTCTTGATGTTTATCTTGATTAGCATGAAGTATATAGAAAAATGACATTTTGTGTAAGAATAGTTTGTGACAGAATAGGTAGAGAAAGCCACGTGAGTGTAACGCATCAGGTGTTTTATAGTGGAAATTGAAAATATGTTCTCATTGTTTACAAATGATATGTCAATTAAAAATCTTTATATTAATTCATTGCTTTCGCCCCACTCCATTGAAGGGTTTATGTGTTACATATATGAATGAAAACGGTGGAGACTTAATGTTATTAAATTACTACGAAGCAAAATAAAGTTTTGGAACAAAAAGAAGGACCAAAGGTTCAAAATGGGATCTATTGGCACTGTTTATAAGTATTCTAATCATTCTTTCACCGCTAAAATATAGGCATACGTTTCCAAAATTTGGAATGTTCTCGAGGAAAAGTTAAATAAATCAGAAATATAACACCCACCAAAGTTACATTCCATTTCCGTGAAAGTCAGAGTATGTAACCCCTAGATTACGAGTACGACCCAGTCAGAGCGTGCAAGAACTTTATCGCCAAAGCTGAATCTGCTTATGCAGCATATTTATCCCTCTTGCTCGCCTTCTTATGGCCAGACTGTACGTGACCCCTGGGAGGAACAGATGAAGGGAAGACCCGAAAGGTGACTAAATCCGTAAACAATGCACACAAGCAATGCCGGGATTTCTAATGATATTAGAATGACACTTCTGAAGCTCATACGAGCCTGGCTGAGCCATTTTCAACCGGGAAGTCCTGGGACGAAGAAGCCTACCAACCACCCATCCAAGGACCATGGGAAATTTTTACACAGCGCTAACTCCACCATCCCTTCGTAAAGCACCAATCACTGTCGCCTGGTTCTACAACCCTGAAACTATGGAGATGAAACATACAAAAAGAGATCATGAGCACAGGAAATTCATGGCAGAATAGGAATCGCCACGTGTATCTACAGACCTGAGAAAACCCGAAATACTCCAAGGTCAGAGGGGCCAATCCGACCGTAATTGAAGCCCTGAACTAACTATTGTGGAACCATTTTGTTGGGTACAATAGTATGTTATTCATTCAAAACATAAACCTTGCTTTTAGTTTTATTATACTCAAAATTTTGCAGTAAGAGATGGGGAAGGAATCTCATGCTTGTACTAATATTCCATTGTTATATTTGAATTAAAGTTACTTCCGAATTCTGATACTTTGCGGCAAGCGTGCGGCAGTAGCCAATCGCCTTTTAAATTCCTCTGCACCTTTCGCTCAAGGTGTGAGGTAATGTTCCCACAGCATAGATTGCCACACGACAATGTTTTGTTTGGTTTGTGGTATTCTTGTATCGCTGTGTGATATACAGCAGGTTTTTATGTCAAAAGAAGATTTATTTGTTTGTTTTGTATATCCAGAAAAATATTTCAAAATTACTTCTTTCACCAAAGCACAACTTTAATCTCTTAATAGTTATTTATAGTTTGGTAATTTGCCTCTCTTCTATTCAGCTGACGAACGATTGACGGACCGACAATACCTGTTTTGCACGTAGCGTAGCGTGAGCGCACATGAAAGGAAAGCAACTGTCGGAATTCGGAAGTACCGTTAATTCAAGCACATTTATGTAACAATATGAGATTGCAAAAAAAAAAAAAAAAAAAAAGGATCTAGTTTTATATTGATAAAGTGCTTTTACTAGTTATTAGGGGCGTTCAAGAAGTCCTTAGAAAATCCCATAAATTACATTTGCAGCATCAAAAAAAATTAGTATTTAGTAAACGTCGTCTCTTACTAGACGGTAGTTAAAGATTCGGCTATATCCATCATGTGGTTTCGTTGCCATAGACGAATGAATTAACAATCTTGTGCATCTTTAGAAAAAAGGGGAGGGGCAGTTTCGTGCGGTGATTATACACTTCTATTTAAAAGGCTTAATCCAGAAAGAGATAAAAGCCGAGATGGATGAAGTTCATAGGACATCTGCTCCTGCATTTGCAATAATTTAGAATTGGATAAATGAATTTAAACGTAGGCGTATATCCACAAAAGAGTGACAATATCCAGGATAAGGTTCTGAGTGATCGACGAATCAAGTTCGCGAAATAGTAGAAACCATAAGAATATCACAAGGTACTGGGTTCTCAATTTTGCACCAAAAATTAGGTCTGACAAAGGTCTCGACAAGATGGATACCGCGTTTGCTCTTAATGCAGAATAAACGCAATCGTGTGATCGATTCAGAAGCTGGTTTGGCACTTTTCCGTCGCAATCCTGACGAGTTTCTGCGTCGATGCATAACTGAGGAAACATGGATACACTACTACACTCCAGAGACAAAATCACAGTCGAAACAGTGGGTTTTTAAAGGCAAACCGGCTCCGAAGAAGGCAAAGGCGGTGGAATCTGCAGACAAGGTGATGGTCTCGGATTTTTGGCATGCACGCGGAATCATCTACATTGATTATTGCAGAAAGGGAGAACGATAACTGGAGAGCGTTATGCATCTTTATTGCACCGGTTGAACGCAGACATCAAGAAAACCCGCCCTCATCTGACAGAAAAAGATCTCTTCCCTCAAGACAATGCAAGGATGCACACCTGCGCAGTTTCGATGGCGAAAATTGTAGAATTAGGGTTCGAATTATTTAAACATCTACCATATTCACCAGGTTTGGCCCCCAGACTTTTTTTTTTATTTCCAAATTTGAAAAATGGCTCTGCGGAAAACGATTCACGTCTAACGAAGAGGTCATCTCCCAAACAGTTGCCTTTTTTAGGACCTTCCGAAATCCTGCTTTTTGGAAGGCTTAAAAATAGTTGGAGAAACGCTGGGAAAAGTGTTTTGAACTAAAAGGAGACTATTTTGAAAAAATAAAAATTAAAAAAGAAATGTATTTCTAATTTATTCTAAGAACTTATTGAACGGCCCTCGAGCCACATAATGTAAATGTATTAATAATTGCAATATACCTACAGCTTGTATATAGAAAGTAATTATAGTAGTGATGGTGGTACTAGTACTAGCAATAGGAGTAGTAGTAGCAGCAGCAGCAGCAGCAGCAGCAAGCAGCAAGCAGTAGCAGTTAGTAGTTTCTAGTAGTAGTAGTAGTAGCAGGAGTAGTAATTGTTATTGTAGTGGCGTCCTTTCACTCTTCACATCTTCGGGAAGCATAAGGCTTTCATAAAACCACGCCAATCAACTCCATCCCTTGCCAAATCCTTAGTATCATTCCAGCTCTTCCACTGTTTTATAGTTTCATCTTCAATTGTGTTTCTCCATGTAAATGGGAACATGCACGACAACGTACTTATGCTCATATATGAGGTATTCTGATATAAAATTTCATGTAGCATCCAAAAATAATAATGGAACACTGTAGATATCATTAAATTACAATTTAATCTGCAAAGAAGTACTGAGAGAATAACGCATCCTCACAACTCAACACGAGGAGGTTAGCAGAATGAATTTAACCCGTTTGCTATGTACCACACATTGTTTCCCTTTATTTTAGTGCATGGCGTAGTTGAGACCAGTTTTTAAGTAATGTATATATGTAGAAGAATATTTTTATATCTGGTTCAACATGGATTTTGATCAGATGTTGAAAAAGAAAGGCTGCATAGATCCTCTGTGCCCAATACATTGCAGACCTTCAACAAATTGTTTATTCATGTGCCAGAAATCCTGAAATCAAGAATAAAAGGATTTTGCCATTGCTAAGAAATTTCAAGGATATACCAGAATATTCTACAATGTATTGTTGCGATGTTCATTGTGATGTAAATTAAATGTAATGTATCATTCTTCTTTTTTTATACTCAATTTATATCCAATTTCAAGTGGTTGTAAGCACTTTAAGAGATACATTTAACGTTTCATATGATACTTTGTTATATATCTAATAAAATGTATTAATGAATATAATATTACTAAAATGTATTAATGAATATAATATTACCCAAACATATCCCAAATTTCATGCCAGAATGAGGTCGGGTAAAAACAAAAATTCTCTTAATTCTTTGCTAAGCAATGGGCGTTTTTCGTTATCATCATGCTCTTCTGTGTATGTATTTATTTCTCTGCAAGTGGGTATCACCCGGTGGCAGAGTTATATATGTATACAAGATATATAAACAATAAATCACAGCTGCCAGTTTATGGCTTTGTAAGCTAGATATAATAGTTATTTACAACAAATATGAAAACATTAATTTTTCTCTCAATTCAGATTAATTAATTTCATAATGATAATCACCAACCAATTTAACATTTGTATTTACAACAATATAAAAACACAAGCATTTCATTTAAGGAATATTTACAAAAAATATTCAACATTAATATCAAGATTTTTCCTAAATTTCTTCAGAGACAGAGGACAACCCCGAAAGGCTATTCCAGGCAATTTATTCCAGTTTTTAATGGTTCTATTAACAAAGGAGAACTTTCCCACGTCAGTTCTGTATCTTATACCCTTAATTTTGAACGGATGATCGTTTCGTGCATAGTAAGTTGGGTTTTCCAGTTTGTCAGTAACGTCCTCCTATGCGTCTTCTTTATGTAACAAAATAAAACCCGACTGATTTATTTGCTCTTTTTAAATGTTATCCTGATACCATCATTAAAAGTGGTTTAGAGCTTGTTAGCATTGAATTTGCGTCTCATAGCATCAACAAATTGCAATTAACTTCATTCTCCAAAATTAACCTTCTGTTCTATGTTATATAATGCAAATTAATAGGTAAAAATCCGCTAGTTAAATAAAAGTAGTTTTAAGTGAGATGTTTAACTTACCACTTTACTTCGTTCCGAATGAGAAATACAGTTACTGTTCCTTATGTTATCATCTGAAAACTAATCAATTACACATCTTAGTTTTTCAATATGTGTTATTTTAATACAACTTGGCAAACTTGAATAATCAGGTTATAATAGGTGGGCATGTTGTTTAATATTATAATACTAATCTTTTAATCCAAGAATTCCAACAGCCAAAAACATCAGATAATTCTGAAAATCTATACTACTATTATTGCATCCATACATAGCAAATTATTGATTGTGCTTTTTTAAAAACGTCGCCCATCATTCTGATAAAAAGCACGAAAAAGCTCTAACAAACAATATACATCTTTCATCAATGCAAGCTTTATAGAGCAACTTAAGTTCATACTGAACGATGACTCAACTCCGTCGCTTACGTCAGAAGCGTTTTCAAGAGACTTACGAAATGGAACTTTAAAAGTATTGTCTTGCCTTCAAAAGAATCTAAAATTAGAGTGCAATATTTTATGTTAATTTGAGGATGAGCGTTTAATTTAAAATATTTTTAATGTTCCCTATTCTGGGCCTCCTCTTCCTTGTCTCTCCCTGTGCATTCCATTCCAAAGCCATTCTTGCTGTTTGCATGACCTCCTCTAAGGGTGCAGCCTATGCATCTCCAGCTTCTGTACTCAAAATGAGTAGAAATCTATGAATAAATAAGTTGCCATTATATTTTGCAAAGCAGTTAGAGATAGAATAGCGTTCCTTTTCATTTCGAACCCAGGCTAGCCAGATGAAAGTATCAAGTTAGCGAGTTAGAAGGACGTATTGTTCATCAGATCTAATCTAATCTGAAGAACTACTAACACATTGATCTGTGTGACTCACAAGCAAATCTTTGATAATTAAACCCATAAGAGCAGTAAACCCAAGAACAAGCAAAGAACGAAGAGACCAAATACCCAATTGATTCACAGCACATCGGGTGTTGGTAAACTTCACCTTAAATTGTTTCCGATTAGCTCAGTGCTATCCGATTGAACGCAACTGCGACTGTACGCGTCCTGGCCGTTTCAGAAATCATATTCTTTTGGAAGAATTTCTAAACACGACATACCTTAATTCGTCAATATGTTTCAATAGTAGACATTAACAATGCTATACTACTGAGCTATACTCTGTATCAGGATGTTCCGAAACGACACCGAACCAAAACGTCGATACTGTTGCTCAGGTCCTATGCGATACGAGAATATAGTTTTCAACGCCAATAGAGATACATAAAACGTTTCACAACCAGCCTGGATAAAGCAGATATGCTGGAACAATGCCGCCCCGGAAGTAATGCAGTTAGCTTGGGAAGCTCCTTGTCGCTTGCTTTTGTAGAGTATTTGTAAATATCGACAGATTGCACGATAGTTACATTAAGCTCCTAGTCTTAGAAAATCCGCTAAAGAGCTTTACCTTTACTTATTTGTTTATTCTCCGAATATTTTTATCATAACAGACAATGGTTGAAACGAAATTACTGGGAAAATAAGCTGGGATGCATACGCCGCTAATACTATGTTTTATAGATGGTTTAAGGGACATACACGTTGGAATTACTTTTCGAAGCCACATTTTTACTTTCTCTACACGTACCATGTACATAGTGTATAGAAAAGGTATTGTATTCCACCCAAAAATGCAATATCGAGATTTCACCAGAAATAGAACGTTTTAGGATCCCCTGAATTAAAAAAATTCATTTTTAGAAAAAGGCCCGCGTGTGTGTCCGTGTGTCTGTGAAAACGATAACTCAAAAACGAAAAGTCGGTAAAATATCAAACTTGGTATACGAGTTTAGTATCCTCCAAGGATGCGACACGAAAATTTTGAGGAAAATTCTCCCACCCCAAACTACTCTTCACATGGAAACATTTTCGAAATGTTTTATTTTCTCAAAAAAGGTTTTAAAGATTTTTATTAAAATACAGTATATTAAAGATATTTATACGAACAATATCGTGTATATCTTGAATTTTCTAGAATAGCATCTGAAAACCTCTGGATGCAATTTACTGGATTTTGAATAACTACTAAACCGTAAGAGAAAACAAAAACTTTCTAAACATAAAATGTAGAACTCGTTGAAACGCACAATTTATGTCATATACATTTCTTTCTTAGAGTTGACCACTTTCGACATATTCCTTGTTATGTGTTTCAGTATTAAAATGCTTAAAACTTTTCACATACGGGAATATATCAACTCCAGGCAGTGCTAAGAAACGAATTTCATCCACATGGCAACCAGGTTTTCAAAGATTTGACTATCGTTTTAGCCTAGTGTATCCCATTATTTCCCTTCTACTTACAAGGAAGCAATTCAATGTTTTTCTCGATTAGCATGAAGCAGATAGAAGAAAAGCTTTTTAACAATAATTTGTTACAGAGATGTAGAGAAAGTCATACGAATGGAACACATCAGATTTTTGTATATGGATTCTTTTGAAAATTTCACCGTGATTGCAATGCTGTTTAGTTAATATGTCTGCAAAATTGCATTCATATTCGATAAATACTCCTAAAACTATAACTTATTTTATAAAATGTATTAAGTAAATACGTAGCATAATAAATATTCCCCACGAGTCATACAATTGAAGATTTTGTAATTAGAGCTTTTAGGCACAAGCAAAAATAGTATGGAAATATAATTTAAAAAAATATGACGAACGAATTGTGAAATTGTTTATAAACATATCAGGTAATTTAATGGCCCCCCCCTGAGTAGTGTGGTGGTAGCGTGTCTGCCTCACATTCAACAGGTCGTGAGTTCGAATCTCGCCAAGGGTGAGCCACCCAGATAAGGTTTTATCGGGGTTTTCCCTTATACTGAGAAGACGAATGGCGTGTAACTGTAAGTTCCATGAACCCCGAGAACATTTGAGCAGCATTTCACCAATTTCATTTATCATCCGATATGACCAACCAGGTTAAAGGACGTTAAGCTACAAAAAAAAAAAAAAAAAAAAAAAGAAGAAGAAGAAGAAGAAGAAGAAAATGTAATCCTTAAATTTAATCCAACAGGAGTACTGTTTTGTCATGTGATTAGTTCTAAAAGTTACATGGTTGCAAACAGTTGCATATGATTTTATATACTGATAATTTCTGTCAATGAAACGTCGCTGACTACCCACTATATGTTGTTATCCATCCTGAACTCAGATAAGCAAGCACAGTGAAGTGGCTAAGGGAGGGGTGACAATGTTTGTGCACCTTTGAGAACAACCTCCCCATGTCCGACCTAGACAGAGGCTTATTTTGCAGAGCTTGACAATTCTTTCTTTTTGGTGGGGTTAAAAATGGCCGGAACTTTGGGAGAAGTTGACTATGTTGAAAAATAAATTATGTGTGTTTTAAAAATGGAGTCTTCATTCCTAACATGGGCACTCATTCAACCGTCCTCATATTTGCATGGCTGTGAATAATCAATGAGAGTTGCAAATTTTCTTAAAAGATGTCCGGTGTCACATGGACAGCATTTCAAACATTTTCTCAAATTTTAATGAGAATATATGCACTTGAATTTACAGGGCATGAATATCTGAATTTGCGGGAAACAGTGCTTTTTCCATTGTCAATAAAATTCTAGTTAGGCTGGGTGAATGAGAGTTGCAAAGTTTCTTAAAAGATGTACGGATTATCTGGCGGCAAATGGATATTATTTGGAAAATGTTCTCTGATTTGTATGAGAAATCTAGGAAATGAATTTTCAAGGCTATGAACATCCGAATCCCAAGCACCCGTATGTGGGATTTGTGGTGGACGAAGCGGAGTCTGGGCGGATTTTCTCCGGGTCCTACGGTTTTCCCCGCCACTCATCCACCAATTGCCCCATCATCAGCTTTCCTATCATCTATTTCGCTTGCATTTTGTATCATCCATTTAATCACGCTCATGCCTGTGGACGGGCCGACCACTCATTCCAGGTTCTCCAGTCTGTGGTTTCGTGCCGTTGGCTTCCCAACAGACTCCTAACCTCTAGGCATCCGCTTGTAAGTCCTAGAGAGGTGTTCAGTCCTAAATACGGGGAGGATAGACCGACTACGATTGAATATCTGAGTCTGCGACAGCCAATGTTTTTCCTAGTGTCAAGAAAATTTCAGTTAGGCCGGCCACGCGACCAAATGAAGTGTCTATTTGTTATAAATTTTAGATCCACAAACATGCTATTTTGAAATAGGTTACTAAACAGTCGTTGTTTAGTAACGACTCTATATTTTCTTAAGACCATAATAGTTTTAAGAAATAAATACGATACATAAATGAACGTTAAAAAACATTTTAATATGAATTATCCTTGATGATTGGGATCATAAATATGACATAAACGAGTACTACAGTTATCTCAGATCGAAATTGAGATGATGAAAGTGATTTAGAAACTTAACTTGTTTAACTTTGATTTATTTATTCATATTTCCTCAACAGCGATGAACATTTCTTAATTCTACAGCAGAGCAGAAATGAATATCAAAATTTGAAGCGAAACCAGACACTGTCACAGTTATCAAGACCCATGTCTCCTAGGGCCAGGGGTCAAGTGGAATCATTCGATCCATTTATTGAAAACACTTCTCCAATCAAACAGTTACAATAGATAAGATGATAGAAGTATGACAAGCAGTTAATCAAGAGTGTGTAAAAATGCAGGAAACATGCACTCTAAACCATGTGTACGTCAAGGTCTAAACCATGTGTACGTCAAAGTCATTATAACTATTTTCTAACAAATCTAACTTCACAATTATATATTTTAATTATATATTTTTACATAATGCGAGTTATACAATGGACCAAGGGTGGGGAGAAAGAAAAGGGAATCACAGTTCTTACAGACACAGAGAGAACACTTCCTTTTGATTCAGGATGTCAAAATGTGATTGCAGGTGACGGTAATGCAATAATTCCTCTGCCGTAGTAAATGGACAATAATAGAGTACGCATGGGAAGTAATTTCACCCAAAAATTCCATACTGAGATTTCACCGAAAATAAATATTTTGAGGACCCCTGAATCCAAAAATTATTTTTTAAAAAAAAAGTTCTTATATGTGTATTACTCAAAGACGAAAAGTGGATCAGAAAGTAATATGAATGGAACACACCAGATATTTTAATGAGAAATGTTTAGTCTTTGTTTTTCTTCTTCTATTTTCTCCTGTTCATGCAAAGAGAACGAAATATCAGAGTCATCACATAGCTACCGCCTCTTGAAAGATTTGACCGTTTGACTACGCTTATCCTAGTCACAGTGACCATGACCTCACAAGAATCATACTTTCAAATGGCTGACTGAACTCTGTGATCTGATTATGAATGATGAAGAGGTCATGATGTCTGGCTGTACGTGCCATCTGACTACGGATGTGAAAGCAGCTAGTCTTGGCACCATATCGCCACTTGCTTGGCTCGAAGCGAAAATGTAGTACAGGGATAATCCTGAACTGTCCATCGCATAATGTCAACGAGTTATCTTACGGTACAGTTCCGTCGCGATATTACCTAGAAGTTAAAGCGATGTTCAATAAAATAGATTTAAAAATCTGATGTGTTTCATTCACATGAATTTCTCTAGGTGGCGCCATCGAGAGGGAGGAGTGAGTTGAGAGGAGGCACCGGAAAGGAACCAGGAGCAATGGCACCGCTATGACTACGTTTACCAAATAGAAATGCCCCAACAATCGGACGGGCAGATCGGGGTCACTATCCCATACAGGGTCCAACGTTATACCCTAGCGACCAGCCAAAGACCTAGAGACGCTGAGATTTCTATTGATCATTCTTTTTCCCACGCCGCACCACGCCGCATCGCACTCAAGTACCATCGCCGATACTTGCAACTCTGAAACAGACCTATGGTGAAGGCGAAGAAATGAAGAATGGAACGATAAGGAGGGACAGGAAATTTGGTGGATAAATGAAACCACAGCTTTCGCCTTGCAATCCGAAAAAACGCACAGGACAGAGTCGGCGATTTCTCGAATCTGAGATCTTCTGAATACGAGTCGCACGCGTTATCGCTGAGCTACCTCGCTCAGATCTGTCAAAATACGAGGGACGTTTATATTTTTCACGATAATCTTCTTCTAGCTCAATACACTTTTCCCAGCGTTTCCTCAACTGTTTTAAACCTTTCAAAAAGTAGGATTTCGGAAGGCCCTCAAAATAGACATCTGTTTAGGAGATGACCTCTTCGTTAGACATGAATCGTTATCCACCGAGACATTTTTTCAAGTTTAGAGGTACAAAAAAGTCACTGGGGGCCAAATGTGGTGAATAGGATGGATGTTGTAGTAATTGGAATCTCAATTCTACAATTTTCGCCATCGAAACTCCGCAGATGTGCACCCTTGTATTGTCTTGATGGAAGAGAATCTTTATCTTTGCTAGATGAAGACGGCTTTTGTTTATTTCTCCATTCAAGCGGTGTAATAACGATGCATAACACTCTAGATTTGTCGTTCTTCCTTTCTGCAAGTAATCAGTGTATATGATTCGGGGCATCTCAAAAAACCTTGTCTGCAGATTTCACCACCTCGCCTTCTTCGGAACCGGTTCGCTTTTAAAAACCCGCTGTTTCGACTGTACTTTTGCCTCTGGAGTATAGTAGTGTATCTATGTTTCATCCACAGTTATGTATCGACACAAAAACTCGTCAGGATTGTGAGGAAAAGTGGCAAACCAGCTTCCGCAACCATCACATGATTGCGTTTATCCTCCATTGAGAGGAAACACAACAACCATTTTGCCGAGACCTTTATCAGGCCTAATTTTTTGTGCAAAATTGAGAATTCTGTACCTTGTGATATGCCCGTGTCCTCTATTTCGCGAACTTTTATTCGTCGAACACTCAAAACCATATTCTGAATTTTGTCAATCTTTTCGGAGGAAGTCACTTCTACTAGACGTCGGGAAGGATGTTAATCATTTGTGGATGTACGGCTACGTTTAAATTCATTTATCCAAATGCAAATTGTTGCAAACGCAGGAGCAGATGTGCCATGTACTTCATCCAACTCGGCTACTATCTCTTTCGGTGCTAAGTATTTTAAATAGAAGTGTTTATACACCGCACGAAACTAGTTCCCCCCCCCCATCTTTCTAAAGAAACACAATATTGTTGATTCAATCGTTTATGGCAACGAAACCACATGATGGATATAGATGAAACTTTAACTGTCACCTAATAAGAGAAGACGGTTACTAAATACAAACTTTTTTTGATGCTACGATTTTATTTTCTTGAATTTTCCTAAGACTTATTGAACGCCCCTAGTACTATGTGTTCTTTGATATTTATTTCCTTAGAAAGACGGCGCAATGGCAGAGTGGTTAGACCGCTCGTCTCCCACTTAGGCGGCCCGGTTCGACCCCAAGCGCCCACATGTGGGATTTGTGGTGGCCGAAGCGGCGTCTGGGCGGGTTTTCTCCAAGTCCTCCGGTTTCACCCGCTACTAATTCCACCAATTGCTCCATCCTCACCTTTTCTGTCATGCATTTCGTTTTCATTTCATATCATCCGCTTCCTCACGCTCATGGCTGCCTACGGGCCGACCATTCGTTCCAGGTTCTTCATGTTTGGGTGCCGTTGACTCCCCGACAGGCTTCTAACCCCTAGGCACCCGCTTGTAAATCCTAGTGGGGTGTCAGTTCTACATACAGGAAGGGTAAGCCGACTACGTACGCACGGAATAGGATATAAACTGACTGAGCTCTAAGTAAAAAATTAGCACTATTTCCGCAATGTCCCTATAATCAATCAATGTTTTAAATTCCTTAACATGACGAATAATAAAAATAATAACAATAACGAAATAAAACAAAATGAGGGAGGTTAAGCATTTTGATTACAACATACATACGTACAATCATGAAAAGGCAGCGACGTGTGCTGAATACATGAAAGTACACTTCTGCGCAGTTCTTCAGGCAATGGCGGTGTTTATTAGGCATGTGGAGTAACACTAACTTAACGTCTAAACTAAATTAACCTAACCTAAATTTTCCTCACCGCCAGCTTTTAGAGACCCCGTCAGATCTGCCTAGGATCATTGCTAAATTAAGGATGTAGTCAAACGTATTATCATAGGAAATATATCTTCACATTTTGTTCTCGTAAGGACAGGATAACCTTTGACACTGAAATATGTTATCGATAGAAAAGCAAGAGCGTATGATGAAGCTGTAGAGTGTGTGATTTTGGTTCGCTGCTCTTTAAATACTCATAAAAATTGCGCATTGCTGGGTTCGTCGACCTAAAAACAAATTCTTATCACAACGCGTTTGACACAGGAAGTTCAAGAATCAGCACAGTAACTTCCCAGAATCGTGTTCTGGAGACGAATGTAAGATAAAAGTGTAGAATCAATTATCCTTTAAGGTACTAGCAGTCCTCGCGTTATATTGGCGATAAGAAAGAGATAATCTAATCGTTCTTTAACATCAACTTCTGTACTCCAAAAGATCAGGCACCCCCTACTACCACATAGTGGATTAAGTTTTAAATGGGCAGCATGTTATTCCTCCGTTATACGTAGATTGCCTTTACAATTTGTGTCATTTCTATTTTACATTGGTGTGGAAGGACATCATATAATCATGTAACAACTTAATACTATAATTTTCATACCATATTTCTTGATTACATCTGGATAGAACATAATCACAACGCACTACATTAAACAATAAACAAATAAATAAAATCTGGAATACTCTATTCCGATACCTGTTTTCTATACCAAGACCTGCATTGCAAACTTTTATTCTTTATTCCACACTTTCTAAAACATAATTCATTTACATTATATTTTCCAGATTTCGTTTATGACTAAAACAACAAAAATTAACAAAGAAAATAAAAACACCCGTGCTAAATCTACCCATTTTAGCTACTTCCTAGCTGCTGAAAGCCAGCAGAAATTCAATTAGTGGTAACTAGCTGCTTCTCTCTAAACTGAACTACTTAAATTCTATGTTATATAACATTTCTACTGGGCAATATATATACTGGTAACCAGTAACAATATATCTTCAACTTTCCATATTAATTTAAATTGCTTACATTATTTGTAAACAATTTATGATCTTTAATTTGATTTTATTCTTCCTTAAAATCGTATTATTTGAATTTAATTGATTTATTTAAGTATAAATTACTTTAAATTAAATGAATATAATTTAAATAATTTACCTGCTTTTGTTTTAGTTATCTAGTTTAATTTGCTTTTTTATTTTGGTTTCATAAATTTTATATTGCTTAATCGCTTATTAAACCTTTAAATATTTCTTCTATCTTGGTTATAATGAAGAAACGACTATCGCAAGGAGAAATATTAAAAAATCAAAACAATAAAAGCACCCGCCTGGATAGTGTGGTGATAACGTGTCTGCCTCATTCAACAGGCCATGAGTTCGAATCTCACTAAGGGTAAGCTTTTTGCGAGGTTTTTCCCTTATCCTGAGAAGACGAATGTCGAGTAACTTTAAGTATCAGGTCGAAACCGATTACAATTAATTTGCTTCTTACTTAATTTCAACTAAATAAGGATATTTATTTATCTTACTATCGGTATTGATTTAGTTCAATGAGTATGAGGTGGTTTCGCCGTTGATAATGCAACTTTAAATCGCTTTTTTACATTTCATTTTGTACTTCCATTCATTGTAGCAGCAACAGTTATAGTTCATTTATTATTTATACACCTTCCATGGACCCTGAGATCATATGAGCATCATTTCATCAATTTCATTCATCGTCTGATATGACTAACTAGGTTAAAGGACGTTAAAAAAACAAACAAAAAAACAAATAAAAGCCGCAAAACATATATGTGCTGACCGTTAAAGAAATCAAGGAGGTTAGAAATTAGCAAACCAGATGCCGAGTGCATACTCGAAATCAATTGAAAATCACCACAACCGCACACCAGAACTCTTAGCTATAACATTAAATCTATCGAGACACTTACTAAAAATAATCTGATGCGCTCCATTCACATGACTTTCTCTACATTTCTGTAACAAATGATTGCTAATTATTCTTCTATCTATTTAATGCTAAAACATTAGCAAAAACGCACTTATCACTTAGTTCCTTATAAGCAGAAGGGAAATAAGGGAATGCAATAGGCTAAACCGACAGTCAAATGTTTTAAAATGTGGTTGCTATGGGATTGAAATCCGTTTCTTTGGTGGCCAGGAGTTGATAAGTTCCCGTATGAGAAAAGTAAGTATTTTAAAACTGAAACCAGTACAAGGGATATCTCAAAAGCGACCAACTCCTCAAAATATATATATATATATATATATATATATATATATATATTACATAAATTGTTTGTTTTATCGTGATATACATTTTTTGTGTAGTAAGTTTTTCTTTACCAGTTATGCAAAATTCAATAAAAATCATCCTGAATAAAAAGGTCTGTAAAAGACTATTCCCAGGAAATTCAAGATATACTTTTATTTGTTATGTAAATATCTTAAATATAAGAGATTTTAATAAAAATCACTACAGCCATTTTTGAGAAAATCAAAGTTTTCGAAACACACACACCAACACACAGACACACATGGATCTTTGTTTTGGATGTTGTGTTTTGTTTTGGATTCAGGAGAACCCAAAACATGTATTTCCAGTGAAATCTCGGAATCTAGTTTTTGGGTGCATTACAATACCTTCTCTATATATTATGTAGATAGTACGCGTAGAGAAAGTAATAAATAAATAACAAAAGGAAGAAAGAAAATATCGAGATTTTAGCTTGAACCATTCATACTTGTTTACCACAACTCAAATTAATACTTATCCTTCAAAATCCTATAAAATACTAAATTAAAACGCACAAAGCTACAAAATGTTAAATGTATTCATCAAAATGCGAAATATCTGATTTCAAAATGTTAAATGTATTCATCAAAATGCGAAATATCTGACTTCAAAATGTTAAAAGTCACCACTCTTAATGTTAATAAGTAGAGAACGACATGTGAATGTAACACAACAAAATGTTTCTAGTAGTGGCATATCTCCTATTAGTTTCACAATTATATACATAATTTATACATTATTTATAAGAATAAAGAGTACCTCATATCCTGCATATTTACAGAAAATTCAAAATATGCATTTTGTAAATATCTCACTATAATAATTACAACTAATTTTATGAATAAAAAATCAGAAACTTTTCTATAAAGGAATGTGAGGATTTTTTGATAGTGTTTAAGCCCACTTTTACTACCATGGCACCGCAAGCGAAGACACTGATGATGCATAGAATGAAAATGGAGCACCGGTGGAATGCAATGGCGGGAGAAACCGGAGAACCTGGTGAAAACCCGCCCCTGCGCCGCTTTGTTCACCACAAATCTCTCATACGGTTGCTTGGGATCGAACCCGGACTGTGTAGATTATGAAGGATTTATTTTCGCATTACCTGCTTAAAGAACAGTTAAAATATACAGATTAAAATTTGATTAAGGATGTTTTGAGATTACAAAATTTGGAATTTTCCGGTAAAGATTATTTGGAATTCAGAATTTTGTATTGTGTATTTTTAAAATGTCTGATCTATATTGAAGACTGGTAAATTCGAGGATTTTCGTTTTTGAGATGTATGTTCACAATCATACAGCCAAGCATGCAAGATATCAATGGTATAAAAAAATAACAAATTTGTAGATCACTGTTGAAATTTGTGTATGGGGTACCACTGACACCAATATGAATTTATCAATTATATTCCCTACCCATATTTAGCTGATAGAGGAAGTATTGCACTTGATCCAAAACTCAGTAACTAGAATGCAAGTAGTATAGGAAGGAAGACGGCCCATACCGTAAGTTTGGATCATCCAAAACCGGAAGCACATAAAATGCATCTGGAACGGTACCATCCAAATCCGGAATTCGGCTCAGCCAGCGCGCCGCATTCTTTATCGATTCAAACGATACAGATATAGCGTAAACACCATCATCCACCCACACACATACACACACTAGCACCCCAATACCAACTATCCGCCTACACACATACAAAGACTATCATACAAAAATACCCTGTCATACATATAAAAATAAATCCAAAACGCACCATCCCCAAACAAAAAACAGCCTCGAACACAAAAGCCACCGTAACCAACCTCGAACACAAAAACACCGCGGAACATAAAAACCACTCCCAAACACATAAATCATCCAAACACTCCCAAGCAAAAGTACCCTCAAACAGAAAAGCCACCCCTAATATAAAGGTCACCCCCAAACACATAAATCATTCCAAACACCCCAACCCCAAAAGCCACCTCGAACCACCTCAAAAAAAAAAACACCCAACCACCCAGGAATAAAAAAATGACCCCAAAAGCAAAACCCACTCAAAACAAACCCCGAAAAAAAACCTACCCCTAAAACAAAACAATCTCAATCAAAAAAGCACCCCGCAGACTTATTACAAACACACAACCACAATCGCACTCACAAACTACATATCACACCTCTATCCACCCATACACTCAGAACAATCACCCAGTACAAAGGGACTTACCTAGACAGAATACTCACAGCACGACTGCAGACAAAATGGGGGCGTTGCCAAAATATGGAATGAAATAGGAAAAACCTAGATCGGCGACGTAAAAACCCGAGGAAATGACGGAAAACCCCAGGATGCTCCGATATTGCGCAAAAAATAAAATAATACAGAAGAAAGCTAAATAATAGGACATCTAAACACATCAAAATAAAACAAAACAGAATAAGAACATAAATAGCAATAAGACCAGAATTAACGAAACATTGAAAATGAATAAAATATAAATAAATACCCCCTCAAAAATGAAAAAGGGCCGAAAAAAAACCCAAAGATTCATCAAACCTGAAAAAGTAAGAATGGAAAAACCTGGGGTGTAAAGAACAGGCAAAGATAAAGAAATGTCTCTAAAACAAAAGCAAAAAAAAAAAAAAAAGCAACGAAAGATTGAAAATTAATTAAAAATCAATAAAAAAGGGGGAAACAATGAAGAATTAATCACCTCCATAAACTCGAGCACAAAAATCATTCCCAAACAAAGAATCACCCGCAGACTTTTTATATACACACTATACATCAAACTTCTACCCAACCATACACATAGAACAATTACTCAACACACAGCCACACATGGGTGTCGTGCTGTGGGACTGGATTTTGGAATGTTTGTACAATCTTCTTCTCCAATTAAAATATACACAAAAACTCAAGTAATTGCAACTGCTGATGATTTACTTGTTATGATTAGAGTGAGAACTATAATGGAGGTTGAAAATTGTGCGAACCAACATGTGAATAAAATTGAACGCTGTACTCGAGATAATAAAATTATATTCAACGAGACAAAGTCAAAAGTAATAGTAGCTATCAGAAAGAATCAAAAGTCTGTTGTATTATAATCACATGACATTCTCTACATTTCTGTAACAAATTATTGATAAAAAACTTATTCTTCTATCTACATCATACTAATCGAGATAAACGTTAGCAGATATTGTCCTTATTACTTGGTCCCTTGTAAGTAGAAGGGGAAAGATCGAATTTGTTCTTTTCACACAATATCCTCTTCTTGTTCGGCAAACAAACCTGTTGTTCAAAATATTAATCTGTTATTTACATCATGCTAATCAAATTAAACATAAGCAGAATTAGTCCTATTACTAGCTTCTTTTTCAGTAGAAGGGAAATAAGAAAATGCACAGGCTAAAGCGACAATCTCGTCCTTTAAAAGCCGGTCGCTATGTGAAACAATTGAAATTCCAATCTCTTTGCTTTCCAGGAGAGAAAATGAGAGAAACGAGGAGAAAGATGTTTTCCCGTTTGAGAAAAGTTTGAGTGGCTAAAACTGAAACTAATAATCCGGAACATCTCGAAAACGGCTAACTCTACAAAAATTTTATATAACATAAATTGTGTGTTTTAATGAGATCTACATTTTTTGTGTAGTAAGATTTTGTATATCTCTTACGGTTTAACAGTTATACAAAAGCCATCCAGATTGAAGAGGACTTCATAGGCTATACCCAGAAAATCCAAAATATACATTTTGTTTGTGATTAAAATATTTTAAACATACGGTATTTTAATAAAAATCTTTAGAGCCATTTTTAAGAAAATCAAAGTTTTCGAAAAATGTTCCATGTAAAGGGTAGTTGGGGGTGGGGGGATTTTCTTGAAAATGTTCGTGTGGCATCCTTAGAAGATATCAACTTAAATACCAAGTTTGGTATTTAAGGGTCTTTCGATTTTGAGCTATGGTAACCACAATCTCTCTCTCTCTCTTTCTCACACACACACACACAGACACAAACACGGACCTTTTTTAAAAAAAATACAGGGGTCTCAAAACGTGTATTTCCGATGAAATCTTGGTATCGAATTTTTGGGTGCAATGCGATATCTTCTCTATACACCATGTACATAGTACGCATACAGAAAGTAAAAAGACATGAGAACATAAATATATATATACAGCAAGTCAATAGTGCTCGTTGAAGAACTAAAATATCTTGGAATTTTTATACACAAAAAGTTCAAATTCAATAGACATATAGACAGTGGCGGCTCGTGCCTAAAACAAGTAGCGTGCTGCACGGGGGGGAAAAAAATGCATGCAACTCACCTAGTTTCGAAAAATGAAGTCCATACGCCGATGTTTCTTCATGCAGAATTTGTCCATCACTCTGACGTTGAAATCCCTGATATTTGTAACGAATTTCTTCTCTATGGATAGCATGGCCAGAGAGGTAAGGCGATCCTGACACATGGTGTTCCTCAGAAAGGTTTTTATCCTCTTCAAAGAGGAGAAACATCGTTCTGGTTCTGCAGTTGACATGGGAATAGTCACAACAATTCTTAAAACCTTTGTCACTTCACTAAAAGTTTTTTTCAGATTATTTTTTAGTGTCAACTGCAAGAGTGGAAGAGCACCTTCTACTTTCCTGAATTCCGGATGCTCATATAAAATGCTAAGTTCGGTTCGGAGCTTGTTTTTGTCGAGATCTTTGTATCGATCACAGACAATGCCGAGTTCTGTTTCAGGAAAAACTTGAGAAAATAATTCAAAGTTTTTTGCATCCAATAGTTTTGCAGCATCAAGATGTTCTGTGGACTCAAAGCGGCTGTGTACCTCCGATATTATTCGGTCACATACTTCCTTGGCATCTACTCCTAAGTTAGTTTCCCTACGACGTCTTTTTGTAACGTGGACGTTAGATGTCTGAATCTGGTGTGCTATATCATCCGTTCTACTTCGCACGGCATCAATTGCTTTGGCAAAAGATTGGACTGCATTTTTTGCCTTCACTGCATCCATCTGTCTTGCTTGTAGCTGATTATACAAAATGTCTACATGTGGCATTATTTTCGAAAAAAAAGCAAGCCAGAAATTAAATTCTCCATCCTCCAAATTATGCCGCAGGCCACGAGCTTCTTGCACTGTCCTATCTGATAAAGATTGTTCTAATTCGTCAAAACAATCGATCAGAGATTCTCTGTGTTCATATACGGTGTTAACAGTCCTAGACTTGAAATTCCATCTTGTTGCAGATCCTCGAGGAACTCTTCGAGCAACAGTTGCTTCCAATGCTGCTAAACGCTGTGGAGATCTTGAAAAAAATGCTGGAAAAGCTGAGAGACTGCAGAAGAATATTCTGGCGGACTGATTTTGAGAAGCTGCTTTCTCCATAACCAGATTTAATTGATGGGCGTAACAATGTACATACTGTGCGAGAGGATAGTGTTCTTTCACCTTGATCTGCACGCCTCCTGTGTTGCCGCTCATTACAGACGCACCGTCATAAGTCTGGGCGATGATTTTATGGCGATCATCCTTAAAAAGGGTGTCCACTTCTTTCAAAATACAACCGGCAATAGAATTAGCGGTCTGATCAGATGGATTAAAAAATCCCCAAAACCGTTCATAAATAAAGCCGTTCCTTTCATATCTAAAAATTAATGCCAACTGAATTTTTTCAGTGATATCAGTGGTTTCGTCTGCCATGATAGCAACATAGGCTGCCTCCTTCATTTCTCTTTCAATTTCTTCGTGGCAAACTTCCAACATGCAATCAAGTAGTTCATTCTGGATGGTCTTAGATAATCCTTTGAACACCTTATTGCTTTCGGTATGCTCTTTCATCGCACTGTCTATACTGCCCAATAGATTTATAAGGCCTAAAAACACGCCGGGATTATCTGACGTTTCCGTCTCATCATGTCCACGCAAAGCAAGCTCAAAGGCCCCACAAAATTTGATGCAGTCTATTATCCTGGATAATATGTATCTATTTTTCTCAACCTGTTCATTATGTTTTTGTGTAGCATCTTGATATGCCCTGCTTAGCTGCGTTGCAATATTTACACCTCCAAGCATTGAGAAGTCAAGCGAGTTTTTCATATGCTTCTTGCTATTTGAATGTTTTTTTATATATTCATTAACATGACCTAGATCTTTAACACCAGTCGTAGACCACGAATCTGTACTTCCAAACAAGAGGCAAGGAAAGCAAAAGAGCGCGTTTCTGATTTCACAACCACAGATCCAGTCACTGTTGTCATATATATTTGTGTTAAACTTTCTTGTGTAAATAGAATTTTTACTTCCTTTTGCTTTCTGTTCAATTTTTAGATCAGGAGTAGGTCGCCCTAAATTTTTTATCCTGATCTTTTCATCTAACGATCGCCTTGAAAAGGGAGTTTTTAACAGCTCATCAACTATATTCATTATGTATGACTAAAGTTTTCTTACCTATGAAAGTAACACAAACCTACACTGAATGATACTGAAATATAATAAAGTGCGATCACAGTTGGAAATAAACTGAAAACTGACACTGAATAACATTTACACAACAGAACACTTTGTTTCAATGTGATACACGTGGGCCTGTTAGATTTCACATTTGCGGAACTAACACATTGCGCCAATATGAACTTATGGTTACCAATGTTAACAAACAATATAACAAACAATGTTCTGTACGTTCCAATGTGAATAAGGTATGGAGATAATAGTCCTTTTATGGCTCAGTTTGTATCACAAAGATATAATTAGTTATTATAACTAAAATAAAACGTTGTAATACGCTTTAATTAATTTCACTAAATTCTGATGTTTAGTGTGGCACTTAGGTGAGTGTGGCAGGGCTGTTTCGTCTGCTGCCAAAACGATTATAAGGAAAAGAACTAACACTCGTAGCGATTTCATTGATTCCGTGCTTTAGCCAAACGCAGCACGTAGCAGTGCGAAAACGATGGGACAGCGACCGTCAGGGGGGGTAAGAGGGGAAGGTTCTACGCAAGCGCAATATTCACCTACCGTGCTTGATCGCTTTGAGCACGTGGATGCATTCCATTAGCTAAACTTGCGTGTTTACCTTGCTTCGAGAGTTCGTCATTGGCAGTGCTGCCTTTCTTATTACTACCATAATGTGTTATGTTTGTTACATGGTCCTTCAGCATGTCTGTTATGTAATTTAGAAGAAAAAAAAGTAGCGTGCTGCAGCTCTTCAGCACGTAAGGACGAGCCGCCCCTGCATATAGACCATGTACACGATAGGCAATAGCCTTAACACACATTCTCTGTAAATCAGCGAAAGTAAACTGGGGCCTAGGAAAAGAAAGCACTATATACCATTTCTAGAGGAGCGATAGAACCTCTCTTAATTTATGGAGCTCCTATTGGCATGAAGCATTAAGACATTTCAAAAATGTTAAAAAAATATCAACCAACACAACGACTATTAAATATTAAAATTACTCAAGCGTATAGAACAATATCATTTGACGCTTCCTACATTATAGCGAGCATTCAACCTATTGATATTACGGTATATGGCAAAGTAGAACTATATAGATCAATACATGAAGAAACAAATTATGATTTACCCAAAATCCCAAAAACTGGAATCCCCCTGTAGAAAATATAACTAACCAAGGAACTCAGGAAAATGTCACATATCTAATAGAACTCTCTATGGACGAGAGCAAATCACAAGAAAAAGTAGAAGCAGCTGCAAAAATATTTCAACGTGAAACTCTCATTCGTCAATTAAAATGTACAAACAACCAAGCTGAGCAGGTAGCCATCTGGAAAGCCTTAGAGGAACTTCAAATAATGGAAGAACTATCGAAAGAGGAAGGAATTGCAGCCATATTTCGCAACAAAAGGATCACATTATAAATAAATTGCAACACAAAAATATTTCATTTATGATGCGGTGATCATTATACAATTCCAGCATCCAGTTTGCATTTTTCTCATACAGACATTCTCTGAATTCAGTGTATTTTAATAACTTTCACACACCATATAAAGTAGACTCCATTCTCCAATCTGTGTTACTTTGTTTCTCAAATAAAGAAATCAGAAACAAAAGAGGAATTCATACTAATTAGAAGAGAAGATGAAAATGCGTAATTATTCTTTAATGCGCTTTCCTTTTCTTTTGAGTTTAAATGTTTGTTCAGAGGGTACAGCTATCCTCTCTGGTTTGATGTAAATTCTATGCAGAACACAAAAAATGCAGTTTTCGCAGATTTCGTAATATATATATATAGTACTCAGATTAGTACTTTTAACACTTTCAATCTGACAAATTAAGGAAGCTTTGCCATAAAAGCAAATTAAGGAAGCTTGACCACAACCTTTTATGGCACCAGCCATTTTCGAGAAATCCGTTATTATTGGTTTGAACCTTTCAATGCTTTTATCATAAACTGCAGTAACTATTCGGCTGTTTCTCATGATACAATAATAAAAATATAGAATTTTAAGGTCAATGTCACTTCTAAACATCTGGCTATCGACTCGTTTTCCTCTATCGCTCTTGTAATTGCAAGGAAAGGTGTAATGAAATTATTTCTACAAAGGTTTATTTCGATAATATGAAGTAGATAAAATAAAAGACCTGTGTTATAGATCTCTACCCTCAATCGTTATTTGTGTGTATACCAGAGGTGGTTCATCCATGAGAAATGCAAAGCTGCAACCCTCCTCTTTAATAAACAATTAATTGTTTTGTAACTTCAATTTTTTTTCACCTTTATTTGACACACTTTGCTATTTTCTTAAATGACCCGGACTACGTCCAGTTACACATACCTCTTTTTTCCGGGCAACTGCGTTAACTCGCTAACCGAAATAGTTTACTATCTCTGGGATTTCAGCGCTGCAGATCATTAGGGTGAGAGTGCGAAATGGAATTGAGAAGTATACATAAAATAGTTTGAAATAGCCCGTGTGGCTGTCAGGCCTTTGCAGATCGAACAGGAAACCTTGGCTCATCCTTAATCACATGTTCTTACGTCAGATTGGTTATTTACTCTTAAAACTAAATAGCAGAGATTTCTTCAAATTATGGACATTTTATACCATTGCAGAATATAATTTATTCATGGTAATCAACTTCTCCCATAATATAGTAAGCTACTTCTTATATCTTATATTTACTGTTTTCCAGATTTAAGACATTTTTGAACGAGTGACCGTCAGTAATTAGCCCACGTTCATTTTTTAATTTTTTTATTTTGTTAATAGGGAATAGAGTAAAATGTAACAATAAAACGCTCACTTTAAAAATATAAAATAAAATTTAAAAAACTAATAAGCCTTTTTCACAAACTTGACACTAAGTATTTTAAATATAATCATTGAAAAAAATGACTATTAATGTTTATCTTTTAATTCTTATTTAAATAAAGGCGGAACCAAAGGAAAAGACAACCACGAACACAGATGTTAACAGGTATCTTATAGATTACTAACGAGGTGACAATATATGTACTCAATTTATTTTTGTGATACACTTAATAATTGATATTTTAAAGCCATATTTTGACACAACAAACTCTACTACAGCATCGCCAACAGTTCATAAATTTACGAACCCGCCACTGTATACAAATTATTCTCACAGAAGTCTTTTCTACTTCTTTTTAATCAACATAAACAATTGCAGAAATAGCTAATTTAAATTTGTTATAAATGCAAACGGAAAAACGATAGGCGAATGTTTGAGACTGGGCGTCTCATTCTGGCTCAAATTCCGCACACTTTCATGCTGTAGTGAAGAAAAAAAGGGGGGGGGGACAACTGAAAATCGAAGACTTTAAAAAAATGACCAAGTATTGAAAAATTATAACCATAAATAACATATATTTCGCAAATGGCTTATGACACACAAAAAGTTATTAGAAATAAATCGTGTGTTTTAAAAATAATAAACATTTTTGTGAAATAGACTAGTTTTCATTTACCGCTTAATGTTTAGCAGTTATACAAAAGTATACAGATATAACAATTTCTTTCAAATGAAGTCAGCCTCTCAGGGTATTCCCAAAAAAATTCAAGATATAAGTTTAATTTATATAAATATTTGTAATATATAGTATTTTAGTCAAATTCGTTGGAGCTATTTTTGAAATAATCGAAAATTTCGAAACATGTTTAATATAAAGGTTAGTTTTGAGTTGGAGACATTTCCTTGAAAATCATCGTGTCGCATCCTTGGAAGATACTGAACTTAAATACTAAGACAGGCAGATAGACACATGCACACATAAAGAGAGAGACACACAGACCTTTTCTAAAATACTTTTCTTTTTCTTGGACACATTATATATATTTCTGGAAAAATACCGGTATATAATTTTTGCGTGGAATGCTATATTGCCTCTACTTACTATATGCAATAAAGAAAGTATTAAGATTTCCTAAGGATCGTTAGTAGCAACAATATAAAATTCCCAAAAGATAGTGGTTAGAATAAGTAATCCGTGTAACACATCCGGGTATTTTGTACGTTCGTTTCGGAAATACAGTACACAATGTAATTCATCCGGTATAGAAATCAAAGATGGCACGCTTCAAAGATTTGAGAAGCTTGTTTTCTACGTAGACATTCTTAAGTTGAGCTATGAAAATATCTGACAATGGCAAGAAATTATTATAGACATGCAAGATTTGAGCTCACACAATTACGAAAGAAATGTGACGTCTTCACAACACACGCATTCTACACCAGCACAAGGTCAATTCAGGGTGTTCCGTAATGTACAAACCACTATCAAAGCAAACATTTATGTTGCAATTTTATATTATTGTGTAAATAGCCTGTCTGCGATTTATTACTCCTTATTCAAGAAACAGCTATTTTTAACAAGAACTATAAAGATGGGAGAATAGTATTTCTTATTCTTCTTCAACATATTACGCTCCTCTTTGTAGGACTTACAAACCTATGCTTCGGGTCAGAAGCTTGTAGAGCAGAATCGAACTATAGATCATAAAATAACCAGGATCGGTGAGCAGCAAATCAAATAGTGTGATGAAACGGATGATAGAAAATTGATAGATCATATTATACAACTCAACATTTTAAATGCAGGACCTTCCGAATGCGATTCTGCTGGTTGGAGACGCGGCACAGCTTCCAGGTCTTCATCCAGAAAGAACGCTGGGAATTAGAAAAACGGACCCCACTGTCGTTGGATCTTCGGCATTTACAGAGACTCTAGGTTCCGAACAGATTCAGTAAAAAATAAATAAATACAAGGCGACACATCCACCTTAGTTATTCTGAACTACAAGTTACAATTACCATTTTGATTACTGTAACTGTTTCTTGTGTATTATTATGTATAATATGAAATATTAAAACAATAAAAAAAAAAAAAAAAAACGTAAAAAAATTCGAGTCGTTCACGTTACCTTTAGAGATTTCAGTGTTAAGAAAATATATATCCCACCACCAAAAATTCAAATACAAAAACAACTTACTCGTCATAGCTTTGCAATCTTTGGTTGAGTTTTACTTAGAGGTGCAGCGCCGTTTATAGGTGATTTTTTGAAAACGTGATAGGAGGAGCTTGGATGGAGGAGCCTCCAATAACCGAAACATAGCACCAGGTATGCCATCGCGGGCCTTTTGTGTTTCTAACGTGATACCACCGAGAAAGGGATGAAAAAGAGACACGAAGGGCGAACAAATCTGGACGACGATGCACGCCAGCACGGACAGGATCCATAATACTGACGCCGGCTAGCTCTGCCCAAGCCCCCGGTAAAAGTCATGAGAATAACTGAGGCAACTCCCAGGATGGAAGCGGGCCCTATCACTTCCGCCAAGCGCCAGAGAGAAATTTTCAAATAGCATATTTCACCGTTCTGCCGCAACACACAAACTATCGTCGTCTGGTCCTATAACTCTGAAGTAGATGAAAGAAAACTATGGATAGCAATTCGTGGTAGAAGGGAAACCACGTCAGTATTCATATACCGACCCGGGGAAACCATGTAAAAATCACAATCAGGGTGACAAGCCCAAAGGAATCGAACCCGAGAATTCCTGAACCTCACAAATTACAGCGAAGCCATCTCCCTCAATAAAACGTGATAGTAAAGTAAGAGAAATATTATAATCATAACCATGGTATAGGCCTGTTTCGGCGAGTCGTCTACGAAGTCGACCAACATCTCTTACTTTATATAGGAAAATTTTCTTCTATATTCTTTTATTGTTCAATCTCATTAAATGTTCTGTCCATTTCTTGTTCTATGTCTTATTCTATCTCAGTTTCCTATATCCTATCTACTATTTTGTATTAGAACTAGAAAGTATGTAATAATTTCATTCCTTATCCTCTGCTCTTGTTGGTAAATGCATTTTTATTATATAGGGATAGTATACCTGCTGCTTCTATTTTGCTTTTGCCTAGCATTTAATTTCGCTATCATATTACAATGAGTGGACAACCGATGTTTCATAATTTCAATATCGTATCTTTCCTTTTTTCAATCCAAGGTTATTTTTCTGCTTTCATATATAGCGGTAATTTATCAATTTTATTTTCTGCAGCTTTATTCTCTCAAAAAGTTATCTACCACACCCTAAATATCGGAAATAAGTTTTCTGTTCTTTTATTTTTTTATTATTATTATTTGATGCAATTTTAGATATAATTCCATGTTTACCAACAGATGCAATTACTTTTAACTTATCTATTGAAATGTTACAATTATATCTATTGGCTAGGTATTAATTGAAACATGCGTTAACATTTGTGAATCTTTTCAAATTCTACCAGAATAATTTATTTTGAGTTAATATTTCTTGTTTAGTTAAAATACCTTTTCCATTCTGTTAGAATTGAATAAAATAGATGAAAGTGAACAACTTCTTGGTATACTTGAAACAAAAAATGTCATCTTTTAATTTATTCTATTTATCACCGTGCCCTATTACATGCAGAAATACTCCTGATTTTATGGTCTTGTTAACAAAGTTTGTTTACATTTGCTCAGTATCTTGCAGTTTAGTGCACTCTACGTATATTTATAGTTTTGCACATATACCCATTTACAAGTTAAAGCCAAGCCCGCCTGCGTACTGTAGTGGTAGCGAGTCTGCCTCACGTTCAAAAGGTCGTGAGTTCGAATCTCGCTTAGGGTGATTTATCCGGATAAGGTTTTATTTCGGGGTTATTTCCTTATCCTGAGAAGACGAATGTCGAGTAACTTTAAGCTCCGTGGACCCCGAGACCATTTGAGCATCATTTCACCAATTTCATTCATCATCCGATATCACCAAACCAGGTTAAAGGACATTAAAACTACGAAAGAAAAAAAATTAAAGCCCCTCTATTCAAAATCCATGTTGTTAACAAAACACAGAAATACCCACAAATACTTTTATATTATTTCTACTTAAATTATTAGCAAATGGCCTCCTCCAGAAGGCATTCTCGTCCTGAAGCCACTGCATTCCAAAATCTGCGCTCAGACAGGTGATCTACTGGTTGGTCAGGCCTCCAACGGGAGCATTGTGCACTTTCAGAAATCCTGATTTTATACAGATATGATTTTAATTTACCATGGCCAGTAACCGCTGTTGAAAATTAGGTATAATTGACGTGTTAATCTTCAGTGTGTCTTACACCGGTGGAAATAATTGCTTTCTCAATAGATCTGTAGTTGAATTTGTACAAATCCGTTGTCATTTTTAAATACCCTTCTTATTCTCGCTTCTACTGAATGGGGCATAACACCAAACGGTTTTTAAACCAATCCGAACAATGTGTTTCGTAAAAAAGACATATTATAGTAATGTTGTAATGCACACATGGCATGGAATTTCAGATTACGTGATTCACTGGTGATTTGATTTCTTCTTCTTTTTTTGTTATAGGTTGGTAAACAGTTGACAGCTGTGGTTAAGGTCTAACAGTGCACTACTTTCAGTTCAGTTGCGTGGAGCGTTGGCCTGTACCAGAGGATATTCATTCAACAGAAACATTTATCCGAACAAACTGAGTTATAACTACCCAGAAGGAATTTCGGAGACATTTCAATAGACGCAACGCTCCCTCCAGGAATATTGTGTTAGTATTAGAAAATGACATGAAAGAGGCTCTGTATTAAATGAATTTATTCTGATAAACTGGATGAATACGCTCTGCAGTATTTAGTTAGACGAAGCCCCTTCGCTAGATGATAAATATACTTAAGAAGATCGAATATTCTGAAAAAATTGCACGACTTTCCACACTCACTCTTCTACAAAGTATTGTTTAAACTCTTCTTGTTACTACTTCCTGTAAATCGAGATAAGGAGCCCATTATACGCATCGACTTCTATATTTATCCAAAATTACCAGAAAAAATCTGACGTTCATTCATATGACTTTCTCTATCTGTTCGTACACATGACTTTCACTATCTATTCTGTTAAATAGCAAAGGTATATAACTACAATGTTTCTTACAAGCCCTATAACTTGCACAGTTTCGGTACAATAAATACTTGAGAAGTTATGACACTTTTATCATTCTTATTATTCGTGTAGGTAAACTGTTTACCATGAGAAACGTACAATAGTTACGGATGTATAATGAGCATTAGGAAAAGGCACCAGTTTCTGTATTTAAAACCATTTACTTAAATTTTAATTCTCATTAATTCCCCAGTAAAGGTAGTTTTATTAGGAGTTTTCAAAACATCACATAAAATGTGCATTGTACGGTGAGACAGAGAAGAGAGCGAAGAAGGGTTAGAGATGAAATGAGAATGGTAGAAGCAAGGAGAGGAGAAGAAGAGACAGAGGTTTTGAGAGAGTGAGAGAGAGAGAAAGAGAGAGAGAGTGTGTGTAAATTAATTAAGCGAGCGGAGTTGCGGATTCTGCTAATCTGTAGATGAAATAAATCTGTAGCACGGAGGGTAGCACAATTTGACTTTCTCTAACACATATGTACAATGTACATGGTAGTAGAGAAGATGTTGCATTTCACCCAAAAATTCGAAATGTCACCGGACATAAATGTTTTGAGAGAAAAAAAAACTTTTTTTAAAAAGACCCGCGCGTGTGTGTGGACAGCATAACTCTAAAACGAAAAGTCCGCCTAATGCCAAACTTTGTGTTTATACTCACAGTATCTTCCAAGGATACGACATGGAGATTTTCAGAAAATACCCCACCCCAAATTACATGGAACATTTTCCGAAATTTTCGATTTTATAAAAAAAAAAGATATAACGATTTTTACTTTCTCTATACGTACTATGTACATAGTACATATTGCACTCCATCCAAAATTCGAAACCGAGATTTCACCGGAAATATATGCTTTAGGGTCCCTGTACCCAAAAAAAGAATTTTCAGAAAAAGGTCCGTGTGTGTCTATGAACTCAATAATTCAAAAACGAAAAGTCGGTAAAATACTAAACTTGGTATATAAGTTTAGTATCTTCCAGGGGTGCGACACGAAGATTTTAAGAAAAATCCACCCACCCCAAACTACCCTTTACATGAAACTTTTTTTAAAATTTTGATTTTCTCAAAAATGGCTCTAACGATTTTGATTAAAGTTTATATTAAAGATATTTACCTGGAAAATAAAATGTATATCTTGAATTTTCTGAGAATAGCCTCTGTAGACTACTTTATTCTGGATGAATTTTACGGAATTCTACATAACTGCTAAACCGTAAGAGATGAACAAAAACTTACCACACAAAAAACGTAGTGTACGTTAAAACATTCAATCTATGTTAGATACATTTTTTTCGTGGAGTTGATCGTTTTTGAGATATCTATTGTTTTTGGTTTCAGCTTTGAAAAGCTTATTCTTTTCTCATACAGGAATTTGTTAACGCCTGTCCAAACAAACAAAGAAACTTCAGTCACATAAAAACCAGTTTTTGACTATCACTTATACCTATGGTGCTCTCTTATTTCGCTTCTACTTACAAGGAAGCATATAATAAGACTATTTCTGCTATTTTTTTATTCTCAAATAGCGTGAGGTAAATAGAAACATAAGTTTCTTAACAATAATTTGTTGCAGAAGTGTAGAGAAAGTCATGTGAATGGAACATATAAGATTTTTATAAAAATGCTATATAGTAAATGAAATGACAAATGAAATGAATATCCTGAATTTCTTGGATATACAAGTCCTCTTCATTCTGAATACCTTTTGCATAACTCGTAAACCAAAAAAAGATAAACAAAAACTTAGTACCCAAAAATATATATCTCGTTACAACACAATAATATTAAGTTTTTTTTTATCTAATTTTTATAATTTTCCTGTTATCGGTTTCAATTTTAAAATATGCAAAAGTTTCTCAAACGGAGAGTATACATGCGTTTCACATTTTCTTTTGTTTTACTTCTGACCATGGAAAGAAAACCGAATTTTAATGACAATCACATAGTAGCAGCTTTTTAAAAATTTGACTGTCGCAGCCTAGTGTATTCTCTTAGTTTCCTTCTACTTATAAGGAACTAAGTAATAAGACAATTTCTGCTAATGAACATCTCGATTTGCATGATGCAGATAAAAGAATAATGTTTTGTAGGAATAGTTTGTGGAACAGAAAAAGAATGGAATGTGAATGGAACACATCATTTTTAAGTTGTCTAATGCGAAATTTTAGCCATTTCCTTAGCGCGGTGGTAGCGCAGCTGCTTGCTAAGCGGAAGACCTGGGATCGATTCCCGGTACCGGCGTGGGGAATTTTCCCCTGCTAGGAGACCTGGTCGGGGGTGCACTCAGTCTCGTGAGGTCCCTAGGGCGGGGTGTTAATTGAGGAGCTACTTAATTGAGGAGTGGCGGCTCCAGATCGAGAAGACTGCATTAACCGTCTGGGAGGGACTCGAGACGCTGATCTCGTCTCACTCTCCAGCACTGCACCCCATTCATAACGCCCTCCTAGGCCGAGTTGGGGATGAACAAGGTCGGGCGGTAGGCCTTGTTCCCTTGCAGAGTATTGCTCCATGGTGTTAAGTTAATGTGATCTTTGACCCACAGGTATAATAATTATCATACTTATTGATCAAGGTTATAAAATTATCTCTTCTTGTTTAACACCGTTTGAACCGCTGCCCCGCTCAAATAATTCGTGGCTACTGTTCCATAGAGATAAATAAAAAATAATCTTATTTTATGCTTTTAACCATGCTAACAGATTTCTGGTGTAGTTGCTAGCAAGTTCACACGATTTAATGGCAAACCCGGTGCACGTGTTCTTTTGAACGCTATTATCTCCTTATAACGCAAGCAACCTACCATGTGTTTTCTTTCTCGCTGCAGGTGTTAAAAAACAATAGAAATGTTACATGCTGTCAACACTTTCAAAAGTTTTTATAGCGGGATGTCTTATAAGAATTGGTTCATAATGTTGTATACTTAGGCATACAGTAGGGTACGAAACCAGCGATAGCTCAGCGTTCTAGATTCTCACCCAGAGGTCCTGTATTCGATTCCCGCCTGAGACGGGGTATGTTTTTTTTTTTTTTTTTAACTAGAATCCTTTTATATCAGCCCACAAAGAACGAAAATGTGCAGGTCAGAGTGAATGTATGTGTGATTAATAATATAACACCGGAAAATCTTATGTGTTCCACTCACATGGCTTTCTCTGCAACAAATCATTGTTAAAAAGCTTATTCTTCTATTCCGTCATGTTAATCGAGCAAATGTTATGAGAAAAGTATGTTTTTTAAAGCTGAAACCAAAAACACGGAATATCTATAAAACGAATAAATCCACGAAAAAAAAAATGTATGTAACATAAAATGGGTGTTTTAACGTGCTCTACATTTTTGGTGCACTAAGTTTTATCTATCTCTTACAGTTTAGCAGTTATGCAAAATTCCGTAAATTTTATCCGAAATAAAGTAAGCTTCAGAGGCTATTCCCAGAAAATTGAAGATATACATTTTATTTGTCAGGTAAATATATTTAATATACGATATTTTAATCAAAATCATTAAAGTCATTTTTGAGAAAATAGAAAATTTCGAAAAAGTACCATGTAAAAGTTATTTTGGGGTGGGGGGATTTTTCTCAAAATCTTCGTGTCGCATCCTTGGAAGATACTAAACTTAAATACCAAGTTTGGTATTTTACCGACTTTTCGTTTTTGAGTTATCGTGTTCACAGACACACGGATCTTTTTCTGAAAATGCTTTATATATACAGATATAGGGGACCCTAAAACATATATTTCCGGTGAAATCTCGGTATCGTATTTTTGCGTGGAGTGCAATACCTTATCTGTACACTATGTACATAGTATGTGTAGAGAAAGTAAAAACTAACGTTAATAAACATGTAAACATCAGGAATTGTTTTTTAAAGCCCCCGATATCACCATCAATGAAGAATTATGTAGGACTTATTTAATATAAACGGTAGGTCGCTCACTATCGGGACCTTTGCTTTGCTACCTGTCCGTTATCAAGTAAAATATAAGTTTAAAAAAAAAGCTTCCTATCTACTTCTCGCTAATCAAGACAAACATTAGCAGAAATGGTATTGTTGCTGAGTTCCTTATCAGTGTAGGCTCTATCAATAGTCCAACCTGGTTTAAAAACTGGTTGCTAATTGATTGCAATTTGGTCCTATTTCCATGCCAGGAGTTGATAAATTTCCGTATGAGAAAATTAAGTATTTTAAAATTGAAACCAATAACAAGGATTATCTGGGAAATGCTTGACCCCACAAAGATTGTATATGACATAAATTGTGTGTTCTAATGAGAGTTTTATTTTGTCCATCTCTTACGGTTTACCAGTTATACAAAAGTCATTCAAAATGAAGACTTCAGATGCTATTTCTAAAAAATTCAAGACATACAGTGGTATAAACAAAACTATTACAGCTATTTTTGAGAAAATAAACACTTTTGAATGTTTCCGCCCCCCCCCATGTAAAGGGTAGTTTGGGGTTTGTAAATCTTCGTGTCTCAACCTTGGAAGATGCTGAACTTAAATGTAAAGTTTGGTATTTAACCGTCCTTTCATTTTTGAGTTACCTTCATGTTCACAGACATAGGGATACACACTTACACACATACATACACACACTCACCTTTTTCTAAAATTTGTTTTTGGACACCCTAAAACGTGTATTTCCAGAGAAATCTCGGTATCGAATTGTTGGATGAATGCAATACCTCCTACTAAGGGACAGTACATTTTTTGTGGTCCATTTTCATTACTTTCTCTACCTGTTCTACAAACTCTTCTTACAAATGATTATTTTTATCTACTTCATAATAATCAAGATAAACTTTAGCAGAAATAGTCTTATTAGATACTTCCTTACTTGTAAGTAAAAGGGAAATAATATAATACCGTAGGCTAGAGCGATAATCATATATTTTAAAAGTTGGTCGCTGTGTGATGCAATTGAAATTCGATTATCTTTGCATGGTCAGGAGTAAAAGAAAAGAGAGATGAAACGAATGATGACTCTCGTTTGAACAACGTTTAAAGTATTTTAAAATTTAAACAAATAACAAGGAATATCTTGGATATGGTTAGCTCTACCATAAAAATGTATATGAGATAAATTTTGGGTTTTAACGGGCTCTACGTTTTTGTGTAACAAGTTTTTGTGCATCTCTTACGGTTTAGCAGATATGCCAAAATCATCTAGAACGAAGAGGTCTGCAGAGGCTATTCCCAAAAAATCCAAGATATACATTTTATTTGTTGTGTAAATATCTTTAACGTTTATATTATAGCTATCTTGAAAAAGTTAAAAGTTTCGTGTCGAATTCTTGAAAGATGCTAAACTTATGCCCGCACACCTCTCTTCTCCAGTTACCTTGTAGGAGTGTATAAACAAGCGTTAAGTCACATGGAGAAATTGACTTCATTAAATGAATTAGGCGGACTCAATTCCGGGAATTACCTCCCTCCCTCTCCCATTTTAACGTTTTCCAGGAAAGCAAGTTACAGTTGAATTTCCTCCACCTGCCAGGGAAGTGGGGGCGTCAAGATGCTACACCAATTTTCTTGTGTGATTTCGATGTTGTTTTGTTTCAACCCTACTCAGTACGAGTGGTATCCTAAATCCGTAAGCGCTTTCCTTACGTCCTTCGGTAGACAGAAGCACTGCACTTGAAAAAATACTCTGATGTGTTCTATTCACATGACTTTCTCTAGCCGTTCTCTGCCTGCTGAAGAATCAGTAGAGAAATTCACGTGAATGAAACACATAATATTTTCTTTTATTGTGTTCCATTTATGTGCCTTCATTAATAGGTAAGGTGATATAGGCGGCTTTGACTTGAGAACAAGTATTTATCGGCAATGAAATCCACTCGTTTACTATTCTGTTAATATTTGGGTTTGTTTACATTTTATTTTCAAACAGTACATTTGCTCTCTCTCTCTCTCTCTCTCTCTCTCTCGCTCTCTCTCTCTCTCTCACACACACACACATTTACACTCTCACTCATGTTTTCAGACTCTAAGGAGGACGAGGAATAATCCTGGCTAAAAAGAAATCTTCATCCTCCTATCGGGAATCGAACCGGGTCCTCTGGTTTTGGAAGCTAACATGCTCTCAGCCAAATTTTCGAAAGTTAAAATCTGTTATCATAAGTAGCTATTTAACGTGAAGTTACATTGTGTAAATCGAGCAAAATGGCTGCGTGGTAACCTGTAAAGCTCGCATTCGGGTTCATTCCCGCTAACTCACACGCTGGCTTTGGGTTTTTCTTGGGTTTTTCTAATCACTAGGTGAATACAAGTATTTTTTTTTAATTCATAAACGCTCTTTAACGGCAATGGTTCCTAGCCATCTATTCTTGTGTGAGAAATACCGCTTAATTTTTCTCATATATCTCTTTCTTTTACGCGCCGTAAATCTAGACACCGGTTTTGTTACCCTACTGAAGGGATGTAGGGATTTTTACGCCTCCGAAAAATACATCTTCCTCCGCTGGGTTTGAACCCGTGACCTCAGGAATCAGAGGTTAGCATGCTACCCTTAGATCACGGAACATGACGAATGCTGAGGTGGTTTCTCTTCTACAACGGTTTCATTTCTGCAATTTTCCCTTTCATTCCTTTCCTTCTCATGTTTCAGGTGTGCTTAAATTACCACATTTCCATGAGGAATTGGAAGTCGATTTGATTATAATTCCATTTGAATACGATGTGCGTTTCACATATTAAATTTAATACGAATTGAGATCGTTTAATATGCAAGCTTCGAGAATAAATTTATTCATTTTTTATGTTGGTGAAAGTTGCGTTCATGTACTTGTAAACATATATTTTTTTGCTTTTTCTATTATAAGCAGGTTTTGTAAACTATAGAAATGATAAAATTGGCCCTGTTACAGCCTACCACAGAAAAATAAACTAAAGCTTTAGCACGTGACTACTGCGTGCAACGAGTATAGTAGAAGAATTGCTTTACCGTATTCAAAACGATTTGTATATGGAGGTATTTCCATGCAATATATTTCGATCCGATCCCATTCCGATCCCACTTTCTAATGAATCGGATCTAAGATTCATATGATTTAAATTCCGTGTTCAATACGGAATGAGTACTCAAATCTATTTCGTGGTGCATGGGAGTGTCGCTCAAATGGCGTGAATGTTTGCTCAAAGGAAAAGTATTCTCCAAGTAAACTAGAGAGCTGCTTGGTTGACAGGTAATTCATCGCCCCTCTGGGCAGCTCCGGACGGACAAACACACACACACACATACACACACACAAACACACACGAACCTTTCTCTAAAAATTATATATTTCCAGTGAAATCTCGGTATCAAATTTTTGAATGGAACGTACTATGTACCACGTACGAAGAAGAGAAATTAAAAATTCAAAAGGTAGAGCTTTCCTTTCTCTTGAATCGTTTGTTAAAACTGTTGTAGGTCTTTGTTTATAAGTGAAAGGATTTTAGCTGTGTACAAATGGCGTGTTATTTGAGGACGCTCTTTAACTGCTGAGGTTCTCAGCGTCCCATTCTAAATTGGGCTTAATTTTGCTCAGAGGCCTCTCTATCAGGCTTGAAGTTCTTTTACGTGCCGTAAATCTACGACACGGGACCCACGGCTTTACTTCCCTTCCGAAGTAAGGATTTTTACACCCGAAAAAATCCATCGTCCTCCGCCGGGTTTGAACCCGCGACCTTGGGTATATGAAGTTAGCATGGTAACCATTATACCACGGAGGGCGACTTAACTGTGTACAATTTATCTGTGTACAATTTATATGTTCTTGATACGTAATGCTATTGAAGGAAAATATTACAGATTATAATTTTAGAAGCAACTTCCATACTCATAAGACAAAGTACAATTCCAATATCCACACGCCATTTAACAGATTAAGTAAGATATATAGCTTTCATGTGTTTAATGCCATTAATGTATACAATATGCTTCCTGAGAGATTAAGAACTTTAAATTTAAATAATTCTTAGACTCATGTAAGTATAAGGCTAAATGAAATGGAATGTTTTAATACTATCTCTAAGTTTTAGTTATATTATACTTATTTTATTTGGAAGATACCTTAGCATGATTATCACCATTGTGTGTTTATTTTAAGTTTTATGTAAAAATGACTTAGTCAATTGTATTTTATACTTAAAGACCCAAATAAATTATTATTATTATTATTATTATTATTATTATTATTTAATTTACCGTATGCGGCGTTTATTTAAATCCTATTTAAATGAAAGAAACTTAATCGTTACAGAAGCAAAACTGTGTTTTAACTTCAAACAACAAACATTTTCGCCCGCCTGGGTAGTGTGGTGGTAGCGTGTCTGCCTCACATTCAACAGGTCGCGAGATCGAAGTTTTTTTTTTTCGGGATTTTCCCTTATCCGAAAAGACGAATGTCGAGTGACTTTAAGCTCCATGACCCCGAGATCATTTGAGCATTATTTCAACAGTATCATTCATCGTCCGATATGACCAACCAGGTTAAAGGACGTTAAGCTATAAAAAACAAACAAACAAAAACAAAACATTTTCCTAGTCGCAGTTTTTAGGTGTCTGCACTTAGCTTATTTAGGAATAAATGTTATCTGTTGTACATAATGCATGTTATCATTGTCACTACGTATCCAAGGCCAGTGGACTTCGTAAGCGACAGATAATTGTATACCATTTTCCTTTTTGCTATCTGACCTCTTGTGTTGCCACAGAGATGGGTTTAGCAAGAAATCCTTCAGATAGTTTCTTTTGGTTTGATTTGGAGTTCCGTGCGCCCACATAATACCCCCAGTTGTCTGAGCTCCAAAAGAACACCTGCTACCAAGAATATTAGAACTTAACCTAATGTGACCTGACGCGGCGTAACATAAAAAACCGAATCGTGCTATTAAATGGAGCTATTTGGTTTTAACTTCATTTAACTTGAACTTAACCTAACTTAAGAGTTTGTCAGTCATATGTTTTCCTTCCCATTACGCAAAGTTTCACTGCCATGTGGCTACTTGGAACCAAGGTTGCAAAGGTTTTTGGTAGCACTACTCTATGGTATTTATTGTAATTTTAAGCTAATTTTACACGTCCTTAGGATGCAGGATGTTAGGGCTATGATTTCGCGTGCTGGGAGATCCAAATATGATGAATAATAAAGTCCGATAACAATTTGATCTGTTTTGAACGTAACGGATAATTGAGCACTATTAAATTCTTTATATGCATAGACTGGCAGGACTTAAGACCCGAATGTTTTGTTTTGCGGCTAGGCCAATGTTTTGTTTTGGTTTTTCTTGAAATCCGGTTCGCCACGTGCTGCGTGTTTATCAACTACTGCCAGTAACTAGGGGTGGGTTGGTTTTTCTTTTAAGCTATCGTATTCAGGCAACCTGACCACAAAAATGCGTAAGAGGCTACGCATAAATCAAAGATAAAGTAAATGCAAGTGTGAATTATGGAAATACCTCATTCAGATCTATTTTAGAATAATTAATTCAAAGCATTTTGCTAAACAGGTAATTTATTAATGGTCGATAACTGCAACATCAACAATATGATATTACGTAGATGCTCAAAATGTGCTCCGTAGGATTCTAAGCAGACATCGCATCTTCTAAAGCAATTTTGCTATACCCTCGTTAGAGCTTCTGCGTTCTCCAATCTCTTCAAACACACTGTGAAGTTCATGAATGGTAGCAACTGTTATGGTTAAATTCACTCTCCAAATTCCCCAGAGCTAAAGGATTGAACTTTGCCTTAAGGAAAAAGCATATCTATATACTCTTGATTTGTAAACATTGTCTTAGTTCTGAATGCATTTAGCTCATCTAAAGCTCTACAGATCAGCTGTTGTCGAGGAGGAACATTTCATAAACATTAACTGTAAAAACTGACCTTCCGCTCTACACATAATGCCCAATGTGGCGTAATTGCCAAGCGCATATCTACGGCTTTATTTCAGTAGACACGCTGGAATCAAACACTTTAAAATAATGTTGTGGCTAAACGCCTCATTTTATCAACAAATGGCAAAAACACGAATAGTTCATCTTTTATAGCTCTACCTCGCTATTCTAATTGCAGAAGTGAACGATATAGGAGTAGTGACAAATTCGCAATGTAACATTTAACTAATTGTATTTTTTATTTATGAAACCATGCACTTTAGAGCGAAATGGTACGGGAACTTAAGTTTCTGCTTAGCGTCAGGAAGTTACCGTTAAAGTATGCGTATTCATATCTCTAACACTTTGTATATATAGTACATAGGTAGAAAATGTATTGTACTCCACCCAAAAATTCGATACCGAGATTTCTCCGCAAATACGTGTCTTGGATCCCCTGTATCCAAAATAAATAAATAAATAAATAAAATAAAATGCATGTTTATAAAAAAGGTCCGTGGTGTGTGTATGTGAGTGTGTGTGTATGTGTTTGTGTGTCCATATGTCTATGACCACGATAACTCAAAAACGAAAAGTGGGTTAAATACCATACTTGATATTTAGGTTCAGAATCTTCCAAAGATTCAACACAAAGCTTTTTAGGAAAATCCTCCGACCTCAAATTACCGTTTACATGGAAAATGTTTAGAAAGTATTGATTCTATCAAAAATGGCTTAAATGATTTTGATTAAAATACAAAGTGAGATATTTCCATGACATACTGGATAACTTTTGCATAATTCGTAAACTGAAAAAGATTGGCAAAAACTTACTACACAAAAAATGTAGATCTCGTTAAAACACAAACATTTATTTATTTTCTTTATTTATTTTAGAGTTAACGACTTCAAGATATTCCTTGTTATTGATTTTAGTTTTAAAATACTTATACTTTTCTGAAACAGGAACTACTCAATTTGTTTTTTTTTCACACAAGCCATGTGAAGAGTCCCTGTGTACAAAAGAAATTTTAGAAAACGGTCCGTGTATGTGTGTCTTTCTGTGTGTCCTTGTGTATTTGTGTCTGTCTGTGAACAACATAACTCTTGGAAGATACTGAACTTAAATACTAAGTTTGCTATTTAAGGGGCTTTTCTTTTTTGAGCTATGCTGCCCACAGACAGACAGACAGACAGACAGACAGACAGACAGACTGACAAACGCACACACACAGACGTATTTCTAAAATTCTTTTATTTTTATTCGGGGTATCTCAAAACATGTATTTCGGTAAAATCTGTATCGAATTTTTGGATGGAATACAATACTTTCTCTATATCTATGTACATAGTACGTGTAGAGAAAGTAAACAGCTGAAACAACAACACATCTGAAAATTTCGAATGTTATGCCAGTGGCCTACACGATCTGTTTTCCAAATGCAGATGTTGACCTTGTGTGTCGAATGAGGAAAAAGAATACACTCCTGTGCAAAACCAGTACAGCTACCTAAGAAACGTGTCCTAACTTTTATGCAAACTGGTTGCGTTTCGCTGACATGCTTTTAACTATGCACACGTGTTATAAATCAGGATTTCATAACTGACATTAAACCTTTCAGGTTTTCACTCCATGCAATTTTGTTGTTTAAGTTCTGTCTGCTGCTTAGGGTTAATCAGTGATAGAAAATGATTTTACAATTATGAGGACTATTCCCAGAAATTTCAAGAAATGTATTTTATTTGTCATGCAAATTTCATAAACATACCCTTATAATATTTTAGGAAAAATCAGTACAGCCGTTTTTGAGGAGAGCCAAACAAAGAAATATTTTTACATGTAAAGAGCGATTTAAATTGGGAGGATTCTCTTGAAAAGCTTTCTGTTTCATCTTTCTCTGAAATTCCGCTTTTGAGTTATTTTGTTATGCTGACACAGGCACGCAAACCTTTTTCTTTTTTAATTCATAAGGCCTCAAAGCTTAGGAACTTCTGTTGAAATTCTGGGTGGAACACACACAGTAGGTACTATGAGTAAGTGGTAAAAAGATTTTGATTTATTACATTCATAAGACTTTTCCTACTCTTTATCGTTTATTGGGAATGACTTATGCCACAAAATGGATATCTATTTTAAAGAGTGTTACATTTTTACTTTCTTTAGTAGGCATGCACAATTTACTTAGTAGGTAGAGAACGTAATGTATTCCATCCAAAATTCGATACCGATATACACCGAAAATACATGCTTTGAGGACTCCCGAATCCAAAAAAGCATACTTAGGTAAAATGTCCGCGCATATGTGTGTGTACAGCATAACTCAAAAACGAAAAGTCGTTAAATACCAAACTTGGTGTTTAAGTTAAAAATTTTCCAAGGATGCGACACGACAATTTTCAAGAAAAATTCCCCACCCAAACTACCCTTTACATGGAAAAAAATTTGACGTTTCAAAAATGGTTCTTAACGCTTTTTATTAAAATACCGAATAATAGATGGCGCAACTGTCTCGTATTTGTCGAAGATATTCCTTCTTGCGTTAAAAGAGTTGCAGAGAGTATTTAGAGTTAAAATGTACCTTTTGAATAACAATAATAATAATAATAATAATAATAATAATAATAATAATAATAATAATAATAATAATAATGAATTACATACGATTTCCATGAATCGCGAGAAACAATATTAAAAATCGGCAGGATTTAAAAATGAATGGCAAAGTATTGCATAAAATTGAAGATATGCATGTTATTTGTCATACAAAAATCGTATTTTAATCAAAATTGTTACAGCCATTTTGAGAAAATAAATTTTTTCGAAAAATTTTGCAAAGTAGGGATAATGTAGTTGAGGATGGGGGAACTTTCTTGAAAATCTTCGTATCGCATCTATGGAAGATGCTGAACTTAAATAGCAAGCTTCTCATTTATCAGACTTTTTGTTTTTTAGTTATGCTGTTCAGCTTTATCAATTCATGGTTATAGAGCCGACTTTACTTGCTACGTTCCAGTTAGCGTTTGCCTCAGGAAAGCTGAACAGCAAACGGTTCTTAATTCCCCGTAATTGGCCGGGATTAACTTTGCGACATAAATTTATTAAAGATAGTGTGATAATATTATTTTACGAATTATATCTATATTTGTTGTGTAGTAAATTTTTGTCAATCTCTTACAAAAGTAATCAAGAAAAAAGGGATCTTCACAGGCTAATCCCAGAACATTCAAGATACCATTTAATTTGTCATGAAAATATTTTAAACATATGATATTTTAATAAAAAGTGTTAGTGTCATTTTAGAGAAAAGCAAAATTTCGAAAAGTGTTCCATATAAAGTTGCGGGTGAAGAGTTCTTCCTAAATATTTTCGTGTCGCATCCTTGGCAGATACTGAACCTAAATATCGAGTTTGATATTTACCCGACTTTTCGTTTTTGAGTAGTGCTTTCCACACACACACACACACACACACACACACACACACACACACATGCACACACAGACAAACACATACACACATTGACCTTATTTTGATTTTTTTCAGGGAACCGTAAAATATGTATTTCCGGTGAAATCTCGGTATCGAAGTTTTGAGTGGAATACAAATCCCCTCTCTGTCTACTATGAGGCAGTGCAGGAGTGTACATACGTGCCAGAAAAAGCAATAAGTGATTTATTTATCAACTAATTTGAACTAAACATAATCCATAATTTGTATTATGCTAATTACATACATATTTATTTCCATCCTTTCTATTTTATAAATATTTGGTACAAAAGTTTACGTACACTCACGTAAAAATAAGTTTAAGTTTTGGTTAGTCTTAATCGTCTTCATTAACGAAAACAGCTGTTTACACAGTGAAGAGAAAAAAAATAATAAAAAAACGTAAGTTGTAAGTTGACACGCATGAACAAATTCAGTAACGCAATAAATCATGGTACAGTACATTTTATTTGTTTCACTTTAATATTTCTTACCCTTGGTATTTTTCATACTGATTGGCATGACAAGGCAAATAATAACCTTTTTTATGGTATAACATCTTTCGTATTACGAACTAAACACTTTATGCCATTATTTTGTGTCGTAATAAAATATATTTCCTCTAAAGCAGTGTTGAAACTAGTTGATGCAGATAATTATGTTTGATGTAGATCACTCAATTTTAAGTGAAAACTACCCGACAGGACTAAAGTTGACTCACTAATGTATTGAGGGAGAGTATCAATAAAGTTTATTTATATATATATATATATATATATATATTATTTTATAAAACATTCAGTTGTAAAATGTCAATTGTAATGCAGCCTTCTTAATACGGCGGCAAATATATAACGCTTTGCGAAATGAAATTGGACATTTGATTTGCTGTCATAAAGGAGGAGATTCATCAGAAAGAAATTCCATTAGTTTGTAAAATTTATATTAAAACGGCTAGCATTATATGGGATTCAATCCACCGTCCGACTTCTCTAGTAGTCGGCAATAACACGCTTTAGCCAGTTCAGGTATTCTAGTCGCTAATTAAACTAGGAGCGTTTTACTTCAGGTCCACTACTTAGTAGTAGTAGTAGTAGTAGTAGTAGTAGTAGTAGTAGTAGTAGTGTACCAAAGGGGATTCCACACCTCAGCCATTGATTGGCTTTTTATACGCCTGGAGGTTAGGTTGAGAAGAGAACGATTACAGTGGGCAACCGGAATCAGTGGAAGGGAGCCATCGTGGAAGGGCCCTAACAGGCCATTCATTCGATGCGGGGAGCGCTAGGAGCCCACGCCTCAGGTCTGACCAAACATCCCTGAATCTGCCGACGACTTCCAACGCCATCCCGCCGTCGAGAGCGGAGTTTCTAAAGTTCAATCAGCTCCACGAGAGGGCACTTACGACCGAATGAGACCTGTTGAGTGAAATGGAGATGAAATGAAGGGACAGGAAATTTGGAGGAATGAAGAAGCCTCCCTAGCATTCCCCTAGTGACCTGGGAAAACCCCAGAAAAAACCCATTGGTTAGAGAGGTCGGTCGCGGGGAACCGATCCAACGACCTTCCGAATGCCAGTCCTAGATGAAACGCCTTAGCCACTAGGCTCTGTAGGTCCCCTACTTAATCGAAACACAATAACAACACATTTTCTGCAGGTGCATTGATGTTGAATTTGAAATATTTTCCCGTTACTGTACAATGATTGCTGAGATATTGGTTTCCAAAACTGCGAGGTGAGTGAATAGCTGTCATGCCCTCTTGAATATGAGGGAAAATATACAGCAAATTTAATTTTCATACCACCTTATCAGTAACGCCTGAGAATCAGGTGACCCTTCGTTTGATCAAACAGAAGATGGGTATTTATTTTTGTGAAAGATACGTCTGTCGTGTAGTAAAATTTTGTCTGTATCATACGGTTAACCAATTAAATAAAACTAATTCAGGATGATTTCACAAGCTACTCTCAGAAATTCTAAGATATACATTTGCAAGGAAAATGTATTAACCATGATATTTTAAATCATATTTTTAGGGTATTTTTGAGAAAATAAAAAAGTATTATAATCTTTCCATATAAAGGATGATTTAGGATGTCGCATCCTTCAAAAATGAGAAGATTGGCACTTAACAAATTTTTCGGGTTTGAATTAATGCTGCACTGTTTGGTAAAACTGCATTTCCAACGAAATCTCTCGATATCGAATTTTTCGGTGAAATGCAAAACTGTCCCCCTTCTTACTTTAGGTAAACAGTAGAAAAGAAAATATGTAAACTTGTTACACAAATGTACAAAATTTCATGGCAATTTTAAAGTTCTTAAATTATTATGAAACTCATAATTAAAAGGTATAAAACAGTCATTCAGTTTTCTAAAAGGCAAGTAACTAACTACAGACCAAAGAGTCAAAACGGAGCATGAAAAACACTAATTTTTACTTCCGCTTCCTGTACACTGTACACAGAAGGTGTACCAAAAATTTGATACTGAGATTTCACAAACATACATGTTTTGAGGACCCCTTAATAAAATATTTTTAGAAAATAATCTGTGAGTGTGTGAACAGAATAACTCAAAAGCTAAAATTTGAATAAATACCAAACTTGATATTTAAATTCAGAATCTGCCAAGGATGCGATATAAATATTTTCAGGAAAATCGCCCCAGCCAAACTATCTTTTACTTGGAAGACTTTTTCTTAAAATTTTACATTTTCTCAAAAATGACTTTCGATTAAAATGCCACATATATTTAAAATATGTTCAGCATAAATAAAATTTATATCTTGAAATTTCTGGGGATAGCCTCTCATTCTAGATGACTTTTGCATTACGAGCAAACCATAAAATATAGACCAAAACGTACTCTACACAAAATGTAGATCTCGTTAAAACAACAGTTTATATCAAATACAATATTTTGTGAAGTTACTCATACTCCTTGTTATTGCTTTCAATTTTTCAATACTTAAACTTTTCTCAAATGGGAAGTCGTTCTTTTTTTTTTCTCTCTTTTTTTTTCTTTCTCCTGGTCAAGCAAAGAAAATGACATTTCAGAACCATCACATAGAGACCATCTCTATAAAGATTTGACAGAACAGAAGGTAATATGAATGTAAAATATCAGGTTAGAAATACAACATTATAAGTATAGGAAATGTATAAATCTGTCAGTCAATTTTCTGAAAGGTAGTCAAAGAAGGAGCATAAAAAACATCAACTTTTACATAGTGCACAGAGAAGAATCTCACTCAGCAATTCAATACCGAAATTTCATCGAAAATGCATGTTTTGAGACCCTCTGATTCCATAAAAAGCCAAATTGGGTATTCAAATGCGATATATCTCCAAGAATGTGACAAAGATTTTGAAGAAAATCCCCTACCCCAACAACCCTCTATATGGAACATATTGATTTTCACAAAATTGGCGATATTTAAGATACGTTCATAACAGAGGAAATATGTATATTGAATTTTCTGGGAATAGCCTCTGAAGATCTCTTCATTCTGGATGACTTGTTTACAACTCGTAAACCGTAAGAGTCAGACAAAAACTTTTTACTCAACAAGATATAGCTCATTAAAACACACAATTTATGTTATATAATTATTTTTTCTTTCCTTGTAGAGTTACACGTTTCCGAAATATTCCTTTTTATTGGTTTCAATTTTAAAATAAACTTTTCTCACACGGGATGTCATTCATCTTTCGTTTAACTCCATGCCTACAAAGAGAATTAATTTCACATAGCGATAGTTTAAAGATTTTACTATCCTTATAACCTAATGTATTCGCTTATTTCCCTTCTACTCGTACTTACAAGAAGCAAGGACCTTTTTCTAAAATGTTTTTTACTTTCTCTATATGTACTATAGTGTACTATATGTTATATAGTGTATAGAACAAGTATTGTATTACACCCAAATATTCGATACCAGGTTTCACAGGAAATACATGTTTTGAGACCCCCTGAATAAAAAAAAAAGGAATTTTAGAAAAATGGTCTTGTCTGTATCTGTGTGTGTCTGCAGGCAGCATAGCTCAAAAACAAAAAGACTGTTAAATACCAAATTTTATATTTAAGTTTGATATCTTCAAGGATGCGACACATAGGTTTTCAAGAAAATTTCCCGCCCACAACTACCCTTTACATGGAATATTTTTTGAACATTTTGATTTTCTCAAATTTGGTTCTAACGATTTTGATGAAAATACCATATGTTTAAGATATTTTTATGACAAACGAAATGTAGATATATCTTGGATTTTCTGGGAATAACCTCTGAACACCTCCAATCTTGATGTTTTTTATTGAACTTTGCATACCTGGTAAACCTTAAGAGATGGACAAAACTCACTACACAAATAATGTAAATCTCGATAAAACACACAATTTGTCATATACTTTTTTTTCTTGAGGTTGGTCGTTTTCGTAATATTCGTTGTGATTGATTTTAGTTTAAAAAACAAAATGTTCTCATACGGGAACTTGTCCACGGCAAATCACGAAAAGAAACGGATTTCAATCCCAACAACCACGTCTTAAAACATTTGACTATCGGTTTAGCGTATTGTATTCCCTTATTTCCCCTCTACTTATAAGGAACTAACTTTTAAGAGCGTTTCTGTTAATGTTTTAGCATGAAATAAACAGAAGAATAAGCTTGTTAACAATAATTTGTTACAGAGATGTAGAGAAAGTCATGTGAATTGAGCACATCAGATTTTTTTGGATACAGGAGACCCAAAAACGTATATTTCCATTGAAATCTCGGTATCGAATGTTTGGGTGGAATGCAGTATCTTCTTTATACACTGTGTGCATAGCACATGTAGAGAACGTACCTAAACTAAAGAAACATACTTTTGACTTACCGTCACGCGCTCTGAAGACTACGTAAACAACTCTTGTCACCGCCTCAGCCACACTGCATGACCACAATTTGGAGACGAGTGCTAGTCAGACTGTCAGACTTTGCACCCGCGTGTACTTGAACGCGATATCGCGTACTACTACATCTAGGCATTAGATGTCGGCTCAAAAATGAACATTCAGTCCTTATCGCTACCATGCAGTTATCGCGCTTCTTAGATCACAATAAAGATTACCATGATCCTTCTCTAAGAATCTGATATTCCATTCACATAACTTTCTCTACCTGTTCTTCAAACAAGCTTTTTCTTAAAATATTATTCCTTTATCATGCGAATCGAGAAAACATTAGCAGAAATGGTATTATTAGTTGCTTCCTTGTATGTAGTAAGGGAACAAGGCAATACAAGGTACTAAAGGAACAGTCAGATCTTTTAAAACTTAATTGCTATGTGATACAATTGAAATTTAGTTCTTTTTACATGGCCAGCAGTAAAAAAAAAAAAAATAGATATGAAACGAATGACCACTCTCCGTGTGAAAAAAGTTTACGTATTTTAAAACTGAAACCACTAATTCTCGGAAATGGTTAACTCTAAAAAATAAATAAAATAAAAATAAATAAATAAAAATAAAAATAAATAAAAAAACAAAAAAATATGTGACATTAATTGTGTGTTTTAACGAGACCTATATTTTTGTGTAGTAAGTGTTGTTTGTCTATCTCATATGGCCTACAAGTTAAACAAAAGTCGTCCAGAAAGAAGAGGTCTGCAGAGGCTTTTCCCCGAAAATATATTTTCTTTTTTCTTTCTTTTTTTATCGGTAAAATAGTGCTCAAATGATCACGAGGCCCATGGAGATTAAATTTACCCGAAATTCCTATTCTCAAAATAAACGAAAACCCCGAAAAAAATCTTATCCGGGTAACTCGCCTTAGATGAGATTCAAACTCGCAACCTCTTGAATGTGAGGTAGACACGCTATCCCCACACTACTGAAGCGGGCTATATTTTAAGCATATGTATTTTAATCGAAATCGGTGAGGCCATGTTTGATTCGAAGAATGTTCCATGTTTGGAGTGGGGGGTTTTCTTGAAAATCTTCGTGCCTCATCCTTGGAAAATGCTGAACTTAAATTTCAAGTTTGGTATTTAACCGATTTTTTATTTTGTTATATATTGATCACACAGATGGAACTCTTTTTTAAAAAAAAATCGGTGGCTCTCAAAACAAAATATGTATTTCCGTCGAAATCTCGGTATCGAAATTTTGGGTGAAATACAACATTTTCTCTCTACTATGTACATTGTACCATGTGCTACAGAAAATAAAAAGTTTGGATACACATTAAAAGCAGGTGGTTCTGAATGTGCGAAGGAATCAAAAAAATCCGATGTTTACATTTATATGATTATCCACTATGGTTTATTTTATAATTAGCTTCTATAAGCTATTCTTACGCTTATGCATTATGATTTAATTGAGATAAACATTTGCAGAAATATGTATTTGCATTACATATTTCTTGTACACTCCCTATGAGAAACACAGGAGGCTGAAGCGATAGTCAAATGCTTAAAACCTGGGTCGCGGGATCGAATCCCGTATGGACATGGAGTGTTGTTGTTTTCTGTGTTTGTGTCCTATCTAGGTCATTCTCTCCTCTCCTGATGCCACGTAGGTTATGCTTGTAGGCCAATATAGGTATAAAAAAACTGCCGCCACGCGATGGCTTTGAAATCCCATTCTTTACACGATATTGTGTGAACGAAAGAAAGAAAAGAATAAAACAGAAAAGAGGGGGGAAATCTGATGTGCTACATTCACATTACTTTATATACAAGTCTACATTATCGTTTATTAGTGGCTCTATATCATTATTGTTGCGAACTTTCATTTTTCTGCCTACTTCATTTTAACATAGATAAATCTTTGCAGAAAATCTGCATTACAACTTTAATTATAGATTCAAAAGGTATAGCGATAGTCAACGATTAAGAATATACTGACTTTAAATTCTATACTCTTTCATTGCAATCGCAAGAAACAATTGAAGGTTGACAGGACTTAAAAAGAATGACAAAATATTGAAGAATTCCAGCTTAATAAGGATATCTCGGAAATGGCTTATGCCACAAAATAACTATTCTGAATAAACTGTGTGTTTCAAAGAAGTCTTTTTTGTGTAATACGTTTTCGTCTATCGCTTAACGTATTTCAGGCATGCAGGTTTATAAAAATCCGTTTCACAGGATATTTCAAAAAATTGAAGATATGCATTTTATATTTTGTCATTTAAGTATATTTGTCAAAATCGTTAGAGTCATTTTTGAGAAAATAAAACATTTCGAAACATATCCATGTGTGTGTATGTGTGTGTGTGTGTGTATGTGTGTGTGTGTGTGTGTGAGCGCGCGCGCATTACGGAGAGATATTCCTCACTGCCGTTGGCTTATATGTATTCCAAGCAAAGAAATTGAAAATCTTCGTGTCGCTTCTTTGTAAGGTATTAAGCATGTTTCAGTAAGTTATGCTGTTCATAAAAATGATACATACGTACACTACACACGTACACGCAAAGTAAAAGAAAGCAAAAGTGTGCTGAGAGCATCACAAAAAAATGATAAGGCATTGAAAAAGTAAAACTAATAACAACGCTTATCTTGCAAGTAGATGATGCTACAAAAATATTTAAAATAATTTGCGTGTTTGCGTTATATTTTATCACACACATAGTAGTTAGAACAGGTATTGCATTCTACTAAAAAAATTCGATATGAGATTTCCTCGGAAGGACATGTTTTGAGTAACCCTGAATCCAAAAAAGAAGTATTTTAAAGAAAAGTGTGCTCTGTGAACAGCTTAACCCAAAAACAAAAGTCGGATAAGTACCAAACTTGGTAGATTGAATTTCCATATCTTGCAAAGATGCAACAGGAAGATTTTCAATAAGATCCTCCACCTCGAAATACTTTAATTGGAATATTTTCGAAATGTTTTATTTTCATAAAATCAATTAGTAATGCTGTTTATTAAAATAGGTACCATATATTATAGATATGGTCGTCTCCTTAGCGCGGTGGTAGCGCGGCTGCTTGCCAAGCGAGAGACTTGGGTTCGTTTCTCGGTAAAGGCTTGGGGATTCTCCCCCCGCTGGGAGACCTAGTCCGCGGTGCACTCCGCCTCTTGAGGTTCCTGGGGGGGGGGGGAACAATTGAGGAGCTATTTGATTGAGAAGTAGTGGCTCCAGATCGAGAAGACCGCATTAACCGGCCGGGAGAGACCCGAGGCGCTGACCACGTCTCACCCTCCAGCAAGCATGATGCCTCTGGGCTGAGATGGGGGATGCAACGGCCAAGGCCCCTTGTGGGCTGTCGTACCATGGAGTTACGTTTACCAAATATTAGAGAAACCTACGTGAGAACTAAAATATATCTTGAATAATCACGGAATAGTCTGTGCAGTCCTCTTTCCACGAAAGTCGTAAAGGATAATTTTAGGTGAAAGAGTTTTCTTGAAATTTTCTATTAACATGCTGAACTTAAATACTACGTTTATTGCTCATTTATATCTAACATTTTTTTAAAATATTTTTATAGTAATGTTCTTCACATACCATATGAACACATAAATGACCCTTTTACAGGGGACATCAAAAGATGTATTTCCAGTGAAGTCTCGATATGCAATTTTGTATGGAATGTATTATCTCCGTATCAAGTATGTGGCAGAGAAAATAAAACCCAAAATATATATTATATAGTAGAAACTAAATCTGCTCTATTTAAAATGCCCAATGCCAGTTTTCCCGCTGTAAATTCATTATATGCTATCAAAATATCACTAAAGTTTCGAGAATTTACGAGAGGAAAAGTGTTTTAATTAGTAAAGTTTAATTATACAAATAAATTAAACAGATGTGTAAATATAAAGAATTGGAAAATATAAAAACAATCATGAAAATTTAGGAACTTCTTTCAAAGTAGCAAAGCACATAATATCATGAACCAATTATTATTTCATGGGTTTCCCTTATGATTTCTTCTATGCAATTTATCTTAATAGAGATAAACATGCTTACCTAAGAAATAACCTACATGATATTATTCTCTAGCCATTCTTCTGCAAAGTATTCGTATTCTATACACGTCATAATAACCTAGATAAACATTTTCAGAAATTTCATTACATATTTCATTGCAGTTAAAAGGGGATGCCGAAGGCTAAAGTGGGTAGGTTAGTATACTGTGGCTTTGAAATTAGGCATGTTTTGAATCACGAGGAAAAAAAGGAATTGTGCCATAGCAGGTACTTCAGAAAGTGAACTAAAAGCATTCGAAACTTCAAACCAATTGCAACGAATATGTTTGACATGGTTAGGGTCTCAAAAATGTATTTGACCTTTGTGTGTTTTAACGAAATATGATTTTTTATGTTTATTTTTTTTTCTTTCTCTATTATGCAGGGCAAGAACTGAGTTCCACTCAAAAACTTGTTGGCGTGATTTTCCCAAAAATAATGTTTTGAGGCAATCTGAATCAGAACAGAATATTTAAAAAATAGTCCTGTGTGTATGTGTCTGAACAGCGGAACTCAAGAACCAAAAATCGCTTAAATATTAAGAGTGTGACTCAAAGATTTTCAAGAAAATCCCTTATCCCTAGCTACCTTATATGGTACCGAAATTTTTTCGAAAATGTTTATTTTTTCAGAAAAGACTAACAATTTTAATATAACACTATGTGTTTAAGATACTTTCATGAACAGTTTTCTGGAAGTAGCCTCTGAGGTCCTCTTAATTCTGATAGAATTTAGCTTAACCGTAAGAGATATACGAAATTTTACTACACAAAAAAGTAAAACTCATTCAAACACGCAATTAATGTCTTATAAATTTTTGTGAAGTTAACCATTTCAGAGAGAGCATGGAGTACATAGAACAATAAGTTTTCGTTTGTTGCACAATAAATGGAGAAACCTATGTGAATGTAAAAAAGGTTTTTTCTTCTATTTTTGCGGCTTACCAGTTAACCCGTTCCAAAGGGAAAGGACTTCATAGGCCATCTATTGAAAATTCAAAGTATATATTTTATCTGCTACGTAGATAAATGTCTTAAACACACTTTATTTTAATTAAAGTACTACAGTCATTCTGAGAAAATAAAAATTAACGAAACTTCTTCCATGAAAGGATAGTTTGGAATAAGTGGGGGATTTTCTTGAAAATCTTCGAGCTGCATATTTGAAACATGCTAAATTTTATGGTAAATATAGGAATTTGTCCGACATTTCGTTTATGCTGGAGTTATGCAGTTCACAAACACACAGGATGAGAGAGTGAGAGAGGCATTTTACTAAAAGTGTTTTATTTGAATCCAGAGGATCCCAAAACCCTATTACTTTCGGTCAAACCTCTATATCCAACTTTTGGGTGCAATTCTCCACTTAAGTAGGTAGTAAAGAAAGCAGAAATGAAGAATCGCTTCGATTCAAACGTTCATATGTGTTAAGCAATTCAGGTCTGCTCAGTAAAAATTAAATATGAACAAAGAAAACATTTCGAAGATACCTAAAGCGTTTTAATTTTGGTAACTGCCTTTTCCAAGAGAAGAGAAGAAATGAATGGGTGCAGAAGAAAAGAGAAGGGAAACAAAGGAGAATAAATGAGAAGGCAGAAACAAATTAGTCGAATCAAAAAGAGAGAAGGGGGGAAAAGAGGAGAGGAGAAGAGAATAGAAAGTAGAGCAGAGAGTAGGCAGTAAGAATAGTGGAATAGAGAGTAGAAAAAGGAGCGGGAGATGACAGATGAAGATGGGAGAAGAAAAGGAGAAGAGAAGAAAGTAGAAGAAATAAAATCAGGTGAGAGGAAAGAGAGAACAGGAATATATTAGAATGTCTTAGGGGCCATCATAAAACGTATCAATATTTGATCACATAACAGAAATGTAAAGTTTCTTTTTTTTTTTTTTTTTTTGCAAATCAAAGAGCTAAATAAAAGAAGAAAAAGTAGATATAACCCACCTCGGCAGTGTGGTGTATCGTGTCTGCCTCACATTCAACAGGTCGCAAGTTCGAATCTCGCTTAGGGAGGTACTCGGATGAGGTTTTCTTCGGCGTTTTCTCTTATCCTAAGAAGACGAATGTCGATTAACTTTAAGCTCCATGGACCCCGAGGTCATTTGAGCATCATTTCACCATTCCATTCATTGTCCGATATGATCAACCAGGATAAAGGACGTTGAGCCACAAAAAAAAAAATGTTTATTATACATATATCGCATTAAGTTTTTATAACGCAACTATTTATTTTGAAACTCTTCCTACAAGATTTCAGTAGTAGCCTGTGCACACCTAAGGGCTAAGACGAGCTTAAGACAAAGTAGTACTACTTCCTTATTCATGACCGTCGATTCTAATAGCGTATATCCGTGGAATATTTAAATTCTTCTTACCTTTACAGTTGTAAAGTGCTGGTAGTGTTAGATTCGGTATCATAAACGGTCTCAGACGCGGTCCTTGCCTTGATCACAACCAATTACGGCACAACTGACCCACTGGAGAGTCGCTGTTGCTGCATTCTTCACCACTTTAATTCGTTTTCTACAAGAGCCTCTGCGTATGTGTGTGAGTGAAAGTGACCACAGTGCGCGACTCTGATGATATCCATATCCCTTCCACCTTCTTCTTGCCTGCAATCCAGCAAATGTGCGTGATGGGATAAAGGTGTTACATGATAGCACTATTCGATAAATCGTTGTCACATTTCCTCGGAAACAAGCAGTATCCGGAAGTTGCTGCTAACAAAACACATACGAATAGTTAAATACGAAAATACATACGTTACTTAAACCAACTTTCGTTGCCCGCGACGGCAGTGTGAGATAGCATATCTGCATCAGATTCTAGAGGTCGCGAGTTCGAATCTCGCTTGGGGTGAGTTGCCCGGATAAGGGCTTTATAGGGGATTTCCCTTATCCTGCGAATACGAATATCCAAAAACTTAAGCTCCATGACCCCGAAATTATATGAACATCATTTCACAGATTTCATTCGTCGCCCAACTTGACCAACAAGGTTGGTAGTGTGGGGGTAGCATGTCTGCCTCCCATTCCACAGGTCGGAGTTCGAATCTCGCTTAGGGAGTTATCCGGATATGGTTTCTTCGGAGTTTTTCCTTATCCTGAAAAGTCGAATGTTGAGTAACTTAATCTCCATGGACTCCGAGATCATTTGAGCATAATTTCGCCAATTCCATTCATCGTCCGATTTGACTAATCAGATTAAAGGGTGTTAAACTAAAAGAAGAAAAAAAAAACGTCAAAGTACGTTAAATTAGTTTAAAAAAGTTTCATATGACTAGAGTCCGGATGTTTAGTATATAGTATAAACCTTCCTTTTAGGCTTCTTGAATGTTTAAAATAGTCGTTTTTTAGATTTTACTTCGTGTATAGTACAGACAACAATAGTTTTTCATTTAATTAGTTTTGTGAGATGTATTTATGAAGCTTTAACAAAATTATGTTTCCAGTCACGTGGCTTTCTCTACCTGTTCTGCAAACTTCTTACAAAAAAGTGTTCTTCTTTCTATTTAAAGCGAATCGAGACAAGCTTTAAACGGTCTTTTTACATAGCTCCTTGAAAGTAGAAGGGACATAAGGGAATATACTATGCTAAAGCGTTAGTCAAATGTTTTAACAGTAGTCGTTATACGGTTGTCATTGAAATTCGCTTCTTTGCATGCCGTAAAACAAAAGAAATGAGGAGGACTTCCTGTTTGAGAAAAGTATTAAGTACTTTAAAATTGAAACCAATAACAAGCAATATCTCGTAAACGTTAGGTCTACAACAAAAATGTAAGGGATATAAATTGTGAGTTTTGACGAAATTACATTTTTATATGCTAAATTTTGTCTATCTCTTATGGTTTACCAGTTATGCAAAAATCATTCAGAATGAAGAGCACTGCAGGCGCTATACCCAGGAATACATAAACATTTTATTTGTCATGAAAATATAATTAATATTTGGCATTTTAATCAAACCCGTTAGTTAATTTTGAGAAAATAAACATTTTCGGATTTTTTTCCATATAAGGGGGGAGGGATTTTGTTGAAAATCTTCGTGTCGCATCCTTGGGATATAACTAAAGTTGAATACCAAGTTTTTCTAAAAATGCTCCTTTTTTTAATCAGGAAACCCTAAAACGCGTATTTCAGGTGAAATCTCGGTGTGGAATGCAAAACCTTCTCTATCTATATATTATTCGTTTCGGTGCATAAGACGGTACGCGCGGGGAAAAAATATCGGGTGGGAAACCATGCGCGACCTTAACCCAGGTGCCGTTAAAAACGTAGCCGCTTAATCTGATGACCCTGCACATGCGCGGCGTGCACAATTCAATGCGTGCTTAGTCTTGCAAATTCCACAATCCCGTCAGTACGTGGTTAAGTGCTCTCCGAGAACAGTGACACGTTTAACACACCTCGGGCTGCCCTCAACCTGCCAACTGCTCTGGTCTGGTCTGGTAGCTCTATGCGGTAGAAGTGAAAGTCGCCAAAGGGCAGCAATGTAAATGCTTTTTAGCAGTATGCTCTTAATACAGTGGTATAAATAGTGTGCTTATCTTGCCAACTAGCAACTTAGGCAGAAGTAGATAATATACATGCGTGCGGAAACACATATTTCACACTAGCCATATTTCAACTTAATTTAATGTACACATTACTTCGTTCTTGGCCTAGTACGCTCTACTTAATGATGTATGCAACAAACATCCACACACTGCTCTTTCATTCGCAAGACAACTTATGCAACAGTATCAGCGTCGTTTTTGTTGTTGTAGCTGCTGTTGCTGTTGGAACGGTTGCAGTTGTATCAAGTTGTTCATAATCATAATTATTATGTAGCAGATGCTATTCACATGCGCAATTCTATCTGTTTCTCAAACGTTTGTGAACACCCAGAATCAGTGGTGATTCATGGAACTTTAACTTGGGGGGGGGGGGACAAGAAAGTCAATTCATGCCAAATAAAAATGCAATTACCTTTTTTAAACTGGAGCTCCATACGATGGCCCTTCATGCAGAATAATAGCAATATTGTATGCTCCTAGCAGTTGAAAACTGACTTAATTAGATTTATTCTTAGAAGAACCATCGTGGTTTTTTATTGTTTTCTGCAGATGTTTCAAGTCACGCTACAGCAGCAGCACTGCCACCACCACCACAACAACAACAAACTATAAACACACGAAACAGAAGAGCACATTTTTTTCTTCACATCCACTCAACCAGGAAACTTTTTCGTTCAACGAAATATCAAATTATCGAGTAAAAGAAGCTCTACTCTTACACTGGAGTTGTACTTGAACAATGATAGGCTCAGGCTTTAGTCTGCCGCTGTTTTTCAGTTCTAATTTTTTGGATAAACTATACTATAGCTAGACATCAAAGGTCAAGGAGCCAGGAGCAGGAACTAGTCGCCCGAGTGTACTCGGGCGGGAGCAAATCACCACGGTACCTATCCGCTTTTCTTGCGGATTTAACAGGCCAAATATCTGTAAACCTCCAAATAGCAGACAAGGAAAAATCCCATCCCTTTTCTCATTTCAGGTAAACGCGTTCTCGGAGGTTGAAATCGGAGTGGTCATTTCCTTCGTTCATATCTCCAATTTGAAGACAGACAACTTCAACTATGGATACCGTCTATGTACTTAAAATTAACATTTGGCTGTACAAATTTGCTCATATGCTCTAAACATTATGGGAACAATCGTGCAATCAAGTAATTTACAATAATTAACATTAACTTTGCCAACGCTACAGAAAGAATAAGTATCCACTCCATAATTCCATGATACCCGAGCTGATTTTTCTCAGCCCCTATCTAAGGGAAGGTACAACCTTACAACTATACCATTGCTATGGTTACCAACGAAAACAGAACAAAAAGCGCCCGGGCTGTTAGAATTTCAGCCCGGTAGACTGTCATCATAAAATTTAGCCTTAGAAATAGAAGGAGAAAAACCTGATGTGTTTCATTTACATGACTTTCTTACATCTCTGCAACAAATTATTGTTTAAAAACTTATGCTTCTATATATACTTTATGCTAATTGAGATAAATATGTAGGAATAGTCTTATTACTTGCGTCCTTGTAAGCAGAAGCGAAATAAGAAAGTACTACAGGCTAAAGTGATAGTCAAAAGCTGATTGCTATGTGACTGAAGTTCCTTTGTTTGTATGGACTGGAGTTGACAAATTCCTGTATGAGAAAAATAAAATTTTTAAAGCTGAAACCAAAAACAAGGAATATCTAAAAAACGACCAACTCCACGAAAAAAAAAAAATATATATATATATATATATATATATATAACAAATTGTGTGTTTTAACGTGCTCTACATTTTTTTTGTGTGGTACGTTTTTGTCCATCTCTTGTAGTTTAGCAGTTATGCAAAATTCCGTAAAGTTCATCCAGAATAAAGTAGTCTTCAGAGGCTATTCCTAGAAAATTCAAGATATACTTTTTATTTCCCAGGTAAATATCTTTAATATACGATATTTTAATCAAAATCGTTACAGCCATTTTTAAGATTCTTTTTTTTTTTAAAAAGTTTCATGTAAAGGATAGTTTGGGGTGGGGGGATTTTTCTCAAAATCTTCATATCGCATCCCTGGAAGATACTAAACTTAAATATCAAGTGTAGTATTTTACCGACTTATCGTTTTTGAGTTATCGTGTTCATAGACACGGACCTTTTTCTGAAAATGCTTTTATTTTGATACAGGGGATCTTAAGACATATATTTCCGATGAAATCTCGGTATCGAATTTTTAGGCGGACTGCAATATCTTCTCTATACACTATATACATAGTGAGTGTAGAGAAAGTAAAAATAGAGAGTATTAAAGGTATTTAGTGAACAAAATAATACACCTATATAATGGACAATTAAGACCAAAAACTATCACTTTAAATTCTTAATAGGGGAGCGCGGCCCTTGAGTCCCCCTTCAATAGCCGCCACTGCACAGAATGTATACTATGCCGCTATCAACTACTCCCGGCTTACACAAAAATAAAATCTGCAAACACCTTTGAAAATGAATTTGTGTCTGTTGAGGTTAATGTCTGTTGAAGTTTTAGATAGTGGTAAGGTAAAATATGGCTTCCTCGATACGCTAATATTTTGAGATAATGCCGATAGAGTTAGAGGTAACTGATCTTAAATATTAGTCCAGTATGTTAGATTACAAATCCGATATTAGACGGTATTGAATTATTTTTCCATTTAACTTGATTTTAAATATTTCCTGGTATAGCACATTCATTCATATGGGCCTATGTAATTGCTTAAGGGCAGTGGAATGTAAATAAATAAATAAATTCAAACCTGAATTTTCCATCCCGGTTTTCTACACCGGGCCGTGCAATGCAAACTTTTACACTATATTCCACGCTTTTCAAAAACATTTAATTTACATTGTTAGTTTACAGATTTCACATATAATTTAGACAAATAAAAAAAAAAATAGCAAAGAAAATAAAAGAAAAAATGTTTCTTCACTCTTGTTACATTTTACTTCCTTTCTGCTGGGAGCCAGTAGAGATAAAATAACTGGTAACTGGCTCTAAACTAAACTACTTAACTTCTATAACCAAGATAACTACCGGCATCCTGAACTGGTAACCAAATATATTTTCAATTTTCCATATTAGAGTTTCTTACACTACATATATGTAAACAATTTATCTTTAATTTTATTTTAATTTTTCATAAAATCGTATTATTTAAATTTAATTGCTTTATTTAACTTATTTAAAATTAAATGAACCAAATTTAAATAATTAACCCTTTGTCTTAGTTAATTTAATTAAATTGTTTCCATTTTATTCTGGCTTCATGAATTTTATTTCATTTAATTCTTTTTTAAACTTTTAATACTTCTTCTACGAGGTCTGTAAATAAAGTAGTGGCAACATTGATAGAACACAATATTTATTGAACTCACAAGTGCAATTGCATTACATTCCTTCAATGTAGTCACCCGCAAAGTCCCTGACCTTTTGCCAAATATAGGGCAGCCGTTGGGGACCGTTGGCAAGGCGATCTCTGTTGAAGACTGCGAAGGAGCGCCCTACTGCGCGGACTACAGATACCACGTCATGAAATCGGTGGCCTCGGAGGGGTTCCTTCAACTTCGGAAACAGGTCGAAGTCACAAGGACTCATGCCTGGTGAGTACGGAGAATGTTCTAAAACCTCCCAATGCCACAGTTGCGATAAGAGATGGACGTTGTTTGCGACATGACAACGTGTGTTGTCATGCACACTATGGGGTGATCTCGCAATAAACGTGGAAGTTTGCGCTGCATAGCCGGACGAAGATGTCGCTCCAGAAATCGGCAATAGTAGTCACTGTTGACGGTTTGTGCCCCAGGCACAGCACGCGTAAGAATATGCCACAATCAGCATCAGCTTCACCCGACTGGGTTCCTGTCGAATTTTCTGTGGACGTGGTGAACCTGGGTGACGCCATTCATTCGACTGACGCTTCAATTCCGGCTCATAGGCTCGTGCCCACATCTCATCAATGGCGACAATACGCTGCAGAAATGCATCTCCTTCGTTGCGGTATCTGTCTAGGTGGATGCCAGCCAGTGCATACCATTCTGTACCTCAGTGAGTCGATGTGGAGTCCAACGGGACGCAATTTTCCTCAGGTGAAGACATTTCGTCAGGATATGCCACACAGTTTGATGCCTGAGACCAACCTCTACGGATAACTCCTGGACAGTCCATCGATGGTCCATGGCAACGAAACCACTCACGATGTCAATCTGATCTTGCGGAATGGACGGCCGACCTGTGCGGTGCAAATCCGCTGTCTCAGTCTAACCTGCACGAAACGCCTTGACCCATCGTGCAACCGTCCTTTACGGCAATGTATTCCCGCCACAGGCTTCACGTAATCCTCGATAACGTGCTGATGCATTTTTTCCTCGGGCAACCTCGATTTTAATCCACGAACGCTGATCGCCTTTGGTAAACATGCTTTACAGCGGTGCACTTGACACTGTTCACTTCAACGCTACACAGCAACAACACACTCTCAACTGGCAGCCCGACCAATGCACACCACACATCGACACTAGTCACCTCATCGCTCCCATATCCTATTGGCTCATACCCGGTCTCCTGTGAATGTGGGGACCATGTTGCCACTACTTTCTTTACAGCCCTCGTATCTTCATATTACTTCACTATACGGTTCTTTAATCTATTTTCTTCAATTTCAACTTTTTATTTTACAACCATTGTTCTATTTCTTATTAATTATTATTGTTCTTAATGTTCTTTTTTATCTACACATGAATTGAATGTAGTACATGTATTTGCTTAGCCATGTTTCAATAATCTGTATTCTATTTTTATAATTTTTAAACTCATTTCCTACACCATCGTGCATTATAGCTAATATAGTTTTATTTAATTGGTTTAACATAATGACTTTTCATTACTTTAATTCAATTCTACTTTATCTCGATTTATTTAATTTTTATATGGGTTTGTATTTTATCTACGTACAAATATTATTTCTTTCCACTGCTTTATATTCCTCTTCAAGAATCTCACAATATTTTTTAATCTCATTCTTTTCACTATAATCACAATTTTATTTATTTTCACATAACTACTCATTTACTATTCATAATACCATTTCATATTTTTTTCTCTTTCCCCTATTAAATGTATATTTTCTAAAAGGATAGTGAGACATCACCATGTCGTAAATAAATGTGTGTACGTGCTTAAAGCACTGAAACAGATGGGTAAGATATTTGCCAAGCAGTACCGTCCGTGGCAAAATATATATATATTGATGGCTAGGTGAGAAATCCATATGTGTACAGTCAAAGAAATCGCCGTAAAGAAGGAATGAAATTCTAAAAACATGCTGCGGCACTGAGGCTTTGGTGTTTTCCTGTATGCGTAGCAAGGTCAAATAGTACTACGGAAAATTTCAGGTATCATAAATGCTACTAAACGTGTGTACTTTTTTTTTTAAATCAAAACATGACGGCCTCGGCTTCCCACCCCGCTCAAGTCGGCAGAGCTTTGAGAGTTGGTTTGCGGTTTAAAGCAAACCTTACAGTTGTCAAGTCTTTAGTGGTTCTAAAACTGTGTGGCGCGATTCTTAGGTGGCTCACATGAAACTATATATTTACTTATTTTCTCTATTACATATGTACAATATACATAGTAGGTAGAGAAGGTACTGTATCACACCGAAAAATTACAAACCAAGATTTCACCGGAAATAGATGTTTTGAGAACCCTGAGTAAAAAAGGCATTTTTAGAAAAGGGTCTGTGCGGGGCAGCAAAACTCAGAAACGTAAAATCGGTTCAATATCAAACTTGATATTTAATTTTATATCTTACAAGGATGCAACACGAAGATTTTCAAAAATATCCAAACTACCAGTTGCATGGAACATTTTTCGAAAATTTCGACTCTCTAAAAATGGTTCTAACAATTTTGATTAAATGCCGTACCTACCTATATTAAACACTTTTCATGGCAAATAAAATGAGTATCTTAAATTTTTTGGGAATAGCCCCTAAACAGTCCTCTTCGTTCTAAATGACTTTTGCCTAATTGCTAAACCGTAAGAGGTAGACGAAACCTCCTCCACAAAAAAGTAGATCTCGTTAAAACTCTCTCTCTCTCTCTCTCTCTCTTAAATACGTAGAACCTAAAATTTCAGAGATATTCCCTGTAATCGGTTTGAATTTTAATTTTTTGTTTCTGTATAATGATACACATCGATAAGCATCTGACGGGTCGCAAGTGCTGAGATTACTGTGGTCGATTTCATATACTTCTTCAATAATCCGCCAATCTCTGGAGCAACTTCATTATTTACGGCCGTAATAAGTATTTGCCGGTAGAACACTTGTAGGGGTAGAGCTAATGGAAATAGAATTGTATAATGATTCAATATTAAATTTAGTCAGCCTTTGCAGACAACAATTTAAATGGGGCTATCACTCAAATTATAAAAGGACGTCCAAGTAGCTATTTTTAGATTCCTTTTGAACAAATCAATGTTCAGTAATTTAAAATCGCCAGGTACGTTATTGTATAAAATAACGGCACTTATACCACAGTTCTGCTTGGTCAAATACAGCCTTGTAAAAAATAGTCAAGTGTTTTATATGTGTATCTTCTACTAACTGTTGAGTGTCTACATTTCTTTTTTACATATGTAGGCTATCACATGATAACAAAAACAACTCCTGCTTTGAGATTCCCAGAATAAAAAAAAAATGTTTACATTCACATGACTTTCTCCACCCATTCAACAAAGTATTCTTTAAAAAGCATATCCTTGTATCTACTTCACTTTAATCGAGATATATATCTGTAGAAATTATTTTATTGCATATTTCGTAGTAGATGCAATGGGGTTAGGAAAATACAGTAGGCACAAGCAATAATCAAAACTTTTAAAAATTGGTTGCTTGTGATAGATTTACTTGTCCAGGAGAAAATAAATAATGACTTCCCATTTCAGAAAAGTGTAAGTATTTTAAAATTGAAACCAATATCTTGGAAAAGATTTATTTCACAAATACATAAGTTGTGGGCTTAAAAGAGATCTACATATTTTGTGTAGTAAGATTTTGTCTCTTACGGCTTAACTACCAGTTATGCAAACGACATTCAGAATGAAGATCTATTCATTCTGGATGACTTTTGCATAACCGGTAAAGTATGAGAGGTAGACAAAAACTTACTGCACAAAAATGTGGATCTCGTTAAAGCAAACAATTTATGTCAAATACATTTTTATTGTAGAGTTAACCGTTTCCTTGTTATTGGTTTAAATGTTTAACTACTTAAACTTTTCTCAAGCGGAAACTCATCTTTCGTTTCATATTTGTTTTGTATTACTCCTAGCATGCAAAGAGAAACGAAGTTTATTTGTTTCACATAGCGAGAACTTTCAAAAGCTTTTACTATGGCTTTAGCCTAGTGTATTCATTATTTCTCTCCTATCCTCAAGGTAGCAATGTCTGCTAATGTTTATCTCGAGTAGCTTCATGTAGATAAAAGATAATTTTGTTGCAACTTTTAGTTTGCTTGTAGAGCAGGTAGAGAAAGTCATGTTAACATATCAACTTTAATTAAAGTTTGAATTAGCCATTAATTTTTACTTTCTCTACACGTACTATGTACATAGTGTATAGAGAAGGTATTGTAATTCACCCAAAAGTTCTTTACCGAGATTTCACCGGAAATACATGTTTTGGGAGTACCTGAATAAAAAATCTTATGTTTTACATTCACGTGACTTTCTCTACATTGCTGTAACCAATTATTGTTAAACAGCTTATTGAGAAAGATAAGGTATTAGAAGAAGTGGATAGAAATACAGTTTATGATAATTGAGATAAACATTAGAAGAAACTGTCTAAACTACTTGCTTCCTTGTAAGTAGGAAGGAAATAAATGTATATACTAGGCTAAAACGATAGTTAAATCTTTTAAAAGCTGGTTGCCATGTGGTTGGAATCCGTTTCTATGCAGGCCGAAAGGTTTACAACTTTCCGTGTGAGAAAAGTTCAACTATTTTAAATCTGAAGTAAATAACAAGGAATATCTCCGAAGTGGTAAATTAAAAAAAAAAAAAAATCAAGTGTATGGCATAAATTGTGGTTTAACGTGATCTATATTTTTTGTGCAGTAAGTTTTAGTCTTCAGTTTACCAATTACTCAAAATTCACCATAATTCGTTCAGAATAAAGAGATCTTTAGAGGCTATTCCCAGAAAATTCAAGATATATGTTTTGTTTGCCGTATTAAAAATTCGGTATTTTAATCAAAATCATTAGAGCCATATTTTTATGAAATCCAAATTTTCGAAAAATGTTCCAAGGGTAGTTGGTGGGGGATTTTCTTCAAAATCTTCGTGTCGCATCCTTGGAAGATAACAAACTTAAATGACAAGTTTGGTATTTAATGGTCTTTTCGTTTATGAGCTATGCTGCCCACAGACACACACACATACGAATTTTTGGGTGCATTACAATACCTTACTTTCTCTACACAGTATATGGAGAAGGTATTGTAATACACCCAAAAATTCGATACCGAGATTTCACTGGAAATATATGTTTAGAAACCCACTGAATCCAAGAAAATCGTTTTTATAAAAATGTCCGTGTATGAGGCACTGTGTGTGGGTATGTGTGTGTGCGTGCGTTCGCGCGCGCGTGTATATGAGCAACATAGCTTAAAAACAAAAACTCCGTTAATCACCAAACTTGGTATTTAGGTTCAGTGTCTTCCACGGATACGACACGAAGATTTTTAAGAAAATCCCCCATCCCCAACTACTGTTTACATGGAAAAATGTTCGAAAATGCTGATTTTCTTAAAAATGGCTCTAACGATGTTAATTAAAATATCGTATAATATTAAAGATATTTATATAACAAATAAAACGTATATCTTGAATTTTCTGGATATAGCCTCAGAAGACAACTTTAATCTGCATGAGTTTTGCTGAATTTTGCAAAACTGATAAATCGTAAGAGACAGACAAAAGCTAACTTAACAAATAATGTAGAGCTCGTTAAAATACAGAATCTATGTGTAGTTGACCGTTTTTGTGATATTCCTTGTTATTGGTTTCAGTTTTAAAATACTTTTCTCATACGGGAATTTGTCATTTCCTGGCCATACAAACAAAGGAACTTCAATCACATAACAACCAATTTTTACTTTCTGCATACGCACTATGTACATAGTGTATAGAGAAAGTATTGCACTCCACCCAAAAATTCGATACCGAGATTTCACCGGAAATATATGTTTTAGTTACCCCAATATCCAAAAAAAGCATTTTCACAAAAAGGTCTGTGTGTGTGTGTGTGTGTGTGTCCGTGTGTCTGTGAACACGATAACTCAAAAACGAAAAGTCGGTAAAACACCAAAATTGGTATTTAAGTTTAGTATCTTCCAGGGATGCGACGAAGATTTTGAGAAAAATCCCCCACCCCCAACTACCCTTTACATGGAACTTTTTTGCGAAAAATTTGATTTTCTCAAAAATGGCTCTAACGATTTTGATTAAAATTTCGTATATTAAACATATTTACCTGACAAATAAAATGTATATCTTGAATTTTCTGGGAATAGCCTCTAAAGAATAGTTTATTCTGGATGAATTTTACTAAATTTTGAATAACTGCTAAACCGTAAGAGCTGGACAAAAGCTTACTACACAAAAAATGTAGAGCACATTAAAACACACAATTTATGTTATATACATTTTTTCGTGGAGTTCGTCATTTTTGTGACATTCCTTATTTTTGGTTTCTGCTATGAAAAACGTATACTTTTCTCATACAGGAACTTGTCAACTCCTATCCATATAAACAAAGGAACTTCATTGACATAGCAACCAGCTTTTGACTATCACTTTAACCTACGGTTGTCCCTTATTACAAGGAAGCGAGTAATTAGACTATTTCTGCTATTTTTCTGATTAGCATAAAGTAAATAGAAGTATAAGCTTTTTAAGAATTATTTGTTGCAGGGATATGGAGAAAGTCATGTGAATGGTACACATCAGATTTTTAAAAGTCTATACAATCGCTCTAGCCTATGGTACTCCCTAATTTCCCTTCTATTCACAAGGAAGCAAGCAATAAGAAATTTCTGCTATGTTTTTTTCTCGATTAGCTTGAAGTAAATAGAAGATTACGCTTTTTAACAATAATTTGTTGCAGCGATATAGAGAAAGTCATGTAAATGGAACACATCAGATCTTTATTTTCTCTACACGCACTATGTGCATAGTGTATAGAGAAGGTATTGCACTCCACCCAAAATTCGGTACCGAGATTTCACTGGAAATATATGTTTTAGGGTCCGCTGTTTAAAAAAAAAAAAGCATTTTCAGAAAAAGGTCCGTGTGTATGTGTCCGTGTGTCTGTGAACACGATAACTCAAAAACAAAAAGTCGGTAAAATACCAAACTTGGTATTTAAGTTTAGTATCTTCCAGAGATGCGACACGAAGCTTTTGAGAAAAATCCTCCCACCCAAAACTACCCTTTGCATGGAACTTTTTTCGAAAATTTTGATCTTCTTAAAAATGACTCTAACGATTTTGATTACAATATTGTATATTAAAGATGTTTACCTGACAAATAAAATATATATCTTCAGTTTTCTGGGAATAGCCTCGGAAGCTTACTTTATTCTGGATGAAATTTACGAAATTTTGCATAGCTCCTACCTAAACCGTAAGAGATAGATAAAAACTTACTCCACAAAAAATGTAGAGCACATTAAAACACACAATTTATGTTATATACATTTTTTTCATGGAGTTGATCCCCTTTTAGATATTCATTGTTTTTGGTTTTTGCTATGAAAAACATACTTTTCTCATACAGGATTTTGCCAACTCTGTCCATGGAAACAAAGGAACTTCAATCACATAGCCACCAGCTTTTGACTATCACTTTTAACCTATGGTACTCCTTTATTTCCCTTCTACTCACAAGGAAGCAAGTAATAAGACTATTTCTGCTATTTTTTCTAGATTAGCATGAAGTAAATAGAAGCATAAGCTTTTTAACAATAATTTGTTGCAGAGATGTAGAGAAAGTCATGTGAATGGAACACATCAGATTTTTAGAAAATGGTCCGTGTGTGTATGTGTGTGTCTGTGGGCAGCATAGCTCAATAACGAAGTCTTTTAGATACCAAACTTGGTATTTAAGTTGAGAATCTTCCAAGAATGCGACACGAAGATTTTAAAGAAAAAAAACCATCCCAACTACTCTTTACATGGAGTACTTTCCGAAAATTTTATTTTTTTCAAAAACGGCTCTAACGATTTTGATTAAAATATCTGGTGCATAAGATATTTTTTATGACGAACGAAATGTATATTTTGAATTTTCTGAGAAGAGCCTCTGAAGACCTCTTCATTCTGGATGACTTTTATATAAAGGGCAAACCGTAAGAGATATACAAAAACTTTCTGCACAAAAAATGCAGATCTCATTAAAACACACAATTTATGCATATACTTGATTTTTAAATATCCATCATCTACTTTAATTGATGCAATGCTACAATTTCATTGTAGGTAACTCCTGTATCTACAAGGCAATGAGTAATGTAACCATGTATACAAATATTTATCTCAATAGCAAGTATATGAATAGGGGGAAGAGGGAGAGACATCTCGCACACTATGGCCTACTTTGATCTATTGTACCTATCACCCCGTCCCGCTGCTTACATGACGGGGGAAATCCTTAACAGTTGTAGACTCGCCCCACTGGTGGAGTTGCCCAGAGAAGGGAATGAACGACCTGTCGACCAAGAAGCCCTGTCCTTCGAGAAAGTGTCCTCACTGGCACCGCTGTCATAAAACCTTGCAGCTCGCTGATAATAGAAAGGCAATGTTAGATGAGAAACTATCCACCGACCAGGGAAAATCACGAAAAACTCGAGGTCAGAATGGACGGTCGATGGAAATCAAACCCTGAACTTCCCGAATGTTAGCTTCATTCGTCACTACATAGCAATCTCGCTGAGAGAGCAGAAAAAAGTTATGTAACAAAGATAATTTACTCCCTAGAGTTTATAATATAAAACCTTTGCTATAATGAAATCTAGTAATTGTGGTAGGTACTTGGAAACAAGATGGGATGAGACAAACGGATCGCTTACATATGTTGTTATGCGTTCCTCCACATCGAGTTCTCTCACAGTTCCACATATTATTGTGCAATGAGGCAAGGTAGTCGCATAATATTAGGTGAAAATCAGATTAAAAACATTGCTTTTTTATGATAAACTGTTTGGATGCTGTAGTTATTGCAATAACTATAGCCCCCTAAAATACTAGGATCCTGATTTTCCCCTCCCTGATGGGATATAACATATGTTTATGTTTTGGACCCATTTACATTTCAGTTAGAGTTGGCAACAGAGATTGTCCCAGCTAAGTTTGGAAAAAGTGTTCTAGGTCTCCGGCCGGAGGGTAAAAATCCCGGATTAACAGATATATAAATTTACGATATGCCATTTTCATAATTTCCAATATGAAAACTTTTGAAATTTTCGCCTCAGTCGAAACACCAAAATGCGATCGTTGTTATTTAATTGGAAACTTGAAATCGCTTTGGTTTAAAATTATTATTACTGTATAGTGTTGCAAGCAATTGGATGAACTGTTCCGCACACTAAGTCGGTGATTGACGCTTGTAGATTATGTGCTGGTCGATTCTAAAAATTGAGGAGGGCAGTGTTGCCTACTTAGTGCCTTTTTCACTAGAGTTAGCGACTTTTAGACTTCGACAGCGCCTAAAAATGAATTTAAGAGCCCAGCGCCAAAACTAGCGAGACTCAAAATTTACAGTCGTTTGAAATTTAATTGCAACAAAATATTGATGATTTTTTTTTTTAAGAATAGACATTTACAACTGTAATATTGAAGGATGCCTCAATTCTTCATCATATCTAGGCGCAACTTATAAAATAAATTAACGGAACAACCTCGATACAGAAGAAAACAACGAGGTCTTAGGAAAAGGTGTAATGCTTTTGCCATTAAATTGTCAAACACTTATAGCAACATCTTCCTGATAATGCGAAAGCAATGAAGATAGGTCTTAACGAGCGTTCTAGAAACACTGAAAGTAGTTACCTAAAATATTAAATTTACAGAACTTTCAAAAGCATTTGTTTTCAACCGAATGAAATTGACAGAATCATCACCAAACTTGAGACAAAAAATAAGATACAGTGACATTTTGGACCAGTGTTAACTATCTCTGACTCATAGAATGCAGAAGTGGAAAGTGTTTTCCGTGCTATAAGCATAATAAAAACTGAATTGTTACCCTCCGTGTTGTAATAATTACCATACATCCAAGGTCGCGGATTCAAACCCGACAGATGACTATGGACTTTTTCTGGAGTAAAAATCTTAAGCATGGCTTCCTTTGGAAGGGAAGTAAAGCCGTTGGCCCTGTGATTTACGGCACGTAAAAGAACCTTTAATCTGATAAAGACCTCTGAGCAAAATTAAGGAGTCTTTCACGACCAGTATAGATTGGGACGCTGAGAATCACAGTAGTTAAAGAACGTCCGTAAATAAAGCTCCATTTTCATTTTTGAAAACCGAATTGGGGCATCGAATGGAGATTGACTCTTCAAATGCTGCATATACCGTCAAAGGTAACCAGCCTTCAGCTAGTTCAACAGTAGAATTAGGAGGGTTTTTGAGTATGTTAGTGTTAATTGATAAGCATTATTATCGAAAATATTCGAACACCTTTTCTAGCGCCTCCTCTTCAAAGTTAGTGTTCTCTTTTAGTGCTAAGCGGAGCCAATGCGTTAGCAAACTAGGAAGGAGTAGAAAATGCATCCCTCCCAAGCAGGCCGCGCTGTGGCCGAAGGGTTAGGCCACTTGTCTCTCACTAAGGTGGCCTGGGTTCGATTCCAAGCGACCGCATTAGGAATTTGTGATGGACAAAGCGGCGCAGGGGAAGTTTTTATCTGGGTTCTCCGGTTTCCCCATCGCATTCCACCGCTGCTCCATCCTCGTTCCATGTATCATCAGTGCCATCGCCTGCGGTGCCATTATAATAGAAGCGGGAGTTAAACACTATAAAAGAAATACCGAGCAAGGTAGCGGGAACGTGTACGACTCGCATTCGTGGGGTCCTGGGCCAAGATTTTCGTGGCCAGCCTTACAGGCCCGAGTTTTTTTTCAGGGTTTCCCCCGGTCGCTAGGCGAATGCTGGGAAGGTTCATTATATCCCCCGAATTTGTCGGTGTCCATCATTTCTTTGTCATCTGTTTCAGGGTTGAAGGACCAGGGGATGGTATTCGGCGGGTTGCGGCAGAATGGTGGATTACACACTATAAAGGGAATAATTTGGCGTCACCGTCGGTACCGCTCGATTGGGGCCTGCTTTCGGGACCGGGCTTCCTTGGGGGGGGGGGGTACCACCAGTGACTCAGGGCTCGTGAGCATGTTCCATTTGTAACCGTTAAGGATCCCTCCCTAGGGCCATGTAAGGCGCAAAGGCCCCACCTGCGGTGCTCTGCTCCGATGTCTGGGGACCTTATCCGTGGGTAATCTTAATCCTAATTCAAATTACTTCACTCTGATCTTATAGCACCAGTAAAAGCACCAATTGCAATCAATCCGTAAAAGTTTTTGAAAAATGATTTTAGTAAAAGAAAATCTAATACCCATAAAGTCAGTCACCCTCCGTGGTGTACCATGCTAACTTCATATACCCAAAGTCGCGGGTTCAAACCCGGCGAAAGTCGATGGATTTTTTCGGGTGTAAAAATCCTGAGCATGGCTTCCTTCGGAAGGGAAGTAAAGCCGTGGGTCCCGTGTCGTGGATTTCCGCACATAAAAGAACCTCAAGCCTGATAGGAGAGGCCTCTGAGCATAACATACATGTATTCACATAGTAAAATCATGAATAAGGTACAATTCATTAATTTATCTTATACCTCTGTCCCGATTTTATGACTATTAGTGTAGCAACAGTAATTTCAGTATTACACCTAATGTAGTTGAGTGGTCAGCGAGCTGACTTTTTCACCCGGAGGTCCCGGGTTCCATTCCCGGCTGGGGTGGGGAATATATCTTTAACCAAAATTATTCCCTATCCCCCCAAGGGGTCTGGAAGCATGTATGAGTGAGAGAGAGTGTGTGTGTGTATGTGTGTGTGTTTGAGGAAAAGAAAATGATTTAAACCCTATGTAAAAGAACTTGTACATGAGTTGTTCCTAATGCAAAGCCCCAGATATTACCTTAGATGTTAAAGGTGACTATATAAATGAAACAAGAAAAAAGACATCCTTCATTGTATTTATTTATTCAGTCCAGAAATCTTACTGTAAGAGTTACAACAAGGAATGATAGTTTTTCTTCTTTAATAGCATTGCTTAGAATCCTATTCTCCCATTTCCTACTTAATAATATAGCTATTATAAGACCACAAATGGCTCTTCAGTTTTGAGACACTTCACTATAAATCATTACCCCACATTTAACCACATATGGTCATATCGGCACCCTATTACAGTTGGAATAAATTGCCTATTAATAATGTTAACCCATATACTGTTCTCAATGGATTTTAAATATTATCTCACACACACATTCACACAGTTGTTCATACTTCCAAGGATCTGAGGAGCATAGGGAAAAATTGGATAGAGAAAAATTCCCACCCTCAGCTGGGAGTAAAACCTTACACACCAGGCACATGCTCTACAGTCTGAGCTACAGGGCTAGACTACATAATCTTGTAATTCTTTTTTCCATTTAATTTCTTTTTAGTTTTAGTTAATAACACATCATTTTTTCCCCTAATATGTCCTCTTTTTTATTTGTTAGACATTTAACACTCCATGTTGTTATTTTAATTCTATCTATAATGCTAAGTTCTTTGTCCTTAACTTCTGTTGTTACCAATCAGAGTTGTTTTCACTATGACTAAGAGTCTCTTTTATGCCATTCTGGCAGTTTTTATAAGTCCTGTTAGGTCTTCACAGCTACAATAACATTATAAGTTTGATCATCTCCAATTAAAGAGCAGGTTGTACTAATTTGGTTCAAATAATTTCTGAACACTGTTCATAGAATACTTCAGGTCGATTAAATCAAAAAGTTACTTGATTAATTGACCTATAAAGGTCAGTCACATCATAGCAGCACCCTGGCAGACAATCCACTACTTACAAATAGCAAAATGTAATATTTAAAAATTGTATCACAAATTCTTCACTGCAAAGGAATGCTAACAGACAATTTCCCCTTTCATTAAAAATAAGAGAAAAAAATATCTGAGTACAATAATTTCTTTCATATAGATGCTTGACAAAGCCATTACACATTAAGTAAGTGCTCTCTGTCTTGCCGTTTATTCCTTTTCTCACTTTCTTATTTGTACATTACTTACGTATTATTATTGCTCTGAGAGAACATAGGCTTTCACGGCCGGAGTCAGTGTAACTAAGAAATGTTTCCGGGCTGTTCTGCCGTGGTCTGCTGGTGTTAGGAGTACCAGACGTTTTGTCCACAACTACGGTGGACATCTTCAGTGGCGCGGTCGAAGTTTTCTAGGAGAAGGTTTCACTTGCTCTGTTTTCATTTCAATGAATCAACCTAAATCAGATATACAAAATAAATATAGTGCAAGAGCATGTGCATTAATACTTTTAATGTCTATGGTAGAGCCATATACTCTGAAAATTGTACAAAATAATGTAACTACATTATTGGGAACGGTATGAAAAAATATTATTAAAATATATGTAATGAAACCAAGCCAACAGCACGCTAAAAATACAAACTGAACAAAAATGTCAAACAAGGAAAATAGTTATTTCGGATTATTTATAGATAATGCTTTGAAATAGAATAGATAAATCAAAAAGATCTATAACAAATAAATATAAGTTATAAAAATCATGGATCAATATAAGCACTCAAGCACGCTACAAGCATGTTATGCTATTAAATGCATCTGTGTTTGAATTATGGAGTCATTTTACTGGTACTGTCATGTACATCCTGACTTCTTATTGGAAAAGTCCAGATGTCATAATAAGAAAGAAGTCTTAGTTAAGGCTTAACCAATTAGACAGTGTTGAAATATGACACTATGCAAAATTTTAAGGTCATGACACCTCAGAAGTCCTGACAGGTCTAAAAACACTTGAACAGCTGTCAGTTTAATGTAGTTTTGCTCTCCCGATGTCCATCTCTCTGCAACCTCAAGGCTGATCATCAATAAGCTGTCAAATATTTCACTGCATGGAAGAGAGCAATTCTACAATGGTGATAACAGTCATATTTAAATAGTGCAACTGTGCATCAAGCCAACATGTGCAGTAAAGTTACTGTTCTTAAGTAACTCAGCTTTGTCGAACATTTCTAAATTGCCAATATTAAAAGTTAGCTGCAACTATTTTACTATTAACCACCTGATCATCTTCCAACCCTCTTAGGTTAAGATTGTCCTCTGTATCTGTTCCAAAGGTACCGTCTCCGCCTGAGTTTCCAACTCCCTAGGAGAGAGTAACTCTCTAACCCTAGGTATCCTAGAGTACCATCAGCAGGGAAGAGATATTAAAAATTTTATGTTAGAAGATACCAGAACAAAACAATATTAGGTAGGTAGAGTCAGACTGAAAAATTCAACGCCATAACCTGGATTTGAACCATGGATCTCCCGGTCTCTAGCTGGTTGCTCTTCCACTGAGCTACCATGGCAACATGCTGGCAGAGCTCCGTGGTTCAAATCCCAGCTATGGTGTTGAATTTTTCAGTCCTACTCTACCTATCCAACTCCTGTCCTACACATGGCTTGTGTGAAAAAACAATTAATCCAAAACAATATTAGTTAAGTGGTTCAAAACAGTGCAAAGCATTTACAAAATGATTTACCTCACATGATTAAAGAAATGCACAAAAAAGTGAAAACACTGAAGAAACTAAAATTTATTTTGTTAATAATCCTTTCCATTGAATAGAAGGGTGTAAACTAGCAAATGTAATATTTGTGTCATATTATTATAGTACTAGGTGTAGGTTTAGATCAAAACCTTATGCACCTACACCATTGCTGATCAATTGTCCATTGCTTATTTTTTAGTTTCTAAAAATTCTTGCATCCCTTATGAAGTAAATTGGTTTTCTTACTAAGACCTTATTACATTCATGCAATTGTATAAATGCTTCGTTAAGTGTTTAATCCTTTGAATTGCAAATGGCTCAGGTCACACAAAAAGATGACTAGCTGTTTTCTCTGCATTTTTGCATCTCATACAAGTTGGATCAACTTTGTTACCCAACTTTTATCTGTTTACCTTGAGAGAACCATGTCCGTTACCATTCCAACAGTCAAATAAAGTTGGGCTTGTTCATATAAAACACTTCACAAGCTCTGCCATTGTTTAAATCAAGGATTGTTGATTTTGAGTATCTGTTTCCAACATTTCCATGATAATGCCTCAAACATAACCATAGGATAAGCTGAAAATGTATTCTGGTCTGATATACCCCGTCATTGCCATGAATTTCCATAAGCCCTGGCATTCATAATATTGTTGCTTCATCCAGTTTTATGAGGAACTCCCAACATTCCCAGACAAATTTTAATTTGATTTCATTTTCTTCAAGAGCCTTCAAGACTACTTGACTGTGTGAAATATATTATGGCTCTTGACATAACCCTTACACTTTCCTATATAATATTAAAATCAAATTGTACTTATAGCGAGTCATACTTCCCTTTTATAGTAGCATATTCCACATTTTATTTTCGTATATCTTCTATTTACACTACAAACAAAGCCTTGTACATATTTTAATTTATATTGTTGTCTACAGACAATGCATTTTTGGACACACTTTTTCAGTGAAGTGGTTCATGGAATAATATTAAAATCAAATTGTACTTATAGGGAGTCATACTTCCCTTTTATAGTAGCATATTCCACATCTTATTTTCGTATGTATGTATCTTCTATTTACACTACAAAGCCTTGTACAACTGTTAAAGTGACTATTTAAATCTACATGTTTTAATTTATATTGTTGTCTACAGACAATGCATTTTTGGACACACTTTTTCAGTGAAGTGGTTCATGGAACAGGTCTATAACAAGCACTTAAAATTACTGCAATGATAAGTGCAAGAGTAAAGAAGCCACACGTGTTAATAAAAAACAGAACATGACTATGGTTACAGATAAGATTTGTTTTTTTTTTTTTCTGAGGCTTAAGCCAAATTTACCCAGATAAAAACAGATAACTCTTTAACAAAGACTAAGCCTACTCTTGAAAGAAAAGTAAAGATAAACATTATCAATTTTGGCAGCTATGCAACACTAACACTTGTCAATAGCTGATAAAATAAATACATGACATATCTCAATGAATATGTTTGTTATTTTTTTTTATCCCTTATAGCTGAGGAACTCAGGTATAATTAATATCGTAGTCCATCATTTATTTTAATGTTATTCAAATTTAATCTGCTATATAAAATGTATATGCAAAATGTTAAATGTCATATTTGAAGCCCTCCCAATGGAGTTGGGTGAACACTCAAAAGTAAGCAAGGGCAATAACTTGCTGTGAGACAGAACCTGCCAGTACATAGTGAGCGAGAATGAAAGAGACAGAACTGTACTATGTTAATGTGTCAAAATTTTCTCACGCAAAAAATGGGGCATTTCTCAACAGATTTTTTAAAATTAACATTAAGATTGTAAGTTGATGTAATTAGAAAATCTAAAAGGCTGATTATATTTTTACAATAAACATAAAGTAAAATGATCAGAAACCTCATCATAATGTTAGGTACATTAAAGGCTAATTTATTACAGTGCACAACATATGGCATTAATATTTTCCTGAAGAATGGATTTTGTCCAGAAGTTTCATAATTTGTTTTGATATAGCCACTGTATTCAGTATTACCTAGCATAAACATCTGATGTGTTACACTCATATGATTTTCTCTAACTGTTCTACAAATGTCTTACATAAGATTATTCTTCTCTCTATTCCATGCTAATTGAGATAATCATTAATAGAATATTCTTATTATTTAGTTCCTTGTGTAGGAGGGAACTAAGGGAATATACCAGGCTAAACCAATTGTCAAATGTTTTAAAAACTGTTGTGCGATTGTCATTGCAAATCACTTCTTTGCTTGGCCAAGAGAAGAAAAAAAGAAAAACGGACACTTCCTGTCTGAGAAAATTATAAGTACTTTGCAACTGAAACCAATAACAAGGAATATCTCGGAAATGGTTACCTACACAAAAAAATGTAAAAGACATAAATTTGTGTGTTTTGACAAGATCTACATTTTTTTTTCAGTAAGTTTTTGTCTATCTCTTACGGTTGAGCAGTTAAGCAAAATTTGCTATTTTCAGTTGGGCTAACTCATCTTCATCAGTTAAACGAGATATCAATATTTTGACCTAGCATAACTCATTCGTGAAAATAGTTACACAATATATATTAGAACAGGCATCAACAACTTGCTTAATTTTGTGGTAAGCAGGCTAACTCTGTATATACAGTGGGTAAACACACAATAGCAGAGATTCCCACTCTTCCTTGTGCAATGCGTCGTGTTTCAGTTTATGATACCGGAAACAGAAAGCAATCCAACATGCAACTTGTAATCTTTAATCTTTATGTTAAGGCTGTCATACTTTTTAACCTCCATTAAAAAGTATGACAACCTTAACATTAAGAATTCAGCCCAATTAGTTGATAACATTAAAGATTACAAGATAAAACAAGATGAAATACTATTCTCATTTGATGTATCGTCCTTATTTTTACCAGCATTCCAACAGAAGAAATACCAAAATTACATAAAAAAACTGGCTAAAATCAGCAGAAACACAAATAGAAGAATTAACCCAATTGACTTACATATCTATAAAACAAACCTACTTCTGCTTCAACAACAAATTCTACAAGCAAACTACAGGACTTGCTATGGTAAACCCATTATCACCACTATTGGCTAATCTATTCATGAGTGACCCAGAATTAAGAGTAACAAAAGCCTTCCCACATATATGTAAAACTTGGGTGGGAAAATGTGGACAACATATTTGCCATCATCCCTACAAAATTTGCAGATGATGCTTTAAAGCTATTAAACCTACAGAACAATGCAATAAAATTCACTATAGAAATAGAAAAAGGAGGTTGGCTACCATTTTTGGATCTAAAATCATAAGACAGAATAACAAAATAGAATTTGGTATTTACAGAAAACTCACACACATACAGACAGTTACATGAAGAAAAACAACTTCAACCCATAAACACACCAACGTGCAACTTTTAACAGCCAGACACATAGGTTAGTAAACACCCACTGGAAAAAGGAAAATATGAACAGGAACACCAGCACATAAAGAAAGTTGCTAAAGAAAATGGTTTCAAAACAGAGTTAGTGGACAAACTAATACAAAAGTATAAGAAACAAAAGAAGATTAAAGATATCACCACACTAAGCACAGGGGCAGCCCAAACCAAAAATACAGTAAATTCACGTTCCACCCACAGTTGCACAATATTCAAAAAGCTGTTCCAAGATCATAATATAGAGCTAGCACCTCAAAACAAATACAACCTCAGGAACCTTTTAAACCATCTATTAAAAGACACCATACCAACCAAATCAAAATCTAGCATTTACCAAATAAACTGTGAGGATTGCTCCAAAATTCATTGGACAGACTAAAGAAACCTTCAAACAAGATTGAAGGAATACCGCAGGAACATGAAACTCAAACAAATGGGCAAATCTGCAGTATCACATCACTTTTGGACATCACAACAAAACATCAAACCAGACATTAAACTTATTAAACAAGTAAAAAACAACTGAACTAGCAATTTGGGAAAGGATACACATAAGGAAAAATGTGCAGAGTTATGAATTTTGAAGTAATACTGGCAGACAATACCTTAATATTACCTCCAAGAAAGCCAGATGGCAGCACAGAGGTAATTAAGAATATAATCTCCCGTTCTGAAGCCAGTCAAACACCCCCCGACAATGAAGATGAAGATCTTTGAAATGCATCTGGGGACAAAACTAAGTGAAATTATAGTGTCCATATTTGATTCAAATTAGTTACATAATGAATTTAAAGTTTCACTATATAAATCACTTCACATCATACCTTGTTGATTAAAGTTTTTGCTTGTTTTTACATTATTTTTTGCTATTCAGTTAGCAAATGTGCCAGAAACAATGTACCAATGCACCAACTTTGCAGGTATTTTGAAATGTTAACACACTAATTTTCAAAGACGATAGTGTAGTTCTTGAAACCTTTTGAAAGTGTTTTTGCTACAAATGGCACTGCAGGCAATGACACTGTTGATATATGGAACGAAGATGGAGCACTGGTGGAATGCAATGGTGGGAGAACCCCGAATCCCATATGCGGTCACTTGAAATTGAAACTGGACCCTCTAGATGAAAGGCGAGTGGCCTAAGCACTCGGCCATGGCCTGGCCCTCTTGAAATCTTTAGTTGCCCTATCAATAGCATTGTAAACATCAAAGTATCTATTTCATATTGAGAAACAGTAACATATACCTTCAACAATGACATTCACCTCCATCAGCATTGAAGGACATAAAATGGGGAATGAAAACAGTCCTTCAAAGCCAATCTCTTCAATGTTATCATGTTTTCCTTACATTATGAAACCTCTTCAATTTGTTCACTACCTTAAAATCTTTTTAAAATCAGAGAATAATTCAATCCTCACTTGTTTAGTAGCTGATTGGAGGGAGACAGTATAGAAGATTATGTTGTTCTTTAACAATTGTATAGACCTTGGAGCCTTTATGATGCTAAATAACTATAGTCCAGAACTTTAAAATTTCATTTGCTCAAACTTCTCTAAAATTGATTCAACCATGTAAGATCATAGGTAAATAGATGGCAATTGTGAATGAAATATGAAATTCTTATGTTTTTTACACTTTAACGATGGCAGCATAGCTCAGAAGACATATTTTGCATAATTAACCATTTGGATAAACTTTCGCTGCTAAAAGATACAGGCTGTCCAGATCTTAGGAGACTAAGAAGTTTACAATTTCATTAACTTTTCAAAAATTAAGGGATTTTTGGTTTATTGTTATGATATCATAGAGTAGGTATTAAAAACCACAATTTAACAGATCATCAAATAATAAAAACATTACCTTCCATATCACTATACATATACAAGGTGGTGATGAAGCTAAGCAAATTGTCATTCAAGATTTTAAGTCACCTGCAAAACTGCATATAAGCCAGCTGGCTACACATTGCAGTATGATTGAAATGGAAGTTGTGGGTAATTTACATGAAGAGACTGAAAATTTACAGTTTTTAGTGGAACTGTTGTACTTAAAGATTTGAAATTTTACATAACTTGAACAATATGCTTCAAAATCATTTGCATTTGTTTGGAATAAAATTAAAAGTTCATTAGATGAAGAGCCTTCAGAACAAGCAGTGTTTAAATTTATTATTATCTGTCTCTGTTATGGGAGACCCAGGTTCAATTCCTGTTGGGAACATGTAGGTTTTCACTGACAGGATTCTTCCCCGCTGCTTCTCAGGTCTAGGTGTCCTTTTACTTGCATACTGCAGAAGGCACTAGCAAACACAATGGTAATCCTGCTTAGTCGCTACGGTAGGCTGTGACATCTCCCAGTTCCAACCAACCTTCAGATTGCTCACCTCTTATCATCACATTAAGGGCCTGGATAACATTTTTTGCCATTTTCAAATCTGGTTCACTTGCTATAAAATTGATGGAAGTTTATAGAGAGACTCCTAAAATTAAGGATTTTTACATAGGTGACCTGAAGCTGTATCAAGTTGAGGGTAGTTATATACTAAGCCTTCAACAAAGCATGATTTTGAGTATTATTTTTCAAAATATTCATTATAACAAACATTTTTAATGTTTAAATGGTACAAAGTTAGCAGATTTCCAGGATCTATTATTGTGATTTTCAGTGCCCAGTCAAATAACTGGCTATTTCCCATCTTCTTCTTCTTGGATAACTGTTGCATCATCTGTTATAACATAATGAATTTATACATTAAATTCTGCTGGAATTTAAAAGTTTGTGATTTAACGTTTGAAAGGTATGGTATTATATGCTTTTTCCCAAAAATTCAATTCTACATGGTTATGCATTGATTTTAGCAGTTTGACTTTCTGTTCTACATTGTGACTTTCTTCCCAGGAGTGATAGGCTATGGTATTAAATAATATTAATAAAATTAAAGACAAGAATAGAGAAAATACAGGATCAATATAATAGAAACTGATTATGTCCTCAATTAATGCGTTAATGGGAATGCAGAGTGAAGTAGCTAATCAATTAGGAGTAAAAGCATAGATTACACTCAAACTTCACTCTTGAAATAAAGTAACTTACTTCGGACATATTTCGGTGGCTGTTGCCAGCATTTTCAATGGAGATTCACTGATGAACTCTTGGTAGCGGCCTGTAGATGTAGTGTTAAAAAACCAACTCAACAAATTAATAAAAACATATAATTTGACCGTCACTGTCACTAAATTCCTCCAAACATCAAAACATCTTAAATTGCAACAGTGGCAAAAGGCTAAATTCATCTGGCATCCTCTTTTAAATCATGGTTGCTTTCCACCAATACCATTGCACAGGGTTCACCTGTCCTAATTGGCACTCAAGTATAAGTTAAATTTCTTTGCACATTATTTAAGAAGCAGCTCACCAAAGAGAGTGTGAAACATTGACTAAGAAGAAAAATCTGATGACTTTTTCTAGCTGCTCTACAAATCAACTTCTTACAAAAGATTCTTTTCTTCTACACAATGCTAAGTGAGATAAATATTAGCAGAATGTTCTTATTACTTAGGTCCTTATAAGTAAAAGGGAACTAAGGGAATGCACTAGGCTAAAGTGATAGTCAAATGTTTTAAAAGCTGCTGTTATGGAATTGTCATTGCAAATCGCTTCTTTGCTTGGCCAGGAGTAGAACAAAAGAAAATCGGAACTTCCTGTCTGAGAAAAGTAAAGTACTTTACAATTGAAACCAATAACAAGAAATATCTGGGAAACAGTTACCTCCACAACAAAAACATTAAGGATGTAAATTATGTGTTTTGATGAAATCTACATTTTCTGAACAGTAAGTTTTTATCTATCTCTTACAGTTTAGCAGTTAAGCGAAATTTGGCAAAATTCATCCAGAGTAAAGAGGTCTTTAAAGGCTATTTCCAGAAAATTCAAGATATACATTTTATTTGGGATGTAAATATCTTTAGTATATGGTATTTTAATCAAAATCGTTAAGAGCCATTTTTCAGAAAATCAACATTTTTAGTTTGTGGTGGGGGAATTTTCTTGAAAATCTTTTGTGTCACATCCATGGAAGAAATAAACCTAAATACCATGTTTGGTATTTAATGGTCCTTTCGTTTTTGAGCTGTGCTGTCCACAGACACACATAGACCTTTTTTTTTCAGACTTAGGGGACCCCAAAATAAATATTTCTGGTGAAATCTCAAAATTGAATTATTTGGGTGGAATACAATCTTCTCTATCCACTATGTACATTGTAATGTGGGCTAGAAAAAGTAAAAATAAAATGCATTTTTTTACAGAAGATCAAGTTAATAACACTAGCTACAGAAGCCGTTACATTCCTCCCTCTTTATTAGTAACATGAAAGGTATGGCACAGCAATATCACCACAATTACAAGCTATCTACAAAAAAAAACTTTTAATTTAATTACAAAGTTGGTTGCCCTTCACTCAAAAACTGAAAGAAGAGGTAGTAATAATACCCTGTAGCTAAGCTGTGGCATGTTCACTTCAATTCCAGACAGGGTAAAGAATAAAGAATAATAAATTAATTTAATAACCAAAATCATGAATATTAAAAACTGCGCATGCGTGTGTGTGTGTGTGTGTGTATGTGAGAGAGAGAGGGGAGGGAGGGGAGAAAGATAGGTTGTGGGGGGGATAAGAAGAATCACTCTCTTTCGTATGTCCATAGATGTAATCACAATGGATATTAACCTGGGAATGAAGGTCGATAATTGTCAATTATTTCTTCCACAATAGCCATAGACAGGATTTGGAAAGGCAGACTCAAACTGAAAAATTAAATGACAGCAGAAATCTGAACCGCATATTTCTTGGTTGCTCTAATCACTGAATTACCATGCTAACATGCCAAGAAAGTATCAATTTCACTAACTGACTTGGAGATTTTCCCAGTAAACCACAAGGAGATCTCAAATTATTTTGAGACGCTGTATCCCAATGTTGACTTACAATTCGTAAGCACTTTAAGCCCCTGGCTTCATAGTCAAACCCATTAAAGGGTCAATAATTGTCAATGGATTTGTTCCTTCCACTCTAGTCATGTGGCATGATTTGGAAAGGCAGAGACAGAACCAGAAATACAATGCCATAACCAGGATTTGAACCACAGATCACATAGTTTCCATCCACCACTGAGCTAGCATGACAGCATGCCGACGTAACATTGGTCTGAATGCCTTTCTAAATTTATGCAGCAATATTAACATTACAAAGCTTGTGAAACTTATACAGTTTTTCATGAGTAATGAAGATTCATGTTTTCTAACATGGTCATAAGTGTTTTATGTCCTTCATTCCTTGCTTTATCCATGAATCCCCCCCCCTTCCATCCCAAATAGACATGGAACCAAGAGAAGGAATACACAAAGCCCATCATGGGTTGTTGTTGTTGTTGTTGTTCTTTTTAAGATATCAAGGTTGAAATTTCTATTCAATGTTCTACTTTTTGTCTTAATGGTTTGTTTAATATGAAAGTTTGATGTAACACTACTCATTTGCTTTCTTCTGATTTTCTTATGCACTGCACCAATGAAAGTTGGCAAAGATTGTTTACCATTCATCTTCCTTGTCATTCACTACCTTTCTGGTATAAAATCCTTAACCTCCACAATAATACCAGGTGTTTTATTGAATAAACAAGCTAGGGAGCTTCACGTGTTCACATGTACAAAATAGAAGTTTTAGGCTCTCCTGAACCCATAAAAAATTTTTCAGAAAAAGGCGTGTGCTTGTGTGTGTGTATCCATCCTTGAACATGATAGATTAAAAACAAAAAGATATAAAATACCAAACTTGGTATTTAAGTATAGTATTTTTCAAGGATGGGACATTAAATTTTGAGGAAACTACCCTTTACATGGAAAAATTTTAAAAACTTCTGATTTTCTCAAAAATGGCTCTAATGATTGAATAAAATACTGTGTATTAAAGATATTTACATGACAAATAAAATGTATATCTTCAATTTTCTGGGAACAGCCTCAGAAGACCTCTTCATTCTGGATGGCTTTTGTATACCTAATAAACCATGAGAGATTGACAAAAACTTACTATATAAAATATTTAGATCTTGTTAAAACTTGTGGTATTTTAATAATTGTTAGAGCCATTTTTGAGAAGATAAAAATTTTCAAAAAAATGTGAAGTGTAGTTGGGAGCGGGGTGAAAATCTTTATGTTGCATCCTTGCAACATATTGAACTTAAATGCTTTAGTATTAATTAAGTATTTAATCAAGTTTTTGTTTTTTAGTTATGCACACACATGCGCGCATGCATACACACACAGAGATCTTTTCCTAAAAATGCTTTTTTTTAATATCAGGGGATCTCAAACACTTATTTCTAGTCTAATCTAGAATTAAATTTTTGGGTGGAATGTAATACCTTCTCCACCTGCTATGTACATGCACATATTGTTAAATCTGTTTGGACATAAAAAATACTCCAATTTGAAACATATTCAATATTATTAACTACATAAGTTAATTCAAAATCTTCTCGGGCTTCTAACCAGGTAAAAACTTGGCTTGACACCAACGTTTTGAAGAAGTGCATCACCCTGAAGACGAGGAAGATGCACTTCTTCGAAACGTTGGTGTCAAGCCAAGTTTTTATCTGGTTAGAAGCCCGAGAAGATTTTGAATTAATACGTCGCCAGGAAAGCTTCAGTTCTTATTTTACATAAGTTAATTTACATGTTTAGCAAAAATAAATAACATATTTAGGGTAATGTAATAAGTACATATTAAGTGCATGTTTTGACAGCTGAAAATAAGCTACACAGCGAGCATTGTTAAGAGTTCATTAATTAATTCCAAGCCATTAAGTCAGTGCATGCAGAGGTGTGTTCATATCTTGCTGCAGCTGATTCTTGTCTCGAAGACGAGCCTGTAGTAGACTATGTTCCAGCACACCAACTCTTACATCCATTGCTACTATTTCACTTTTCACTTGAGTAATGGCCTTCTTGATATTTACAAGGGGAGCTAGAACAAAAATAAATTTAATCATTAGTATCAGTCTTGTTATTTTGGTATTTACTGCTAATCAACTCTCACAGAAAATAATCTAACATATTTAGTACCTGCATTTACTGAAATATTTAAATGGATATGTCAGGCATTAAATCAGTTCCCTACGTTTACATTTATGTATGTATATATGAAGTGATGGAAATCATTTTGCTGCTATGTTCAACTTTATATCTGTGCTTTATACAGTGTCATACAAGAACAGAGATTAGTTCATAACTACTGGTAACAATAACTAGAACAAGAGCAAGTTGAAATACATGTGCTTCAATGGGAGCATTCACAATTGACAGGAAGCCTTCTTGGCCCTCGGGAATGGGAAGCCAAGTTTTAACTTTCTTGTTCTCGAGCTTGGCATATTAGATGCTTATTGTGCACATTTGATTGGCTGTAGAGTGTGTTCTATTCAGCCGTGCCATAAACAGCTGCTAGACCTCACTTGTCATAAAAAACAAATACACAAAAAGAAGAAATAGATTCCCCTTCTTGTTACCAGGATGTTGTGAACAAAATCTTGCATCCTGTGTGGCCTGCTGTTCTCATTTTTGTTTTGGTAGTATTCTCAGATTATTGTGAACAGCCTTCACAGCTATGACTAAACTATGCATAAATCTTTATATACATTAGAGTGCATCGGAATCCTGGGCACACATATTTAACCAACTATAAGGTCGATTAGTGCACATTGTTTTTTCATCACCTAAGGACTATTGAAGAATAAGAGATGTTTTGAAAAATAAAGCTTAACAGCACATTTGGGGTTTCTTTTATTCACTGAGAACAATTAAAATGAGAGGGAGAGGAATTTTTAATGCACTTAATATGTTTAGTAATTTTAAGATGACAAAACCACTGTGCCTATTAAAGCCACAGGTATGTAACAGTCATCATGCATTTTAACACCATTTTTACACAAACTGGAATGAAGCATGTCAAGTTTGGATATTTACTTTTCATAAAATCATTGAATTTGCATATTCAACATCTTTAAATTCAGAACTTTGATTTGCCATAAACTTCAAAAATTATTTCAAAATCTTCTCGGGCTTCTAACCAGGTAAAAACTTGGCTTGATACCAACGTTTCCAAGAAGTGCATCTTCCTCGTCTTCAGTTCACCCTGAAGACGAGGAAGATGCACTTCTTCAAAACGTTCACCCTGAAGACGAGGAAGATGCACTTCTTCAAAACGTTGGTATCAAGCCAAGTTTTTACCTGGTTAGAAGTCCGAGAAGATTTTGAATTAATACGTCGCCAGGAAAGCTTCAGTTCTTATTTAAAAAATTATGTTTCCAAAGTAATTTAATACAAAAATCATGTGTTTATTGAAAAAAATGAGTAGGGATATTATTTAGTCAAAAGCATTGTGATTTTTCCCCATAATGTATGTTATTATCTTACAAAAACTGTGAATTTAAAGAGTAAATTAAAGAAATTTAATTTAAATTGTTAAAATAAAGAATAAATTCAAAGACGTCTTTATTAATAAATATACGAATAAATACAATTACTGACCCTGTATTTTCATATTGATCCTTAACAATCTTTTATTACTAATGCAAAATAATAATTAACAGATATGACTACTTTTGTAGCAGAAATTATGTATAAATTATTTTCTTACACTTTCATGACTACTTACTTCCATCTGTCATACTGGAACCTCTTTCCTCCATTTCTTGTTTTACTGCTTCAAGCTCTTCTGTGACTTGTGCCAATGTTCGTGAGCGTTCTGTAACCCCTCCACTCACTTCTTTATACTGCTCATTTATTCTTGAAAATTCATCCTGAAAAATTCAAGTTGTAAAACAATTATTTCAGTATCACCACAAGTTAATTTGCAAAAATGCTTTCAAAGTAAAGAATAACCAGGATTATGATGTAAAGGCACTTTGAGTCCAAGAGTAAGTAAAGTTAAAGCAAATAATTTTGGAAAAGTCCTTTATGATGCAACCAACAGAGAGAGAGAGAGAGAGAGAGAGAGAGAGAGAGAGAGAGAGAGAGAGATACTTGATGTCCCAATTATTGTGAATTGTAACATTAGGTGTTCTAAAATAAGAACTGAAGCTTTCCTGGCGACGTATTAATTCAAAATCTTCTCGGGCTTCTAGCCAGGTAAATGAAATATCCTCTTCTGTATGATAATCCTATATTCAGGACGAAAAATATATGACCAGTAGTGCCAATTTAATTGTTTTTTTACACAAGCCATGTGTAGGATAGGAGTTAGGTAGATATAGACTGAAAAATTCAATTTCATAGCTAGGATTTGAACCATTGATTCTCCTGGTCTCTAGCAGGTTGCTCTATCACAGAGCTACTATGGCAACAAGCCAGCACAGCATTAAATCTCTCAACTGACTCGCATGTTTCCTAGAAAAACCATAAGGTGCTCTCAAATTATTTTTGAGATAGCATACCCCAATGGTGATTTACCATGTTGTAAGTACTTTAAGTCCTGGGCTTCATAGTATAGCCAACTATTATGGTTAATTAGTTTAATTAATTTCACACAAACCATGTAAGACAGGAGTTGGATAGGTAGTCAGTTGAAAGATCTAATGCCATGCTGGCATGTTACCATGGTAGCTCAATGGCAGAGCAAGCAATAGAGACTAGGAGATGCTAAGTTCAAATCTCAACTGAATTTTTCAGTCTGACCCTGCCTATTGTACTCCTGTCCTACACACGGCTTGTGTGAAAAAACAATTAAATTGATACTAATTGAACATAATAGTTGGCTAAAATATGAAGCCCGGGAGTTAAAGTACTTACAACATTGTAAGTTGCCATTGGGGTATGCCATCTCAAAAATAATGCAAGTGATGCAAGTCACTTGAGAAATTTAATGCCACTCCAGCATATTGCTATGGTAGCTTAATGGTAGATTAACTGGCTAGAGTCCATGAGATCTGGATTCAAATCCTGGCTATGGCATTGAATTATTCAGTCTGCCTCAACCTATCCAATTCCTGTCCTACAAATGTGTGAAAAAGCAATTAATTGACATTAATTGACCATAATAGTTGGCAATACTATGAAGCCCAGGACTTAAAGTACTTACGACATTGTAAGTTGCCATTGGGGTATGCCATCTTAAAAATAATTTAAGATCATCTTATGATTTACTGGGAAACATGTAAGTAGTTGAGAGATTTAGTGCTGTGCTGGCATGTTGCCATGGTTGCTCAATGGTAGAGCAACCAACTAGAAATCGGGAGATCCATGATTTAAATCCCGGGCTGTTCAAATTCCAGCTTGTTTATTTATAGTCCACAACTTAAAATAATTAAATAAACTTTTTCTTGTCCATAGGGCCCACCATCAGGGGTTTTGCTGTTGTCTGGGACTTTTAAATCCAAAAATCCACAAATGTGTATGTGCAAGCAGATGGAAATGACAGATGAATACTTGCCCTATTGCTTCTCTCATAGCACTCAACATGCACATCATTTGCAACCTCTGCAAATAATCCCCAGACATTTCCACAATAAAGTGTGTAGCACCACCTGGAAACAATTAACAGTCTGTCATTTTTGAAAGTCCTGGCCAAGCTTTCTCTTAGGTTTTATTACTTTACAAAAAAGAGGATGCAATCAAGCAGAATTTGTATATTGCAAGAAGCAAAGGGTGTATGTTCTTGGCAATATTTTTGTAGATTATAACAGTTTTAGAAATGGTTCCCCTAATTAATAAAATCTGTCAATTCACCTCAATGATACAGACATGTTTTCAGCTATTATTTGATGAGAGTTCTGCAAAGAATAATAATATTATGTTCTGAATGTAACATCATCCTGCACCCCATTAAGAGATGAAATCGCATACATCCTGAGTTTTGCTGCAGGTAGGGGAACGGTAAAATAGAGCCTTACTCTCATGATTTCTGAAATAAATAATTATCTATTATTTCATTTTAGTTATTCTTTTTAGAAGGACATGAAAAAATCATGCAATCTGTATGGAAAGGAATGTGGTTTGAGCAGGCAAAGCACTCATTCACTGCTTTGCATACAAGCAATAATACAAGGTGATGGTAATGGAGTGATGGTTGGAGACCAATGTATGAACTCATGGAGAATATCTGACTGATTAGTTGCATGAAGCGTGCATGGTCTCCAAAACTACAAATACAGGGAAAACTGGTGGTACCGACCACATCGTTCAAATCAAGGCATATACACAAGGACAATGCAATCCCAGTTGGAAGGCAATTGGATCCTTGGGATGATAAGCAAATGAGCTGCAAATGATATGTCCTAATAACAAAAGTCGCCCTCTGTGGTGTTATGGTTACCATATAACTTCATATATCCAAGGTTGCGGGCTCAAACCCGGCAGAGGACGATGGATTTTTTCAGGTGTAAAAGAACCTCAAGCCTGATAGAGAGGCCTCTGAGCAAAATTAAGCGGTCTTTCATGCCCAATTTAGAATGGGACGCTGAGAGCCATAGTAGTTAAAGAGCATCCATAAATAACACGCCATTTACATTTCCTAATAACAAAAGTTATAAACACGATCTACAATTTTACAAACAGAATTTACCAGCACGATACATACCTTTGCCTGGAAGATTTACTACCCATCTTGCAGTAAATCATTCTGTGGACTTTGTAGATGCAGTGAAAAATGTACTCCAAAAATATATTGAATTTTGCTGGTAAGTTCTATGGCATCATCTATCTAGGGGCAACTTTTCTACAGGAAAAGTTAGATGCTCACATTTGTGAGTATTGTGAGATACTGACACCAGAAATCATACACCAGAACCTTTCTAATAACTTGAGGAAGACTTAGGTAGGCCTACCCTATGGAATAGTGATTAGGCTTAGACTAGGTGTAGTTAACAAGTGAGCTAGTGTTTAGTGTACAAACTAGACCCTTTTTAAACAAAACACAAAATGTACTCCTTCGCTTACTTGCTCTGATTGGAGGGATAAAAGGACTACTTTTGAAACCATGTAATGCCAAGGGAGATAACCATGTGGAAACCCTGCACCTTTCATTATTTCCTTCTACCTGTTCTTCTTCGTGGGCTAGTTTGTGTGTAGCATTCCAAACTAGAGATATAAATAAAAAATATAAAAATCAATATATGAAAAACACATCTAATCTGAATCAGAGAGGTTGTATGTCATCAAGATTTGAGTTCTGCCCCTCTCTTTCATCATCATCTGCTTGCGCTTTACTCTTAATAGTAGTGTCTATTCATATCTGGCAAGTTGTGTGGCCTTCTATCCATATTTGAGAAAATACAGCTTTCTCCCTCCCTGTCTGTACTCGGGGATTTAACAATATATCCTCACAGGCAATAATGATATTCTTACAGTTTCTTTTCCGGAATTCAAAATCAACGTCAAGTAAGCCAAGTAGTTTCTTGATTGTGAGTTGCTCATTAATGTGGAAGAAATTAAAAACTTTTTGACTCATTACATTTCTAATAAATTTTTCATCACACTGAACTTCTAACACTGACTTTCTGCATTTCCTTGATTTTCCAAGTGTGATTAACTTACATGTTTTTAACCTTTCACTGTGCGTGGAATTTATACTTAATGCACACCTGTAAACTCCGCTGTCACGTTAACAATATTCTTGATAGTCAACATGGGATAGGACAGGTAGAGTCAGACTGAAAAATTCAATGCCATAGCCAGGATTTGAACCATGGATCTCCCGATCTCTAGCCAGTTGCTCTGCCACTGAGCTACCATGGCAACATGCCACCATAGCATTGAATTTCTCAACTGACTCACATGTTTCCCGGTAAACCACCAGGTGTTCTCAAATTTTTTGAGATGACAACCCCAATGGCGACTTACAATGTTGTAAGTACTGAAGTCCCAGGATTCATAGTATGAATCAACTATCAACATGGGATATTTTTTACATAGTTTGTAGCACAATTCAAAATTACACCTTTCTCGCCACTCATTAAAACACTTACTCTGTGATGTTTTATAAACTGCATTTGTTCGGCCATAATAGTCTATGTACTAACAACCTCACCTTCCTGCTTCCAAAGCTCACCAGCAGAAAGCAGTATTTGCCCATTTTCTAATTAAGTCCAATTTGATTGTTTACTTTAGATTTATTTTACTGCAACTCTACATAATGCACGCTAAACATACCATTGTTACGTAATACAGAGGAGATCCATTAGTTTTTATTAGTACTCAGCAAACTACTTTGTAACCGATGTACCTTGTAATCTGCGGCATCAGCCAATAAACTTGTTTCGCTTTTGTGCTCGTGTCTCTGTTTACGTGAGTAGGTATTCACTGTGTGAAAATGTTCTACTCATTGTAATTTAGGGACAAATAGTGTATATAGTTTCACTGTTAATGTAATTTTTTGGCATTATAGGGTGCATTGCATTTAAGTGATGCAAGATGGATAATTTGGCAGTACTGGACTTTTCCATATGGCTACAAGCACAGTAAGTAGAGAAAAAAAAGAAAAGAATTAATAGCCCTACATCATGTTGAGAAAACATTCTTTGGCATGAAATCATTGTAAAAAGTTATTCTAAATAATATTAGAACAACAAATATTAAACAGTACTTTGAAAAAAATATTCCACTTACACTTGACTTAGAAAAAAATCACAGGTCCTATGTTGGAAAGAAGAGCCAAAGATTTTTATAAGTTTGCTAAATTGGTATATTTTTCCAAGTCATGCTTTTATAAGCTCATGAAAAACTTCCTTTAGTTTGGCATCTATAGATGCACGTGTTTATACAAAACTATGTTTTAAGACATGAATGAGTATTACTTTAAACAAATAATACTTTTTTTGTAATGTTTAATGCCTGTTCTTATTGTATATGTTATCATAGAAGTGAACTCTAATGAAATGATATGATTATTAGGATTGGAAATTTGGGAAAGAACTGTTTGAGGTCTAAGTTTAACATGTCTCTCTGGGCAGTTGCCAGTTATAAGGATACCAACTGGCAGTTGCCAGATACAAACATAGAAGTAATCTGTTACAAAATTCATGTCCTCCAGAGCTGGTTCAGCATGATTTGTTCCAATGCTCATGTGAAGTTATGCTTGACATAAATGAAGGTAATCAATAACAAACAAACCTGTAAGGATCTATACTGTATCAACAATGGTTCCAGTTGATTGTTTAGGTACTTTTCCCGACTACCAATTTTTTCAAGGGTTGCAGAAATATCTGAATGAAGTTTGTCTAGCTGAGTTTTAGTGGTTGCCAATGCTTCTTCTATTCCACTGCGGTGCTTGTGCATCTGTTCTAAATGAGCCCTCCAGTCTCGTGCATCTATAGAAAATATATACATATCTTGCAAAATATTTCAAATCATCAAAACAAGGGCAAAGAACTGAAGATCTTTATGGGCAAATATATCAATAAGCAAATATGAACCTCAGTTTACTTTATGAATGACTAAGCAATATTAGATGAGTAGATTATTTAAATTTAAATTAATACATCACTTACTTTTATTATTAGAAAGCATGTTTCAGAAGTTGACAAAAGGAATTGACAATTGAAGCATATGGCTTCTGAACATGTTTTCCAATAATAAAAGTAAGTCAATTACAAAATCAACTAAACTAATTGATTTCAATTTATCTTTAAATTACTTTCAATAAGCATTTTTTTACAATAAATTACTTTCATCTTTTACTTTTTGAGGCTGATTTTTTACAAGATTACAAGTTACATTAATAAGGTTTCACAAAAATGTTAACTAAAGTAATATTAATATTCATGTAATATTAAATACCTCCATTTTCATCGAGGTCATTTACCTTCTTAAATAAAACAGATACACAATTAAACTAAAAGCTACAAAGTCTTATATGAAACAGAATGCTTTCTATTCCTTAGAAGAGAACATAAAAAGTAAATTGTAATGCAGTCTGAGGTGTTAATGTTGTGTTGACGTTGGGTGCTATATGCAGTGTTGTCTTTGGCACCACATTTAAGACGCCTTATGCGGTGAGCGCAAATTGGAGTCGTTGACCAGACTCACTTCAGCCTGCATGATGATTGATTCACGCGGGGTGGTAAAGCAAATGGGGGTATTTCAGGGAGTGGTCTTGTAATGATTAAAAGGTATATCATTTTCTTGAGTTTATTCTTTCCTAGGAGAGACGAGACAAACACATTTGCCTTACAATGATTCTAACACTTGGCTGATTACATGTAGTATATTAATATGTGTCATTGACTTTAGAATTGTTACAGGTTACTGTGTCTAACTTTGTATGAAGTAATTAAGTTCAGCCAGACGACCGACAGCATAACAGCTACAGATAACTTTCACGAACAGATATTGGTCACGATGTGCCTTCTTGGGCTCTTTATATACAAAAAAATACTGTCATGGCGGCCTCTTTCTGATTGGACAGAAAGGCAGCACGATTGACGTAAATATTTCCCAAGAATCAATTTCCTTATCCCAGGGTGCACTGCAAACCTCATGTGACAAGCCTTGTACAATGAAGAATTACAGTCTTCTGAATTTTTCTATTCACCCCCCATGTAACTCGAGTGTACGTGACTTGACAAAAGAGACCTTTCTAACAAAAGCGCTCCTCATCCCCCTTGACTCTCTTGGCATCAGCTTTCTTCTCCAGCTGAATTTTCTCAGTTAAATACGTACACTTATACTCTTTTAATTTGCACACTGATAAATAATTAATAACTAATAATAATTGTGATAGGGATGCTAATTAATGGTCTCAAGTCTAAAATACTATACTTCTATACTTATCATCTTTGTGTTTCCCTTTTATATTTTTCTGTACGTGTTTCTTTTCTATCTCTTCATTTTTCATTACTTTTTATATGATGATCCTTGTAAAATGTAGCTAGAATTGGAGAAACATAAAGACAATACAATACAAAGCTTCAACTACAAGTTTAACCAATGACACATAAATCAAATCTGATTTTCTTGGTGGTATAAGGCTGCAGAAAAGTGAAAAAACACAAAGCAAGCAAAGCCATTCTTCAAGGTGTTTTTGGATAGAAGTATTTGATAAAAAGAAGAATTGACCCACCTGAGTCTGGTTTTCCCTTATTCTGAGAAGATGAATTTTGAGTAAATTAAAGCTCCATGGACCCCGAGATCATTTGAGCATCATTTCACGAATTTCATCCATTGTTCGATATGACCAACCCAATTTAAAAGATGTTTTAAAAAAATTATAACTAGACAAGCTTAAAAAGCTCAGCTCAAAGAAAAAGAAAAGATATGTTGGGATTACATGACTAATCTTACTCATGTGGTTCGCACTTCAGTTATAGTGGTATGAATCCTTCAAGGATATGATGAGTGTAGAAAGAGGTCTGCTTCTAGAGAATGCTGGTTTACTTTTCAAGTATGGTCTACTGATGTTTAGGACTTAGTACATACCTGCACATACCTAAATAATTATAAACATAATTATAATTATATAAGGGTCACTCCCAAAGTTTTGAGAATGGAGAACAATGAGCTGTGGTAAGCATTTTTTACTTTCTCTACACACACTATTTATATAGTGTATAGAGAAGGTAGATATTGTATTGCACCCAAAAATTTAATACCGAGATTTCACCAGAAATACATGTTTTAGGACCCCCTGAATCCAAAAAATACATTTTTAGAAACATTTTCAAATGTATGTGTCTGTGGACAGCATAACTCAAAAATGGCAAATCCATTAAATACCAAAGTTGATATTTAAGTTTAGTACCTTCCAAGGATGTGACACAAAGATTCTCAAGAAAATCCCCCCCCATACCCAACTACCCTTTACATGGAAAAAATTTCAAAAATGTTGGTTTATCCAAAAATTGCTCTAATGATTTTGATTAAAGTCATTTATTTAAGATGAATGACAAATAAAATGAACATCTTGAATTTTCTGAGAGTAGCCTTTTTATCCTGGATGAATTTTCCTGATTTTGCTAACTTGTAAACTGTAAGAGATGGACAAAAACTTACTATACAAAAATTGTAGATCTGTTTAAACTATAGAATTTATGTAATATACATTTTTTCGTGGAGTTGACCGTTTTCCATATATTCCTTGTTATTGGTTTTAGTTGAAAATACATTTCTCACATGGAACTTGTCAACTCCTGGTCACGAAAAGAAGTAACCACATTTTAAAACATTTGACTGTCGATTTAGCTTAACATACTCCCTTATTTTCATTCTATTTATAAGGAACTAAGAATAAGACCATTTCTGCTAGTGTTTATCTCAATTAGCATGAAGTAGACGGAAGAATAAGCTTATTAATAATAAAATTGAATTAATTAAAGTGGTACTGTTAACATACACTTCACTTACTTTTATTGAGTAGGACAACTGTTTCGCGGACTGTTGGCCACATCCTCAGCTGTTGAACCACTACTGCTTGGGTTTGGATTCCAAGTTGTGGTTGTGGATGTGTTGGTTGTGGTGACATCTGTTGGGCCGGCGATGAGACTTGTTAAGCAATCCTTAGGGGGGAACTCCATGTTCATCAATGTGTGGCGGTATTTATGAATATAGATTTTTTCCCATGCTGATAATTGAAACGGATTCAAAAGTTCTTTCAATAGTTTGATGTTCGGATTTATTTCATGGTGAGTTTCCCAAAAATGATGTACTACTGCAGATTTGTCCGGCTGTTTTTACTTGATGTGTCTTCTGTGTTCTTTATTGCGTGTTTCAAGGTTTCTTATTGTCTTTCCAATGTATTTCCTGTTGCAGTCTTGACAATCGATGGCATATACTCCTGATTTTTTCTCCGTGGGCATTTTGTCCTTCAGGGAGGAGCCCAGGAGGATTTTTATGCTGTATTTGTTAATCGGTGCTAGTTTGATGATGAATTTCTTGAATACTTTCTTGAACTTGTTGTAGAGTTGTGGGTTATATGTGATTTTGTGAAATTTGGGAGGTTTCTCTTTATGGGTTAAGGTGGTAATTTCTTTGACGTGTTTCATTCTTTTGTATTTATTTATCTTTTTGATGATGGTGAAACCATGGTCTACTGCTGTGCTCAGAATGTGTTTATATTCTTTCTTATATTCAGAGGGATTGAGTGGGATATTAAATAGTCTGAAAGCTAGACTATTGAACACTGCAAATGGGTGTGGAATGGGTTGAAGCTATTTCTTTTTATGTAGTTGTTGGTGTGTGTTGTTTTCCTGTGTATTCCAAATTTTATTTTGTTATTCTTTTTGAAAATGTTGAGATCTAGAAATGGGATGCAGTCATCATTTTCTCTTTCTATGGTAAATTTTATTTTGGGTTCCTGTAGGTTGAGGAGTTTTAAGGCATCTTGTGCTAGTTTCCCTGGGATTATGGCAAAAATGTTGTCTATGTATCTGTACCAATTTTTGAAAATTTGTGGAAAGGCTTTGGTTATGTGAGTTTCAAAAGCACCCATAAACAGTTTTGCCAAGAATGGGGAAAGTGAGTTTCCCATAGCTAGGCCTGTGACTTGTTGGTATATGTGGTTATTAAAGCTGAAAGCTGACTGTTTTATGCATAGGTTGGCGAGTTTGATCTAGTATTCTATTTCTGTACTGTGGTGTGTAGCCATTTTCTGAGAAGTTCTGGGAGTTTTTCTGTGGGAATGCTGGGAAATAATGATTTTACATCAAAAGATACTAGTTCGTCTCCTTTGGATATAGTTATGTCTTTTATTTTTTCTATTAGTTCTAGTGAATTTCTTAGACTAAGGCTGTTGAACTTGGGTAGTGAGTTGAATTTATTGTTTAGCCATTTTGCTAGTTCATATGTGGTAGAGCTAATATTGTTGATGATGGGTCTCATGCTGTTGTCTGCTTTGTGAATTTTGGGGAGGGCATATAGTCTTGGAAGAGTTGGGTTCTTTGGGTTTATTTTTTGTTTTTGGTTGTTTGTAATTGTGGTAACTTCTTTTAGAGTTTTCTTGAGGTCATCAGTATATGTTTTTAGAGGATTCTTCTGTACAGGTGAATAATCTGGGCAGTTTAACATGGTTTCTACTCTTTGTATGTAGTCGTTTTTGTCCAATATGGCTATGGTATTACCTTTATCTAATTTTGACTCAAATTAAAAAAATACAATTTAAGAGGTAAATATTTCAAAACTTATTTTGAGAAGGAAATTCAACACCTCTCCCCCTTACCCAGGTACAGTTCTACCAATAGATCTACATTGGGCTTCTCAATGTAATAACTCTGCACATACTTATAAACAAGATGGATTGAACTAGATTATTTGAACAGTCAACAGTGGGCAGTGGAATATATCTTTCTTTAATTTAATGCCAAGGCCACAACTACCTTATATGTGTATCAACCAAGGTGGCAGTGACCTTGGTATTATGACAATGTACAGAAGTGGTACAGAATATCCAAGGTTACATATTAGCTGTGAACTGTCTCAGTCAGTGCTTCATCTTTGTATTAGGAAGTGTTTCAACAATATGTGTGTAGTGTGCAATTTCCCTAGGAATGTTATTCTCTTATTAGTCCACCAGAAATATCTGCCAACAAATTCATGCTTAAACACGTATTTTTATGAACAATACACATGTGAAAACTGAATTAAGTGTGTAGACAGTTTCAGCAGCAGTTTCCTGGTTATCCAGTTCCGGATAGAGCCACTGTGAGATTTTTGATTAGTAAATTTAAGAACGATGGGATTACTAAACATTAAACCAAAGAAGCAAAACCAAAATGTGATGGGACACAAGCTAGACAAAATAGCTGCATTCAAATGCTCACCTAAGAAGTCTCTCAACCATATTGTACAGCAAACAATGTTTCACAAACATCTCTTCATACAGCTACTAAACTTTCAAATTGAAACCCTATTATGTAACTAAGGTGCAGAAATTATGAACAGTATACAGGAAGAGCTTATGTGTGTGAATTGTAATTTCATCTGACAATGTCAAGAGTGTCTTCACATAGATGGAAATCACTTTCAACAACAGTTATAACAAAATTAGCACTCAATACATATATGTTAACTAACACTTGTGAGTAAGTAATGTGAAATTACTGAAAGCCCTGAAGTATAATAGAGTACATAGTGTGAGCAGAATACACATTCATATGGTTCGTGGTGTTGGCATAAAGCGAAGACACAGTATCTATGTAATGTCTTAGAACTTCAATAAATTATTATTCTTATTGTTATTATTACTACTACTACTATACTACTACTAACTGAGGATGATATGTCCCATAATTAACTTATAAACTTTATACTATGTCCAAATAATGACTATATAGATTATAAAATAATTATGTTTTATAAGGAAATTTTAATTTAGTTCCAATATTTAAATTAAGAGAGGAAAGTTTTTAATCTTTATCAGTTAGGATTCAATTTTGTGCAGATGGAGTCAACTGAACAAAAGTTTTCACTTACCATACAACAAATGTAGGAATATGTTTTCGTAGGCTTTGACTGGTGTGTATCACCTGGTGGCGTACATTGGAATCATTTTGAATAAAAGTTTATGCAGTTTGGAATCTCAAAGTTTACTGTCCTTCGTTATTCTATAAGAGGATCTTCTTCCAAAATTCCTACTCCTTAAAATTTCTTGTGGTCTCTTAAGTATGAGTTTGATATCTTTGCTAATGTTAAAATGCCAAAAATGGTTGGCTGCAGCTGATCTGTCTGTGTCTGATGTGTTTAATTGCTCCATCTCCACAAAATTTAATCTTAAATTTGTTTTCACTGCGTTAAGTTCCTTTGGGAATTCTTGAATGTTATCAGTTTTGTTGCACTGACATGTAGAAGGAAGAGAGGAGGGAGGAAAAGAGGGAGGAAGAGTGTGTATACACCTACTAGATTGCAAGCTGCATTATACTTCATAATCACACATTTAAATTTAACATCACAAAGCTCCAAATAAATTTATCACTCAAAGAATTATGATATAAGTGCACTGTATATCTCTCCACACATTTAGGGAAAAATTTTAGCTTAACATCTACTCCAGTTGCAGAAAATATAAACAAAATACAGATGACATTTTCCAGAAGAATTTTCTGCCAACTTTTTGTCAGTAAGTACTACATAGAGAAAAAATACTTTTAAAAGTGATTGTTGTAATCTCTACTTGGCCTTTTCCAGATACTGGTGACAAAAAAGGCAATTTTTGACTGCTTAATAAATGTAATTACTTTCTCTTGTGACAATAGTGTTCAACAAAATTATCATTTTACATGGTGCCTAAAAATAATTCTAAAATTATAAAACAAATGAATTATTAAAAAAAATAAGCAGCAAACAAATCCATAGAGAATGCAAACATTTAGTGGAAATCCATACCTGTTTTAATGGTGACCTTTAGCTGTGGTAAAACTCTTTCAAGCTCTAATTTCCAACTATCAACATTTGTGGTAGACTCCAAGATTTCCTCTGGTTTCTGAATTTCTGCAAAATTCTGAGAAAGATGTGAAAACAGATGTATCACAAAGCCATGCAAGATAAGGGGAGATGAAAATCAAAGAAAGACATTCTTATCAGACATTCTCAGAGGCAAGCAAAGGCTGTTCTTGCAAAGAAATTTCTTGTGGTTTATGTTGTGTTGGTGCCATCTGAAGCAGTTCTCACGTATACCTTGATTTGGTGGGACTAGAGGATTTGTTAAACACAAAGTGATGCACAGGTAACTGGAAGCCTTGGAATGCAAGACCAGAGGCTTTGGCTTTCACAAGCTTCCAGAAAATTCTTTGACATAATTTTAGTTTAAATGGAAGGAAGAATTGCAGGCCAAGTGTAATGAGTCGTGTCATTGCGAGACAAACCTTGGGTGTAAGCATGCAGTGGCATGCAAGCAGTGACATGAGAAAGCCTTCAACTATGTGTTGAAGTGTTGAATGAATTGTTTGCTGCAGCGAATTTAAGACTTTATTTGTAAGAAATTTTTGAGCCAATAAAGACATTAGTTACATTGTTGACAGAGTGGGATTTTTATGCTATGAGGGAAGAGAACCTGTGGATGCTCATCACAAGGGTGACTGAGGAGGTGATGCTGGTACTGGATACCCTTGGACACCACAAAGCAATGAATGATCAACATTAACCGGAGGGTTTTGTGGCTCAGCCAAGATAAGGTGTTGTTCCGGAGCCTACATGAACTTCCAGGGATTTGTGTAGTTGTACGAGAAGCGTGGTGGTGGTGAAGATGCATCTGTAGAGCCAAAGGTCAAGGATCCTGATATTGGACCAGAAGCCATGGATTATATATTGCCTGAACATCTTTGCTTTGCTGAGAGGAAGTACCTGTGAATCCAATGGACACTGACAACGACATTCAGGCTGGCATTGGATTAAGTGAGTGTATCGCCATGCAATGGATCCAAACACCCAGCACTGTTGCAGGACTTGGGGTGCCAGCTGAAAGAGTTTCTGAAGAGGATGATCGACCATTTGACTACCTCAACAACTGGAGAGGGTCCGGTGTCTACTCAGCCAATATTAGTCTGTCTTCAGCAAAGGGAACAGTGATTAGTCACACAGACTCCACACTATTGATACTGGAGATACCTGACTTATCTGGCAATCACCAAGACTATTCCCCCATAGAAGCAAGCAGAGGTATGGGACATGCTAGAGGACATGAAACCTAGGGGAATCACTGAAGATTACAAAAGCCATTGGTGCTCCCTTGTAGTCTTGGTAAAGAGGAAGAATGATGAGCTATGCTTCTGCTTGGACTACAGGAAGTTGAATGCCATCACCAAAAAGGACTGCTTTCTCCTACCCTGGACACTTGCTGGTGCCCAGTGGTTCTAGACTTTGGACTTGAAATCAAGATACTGGCAAATGGCCCTAGATCCTAGAGACCAGGAGAAGACCACATTCTCAAATGGCCAAGGCTTTGGCATTAAACAGCTTTCCCATTTGGTCTCTTCATTGCACTAGCCACCTTCCAGCGCCTCATGGAATTAGCAATGAGAAGGTTGACCTATGATGTCTGCCAGCTCTGTTTGGATAATAACATTGTTGTGGGCAGTAACTTTGAAGAACATCTTGAGAACCTGACCAAGATACTGCAAAGGCTACCTTGAAGTTGAATGCGAAGAAGTGCCCACTCTTCTTCAAGATGGTCAACTACTTGAGCCACATAGTCCCAACATCTGGGGTGGGCATGGACCCGGAGAAGGCTTAGGCAGGAAGAGATTGGCCTCACCCAAAAGATGGGTAGAGAGTAAACAAATAAAACATTACATAAAGGCAAACATAAAACAAAGATTTAATAAATAAACTCCTACTGTAACTACAGTTGAAGAATGAACTAATGCAGATACAGGTGTAGGAGCTGCTACAAACGAGAACTGTGAATTTTGCAGTACCTATAAAGCTACTTCCGCTAGTTTCTCCAACACCATGAAATCTCTCACTCATCTGACAGAAGAGATATTACCTTAAATATGGTCAGAAGAGGCAGAGCTCCTATTTTAGAATTTCCACAATCTGGTGGCAACTTAACTGTGGATATCCAGGATTGCCTTCTAAATCAAGATACTCTCCAAAGAGCAGAGTGTTACCCAGCGAGAGCTCCTTGCAGTAGTAAAGGCACTGAAATTCTTCCACAAGTAACTGTATGGTCAACCATTCCACCAGGGGACTGACCACTCCACCCTCACCTGGCTATTAAGTTTCAAGAACCTGGAGGACCAAACAGCTTGTTGGGTCCACAGCAAAAGTACAATTTTGCATCAAAATAATGGAAAGGAAGGAGCCTCTCCAATGTGGATACCATGTCCAGACGACCCTGTCCAGAGGAGTGCAGCCACTGTACTAAGATTGAAGTGAAATGTGCCATAGCTGTCTTGTGTTATTTCAGCAGTGCCTGCAGCTGGATGGGATAGCACAGGGCTGAGGAGACAGCAGCTGGTGGATGCCAATTTGGGGCCACTCCTAGGAGAAGTGGAGGCAGGGATTAGTTTGAGCTGGGAGAACATCACACTAAGGAGTATTATGTACTAACTACTGGGCCCAATGGTACTCATTGAAGATCAAGACAGAGTACTGATCAGAGTACTTCCTTGGAGTAAGGTTGAAGAAGTTCTGGAGGAAGTATATTGAGACCCAAACAAACCATTGATAAGTTCTGACAATGGTGCTACTGGCCATGGGCAAATGCTGAGAAGAGGTGCTGCCAATGTCATATGTGTGCAGCAAGTCACGAAGCCAGACTAGAAGCCAAGGTCACATGCAGCAGTATAACCCTCGAATGTATAGCCTTTGACGTAGCTGGATCAACCCTCTGTCAGACGGGTAACTGTTAGTCATCATGGATTACTTCAAAAGTGGACGGAGGTGTTGGTCATTGTTTTGTTGCTATGGGGTGCCAATGGAGCTAACCCACAGTCAGATGGCATGGTTGAGCTACTGCTCAATGTGGCTGATCGCCAGAGAGACCGGGATGTGAGGATGCAATTTTTCTTGCTGGCATATCACCCAACCCATGACACCAGCTTCCTCTACCATGCAACCTGATATTTGGAAGTCCTCCTAAGGCAGAACAGCCAGCAGTGACTGCTTGGAGAATCCATAGACCAGCTTCATGACAGGCATGAGATGGACATCAACACATGGCATATATACATCCAATCCAGGGTGATTTGCTGAGCCTATATGGATCAAGGGACACTGCCCAAAGCTTCAATAACCAAGGCAAGAGTTGCATCTTGTGGTGAAGAGGTTAAATGATGTTGTCTAATGCATCCAGAGGTTGCCCCAAGGGAAGAGGCTATATCGTAGACCCCATTATGATGGATTGGTCAGGATGACCAGCCCTGAGGAGGGAGCAGTGTGACTACACTTGCGGCTATAATAGTTATATATATATATAGCTTGCTTCGTAAGTCATGGCTGATGGTTGGCATCTATTGTTATACATGTGCGAGTGGATATGTGTTCTGTCAGAAGGTTCTTTGATGCCAAAACCTACAACGTTACACATGAGTTTGTGAACAATTGTGGGATTTTGCATGTGTGACAGCTTCTGGAAATTTCCAATTACATGTTTAACAGGTATAAAAAGGGCAACAAACCAGTAGTCAGTCTTCACTGTGAGTGCATTGTCTGCAATAGTCAAGCGAGTTTCAATAGAAAATTTCTAGCTTGTTGTAATAGTCACCACTACAAATGCCAAAAGAAACAATAGGGCAGAATTGTTACAGAAGCTTTGAAAAATGTTATTTGTGTTTGTGGAAAAAATAAAGAATTGTTTGCTAGAGTGAAAAGAGACTTTGTTACAACGTATAAGAAAAAGGTGTGTTGCGCATGTTATTTTGTGTGAAAGGAGCTTCACCTATTGTTTAGCCCACGAGCCGCCATAGGAATAAATTAATCTAATACAAGAAGGCGTACAATTTCTTTCTATTTAGATTTTCTGAAGTTAATAAGCAGGTCAAACAAAAGCAGCTCGCAAGCCATGTTTGGTCCCTGGACTATAATTTAGCAGACCCTATGCTAAAAGAATCAATTCTTAATGGATTTATGGGTGTCAGTTATTTTTGCAGATTATGGCTAATGCTCTAGCAGCTGTTTCATGTTACAGTTACTTTGAATAATCTCCACATCTGCAAATATGGATCTAATATGCCATGCCTGAGATCAACAATATTAAAACTTGGCCAGTAATTTTCCTATTCCTGAGACCCAGGAAAGCCTCCCATTAGCTGTGAAAGCTCACATTATAATGCATGTATTTTAATTTTGTTGTTCTCATTCTGGTTACCACTCTTGGCTATAATGAGCTTGCCTTAATGCTTTTTCACTCAAATTTATTTTCTTTAAGGGGCTGAATACCTTTATCTGGATTATTTATTTATATTTTTTTTGGCAATTATTGTAAATCGACATTTTTAGAATAAGATTCTGAAGTTTCAACTCTGAACTTTCATTGAAATGCCATATAAAACAATTCCTTAAAACTCTTGCAGCACTTTTCTTGCTTTGTTGGTTTTACTTTACATTTTTTTTCTGCGACATGTTTAGAACTCCAGGCACGTTCAGTGTGAAAATGATTGAATATAGAAACTTAATTTTCTTTAACTGTAATTAATATTAATCTGCTCTTTCTATTAAATGCAAGGGATTAATAATTATATGAAAACTTTGGCTTTGCAAAAATATAGGTTTGATATTATATGCAAGTTGTTTTACATTTGAAAATAAAAAAAAAAAAAAAAATAAAAAAAAAAAGGATAAATAACCCTATGAATCATAGCAACTTAATTACATTTAATAGGTAAAAGGTATACAGAATATGATGGCAAAATTTCATCTCCTTACATTGAATTGTTTAAGAGCTGTGGAGAATAATTTTCTTAATGCCACTGATAGACATGGGAATAAAGGTGGCTGTGAAAACAAAAATACTCTGTGAAACAATATGTTTTTTGATTATAAAAATGAAGGATGTTGATAAATGTACTTTGGTGTCAATAAATCAGAAACAAGGCTCTTTCACTGTGTATCATATAATAAAAGTACAAGCAGTAATAATAGCTAGCATACCAAAACTTTGCATATTTAAAATTGCATGGATTTGAGATACTCAGCCACTCAATACCTTTTTTTCTTGAAGCTAATACTTTTAAGATTTTATTTAGTAGATCCAAATTCTCTTCATTATTCTGTTAATCTATATCTTTTTCTCAGTCTTTCTCCAGCTTTTCACATTTTTTGGTTCTTCTCTCCTCTCTTTCCCTCTCTCTTTACACTGGCTATCTTCACTCCCATTGGCCTCTTTCTCTCAAGTCCATGCAATTTACATTGGAGTTTTGAAAACCGATAATAAGTCTTCACATAAGCTTATTAAGTGGTACAATATTTAAACTTCAATTAAGCAAGAATGACTCAAAATGCATGCTTTTTATTCCCATAAAGTTACTGTATTTCTCCAAATAAATGCAATGTTTTTTTCCTCCAAAATATTGATGAACTGGGGGTCATCCTGAATTCGTGATTTGTTTTCTGAATAGCATGTGGGAAAAAGTACAATTTCAAACTTTGCAGGTATAGCAGTGGCGAGATAAATGGTAATGATTATCACCAAAGTCATGAGGTATGCAGCAAATTTTATGCCTTTATTCTGCACCGAAAAGTCAGCTGTTAACAGGCCTAAGAGCATTCTCATTAGAAAAAAAGATTTCTAGACTAAAATAAAAAGAGGTGTGGTTGAGAATAATGTATTGGGAGCCAATGGTGAAGCAGTGAGAGGTTTAGCAGTGCATTTCCCTCTTCTGCTACACATAAACAGGTATATTTCCATTTTAGTCATTGTTGTTACAGCTAAGCTGATGCCACCACCACCAACCACCATGTGCAGTCATACCGATACATTTCCATTCTTCCTTCCCAATATGTGAATTTCTACACAAATTTGAATTAGGTATTGTTTTTACAATGATGCATTATATTCTGTATGTCTAAATAGAAAATTATATTCATTATCGTTACAGCTATGCTACCGCCATTGTCACATTCTCCCACTGCACACATACCATACTCCCCTCTGGGCCTCTCTCCTGCGCAAAGCATGATTTTAACACAAATTCAAATTATTAATGTAGGTAAAATGTTTTTGCAATTTATTTGACACTGAGTCGATTAATTACACTAAACAACACTTACTTGGGATTTTTGTCGGAACATGTTTCGAAGAACTAGTTTCCCTTATTTTCAACTGGACATGGACTTTTTTTACAATGTTGTGTTATATTAAGCATGTTTAAATAGAAAATCTTATCTATTTACAATTGGGCTCCGCTATCACTTTCTCTTAATGCACAAATACCAGTACATCATTTCTGTTCTCTCCTTTCTCACCATGTGAATTACTATGCAAATTCAAATTAAATTAAAAAAAAAAAAAAAAGGCAAAACTTTAAATAATATCGTTTAAAAATTAAGTTGTCTTCTTTTTACTTTCTCTACACATACTATGTACATAGTGTATAGAGAAGAAATTTGATACCATGATTTCACCGGAAATATATGTTTTAGGGTCCCCTATATAAAAAAAAAAAACCAAAAAAAAAAAAAAAGCATTTATAGAAAAAGGTCTGTGTGAGCTTGTGTGTGAACATGATACCTCAAAACGAAAATTAATCTATTTAGACAACATACCAAATATAACACATCATTGTAATAAGTTTTACCTACTTTGAATGTGCTCATTAATTCACATTGCTGGCATCAGAGGTAGAGGGGAGAATGGAAATATACCTGAGGGGAATGCACTGCTAACACTCAAACTGGATATATAAGTTTAGTATCTTCCAGGAATGCAACACAAATATTTTTAGAAAACTCCCCACACTCTAAACTACCCTTTACATGGAAAAATGTTTTGAAAATTACGATTTTCTCAAAAATGGATCTAACAATTTTGATTAAAATACTTTATATTAAAGATATCTATATGACAAATAAAATGTATATCTTGTATTTTCTGGGAATAGCCTCTGAAGATCTCTTTATTCTGGTAAACTGTAAGAGATAGATAAAAACTTACAACACAAAAAATGTAGATCATGTTAAAACACACAGTTTATGTCATATATGTTTTTTTCATGGAATTGACCATTTCTGAGATATTCCTTGTTATTTGTTTCAAATTCAAAATATTTAAACTTTTCACACGGAAGTTTAAAACTCTTGGCCCTGAATAAAACAGATTTTAACTATTTATTGGTAACCAGCTTTTAAAGTATTTGATTATTATTTTAGCCCAATGTATTCCCTTATTTTACTTTTACTTACAAGGAAGAAAGTAATTAAGACAATTTCTGCTAATGTTTATCTCGATTACCATAAATTATACAGAAAAGTATGTTTTTTAACAATAATTTGTTACAGCGATGTAGAGAAAGTCATGTGAATGGAACACATCAAATTTTTATACAGATGATATGCTAAATTCCAAAATTATATTCTGAAAAAAGGGGGTCATCTTGTATTCAACAAGTACAGTATACAAATGTTTAACAAAAGTATAATACTCAAACTTTGAAATTTGTAAAGATAAAAATATTTTATTAATTAACTCAGGTGCAAGAATTATTATAGTAATGACTGCAATAAAAGGGAGATTGGAACTGTGCTATAAATAATTGAAGGAACAGACAAGTCAAGATTACATTTTTATCCAAATGCACTATCTTCATCATAGCTTAATTGTTCATTTTTTAAATATTTCATAGTTTAATACATGCGTTGATAGACAAAAGTCTATTAGAGATGTCAATGACATATCCTGTCTCTAGTCAAAATGTTCTGAATTATAATGGCCTTATGGACAGCATGCAATACAAGAACTGTTGCCAAGAGGTCCTGAGTTTGAATTTCCATTAGGATGAGCTAGTCACATAAAGCTTTTTTCCTAGAATTTTCCCTTATCCTGAGAAGATGAATATCAGGTAACTCTTAGCTTTATAGGCCCCAAGCTCACTTGAACATCATTTCATCTATTTCATTACTTCAATGTCAGATATGACTACCAGGTTAAAGAATGTTTAACATAAAAAGAACTGCTACATTAAGAGAGTCTTCTCTTTCGTGTATAAATAGAATATATTTGGTAATGAAGCCATTAAACCTTTTGATACGTTTTAGACTATATTCTTATTCGTAAATGCCTAAACCACCGAATAAGTTAAAATGACCCAAAGTTATGTATTCTGAATATTTAAAAAAAAAGTTAGTCATAAAATACTCACAAAAAATAAATAAATTAATGAAGTTTACAATGATTAAAATACCTTGGGTCCAATTCCCATATGTTGAAGATCTTCAATCTGCAATAGTGTTTCTTCTTCTTCATCTGAGTATTCTGCTGCCATTTCCTCCTCCACTTTCTCTAACAGCAACTCTGAGTCATCTTCCACTTCATCATCTTCTTGTTCTGCCTCTATCTTAGGTTCTGGTCTATAACAAAGTATATGTTTCATTCATACATTTGGACAAGCTGGTAACAGTGATGTGAAATTTAAATTTAAGAGTAAGTTTGAGTCAGAATAAACAGTTCTTATTTTAGAATAAACGCTTTTTGTCACTTACAATGTTGTTTTGTCTGATCGATTTTGAGAACTACCTTTTGTTCTCATCTTCAGAAACCAACTAGCTGCTGTTGGGTGGTTGCTTGTGTTGACCTCTTGAAGTGGATTCAATGATTTGATGGAAGCAATTCATTAATCAGCATTTTTGTTTCATGATTAAAATCTTTTACCAAGAATCCAGCTCTACTGTGTATTTGCAGGTTTTAAGAGTGTAATGTTCAGTGAAATGTTGTAATTGGTGGTGCAGAAGTGGTGTGAAACTGCTGATTTACTCCATCGTTTGTATTTGATGTATCTTCTGTGTTCCATAAGTCTGGTCTCCAAGTTTCTTTTGTTTTTCCTATATTAATTTTGTCAAATTCTGAGCAATTGATTTGGTTTAATTTTATACACTCTTACTTTTTTGTTCTGTGATATTGGGTCCTTCAAACTGTTATAAAATAATTGTTGGACACTTCATTTTGTGGAGTAAGCAAATGTGGAATTTGCAGTGAAAGTTAGGGTGGAAAGTGCATTTTTTGACACTCATTTTGATATTTTGCTGGGTGAGTTTGTGCTATCCTTTTGTATTTCTGTTTTTTGGATTTTGCGATTTTCTTCTCGATTTATTTGTGGACACCATTGTTTATGGCTGAGTTGACTATGTGTAAATATTTGTTTTTATACTATTTTTCTGTTAATGGAGTGAATGCCAATCTACGAGTTAAACTATTTAGAACAGCATGTTTGTGACTCAAGTTGAGCGGGAAATGACAATAGAAGCACACAGCTTCAGGAACATGTCTGCCATTTAAAGAATAGCAAATGATGTAGTGTTACAAGAATTGATTCACTAATTAAATTCAGTGCTAGAACAAATCAGTATTACAAAGTCCACCATACATTGTGATTTTAATTAAATGTAGTTATGACTTTCTGTTCAAATAATTTACTTAGCTTGAAATACAGAAAACAGCAAGGAGAGCACTTCAGTCACTCAGTCACTAACGATGAGAGTGAATGCCCTTGAAGACGTTTAATGTTTTCCAACATTTGAAAGCAAAAGTGAGCATTATAAGACGATGCATCAAAACTGCAAATTGAAATAGGAGCCCTAGAGGTCCCTGATAATTTTGTAATCAATGGCAGGCCTCACCACATCCCATCAGATAGCCTTAAACTTTGCCACTGTTAAACTAAATTGGCAAATGATACATAATGGTACCAACATTGATACCTGTGGCTATTACTTACATGTTTAAATATTGTAGCTAATATTTTTAATAATGTCCTAAACCTTTTGAAGTACCTAGTTCCTCATGAAAATATTTGATTAAATCTTGTTAAATTTTCTAGAAAAATACTCAAATCTCATTCACTTATTACTTCTCCCTACTCTTGTTTTCAGATGAGTTTTGCTTTTAGCTCTGATATTATCACTAAACTAAGATTTAAGTATGAGTGTTCAAGTTAAGACTATGGATTTTCAATGCAGACTCTATATAATTTAATGCAGAGAAGCACAAAAAATTCTGCTGTATAAGTGGGTAATACTCACTTTTTAAATGTAAACGTGATAGCTCCAAGAGCTGCATCTGCTAGGCGATCTAATACAAGTACTGCATGTTCTCCATAACCTTGCTTCAGCTTATTTGGTGGAAAATCCACATTGACACCTTGCTGTAAAAAAATCAAATTTGTTTTGAAATGTGCATTTTTTTCTCTATGTGCATGCATATTGGCAAGGCGAGAGAGACACGAAGCAGAGAGAATATAACTGTTTTAAGTTATCTTTTTAACTGCATATCAAAGACTGTAAATATGTTTTGGAAAGTATAAATCTGTATATATGAAAAAGAATAGCATAAACCTATGTATATTCAGTAATTTTTTTTTTTTTTTTTTACTTTAACTGAAAATGAGATTGAGTTACTTATTTCTACCACAACTTGCCTCACATTTTTACATTACACTTTTACCTTCGCTGCATTCTAACTTAAGTAGGCAAAAGGAAGTATTGTATTCTATCCAAAAATTCACCAGAAATACTTGTTTTGAAGCTCCAAGAATAAAAAAAAATATTAGAAAAAATGAGCTGATGTGTGTGTCTATAAACAGTTTAATTTCAAACTGAAATGTCAAATACATACAAGAATGGTACTTATAATCAGTATTTTCTAAAGATGTGACAAACATTTTTAAGAAGATTTTAGAAAATATACAAATTTAAACAATAGTGGGTAAAGAAAGCCATATGAATGTAATATGTCAGTGATTTTTGGGGAGGTAGTTTAGCTTTATAGTTAAATTTGCAGTTTGAAAATTTGTTCCTTCAGCTAGTGGCCTAAAATCTTTAGCAATTACTTATGACGAAAACCAAATTTAAAATATTGAGCATCATGGTTTTATTAATATTTTTATATAAAACGCTTGCAAATTATTTTGAATAAGTTTGCTTAAAAATTCCCAAATAATTTTGGTAGCACCAACTGAATTCTTATGAGGGATCAACTCATTGCCCAAAGATGTCGCTATAGGATGTAATTACAATTTGTGGATGTGAAACATGAAGTACTTAGCCCAAAGGACCTTTTCCTTTAAAGTTTGGGATTGTTTTACATGCCATAAACATTACACGGGACCAATGGCTTCATTTCCCTTCCGAAGTAAGCCATATTAAGGATTTCTTCTTCAGTCCATGGTTTAAACATACCGTTTTTATAGTAAGTCTTTAACAGCTTTCTGTGAAAGTTATGAGTAATATTCATGTCCTTAACTGAAGCTTACCAGTCCATAGCTAAGTAAGTCAAATGTTGGGCTGCCAAACTAAAGCCTCCTGACCAGCTTGTTTTGCTAGGGGATTTTTCTTCCAAAAAAATGCATCACCTCTACTGGGTTTGAACCTGCAACCTTGGATATTATATAGTCATACCTTGGATTTGGTAATGGTTACACAACTGAAGACAACATAATGTATATTGCCTATATTTGCTAATTAAACAGTGTATCCAAATTTTAATTTAGTGAACACTTTGGAGGGCAGAAAATCCACAATTCCAGAATGTAGAAGTCTACACAGGCTATTCCCAGAAAATTCAAGATGTACATTTTCTTTGTGATGAAAATATCTTGAACAAATAGCATTTTAATTAAAATTGTTATAGCCATTTTTGAAGAAATCAACATATTCGAAAAATGTTCCATAGGTTGGAGGTGGGGGTCGGGGGTGGGGATTTTCTTGAAAATCTTTGTGTCACATCCTTGGAGGATACTGAACTTAAATACCAAGTTTTTATGTAACTGACTTTTCGCTTTTGAGCTGTGCTAGCCACAGACACACACACACACACACTCACAAACAAACATGCCTTGTAGTGTTATTGAGCCCCATGTTTGGAAACTACATGTGGTGTTAATATGGTGTTGACGTTAGATGTTATATGCAAGGTTGCCTCTTGCACCACATTTAAGACGCCTTATGCAATGAGCGCAGATTGGAGTCGTTGACCAGACTCACTTCCCTACCTATGAGTAGACCCACTTACCTGGTACGGTGAATCTACTACTGGTGAGTTTGCCTCAGTGTCACTCAGTCGGCACGATAATTGACTCACCCGGGGTGGTAAAGCAAATGGGGGTAGGTCAGGAGTGGTCTTATAATAATTAAAAGTTATGTACTTTGCTTGAGTTTATGCCTTCCTAGAACAGGCAAGACAAGTACATTTGCCTTATAATAATGTTCACTTATACACTACGATTCTAATGACATGGCTAAACACATGTAATATATTAGTACTCGTCTGTCACTGGCATTGTGTCTAACTTTGTACTTAAGTTCCGCCCGACGACCAACAGCAGAATAGCTACAGACAACTTTCATGAACAGGTCAGAACAGATGAATTAGAACAGAGCTCCCAAGGTGCCTTCTTGGGCTCTTTATATAAAAAAATTACTGTCATGGCAGCATCTTTCTGATTGGACAGAAAGGGCGCACAAGACTCAATTTCCTTATTCTAAGATGCACTGTAAACCTCACGTGACAAGCCTAGTACAATGAAGAATTACCATCTTCCATATTTTTCAGTTCACCCCCAACCTAGCTCAAGCGTACGTGACTTGACAAAAGAGTCCTGACAAATGAGCTTCTCATTCCCTTTGACTTTCTTGGTGTCAGCTTTCTTCTCCAGCTGAATTTTCAGTTAAGTACATGTATTTATACTCTTTTAATTTTACATTGCTAATTAATTAATAACTAATAATAATTGTAATAGGGGAGCTAATTAACAGTCTCAGCCTCTAAAAATAATTTGTTAGGATTCAAGGTTTTGTTTCAAAACATTTATTTCTAGTGAACTCTCAAAATCAAATTTTGGGGTGGGATACAATACCTTCTCTTATCTACTATGTACATTGTACATATGTGCTAAAGAAAGTAAAAACACATCCAAAAATATTAATATAACTCACAATTTTACGAAGTGCATCCAGTATGCTGGAAATAGTCGAGTTTGGATCATCAAACTCTTGTGGTTGTTCAAATGGTCTTCCTGTTTTTCGAATTAACCAAGCTGCCAGAGATGTAAACAAATAAAACTGTTCTCCTGGATTGGTCTGGATGGCAAAGTAATGCCTGGAAAAGAAAATGAAAGAATAACCTTTAATGTTACTTTTACATATTCAAAATGAACATTTAATCACTCTAGCTTCACTTTTTGTATCAAAATATACTGGAACATGCTTCAGAAACTGTTGCTTCATCAACCTAGACTCACAATCAAGTACTACAAAATATTTATAAAATAGTTAAAAACCAATTGGAATTAACACCGAACCACTGTAATAATCTATAAAATAATACATATTGAGTTGAACCAGACATTCTATGGCTTCGTATACCTAAAACTTTTCCCGACGTATTTCACCTTTGGTTGAAGATCCTTGTGCTTCTGTGGGTCTTTCTTCTCTGGAGTGGAGACATCTGATGGTGGTTTTATGAGGCTTTGTAGTGAATTAACTTCTGTGGAATGTCAAAGTTCATAAGAAAATCACTGTGTTTTTTTATATAAATCTTTTTCCAAATATTTAATTCTGACATAAGACCAACCAATTTTAATACAGGAGTCTTTTTTTCTATGTTGCGATAGCCATTCCAAAAGTGTGCCGCCATTGCAGATTTGTTGGTTTCTTTGTTTTTGATGTTGCCGAAATGTTCCTTTTGGGTTTGCCAATGTATAGTTTATTGCAGTCAGAACAGTTAATTTTATTATTAACTTATTGGTTTCTTCAGGAGATTCTTGACAGAGAATTTATAGACAGATGCTAAGATGATGTTGAGTTTTTTGAACACTTTTTGAAACTTATGGGTTGCCCAGGGGTGATATGTGAATTTCCTATATACTTTTTTTGTCTATGGAAGGTATCAGTATGCTGATTTGCTTTAGATGCTTTTGTCTTTTGAACTTTTTTATTTTGTTGTCTACTAACTTTTTGTTGAAGCCATTCTTTCTAGCTGTTTCTATTATATTGGAGTATTCAATCATATATTCCTTTTCATCCAACAGCACATTTACCAATCTATGGGTTAGGCTATTTATGGTTGCGTGTTTGTGTGGTGTGGGATTGAAACTATTTACCTTGATGTAGTTGTGTGAGTGTCTTTTCTGAAGATACCAAATTTTAATTCACCATTATGTCTCACTATTTTTAAATCTAGGCAGGGTAGTGTGTTGTTTGATTCAATTTCCATTGTGAATCTGATGGTAGGTTCCTGCAGGTTGAGCAGTTTAAGGGCATCTGTGCTGTGTTTTTTGTTGACTATTACAAATATGTCATCCACGTATCTGTGCCAGGTTTTGAACATATGCAGGAAAGCTGTAATAATTTGTGTTCGAAGTGGCTCATAGACAGATTGGCAAGGAAGGGGGATAATGGGTTTCCCATTGCTAGTCCAGATTGCTGTTGGTAGCAATTTCGTCGGAATGTGAAAAAAGTTTGTTCAACACAAATTTCGGTGAGTTTTAAGTAATCCTGGATGTGATTGCTGTCTATTTCAATGAATTCTAGCCACTGTTTCAAGATGGAGAGTATTACGTTGCTGGACATTAGGAAAGAGCAATTTGACTTCAAACGACACCAGAATATCATTTGGTGATAGGCTAATCTCTTTAATATTATCTATTAGTTTTAATGAGTTACTCAAACTGCAGCTTTCAAAAGTAGGTAACTATTGATAACCATTTTGCTAAGAGGTATGATGGTGTATTGATGTTGTGTTAGCGTATTGGTCTTAAGTTGTTTCCTGGTTTGTGAATCTTGGGTAATCCATAGGTGCTTGCCAGTTTTGGATTGTCTACTTTAACTTTATATTGTGCTTCTTTTGGAATTATGCAGCTGTCTTTTATTGCCTCATTGACTATTTTGGTGCATTTATTAAGTGGGTCCCATTTAATTACTAAGAACTCCTCAGATTTTAAAAGATTTTCTATGCTGGAGATATATTCTGTCTGGTCCATAACAACTATTTTATTGCCTTTATAGGCTTTTGTGTAAACAACGTCTTTTTTGTTGAGTGATTTGATAATTTGTTTAAAATTATTCTTGGAATGGTCGAAGTTTAATTTCTGGAGTATGCCCTTTGATTCCTCTCTGATGATAATGTTTAGTCCCTGAATAGCCGTTTCCACATCCGCAATGAAGAAGATTACAAAGAAACCATGAATCTGCAGCAGCAGCACACTTTTGGAATGACCATCACAACATAGAAAAAAAGACTCACCTATTAAAATTGGTCGGTCTTGCATCAGAATTAAATATTTGGTTGGGAAAAGATTTATATATATATATATATATATATAAAAAAACTAAAAAACAAAAAGACAGTGATTTTCTTATGAACTTTGACATCCCACCAGAAGTTAACTCGCTACTAAGCCTCATAAAACCACCATAAGATGTCTACACCCCAGAGGAGAAAGACTCACAGAAGCACCAGGGTTCTGGCTAGTCAACACCTTGATGAAGCCTTCAATTGAATGTGAAACGAGCCGGGAAAAATTTTAGGTATGTGAAGCCATAGAGTGTCTGGTCGACTCAATCTGTATTATTTTATAAATTACTACAAAATATGTGTAATATTTTGAGATAAACCTTCATCCTACTTGCTTTCTTCACATTACATTTCTCAGAAGCAGCACCTCTTTGTATGTTTTCTTTACCTGAATGTACCTCCTATATTCCGCCCACTTGTTCCATAATGGTTTAGTTCCTCTTACCATGAACACATTCATATTGTGGTCCAATAGTACTTCTAAATTTTTTAATTTTTGCATAATTGAAAGTTGTTGCCTTTAACTTTACACTAGACAAGGGATGAAAGGAATTGAGATTTTACATTATTGCCTTACATGCTCACAAAGAGCTAGTAGACCACAATATGGAACAGTGTTCAGTGGTAAAAGGAACTAAATTGTTATGGAACAAGTGGATGGGACATCGAAAGTACATTCACGTAAAGAAAACATACATAGAGGTGCTACTTCTGAGAAATGTAATGGTCTGGTTTGTTGATTCACTCTCAGCCATTACATTTGCCTACCCTGGTGACCAAAATCTGTGAATCTAGGAGGCAGCGCAGAACTCACATATAAGATAATACAGAGTATGGGAATATTCAATGTTCTTTACTCCCATCTGTTAGTTTGTATTTACACAAGTCAATTTTGGTATTTTGTATTTGATATCGGTGAGGGGAGGCTTACAATAGTTTGACCTATCCAAACCTCATTGTGTCCCCAAACTTACATCTTCATCAACCTGATACCTTTATATCACTGTCACCTGAAGGATAAAGAATGATAGCTTTAAAATGTGAAGAAACCAGGATGCTTAGGGAGAAGATAAGTAAAAAGGAATGTGCAACATTACCAAGAGGCCGATCCCAGCGGCTGCGCTTGCTAAAGTGACTCGCTTTGGCACTTCGTGGTACACAGGATTGTGGGTTCGAGTCCCACCTTGGGCATGGGTGTTTCTGTGTTTGTAACTGTGTCTATGTTTGTGTATGTATATGTAAAAGGAAAACGTTAAGAATAATAAGGTCTACTAAGGAAATATAGAAAACTGGAAAAAATGGAGAAAAATGGAATACAGCGCCGGAGTCCTGACAAGCCTCCGGAACTGTATTTTTAAAATAAAGAAAAGAAGAGAAAAGTTATAAAGCTAATGAATATAAAATCTACGAGAAATTTAATCAAAATAGAATTCTTTGAATAGAGTAAGTGCAAATGGTTGAAGAAAATTAGTCAGCAGGACAAAGATGAAAATTAAATTATAGTAAGTAGCATGTGTTAGGTTTAACATATAAGTAGGGCCCAATAGCTCAACAACCTCACAGTTTGAGTCTGTTAGGCCCCAGGGGGTAAAGCTATACGACGGTTCCACCACCCATATACTGACATGCGCGTGGCACGCACACATGCTGTAAGTTGTTCAGAATGTGAAAGTTTCCAGATTGCCAAAATTTTGACTTCTTCTTGGGAACATTGGGGTTTTAGCTTCACAGATTCATCGTCTACACCCTGTCGCCTTCGGCCACAACTGCTACACTCCTCAACTTATAAAAAATATCCCTCGGCTACGCATTGCGGCTTAGGGCCCTCCACGTTGGGCTATGCTTTGCAGCTTAGGGCCCTAAATGTTTATAACAGACCAGTAAGTAATTACAATGCGGCTCTAATGACGAAATAACAAAAGTACCCACATATAGAAGTAATGCCAAGAGGTGGAACCATTGTATACTAATAATACCCAGGGTACACAGCAACTCAGTAGATATAAATAAAGAAATGTATATTAACTTGTGAATCTTATGGAGATTCTTTATTTATTATTATTATTATTATTAATTTTAAAAAAAGACATAAAAATGTTTTAATTTTGCACAATAAGGAAGAAGCAATACTTTGGATTCTTCTATATATTTTTTCCTTTGTTTTCACAATGATTAAAGTTTTCTAACCTAGAACACATAGTATCAAGGAACTGACCTATTCAATGGCTTCATTTTCAAATCTTTCACAAATTCCTTATCATAGTTTAGGAGTTTCAACTTATCCAGTAATTCTTCCATAACTACAAAAGTCATGTAGCTCATTCCTGGACCACTGCCATCTTCAGCTGTGCGAAGTAAGTTTTCATCTCTCGACATTTTCCAAAGTTCCACTCTACATCAATGCTGCAACATAAAGAATGTGCAACTTATAATACTGCTGCATTTTACAAACCCCAGGTAAGTTACTGGGTAGGTAACTTAACATTATATACTCGGTAAATGAGGAATGAGTGGTTTAGGTATCTTAATATTTGTTTTATTTCTACATTTATTTCTTTTGCTATAAAGTGTTCTGTTACAGTGAAATATATAGTTTCCTACTGAAATATGCCTGAAAATAAATGAAGATAGAGATCATAGGGCACAAAATGTGTTATAAATAAAGAAAATAATATTGCAGGAACAAAATTTGGCATTCTGAGAATCTGCTGGCTCAGCATTATTGCAAAGTTGTGATTGTTGCAAAAAGAAGGGTGAAGTAACATGGTTGTAAACAAAATTATAATTGAAGGAACATTAAAAGCAACAGAGAATGAACCTATACAGTTTAAAAGGAATTATGAAGCTACTGAGATGTACATTTTTGTTTTGTTGTATTATAATGTTCACCATTTGAAAATGTAAGCATATCTTTTTAATATGTAGCATATTAACGAAGATCCTACCAATAGCTATTAAAGGCGAGATATAAAATGAAATATTAATAACATAGCTAATATAAAAAAATATATAATTCCTCATACAGCTTTCAAAACATTTAATTGGCTAAATTCACACTCCTAAACTTATGGTATACAGTTGTGTTTTACAGTCAAATATGTTTATAAATCCTGAAACTTTTAGCACTCACTACACTTTACCTTGATTTGAAGGATCCACAGAAAGATTTGAACTTGAAGCTGGCAAGTTCAAATTGCAAACTTGTTTTCTAGTCAGCTACGAAACAGCGATGTCACCAATTATAAAAACTTTCTAATATTATATCCACGCTTAAGGGTCAAAATGTCTACATTTATTTTATATTATATATACATTCTTTTTTTGTATATAAATGTGTCTACATTTATTTTATATTATATATTTCAGTATATACTTCAATTTTATTTTCATTGTAAACGATATGTAAGGTTATATACAATTTTAGCTACTGAAGCTACACAAAAGTTTTGGTTATGAGGATATTTTCACTATATTGCTGAAAAAGTAAGCTCACACACATCAGCAACTTCACATTATTTGTGAAAATATTCCTTCACCTACTTCAATAATAAACACATTTAGAAAACTGAAGGCGGGAATAATGATCAGAATGTGTTGGTTGGCCTGAATTTACCTTTCATAATGCGGGCAAAAAAAATTGAATTCTTAACTACTGCCATCTGTGAACTTCTTGGTAACTGATTAGTTGATACAACTTGCCTGCAGAATGCGCTCTATCGTAGAACGGAAGGGGCGATGATCTGGACAGCACTTTCAAATACATTCTTCCATAACCGGCACATTCAGTCATAGTGTTTGTGGTGTAGTTGTGTTGAGAAGAACGGTTCTAGTGATTTGAAGCTGATTTCGTACATATCAGGACTTTAGGTATGTTATTATTTCACTTTTTAATTGAATATCTTAGACACTTTCTGTTATAGTTCGTACATATTGTGTGTTCATTGTTGGAATTTTGCAGCTGCCATTTACTCCCCCCCCCCCTCTTGGCATCACGCTTACAGCACGGAAATGCCTGGAGGGAATCTAATAGCTGGATGTTTTTGTGTCATGTTTGGGGTTTGTAGGGTAAAAAAAAACAGGTTTTGCATTTGTAACTTTATTCTAATCCTGGGTTGTAATAAAAACATTTGCGGTAAAGTGGTCACGTGTAATTTTGGCGGCAGTTAATGGTTTCTGTAGTAAAATCTCCTTTGTGTAAACTTATCATTGCGTTATGCATCAGAACCAGAAGCAAATGCAGATTAAATAAAACGAATTAAATTCGTCACATATGAAAGGCATGAAATGTTGCATTTGTTTGTAGATCTGCTGTAACTGACAGTAATATGTGCGTCATGGCTGCCGTTATAGGGTGGTCAGGATGTAATGCTCATTCTTTTGCAGCTTTATATTTATGCAACTTGGATTGTAAAGGAAATGTTGAAGGATATGACAGAAGGTGAAGAATGTCGTTTTCGAGCACTGTCGCCATCTGGAAGCTATAGAAACGACCAGCTGGGTAGTTGGGTGTTGGCTGGATTACAGTGTTGCAAGCTTGCACATGTCCAGGGTTTTTAGGGGCTAATGCATAAGTTATTCGAAACTGAATTCCACCTTAGACAACGTAGTTTTGTTTTCATTACACTATTGATGACTGCTTTGCAATCAACCGTGAATCCAGTAAAGCAAAAGTTCGAAGATAAGCATTCCTCGTAATAGATCATTCAAAGTGACTTATCATTTGTTTACCGAGATAATTCATTCCAGTAGGATAGTAGGGGGAAGTGTAGCAACAGCGGAAGTAATGGTGACTCACGCGGTCCCTGTTCTTTTATCCCCCTTCTTCATCCCTCAACCCCGAAGTGTTCTTGGGTGGGGTGGGCACGATTAATAATGTCCAGACAGCAGTGTGTTCAGAAATATACAATGCTTGTACTTTCCAGAATTCAGATATAGAAATTTAACACGCTGTATAATTCCGAACAAAAGTAGTTTAACATGCAGAAATTGTTTCACGAAGACAAATTATAAAACATAGGATTTCTAGACGTTCTTATAATAAAATGTGCTTTCTCAAAAGTACTCCTCTAAAGCAACACTTGAACATATTTTTGTTTGTTTTATAGGCCCAATATTTTTACAGTACCCTATAGCTCTCGCTAGCCACAAATTGAAGCAAGTCATCGTTATCTCAAACAAAAAGTCATGCAAATAAGCATCAAGTGTATTATTTGATCTGGGCTCATCAGTGAATTTAATGAGATTTTTGAGAATTAGTATTGGTTTTCTAAAACGAATGCTGTAAAATTTTGGGATTAAAACACTAAGCCTCTAACATGCAACATAAGCCTTATGGTTTGTTCAAAATTCATTTTAAACTCCGTTCATAATGGATTTTTGCGTAACTTGGAACTAGAGAAGGACGAAATTTACTATTGGAAAAATAAACTTGAATAAAAAAATACTAAGAGTTGCTTCTAAACTTTTCGCTTTGATATGTCCTAAATGTCTCACATTTAAGTTTTAATATATTTTGAAATAGCCTAGGTTTCCTCTCATGAACCTATGAATGGGATAAGATGCTTTGTGGTGTAAATAGTTAACTCTTTAATGTCTCAGCCCTCTGCGTGTATAAAAGTGTATATTAATCAGATTTATTTTTGTGCAAATGCTGTTTTCGTTTACATTATGTGAATATAACAAAATATTGTAGAGTTTTCAAAAAAATCGCAGGAAAACAAATGAGTAAAATAGGTTATGACTGTTACATACTATAAATTATACTTTTTTTTTTTTTTTTTTTATCGGATCTAGTTTTTGATCATACGAATTCAGACAGAAACGAATTCTGAAAAGGAAACAAAAGAAAAGGGTGGATCCAATTGCAAGTAGTTATATATCCAGTGTGAACATACAGATCATTTTCACATACAAAGCTTTTCTTCTGTTCCACCGTGAATAACATAGTTTGTTTATAAGCCTTGATTAAATAAATTTTAAAACCAAATTTTAGATTACTTACTACAGTAAGCTTTCTTCAAGTGTTTAATAATCCGGTAAGGAACAAGGTATGAATTTATTTAAAAATAGGCATGATTGGGAATCTGTTATTTTGAATTTTACGTAATACTGCTAATATATATATATACACCTAATCACACATTTCAACATTCATATCGAATTGTACCGCAAACACATGGTTTTGAACCGCCTGAATAAGAATATTTTAGGAAGAAGAAAGAGGGTGTAAATCAAAAATGAAATGTGCGATAAACAAGGGTTTAGGTTCAACATTTTAAAAGATGTGACACGAACATTTTCAAGAAAATTGTCCACCCCACTATCCTTCATATGGAAGATTTGTTAAAGCATTTCTATTTTCTCAAAAATGGCGTTAACGATTTTGATTAAAGTACCATATGTTTAATAAGTCCACGTCTGCAGAGTGAAATACCCCTCCGTAATGTACACACACACACGGCATGTTTAAGGACTTGCCTGATAAATACCTAGGCTGTGAAGTTCTTTTCATTGGAAGACATTTTGTATAACTGGTAAAGGAAGAAATTGGATAGTAAAATACATACTACACAAAAAAAAAATTAAGATCTCTTTAAACGCACTTGAAATAACTTTATTTTATTTATTTATTTTTTTTTTTTGTGGCATTAGCCAATTTTCATATTGCATTGTTTTGAGGTTTTGACTAATGGTTTTGTACTGTTGTTTCTCGTGATGTCATGGAAAGATATGGAATTTAGTAGACCGGCATACACCGTCTAGCTGTTAACATCTGACTATTGATTCTGTTTACCGTTTCCCCCCTTTTTCCTTCAACGAAGTGCAATGAAATAATTCCTACATAGGTTTATCTCGATTAACACGTAGTAGATCGAAAAATAAGCGTTCATAGGAATATTTTGTAGAAGTTATATAAAAATAACAAAGTAGAGAAAGTCATATGAATGTGACATATCAGATTTATTAATCGTATCCCTTCGAACATCCCTAGAAGAAGCGTTGATCGTAGTTTTCGAAAGTATTTAAATATCTTTATTATTGAATGTTAATCCTGCTACTTATTTCATAAAGGAGGTCCCGAGTTAACAATCTCGGTTAAGGTGTTAAGGTTTTCTTATCCTAAAAGTTCGAAGCACTGCAGTTTTCGCAGATTACAAACACCGTTGTTTGTATCATTTCTGCTAGATGCGTTCCATCTGTATTGTGGGTGGAAACAAAATTGTATACCTGTCATTCTGAAAATGCGCAAATAGCATTTCGGTTGTCTCTTTAAGCTGAGTCAAATATTGGTTTTGCTTCGTGCAAATATCGTCTACCAAGTTACGTAATTAAATGTTTGCCGCTTTCATTCCGAGCTCGTTTTGGAAATCCATACTGTGTGCTGTCAATTGTCAGTTTTTGAATACAGGGTAAGCAGTAGTTTAACATGCTTTCGTTAAAAGAATGAATAATAAATGATTTATTTCGCTTCGAAACAAAAACACGAACTTATATTTCTTAAAGGAGCCGGTCTATGAAAATTAGGCAAAGCTGATAGCAAATTGTAATCAGGTGTTTTGGCTTGGTTCTACACAATGTAAATGTTTTTGCTATCGGAGGGAAAATACGAGTGTTAGTGGCGATTTAAGTAACGCTGATATGTACAAAAGCAGAACTTCAGGCAGTTAATATGAACTAATTTCCCAGTGTTTTTTTTTTTTCCTTGGTTGTAGTGTTTTGGACACTTTTTCAACATTTTAAATGCTCCTATTCCGCTGCAGTTTTTATGTTATTAGAATCAAACTTCAGAAATAGTTCCCCCAAAATATACTAGCTAAAACTTGGTATGTACTATGCGCGCACCTTTTCTTGGGTACTCTGGTCCCGTCTAGATTCGGTATGTTTCGCGCAACCTCGGAAGCAGAGCAGAGCGACAACATTCAGAAATTAAGTAGGCTATAAACTCAGATCTGGTGTATTCAATGCTAAGCTTTCATTCTGGTTGTAGATCCCAGAGTTTACGCACACGTGCTGTGTTTCGTTCAGCTAGTTCGCGATATATTCAAGACTCTCGCTCCCAGGTAAAACTAGCACCCAAAAGGTTACATTAAGGTTTTTTTTTTTCTCTCTCTCTCTCTCTCTTTTTAAAGCACTTCAAATTTATTTTACATCTCAATAAGGAGCATACATAGGGAATTTGTTCAACATTTATAAGTGAACAAAAGTATTTTGTATGAAATATCCTAAATTTACGTTTTAAAATTAATTAATCAAGAATGACTTGTATGCAGGCATGTACAAAAAGAATCTGATAACAAATTAAAAACAAAATAACAATAATAATAATAATAATAAACTTCAGTGGTGTGCTGGTTTTTGAAAAAAACTCAGATTGGTCCGCAAAGTTTGGCAAACTATTTGGGCCTCTCGAACAAGTAAGCAAACGATAAAGTAATAAATGAGAGATGCTCTTTAATACTACTAGTTATATAATCCGCTAATAATTCTTATTTTCTCTTAACACGTACATATGTACATACAATCCACATAGTAGCTAGAGAAGGTATTGTATTTCACCCAAAAATTCGATGTCGAGATTTCACCGAAAATATGTTTTGAGGTCTCCTGAGTCCGAAAAGAAGATTTTTAGAAACGGTCTGTGTGTGTGTGTGTGTGTGGACAGCATAGTTCAACACAATTAAAAACCAAACTTAGTATTTATGTTTAATATCCTCCAAGGATGCGACACGAAGATTGAAAAAAGAAAACACATGGACCATTTTTAATCCCCCCCCCCCAAACTGGCTCTAACTGTTTTGGTTAAAATACAGTATATTAGAGATGTTTACATCACAAATAAAATGCATTTTCTGGGAATAGCTTTTGAAGACTTTATGCTGGGTGAGTTTGGCAGACATTTGCCAAACGGTTAAACCACAAGAAATAGACTAAAACTTAACACACACATAAGATGTAGATCTCGTTAAAACACATAATGTATATCATATACGTATTTCTTGTAGAGATGACCCTTTTTGAGATATTCTTTGTTTTTGGGTTGAGTTTTAACCACCTACCTTTTCTAAAACGGGGACTTGCAAAGCGAACTGAACTTCAATTGTTTCACTTAGCGACCAGCTTTTAAAATATTTGGCTATCGCTTTAGCGTAATGTACTCCCTTATTTCCCTTCTACTTACAATGAAGCAAATTATAAGACCAATGCTAATGTTTATCTGGATTAGCAAGTTGCAGATAAAAGAATAATCTTTTGTAAGAATAGTTTGTATTTGGAACAGTTACAGAAATTATGTGAATAGAGCACATCAGATTTTTAAAATATGGATTCCAATAATGGCGACTCTTAATGTTTGCTTATTTTTCTTATAGCGTGCATATATATTTTAAATTCTTTGATTGAATCTAATGCCTGACATTTTACTTTTTCTTACGTTAGCTATGGAATCTCTCGTTTCCACGAGTCACACGAATAGGCAACATGCATGACACCACCGAGTGACAGATAAAAACAAATCTAAATGAGGCCAAATGCCAGCTATAGACAGATTCGAGTGTGAAAAATGTAATTGCGAATCACACCTTCGCCACAGTATCTTAAAACTTAAAAGAGTGCTCTTCATAAACAAAATTACGTTGATTGTGATTATACTATTCTTTTCGTTGGTAGAAATCATTGAACCAGTGTCTTAAAGAGTATAAAAACCAACAATGCGTAATAGGTCGAATGTTTTGAGACCGTTTCTCAGCATTCGTTTCAGGCAAAAACATACCGCATTTCGTCGTTGCGTAGGTCTCAAATTGTGATTTTCTTAGCAGAGGCTCTGCATACCTTAAGGACAAATGTTTCTGTACAAAGTAATCGGTGTTCGTAAATTTAAGAACAACAGTATATTTGCAAACATTGATATCTTTGCATTTAAAAGTATAACATATAGTAGATTTGTACTATTTATTAAACATATAACAATCCAGCATAAAGTTTGTTGTTGTTTTTTTTTTTTCCCTGCGTTTCCATATTCTGAAAAGACGAACGTCGGGTGACTAAGGCGCTATGGACTCCGGACTCATTTTGAGCATTATTTCATCCATTTATCGTCCGTAATGGCCTACCGGGTTAAAGGATGAAATAACAAGCTTGTATAACGATAGATTGCAGGCTAGATTCGTAAAATTGGAAAGGCAAAAAATAAGTTTAGGATTACCTTTATGTGCTAACTGAAAAGCATTTAATTAAAGTGCGAAATATATGATGCCATGGTCAATTGTAACATCAGAACCTAAAATTAAGAGGATTTAAAACTCATTAACAACCACGTAGATAAAAGGTCCTCGTGTGTATCAGTGACCAACGTTCAGCACCTTCTAAGGATGATTTTCAAGAGAATACCCCCCCCCACCCTCAACTACCCTTTACATTGAGCCTTTTTCGAAAGTTTTGATTTTTCCATAAATGGCTCTAACCATTTGGATTAAAATACCGTATATTTAAGATATTTATATGACACATGACATGTTTATCTTGAATTTTCTGAGAATAGCCTCTGTGTTACTCTTTATTTGAATGACTTTGGCATGGTAAACCGTAAGAGATAGACAAAAAGTTACACAAAAATGTAGATCTCGTTAAAACACACAGTTTATATCAAGTACATAAGTTAACCATTTCTGGAAGTTATATTATATTATCTTCGAATTATTCCTTATTATATAACTTGTTTAACTCCTGGCCATGCAAAGGAAACAGAATATCAGTCATCATATAGCGACCAGCTCTTAAAAGATGTGGCTGCATTTTTAGCTTACTTACTTCGTTATTTCCCTTGTATCTTTAAGGAAACAATAATAAGATGATTTCTGCTAATGCTTGTCTGGATTAACATGAAATAAATAGAAGAATTATCATTTGTAAGTATAGATGTTACACAACAGGAGACAAAGTCATGTGAATGAAGCACATTCGAGCTTTGTTTTTACCAATTGTAACCATATGTGGAATGTGCAGACTCCTATATGTATAGATAAAATCTCAATTTTGGGTAATTAGAAAATTGATGTCATACGTACGGATGGGCAGATGGCCAAATTGACACTAATTGCAGTAGCGGACGTACCTAAAAAGAATAAAAACGGAAAACCCTGCAGTATGTTATATTTCTTGCCTTCTTGCTTTATTACTTTCTCGTACTATGCCTAGTGTATTCCCTTGTTTCCCTTCTACTTACCGGAAGCAAATAATTAAGACAATTTCTGCTAATGTTTATCTCGATTATCATAAAGTAGATAGAAGAATAAGCTACTTAGTAATCATTTATTATACCGATGTGGAGAAAGTCATTTGAATGGAACACTTCAGATTTTTTTACTTTCTCTACATTGATGTACATTGCACATTAGTGAAGGTATAGTATTGCACCTAAAATTTTCACACCGATAGTTCACTGGAAATTTACGTTTTGAAGACACCTGAAGAAAAATTAGAAAAAGACACCTGAAGAAAAAAAGGTGGGTGGACAGCATAGCTGAAAAAGCAAAATTCATTTAAATACCAAACTTGGTATTTAAGTTCAGTATCTTCCAAGGATGGAGCATGAAGATTTTCAGGAAAATTCCCCACACCTCAAACTAACCTTTACATTGAACATTTTCAAAAGTTTCTGTTTTCTAAAAAATTACTCTACGATTTTTATTAAAATGTTGTATGTTAAAAATATTGACATGGCAAAAAAAATGTATATCCTAAATTTCTTGGGAATATCCTCTGAAGTTTTCTTCATTATGAATGACGTTTGCATAACAAGTAAACCGTAAGAGATAGACAAAAACTTCGCTAAAACACAAATTATGTAATATACAATTTTTTTTTTTTTTTTTGAGTTATCCATTTCTGAAATAGTTCTTGTTGTTGGTTTCAATGTTGTAATACTTATACTTTTCTCAAACGTTAAGTTGTCATTCATTTCATATATCTTTTTTTTTACTCCTGGCCTTGCAAAGAGAGCCGAATTTCAAGTGTTGCGCAAAGCGGCCAGCTTTAAAATAATTTGACAATCGCTTTAGCTAGTGTATACCTTAATTTCCCTTCTACTTACATGGAAATAGTAATACGACCATTTCTGGTAGTGTTTATGTCGATTAGCATAATGTAGGTGAAAGAATAATCCTTTGTAGGAATAGTTTGTTTACAGAAGAGTGAAGAAGGTTATGTGAATGGAACACATCAAAATCTGTCATGTGTAAAACACCTAATTAATTCGACAGTGTCGAAGAGTACAGCGGTGTTGCTAATTATCACTGATAATTTGATAATTAAAGCCATGTGCCTCTTTTGAGACTTTCGCCTGCAGAACAAATCGCTGCTTTGTTGGTAGTGTTCATAGCTAACAAGTCAGTAGATAGCGTAATGAAGTGCGACTCTAATTATATCTTGACTGACGCTGCGCAAACTCTCTCCCGGAGACAACGATGCAGGGATATTCAGTTGAATAATTGCTTCTAGGACTAAATCTGCAAATATCTGACACGTTACATTTTCGTAACTTTATACAGTTTATTTCGTTCTCTAGCACGTATGTGCAGTGTACATGGTAGGTAGAAAAAGAAGGTAATTATTCTATTTCACCCCAAAATTTCGAAATCGAGATTTCACCGGAAGTACTTGTTTTGAGGTTCCCTGAATCCATAAATAACATATTTAGAAAAAGGTGCGTGTATCTGTGGACAGCATAACTCAGAAACATTAAATACCAAACTCGATATATAAGTTTAGTGTCTTCCCAGAATGGTCGTCTCCTTAGCGCGGCTGCTTGCCAAGCGGGGAGACCTGGGTTCAGCACACAGTACCGGAGTGAGGAATTTTAGACCTGGACCGGGGAGCATTAAGCCTCGTGAATTCCCTGGGAGGGGGGGGTAATTGAGGAGCTATTTGATTGAGAAGTAGCGGCTCCAGATCGAGAAGACCGCATTAACCAGTCGGAAAGCGCTCGAGGCGCCGATCACGTCCCACCCTCCAGTACTGCACCCCATTCATGACGAGATGGGGAATGCAGCGGCCGGGCGGTAGGCCAAGGTCTCTTGTAGACTGTCGTGCCATGGAGTTACGTTATCTTCCTAGGATACGACACAAAGATTTTCAGGAAAATCTCCCCGTCTCTAACTACCCTACACATGGAACTATTTATGCATTTTAAGTAATGTATACGTGGCAAATAAAATGCATATCCTGAATTTCTTGTGAGTAGTCCCTGAAGTCCCCTTCATCCTGAATGACTTATGTATAACTGGTACACCTTAAGGGCATACCAAAACTTACTGCACAAAAAATGCAGATCTTGTTAAAACACACAATGTATGTCCTAAAATTATTTGTTTGTGTAGAGCTAACCATTTCAGAGATATTCCCTATTATTGGTTTCAGTTTTAAAATTCTTAAAACTTTTCTCAAACGGTAAGTTATCATCCGTTCCATATATCTTTGGTTTCCTCCTGGCCGTGGAAAGAGAACCGAATTTTAAAGACCCGCAGTGTAAAATATCTTGACTATTGGTTTAGGTTAGTGTATTCCTTTGGTTCCCTTCTACTTATAGGGAACGAAGTAATGTAGATAAAATAATATTTGTAAGAATAGTTTGTTTGCAGAACAGAGAAAGTTGTGTGAATGGAACACATTAGATTTTTTAAAACATGTTTACTACTTTCTCTGCCTATTTACCATTAGTAAATAGAAGTAATATCTATTTTATTCCACTGAAATGAGTGTTTTGAGCCTCTCTGAATAAATACATCGGGGGGGGGGGGCTTATTAGAAAAAGGACCGCGCGCATCTTTGCGAGTTTCTGCATAACTAAATACAAGAAATCTGTTATGTATCAAATTTAGTATTTAAATTTGGCATTTTCCAAGGATGCAGCATGAATATTTTCAAGCAAATCCCCTTACTCCAAATCACCCTTAAGATGGCAACATTTTCGGAATTTTTTATTTTCTCCAGAACATGTTGATATTTATTAAAATGCTAATATTTAAGATATTTTCATAACAATTAAAGTGTATATCTTGAATGCTCAGAGAATAGTAAAGTGATCTACTTTGTGAATGGTCGTTTAGCAATTGGTAAACCATAAGAGATAGACAAAAAGGTGTAAAGATCCACTGACGTTTGAGGTGCTAGGTGTCTCCGTCAACTAATCTTTGTTTTTTTTTATAACCTTACCCCGCATGTAAACATACCTAAATGTATCTTTCCGCATTCCTTTCTCGTTGGTTGGCTTATATAACACATAGTGAATTGACGACTAAATTTAATAGAAAATTAAAAAATTAATAAAATAAAAACATACTTGATTCAATAAATTAAGCACGTAACAAATCTATAAAAGTATCCGTAAATAGAGTAAGCGCTTCCATATTGGAATCTAATTCCGGGACGCCAGTTTCGCTTTCACATGAACTTTCGGCAAGGTTAATGGCGACGCTTTCCATATTATTGGCAACATTGCCTTCCAGCTTTCCAGTTTTGTTTCCAATTTGACCACGTGAGCAATTGCTCCTTTTCAATTGGTGTCGTTAACCTGCGACAATACTGTACTGCCCTAATCTCTAGCAGTTTGAATGTAGTATTATTTCATGCTACGAAGCAGTTTTCACAATTTCCTCAAATCACTCACTCAGTCATCAAACTTGTCGAGCACGGGTTTGTTCTTCTTTACTTCTTGCTAATATGCACGATTTGCCTCACGTAATATCAAATACGCACTTTTCGCCGTCTGTGAATAGCAACGACGTTACGGAACTGAAGCTTGGACAATAAAGTGGGATTTGTGGACAAAGCGGCGCAGGGGCGGGTTTTCTCCGGGTTCCTCCGTCCTGGCATTCCACCGGTGCTCCATCTTCATTTCATAAGATCAGAGTCATCGCGCGGGCGTTAAGCTCTATTAAATAAAAACAACAGTGAAGATACACATGCTATTATTATAAAAAAATCGGGTATAAACAAGGTTTGTGTCTTAGATGCGTCATTGCTTGAAAGGAAACTACTTTGACTGAAATACCCTGAATGCATTTTTATTTTAACTAGGGAACTAGATTCAATGGCGGTAAGCGTTACAAGTCCGCAGCCAATAAGAGAGGACTATAAGCATGTCATACTGTTGACATACAAGGTCTTTGGGGAAATTAGACTTTAGTTATTGACATCGTACTAATGTGGCTATCTTCAAGATATCTCAGTGCCATGTTGTTAGCTATTGCAACGCTTCTCGTCGCCCTCCGTGGTGTAATGGTTACCATGCTAACTTCATATACCCAAGGTCACGGGTTCAAACCCGGAGGACGATGGATTTTCTCGGGTGTAAAAATCCTTAGCATGGCTTCCTTCAGAAGGGAAGTAAAGCTGCTGGTCCGGTGCCGAGGCTTCTGAGCAAAATTAAGCGGTCTTTCACGTCCAGTATAGAATGGGACGCTGAGAACCACAGCAGTTATAGAGCGTCCATAAATAAAAAAAATCCCACATATAATGGAATGTGAATGTTTAATAGGTAGAGAGAATGATTTGAGGTGTTTACATAAGATATTTTACCAGTCTATTAGGAGAAAAAAAGGACCTGTATCTGAAAAACTGGAGCTCACAAGGAAGTTATTCTATTTTTGGAATAAACCGTCTATTCGACGAACCAAAATGTTTGCTGAACTGTTATCTAAGAATGATAAGGAGCAATCCTCTTTTTCTATCACCGTCCATGCTTTAAGGTTTAAGTGAAGTGGCGTTTTTCTTCCTTCATCTGTCAGTTCGGTTCCAGATCTATCTGACTTCCAATTAAGTTTTAATGAGTAATATTTTTGTTTACTGTCGGAAAGAAAGGAGTATAAAATATTTTCTCTCATATATTGAGGCCATGAATAATAAATAAACAGCTTTACATAATGCAGTCATTGAGTATACTTCGCTTTCATATATTCGTTTTTACTTTCTCTACACGTACTGTGTGTGTCTGTGGGCAGCATAACTCAAAAACGAAATAGCTTGTTATTTAAATTCAGTATCTTCCAAGGATACTACACGAACATTTTCAGGAAAATCTCCCATCCCCAACTACCCTTCACATGGAAAACATTTTGAAAGCTTTGATTTTCTCAAAAATGGCTCTAACGATTTTGATTAAAATATCGTATATTAAAGATACTTACATGACAAATAAAATGTATATCTTGAAATTTCTGGGAATAGCCTCTGAAAACATCTTTATTTTGGATGAATTTTGCATAACTGGTAAACCGCAAGGGATAGATACTTCACAAAAAATGTAGAGCTCGTTAAAACACAATTTATGTTATATACATTTTTTCGTGGAGTTGGTCGTTTTCGAGATATTCCTTGTTATTGGTTTAGTTTTAAAATTATTATACTTTTCTCATACGGGAACTTGTCAACTCCACGAAGATTTTCAAGAAAATCCCCCTACCACAAACTACCCTTTAGATGGAAACATTTTCGAAAATTTGATTTTCTAAAAAATGGCTCTAACGGTTTTGATTAAAATCCCGTATGTTAAAGATATATGCACCCAAAATAAAATGTATATCTTGAATTTTCTGGGAATAGCCTCTGAAGACCTCCTTGTTCTGGATGAATTTTGCTTAATTGTTAAACCGTAAGAGATAGACAATAATTTACCGCACAAGAAATGTAAATCTCATCAAAACACGCAATTTATGCCCTTTACTTTTTTTTTTGTGGAGGTAACCGTTTCCGAGATATTCCTTGTTATTGTTTTCAATTGTAAAGTACTTATACTTTTCTCAGACGTTTTTCTTTTGTTCTACTCCTGGCCAAGCAAAGAAGCGACTTACAATGACAGTCGCATAACGACAGCTTTTAAAACATTGGGCTATCACTTTAGTATACTTATAAGGAACTAAGTATTAAGAAAATTCTGCTAATGTTTATATCGATTAGCAAGGTGCAGAAAGAAGAATAGTCTTTTGTAAGAAGTTTGTTTGTAGAACAGCTAGAGAAAGTCATGTGAGTGTAACACATCAGATTTTGGGTGGGGGTGTTCAGGAGGTCTCAAAACATATATTTCCTGTGAAGTCTAGGGATCGAATTTTTGGGTGCAATACAATATCTTCTATGTGCACTATATTCATACATGTAGAGAAAGTAGCAAAAGACTGTAGCATTGCGATGCGCAGGATAGGAGTTTCCCCGTCATGTATTTCTGCACTTGACTGACGGCGGTGCCTGTAGGTCTGCACATGCTTTAGCGACAGCTGTGAGCTACACGTCAACTTTTTAGCTAACGAGTTTTGACTCGAGTACTCCCGCCGCGACTTTTCAAGAGCCCCAAGTGGTGCCACTTAAACCGCGTTTACTACCAAGTGTTTCATTCACCACTTTCTTTTCTTTTACAAGAAAAAACCTTACCGTTTTGCTCCTCGCGAAAGGGCTCTTTAGTGCCACATATTTACATTAACGTCCGCAAGGGAAAAATTATCGCTGGGAAGTTGGCAGAATGATATGGGTGCGCCTGTGTGGCTCTGCGATGCGAGATAGCAGCGTTAATCGCTGCGTGTTAAGATCTAGCTGCGAACAACGATATTCGTAAGGGGGAAGTCCCCTCTAGATATTCAAAATCGTAATATTGAAGCACTGCAGTTTCATTTTTACTTTCTCTACACGTACTATGTATGTATGGAAAAGATATTGCATTCGATCCAAAAATTTGATACCGAGATTTCACCGGAAATACGCGTTTAGGGTCCTCTGTATCCAAAAAAAAAAAAAAAATAAATAAAGATCTGTTCCATTCACAGGACTTTCTCTATATCTGTGTAAAAAGTTATTGTTAACAAGTTTGTTCTTCTATCTGCTTCATGCTACTCGAGATAAACATTGGCAGAAACGGTCTTATTACTTATTTCCTTATTATCAGAAGGTAAATACACTAGGCTAAACCGACAGTCAAATGTTTTAATGTATGGTTGCTAAGGGATTGAAATCCGTTTCCTTGCGTGACCAGGAGTTGACACGTTCCCGTATGAGAAACGTATAAGTATTTTAAAATTGAAACCAATAACAAGAAAAATCTCAAAACTGGTCAACTACACCAACACAATTAACATAACATAAATTTTGTGTTTTAACGAGATCGCCGTTTTTGTGTAGTAAGTCTCTTACGCTTTACCAGTTATGCAACAATCATCCAGAATAAAGACGACTTAATAGGCTATTCCCAGAAAATTAAAGATATACATTTTATTTGTCATGTAAATATCTTAAATATATGGCATTAATCAAATCGTTAGAGCCACCCAAAAATTCAGTATCGAAATTTCATCGGAAGTACACGTTTTAGGTATCCAAAGAAAGCATTTTTAGAAAAAGGTCCTTGTGCATGTCTGTGAAGACGATTACTCAAAAGCGAAAAGTTGGTAAATACAAAGAAAACATTTTTAGAAAAGATCCGTGTGCGTGTCTGTGAAGACGATAATTCAGAAACGAAAAGCTGGTAAAATACCAAACTTGGTATTTTAGTTTGGTATCTTCTAAGGATTGGCGGCGCCGTGGCCAGTGTTTAGACCGCTTGCCTTCCACCTAGGCGACCCGGGTACGATACCAAGCGTCCGCATCTGCGATTTGTGGTGGACGAAAAGGTTTTCTCCGGATCTTACGGTTTCCCCCGCCAATGATTCCCCAACTGCTCAATAATCACGTTTCCTATCATCCATTTTGCTTGCTTTTCATATGATTCACTTCTTCACGCTTATACCTGGCTTCGGACCGACCACTCGTTCCCCGTTCTCCATTCTATGGTTTTATGCCGTTGGCTACCCGACAGGCTGTTGACCCCTAGACATCCACTTGTAAGTCCTAGGGGGGGATGTCAGTCAGTCCTAAATACGAGGAGGGTAAGCCGACTACGAAAAATCTTCCAGGGATGAGAAACGAAGATTTTGTTGAAATTCCCCCTACCCCAAACTACCCTTTGCAAGGAAAAATAAAGCATTTTAAGAAAAATGTCGATGTGTGTGTATCTGTGCTGGCACGATAACGAAAAAGTTAGTATAAATACCACACTTTAGTATCTTCCAATGATTGGCGGAGCGTAGCCGAATAGTTAGACCGCTTGCCTCCCACCTAGAAGGCCCGGGTTGGATCCCAAACGCCCGCATGCGATTTGTGGGGGGCGAAAAGGTGTCCGAGCGGGTTTTCTCCAGGTCCTCCAATTTCCCCCCACCACTCATTCCATCAATTGCTCTACCATCACGTTTCGTATCATCAATTTCGCTTGCATTTCATATCAATCACTTCCTCACGCTCATGCCTACGGGCTGACCAATCGTTCCAGGTTCTCCATTCTGTGGTTTCGTGCCTTTGACTACCTGACAGGTTTTTGACCTCTAGACATCCACAAGTCCTAAGTTGAGGGGGTGGTGTCAGTCCTAAATACGAGGAGGGTAAGCCAACTACGAAAAATCTTAAGGATGGAAAATGAAGATTTTTGAGGAAATTCCCCCTACCCCAAACTACTCATTACAAGGAAAAAATTTCGAAAGTTTTGATTTTCTCAAGGTGACTCTAAGATTTTGATTAAAATACCGTGTATATTAAAGATATACATGATAAATAAAATATATTGATTTTCTGGGAATAGCCTCTGAAAACCTTTTTATTTTGGGCGGATTTTTCTGAATTGTTTAATACTGGTAGACAAAGTCATGTGAATTAAACACATAAGATTGTTAGAAAAAGATGTGTATGTATGTCCGTGTGTCTGTTTAACACGATAAGTCAAAAACGAACAGTCGATAAAATACCCAATTGGTATTTGAATTTAGAATTTTCCAAGGATGTGACACGAAGATTTTAGAGAAAATCCTATTCCAAACTACCCTTTACATGGAACGTTATTAGAAAATACTTTATTTCCTCAAATATAGATGTAATGATTTTGATTAAAATGCCATATGTTTAAGATATTGCTATGAAAAATAAAATGCATATTTTGATTTTTAAGGGAATAGCTTCTCAAATCCACTTCAGCACAACTGGTAGACAATATTTTTACACAAAACATGTAGATAGTTTTAAAGCACACAAATGCATTTTTGAGAACGTATCTAACAATTTTTAAAATTAAGCTTTTCTGAAACGGAAGCTATAGGGACAGATTTGAACCCAAAATAAAATTTGCTCTGTTTTTATGGTGGTTTAAATTTCGCAAAGTTGATATGGTCTTGATATGCTAACAGCGAGGATGCTACATTACCATACCTGTATTATACCAGTTCGTTGCACTTGTATGCAAAGATGGCTTATGGTAAAAGCTACAGACCCCTCTATTTGTCTGCGGAAGTCGATTGTTTTGTGGACACAGGCCACTTCCTTTAACCACGATTCTCATCTTTATTGTAGCTATTATGTTTTTAAGATCAGCACCGAGGATGTCAGACATTGTTAGCACATTTCTGCAGATTTCCCATCGAGTCACGAAACAGCGCGTTTGTTCTCTCGCATTGTCCGAGTAGTGCTTCAAAAGCAAACGCGCACAGGTGCTTTTGTTACTGAAGTTTTGAGGGGCTATTATGGAACACGTTTTCTTATGAAAGAATCAAATGGAACGTTGCCAAAATCTATTTTCAAAGATGACTGATGTAGCATAGAACATGCGGTTATTCTGAGAAGAATATTACTATAAAACATATGACTTGCCTATTTTTGGTTTCTCCATACGCACTATGTACATAGTGTATAGAGAAAGTATTGCACTCCACCAAAAAATTCGATACCGAGATTTCACCGGAAATATATGTTTTAGGGTCCCCAATATCCAAAAAAAGCATTTTCACAAAAAGGTCCGTGTGTGTGTCTGTGTGTCTGTGAACACGATAACTCAAAAACGAAAAGTCGATAAAATACCAAACTTGGTATTTCAGTTTAGTATCTTCCAGGGATGCGACACGAAGATTTTGAGAAAAATCCCCCCACCCCCAACTACTCTTTACATGGAAATATTTTCGAAAATTTTGATTTTCTCAAAAATGGCTCTAACGATTTTGATTAAAATTTCGTATATTAAACATATTTACCTGACAAATAAAATGTATATCTTAAATTTTCTGGGAATAGCCTCTGAAGAGTAGTTTATTCTGGATGAATTTTACTAAATTTTGAATAACTGCTAAACCGTAAGAGATGGACAAAAACTTACTACACAAAAAATGTAGAGCACATTAAAACACACAACTTATGTTATATATATTTTTTTCGTGGAGTTCGTCGTTTTTGTGACATTACTTATTTTTGGTTTCTGCTATGAAAAATGTATACTTTTCTCATACAGGAACTGGTCAACTCCTATCCATATAAACAAAGGAACTTCATTGACATAGCAAGCAGCTTTTGACTACCACTTTAACCTATGATAGTCCCTTATTCCGCTTCTACTTGCAAGGAGTCAAGTAGTAAGGCTATTTCTGCTATTTTTTTTTCTGATTAGCATGAAGTAAATAGAAGTATAAGCTTTTTAAGAATAATTTGTTGCAGGGATATAGAGAAAGTCATGTAAATGGTACACATCAGCTTTTTATATAGAAAGGTTGGAATTGAATTTGAAATCAAAAGTTTAACATATGTTTTCAATCCAACTTTTAAAAATAATTGTGATGAAGAAACTCTGAATAATTCCTTTATATAAGATCAACAATGGCGTTAAGAGTTTACGAATATGACAGAACAAATTACATTTTGAAACAAAGAAATTGCAAAAACTTAGAATGCCTTGTTGCATTTTTGTGTTATAAATAAAAATAAAATCTAAACTTGTTTGAAGGACTTTGTGATTTCGTTAATTTTTAAACTCAGTGCCGCATTTCTCTAAAATTACAAAGTGAGAAATTTCACTTTTTAACCTGGCATTACAATTAGAGCTTTTAACCAAACCACTCAACTGGAAGTTGATTATTACAGCACTGATATCAATATCGGAATTATTGTCATATTGAACTAATAATTATATTATAAAGGAAGAGTGGGGAAAGAGAGAGATAATGACGATAAATAATTTTGAGGAGTAATGTAAAACGCAAGCGTTCCAATGCTCTAATTAGTAAGGGTCGCTCAGGCAAGTTACAGTGTAGTAAAACAATTACCCTGGTGTCAGAATAGCGAGGGCAATTCGGTTCTAGACTCGGTTAACAAGAAATTCATTAAGCCTCAAGGGTCAGTTTATGAGAATAGTTTTTTCAGAAATCCGAAGGCTATGAAGAGGCGCATAGCCCAAATATTAAAATGTTTTATTAGATTTTAATATGAATGTAAACTTTGGCAACATATCATGTAGGAACCGTGGTGGTGAGTCATTGATGTAGGCGGGTCGTAGGCTAATAAATAGCGTGTGTTTCAAATCCTCATTATTTCTACTGCGTCTTCGGGCCTGCTTTTTACAGCTGTTACAAGTGTTTTCGGAAGTTGGTAGCGTTTAATTACTGCGCGCAACTTAAACTTGTTACTTCACTTCGTAAACAAATTTTGCATGAACGTAACGTTCTTAGTATTTTGGAAGTTAGTTCATTTAAAGACGTAGTTATATCTCATATTAGATTAAGGAACATTTGATTATTCATCTTAAAACAATCGGAAACTCGTTTCAAACATATCAGTAACTAACCCCCATTAAATATTGTCAGTAAATGTATCAGTATTGTCCATTCTCGAAACCACCTACGCATATTCTGAGAGAAAAGGACGCACAACCTATCACTGGAGCAGCTAACTGGCAGAAAGAGGAAATGACTTCAGCCTCAGTGGTATAACATTTTATCACTCCATTGTTACCACTCTGTTTCTTGCGATGGAAATTATATCCATATTAAATGTGTCCTTGTAACTCTGAATGAATATAATCTGGAGGAATTTTGCAAACCACGGAGAAGATAACGTTGAAATTGTTACAAAAAAGCCGAGAAAATATTGTTCTGAAATGTTATGACTGTATTGTCAGCACTGCTGCTACGAAGGCCCCAGTAACATACTCACTATTGCGCATGTCCGAATGTATATACTACTGCTTCCATGCAAATATCAACTGAATACTTTATAATTTCATACTCAAAATGTATATGGTGATAATACATGTTAAAATTTATTTTATTTTTTCATAGGATTGCTGGTTACAAATTAAGACTCCATTCTTTTTTTACTTTCTCAACCACGCACATAGTAGGTAGAGAAGGTATTGCAGTCCACCCAAAATTTTGATTCCCAGGTTATACTGGAAATACGTCTATTGGGATCCCCTGAATAGAAAAAACTCTTTTAGAAAAAGGTCCATGTGCGTGCGTATCTGTGTGTCCTCTGTGAATAGTATAATCCAAAAACGAAAAGTCCATTACATGCTAAACTTCATATTTAAGTTCAGCTTCTTCCAAAGATACGACACGAAGATTTTTAAGGAAAGCCCCTCACCCAAAACTACCACTTTACATAGAAACATTTTCTAAAATTTTGATATTCTCAAAAATGGCTGTAACGATTTTGAATTAAAAAACCGTTTAGATATTTTCGTCACAAATTAAATGTATATTTTAACTTTTCTGAATCCCCTCCATTCTGAATGACTTTTGCATAGTTGGTAAACGCAAGAGATAGACAAAATCTTAGTGCACAAAAGCTATGGATCTTTTTAAAGTATACAATTTATGTCAGATTCTCCCCCCCCCTCCCTTTCTTTTTTAGGGTAGGGTTAACCGTTTCCGAGATATTCCTGTATACTCTTCTCGAATGCGAAGTGATTCGCTGTTCTTTTTTTCTTTCTTTTCTTTCTTTCTTCCTAGTAACGCAAATAGAACGGAATTTCCAGGCATCACAATGCGACTATCTTAGAAGATTTGACTATCGTTTTAGCCTAGTGTATTGCTTTATTTTCTTTGTATCTATAAGAAAATATATAGTAAAAACAATTTCTACCAATGTTAATCTTGCTTAGCACGAAATAGAAGAACAAACGTTTGTAAGAATAATTTGTTGCAGAATAGGTGGAGAATGTATGTAAATGGAACACATCTGATTTTTAACACTTGTATTATAAAATGTCTATGCTATGCATATTTTCTATACATTACAACACTTAAATTGGACTGTTCAAAGTTAATCTTTTCTGGAAAACATGAGCGATGAAATGCGGCGAGTGTTTTGTTTTGAAGAAAACAAACCTCTTGCCTAACTCGTGAAAGAGAGAGAGCAACGCTGTAGATAAAGTGACATTTACATACTTTTGGTTAGTAACATTCGGGATGACAAGGGCAAAGCAAGGAGAGGTCTCTGAGCGGTTATTGACTCCTGTGAAAGGAAGCGGCGGAAACATTACGTTTTTCACACTTTCAGCTGTCAAGAACACGTCACACACAGTTGGTGGTCATCGCTGCGGTATTGCAGTTGCACAACGTCCGGTCTGTAATGCACCGCAAAACCAGTAAACAGTGCGTGGGGGGGGGGGGGGGCCTTTTATTCTTTCCGAAAACTTTGTCGGCTTTTTGACGCACATATTTGTGTTGTGCGTTTTAGACAATGCCATCTGTGCTGTGTACAGCAAATGCAGTTTGTCGCTTAAATTCCTTTTAATATTAGACATGCGGGGGGAGCAAAATAATATGAAGAAACTGCCATTTGAAAAATAAAATCACATGTATTTTCTTCCTTCTGTTGTTTATTTATATATAGGCTCCATAGAGTGCTCTTAAGAAAGCTTATTTTCTATCTGCTTCGTGTTACTACAAATAAGCTTTTGCAGAAATAGTTTTATTACCTGTTATACGAATGTAAAATTTCTCCCGAATGAATAGGACTTAGGCACTTATCTTTTGTCCCTTTTTGGAGGATATTGAACTGAAATACCAAGTTGGTATTTCTCCGACACTTTGTTTCTTAGTTATGCTCATAGGTACAACTTTTAATTTTCTTTTTTATTAAGAGAGTTAAAAAGCATCCATTTTCATTGAAATCTCAACATGGAATTTTTGGATAAAATACAATATTTTCCACTTCCTGTACGTAGGAAATAGAGAGGGCAATAGTAATCTCATAAATCTGACGTGTTCCATTCACGTGACTTTCTCTAGTTGTATCTCAAACAAATTTTTCTTAAACAGATTCTTTTATCTACTTGCTTATCGAGATAAACGTTAGCAGAATTGGTCTTTTTACTTACTTCTTTGTAAGAAGGGAAATAAAGGAATGCACTAACCTAAAGCGATAGTCAAGTTTTTTTTTTAAAAGCCTGTCGCTATGTGAAACAATTGAAATTCCGTTCTCTTTACTTGCTTGGAGTTAAACAAAAGAGAATCGAAAAGTGAGATGTCTTCCCGTTTAAGAAAAGTTCAAGTAGCTTAAAATTGAAACCTATAACACGGAATATAAAAAAAATCTACAAAAATATATATGACATAAACCATGTTTTAACGAGATTTACGTTTTTTGTATAGTAGGTTTTTGTCTATCTAATACAGTTTACCATTTATAGAAGAATTATACAAAAGTAATCCACAATAAAGAACTCTTCTGAGGCTATTCCCAGAAAATTCAGGATATCAATTTTATTTTCCATATAAATATCTGAATAACAGGATATTTTAAGAAAATCAAAATTTTCGAACGTTTTTCCGTTTAAAGAGTAGTTTAGGTGGGGAGATTTTTCTTTAAAATTTTCGTACCTCATCCTTAGGAGATACTAAACTTAAATAGTATTTTAGAGTTTGGTATTTAAGGGACTTTTGTTTTTGAGTTATGTTGTCAACAGACACACAATGACCTTTTTTTTAAATATTTTATTTTAGGGGCAGGGTCGGATCAGTGGATCTCAAAAGTCAGAGCGTTAGAGAAAGTAAAAGCCTATGGACATCATTTTGTGCTTCATATCGAAAACTTTTTAAAGGAGCCTATATGTAGCAAATCCCTAAGCCATGTTTACTTTCTCTACACGAACTATGTACATAGTGTATGGAGAAGATATTGCATTCCATCCAAAAATTCGATACCGAGATTTCACCAGCAATAGACGTTTTAGGGTTCGTTATATTTAAAAAAAAAAAGTATTTTCAGAAAAGGGTCCGTGTGTGTCCGTGCCTCTGTGAACACGATAACTCGAAAACGAAAAGTTGGTAACTTGGTATTTAAGTTTAGTATCTTCCAGGGATGCAACACGAAGATTTTGAGAACAATCTCCCCACCCCAAACTACCCTTTATACGGGGAAAAAAATAACATTTTTATTTTCTCGAAAACGGCTCTAACGCTTTTGATTAAAATACCGTATATTAAATGTATATATATGGCAAATAAACTGTATATATGCTATTCTGGGAATAGCCTCTTTATTCTGAATGAATTTTACTGAATTTTGCGTAACTGTTAAACCGTAAGAAATAGACAAAAGCTTACTACACAAAACATTTAGATCACGTTAAAACACACAATTTATGTCATATAGTTTTTTTGTTTTTGTCTTTTTTTCATTGAATTGACCATTTGTGATATATTCCTTGTTATTTGTTTCAGATTTAAAATACTTAAAACTTTTTTCCCACGGAAAGTTGTAAACTCCTGACCCTGCATAAAAACGGATTTCATCCACGTGGTAACCGGCTTTTAAAACATTTGATTATCCTTTGCCTAGTGTATTCCCTTATTTGCCTTCTACTTAAAAGGAATCAAGTAGTTAAGACAATTTCTGCTAATATTTATCTCGATTATCAGAAAGTGTATAGAGGAATATGCTTTTTAACAATAATTTGTTACAGCTATGTGAATGGAACACATCAGATTTTTACTTAATCTACCGAGTACTATGTAGTTACATAGTAAGTATTTTAATCCACCCAAAATGTTATGCTAAAATTTCATCAGTAATGTATGTTTTGAGGACCTCATTATTATTATTATTATTATTATTTAAGAAAAAGGCCTGGATGTAGCATAGCTCAAAAACAAAAAAACAAAAATACCAAAATTTATTTAAGTTTAGTATCTGCCAAGAAGTGATACGAAGATTTTCATAAAAGTATCCCCACCTCATCCTTTACATGGAAAAATTTTCGAATATTTTATTTGTCTCAAAAATGGCTCAAACGACGTTGATTAAAATACCGTACATTAACATATTTAAGCAACAAATAAAATGTATATCTTAAAATTTATGGGATTAGGCCCTGAAGGCCTTTTCATTCTAATGACTTTTGCGCCACTGGTAAACTGTAATATATGCAACAAAAAACTGTAGATTTCGTTAAAACATACAACTTGTTATCTATATTTTGAGGGGGTTGACCATTTTCGAGGTATTCGATGTTATTGGTTTCAATTTTAAAATGCTTTTCTCAAACCGGAATTTGTGATTTTGCTTTGCTCCTGACCATGCAAAGAAAGCCGAATTTCAATCACATCAACCATCGTTTAAAATATTTCTTTAGCTGGTGCATTCTCTTATTTCCCTTCTACTTATGAGAAACTAAATAATAAGACTGTTCCTACTAAATGTTTATCGTGATTAACGTGAAGTAGACGGAACAAGCGTGTGTAAGAATACTTTAGAATAGAATAGGTATAATAAAGAAAGTCATGTGAATGGAACATATCAGATTTTTAAAGCCATTTTTAGACATTTATGTGCTAAACATAAAAGTATAATAATTAATAGTGAAGGTGTTTTAAGTGTTAAACATCAGATTTGTTATACATTGCATCTGTCAACATTAACGTGACTTGTTTACAAGCCCCTGCAGTAAACATAATACGATAAAAGCTTCATTAGACGTCATAAATTCGAGTAGTAGCGTGAATAAGGTTTTCCAGGTCTGTAGGGCGATGCAATCCATGCAGGCGACCGCCAGCGCTCCAAGCAGAACTGGTTCTACAGCATCATTATATGCATATAACGGACATGCGCCTCTCGACCTTCAACTCTCTATCCACTGAAACCCGTTTCCCTCCCGCGCCATCTACTGTGTGAAGAGCCGACTTGACCTCAACGCTCAAAATAGTTATATTTACTGTCGCTCATCATCTCGCAAAAACATTGTTGTAATTTATGTGGTGTTTTTCAGTATGCGACGTGCAAAGAGATTGTTGGATGAAGTGGGAGGGGAAGAGACCATAACATGTTAATGCCCCCTCTTCCCGCAGTTTTACATCTCTTTCTCGTCCTTCATTTTTACCATCCCTGTCTTCTCGTTTGTCTCCCGGTTCTTTTTATGGTCTAAGGCACATTCCCTACTGGCGAGTGTTTATAGCGTTGCTGTATTGTTTCTCTGCCTGGATAGCATCAAATGACTCGTTAGTTGTTTCACATACTTAAAACCAGTTTGTTATAACCTCGCCCCGCTGACATGTATTCTCCCGCCTTCTGGTTGACTAATGTTCATTTTTGAGTCATGATTGACAAACAAGCAATGCAAAGATAGGCAATAAAAGCAATAAAAACACTTATCATGATAGATTTACATGCTAGCATTATCCAGAGAGGCAGGTTTAAACCGAAGGAACTTCCTATTTAACGGGTGAGTCAAAGTACGAAACGCACCCTCGGCGCTCGTTGCATCGCCGCTGTCATAAAACGGCTTGGTTGAAACCTTCCAACATTTTTACTTTCTCCATACGCAATATGTACATAGTGTATAGAGAAAGTATTGCACTCCACCAAAAATTCGATACCGAGATTTCGCCGGAAATATATGTTTTAGGGTCCCCAATATCCAAAAAAGCATTTTAACAAAAAGGTCCGTGTGTGTGTGTGTCCGTGTGTCTGTGAACACGATAACTCAAAAACGAAAAGTCGGTAAAATACCAAACTTGGTATTTAAGTTTAGTAGCTTCCAGGGATGCGACACGAAGATTTTGAGAAAAATCCCCCCACCCCCAACTACCCTTTACATGGAACTTTTTTCGAAAATTTTGATTTTCTCAAAAGTGGCTCTAACGATTTTGATTAAAATTTCGGATATTAAACATATTTACCTGACAAATGAAATGTATATCTTGAATTTTCTGGGAATAGCCTCTGAAGAGTAGTTTATTCTGGATGAATTTTACTAAATTTTGAATAACTGCTAAACCGTAAGAGATGGACAAAAACTTACTACACAAAAAAATGTAGAGCACATTTTTTGTGACATTCCTTATTTTTTGTTTCTGCTATGAAAAACGTATACTTTTCTCATACTGGAACTTGTCAACTCCTATCCATATAAACAACGGAACTTCATTGACATAGCAACCAGCTTTTGACTATCACTTTAACCTACGGTTGTCCCTTACTTCGCTTCTACTTACAAGGATGCGAGTAATAAGACTATTTCTGCTAATTTTTTCTGATTAGCATAAAGTAAATAGAAGTATAAGCTTTTTAAGAATTATTTGTTGCAGGGATATGGAGAAAGTCATGTGAATGGTACACATCAGATTTTTTCAAACAGGTTCCAAATACTTTACTTGCACTCAGGGAACCTCTAATCCTATGGTGTTTGTGTATGTATGTATGTATGTGTGTGTGTGCGTGTGTATATATATGTGTATATATATATATATATATATATATATATATATATATATATATACACTTTTGTTTACAAGTAAGAGTAGAGAAATTAAGAACCCTGTTAGAGTCAACCTAGTAAATGAAATGTATGTTTTGAATTTATTTTTATATCTACCTACTAATTAAATGCTGCATAACTATTTATAAGAGACAGGCATAATATATTTCTGAAAATAATTTTTAATGTTTCTAAAATATGAATTTGTTTGTTTTTCCTTCTCTTTTTGCTTTTTGTTTTTGTAGTTTCGACCGTTTTATTTTTTTTTTTTTAAATATTAGCTGTTTTATCCTGTGCAGACGTCTTCATTTCGAGTAACCTTAGTACGATTGAAAAACTAGTGAACGTATGTGCTTTCTAATAATTAGAATTAAAGATAGTAGGAATTCAATAAGATCAATGCACGAGTTAACATCATTGCCGATAGGACCATGCAATTAAAGGCGGGGTATAACATGGAACAAAAAATCTGATGTGATCTATTAACATGAATTTCACTGTCTGTTTTGCAAACTAACTTTCCTTATCAAATATTCTTTTATTTATCTATATCATGCTAATTGAGATAAAAATTAGCAGAAATGGTCTTATTTGCTTTCTTCTAAGCAGAAGAGAAATAAGGGTATATGCTAGCTAAAGCGATACTCAAAACTTATAAAAGCTGGCTGCTGTATGAACAATTGAAGTTGAGTTCTCTTTCCATATCCAAACAAAAGAGATGAAGCGAAAGATGACTTCCCGTTTGAGAAAAGTTTAAGTAGTTTAACACAGAAACCAACAACAAGGAATATCTCGGAAACGGTTAAGCCTTAAAAAAAAAAAAAAGGACATGACATATTGTGTGTTTTAACGAGTACGTTCTTTGTGTAGTAACTTTTTGACTATCTCTTACAGTTTACCAGTTATACAACGATCGTTCAGAATGAAGAAGTATTCAGCGGTTATCCCTATAAAATTCAAGATTTTGTTTGTCATGTAAATATCTTAATATACGATGTTTCAATCAAAATCGTTAAAGCCATTTTTGGTAAAAACAAAATTTTCGGAGCTTTTATCCATGTAAAGGATAGTTGAGTGGGGAATTTTCCTGAAAACCGTCGTGTCGCAAGCTTAGAAGAATGCTGAACTTAAATTCCGGTTTGATATTTAACGGACTTTCTATTTTTGTGTCAAACACCCGCGCGGGCAGACCTTTTTCTAGAAATATTTTTGTTTATTCATTTATAGGGTCGCCTCAGCGCGGTGGTAGCGTGGCTGCTTACCAAGCGGGAGACCTGGGTTCGATTCCCAGTTCCGGGGTGAGGATTTTTTCCCCCGCTGGGAGACCTGGTCCTGGGTGCATTCAGCCCCGTCAGGTCCCTGGAGGGTCAATTGAGGAGCCACTTGGTGGAGAAGTAGTGGCTCCAGGTCATGAGGACCGCATTAACCATCCGGGGGGACTGACCCCGTCTCTCCCTCCAGTACTACACCCCATCCATGACGTCTGCCATGGGCCGAGATGGGGGACGCAGTGGCTGGGCGGTAGGCCAAGGTTTCTTGTGAGCTGTCGTGCCATGGAGTTTTTGTTATTATTATTATTATTATTATTATTATTATTATTATTCATTTATACATTGAGAAGTCTACAAAACACGTGTTTCCGATGAGTTTTAGAGTGGAATACAATACTTTCTTTACTCGCTATGAACATATGGAGTAAGAAGTAGAAGAATTAGCTTTTATAAAAATAGTGTAGATAAGTAAATAGAGACATGCTTGTGGACGCTACATACATATATTTTTTATTTTAATTGGTGAACTAATATTTCTGGCAACCGTATCTGAAAGTATTTAATAGGCGAGGAAACAAGTTCAGACAAAAATTCCGACAAATTACAGAAAGAGAAGATGCTGGATGAGATATATTCAACATAAGTAGTCGTTGTGACAGGCGGCAGCCGAAGGTCATGCTTTGTGTTCGTCCTCAAACAACCTCCCGCATGGTTTCCATCATTCACACTGCACGTGACCCAAACCACAAAAATGTGAAAACTTGTACCACCTCTTTCACACGAGAGAGGGGATGTTATGCACCCTGTCACCGTGAAACATCTATAGCATGCCGAAAATCACAAACTTGAATTTGACTGAGTGAATTTATGACATCTAATTATACAGTGATTATTTACACTAAACAGCATCTGCAATACGGTTGAAACTCACTTCTGCGTTTCTGCTGATATTTTTACTGTCTCTGTCATGTACAATGTAGGTATAGGAGATATTGTATTCTATTTAAAAACCATACTGAGATTTCCTGGAAATTCGTGTTTTGAAGTGCCTAATTAAAACATTCATTTTCAGAAAAAGGACCTTGTCATGCACAATGCACCTAGAGGAAGTATTGTATTCTATTTGAAACTCGTATGATATTTTACTGGAAAGTATGTTTTGAAGTCCCCTAAAATAATAAAAATAACTTTCAGAAAAAGGTCTATGAGTGAATATCTGTGTATGACAACTCAAAAACTATAAAACACACACACGCGCGCGCGCAAACCTTTGTTTTAAAATGCTTTTGAATTTTTGGATACAGGGGCCTTAAAACATGTATTTCCAGTGACATTTCTACATCGTAGTAAAATGATACTGCATCTGCCATTTTGTCTTATGATGCACAACTACGTAGTAAAACAACATAATTGCTACACACTTTGGAGTAGAGAGATAAACTTTATCCTATCTTTTAGGAAGGTTTGGTCCTAATTTAAATTACTATTAAGTATGGCAGTTTCGTGTGTTCAAGCCTTCTATATGCTAGTTTGTTTTCGCCGTTTTTTGCTTTGAATAAGTTGTTCTGTGAATGACTTTATGGCATAAATGACCCATTTTCTCAGAAAATATTGAGGTTGGCTAAATTAAATCTCACAATTATAAAATAATTTAAGAACTGGAGTGACTCTACTTTGGTGTTATTAAGATGTTTGGTTGTTAAAAAAAAACTATAAATGGTGTCTGAGGTAATTGGACATAGTCAATATTTGCGGGATAGGCCTTTTAATCTTTTCTTGAATCCACCATTTTTAGAGGATGCAGCGTGAAGATTTTCACGAAATTTCGCTCTCACAAACTACTTTTGCAAAGAAATTGTTTATTAATGTTTTATTGTTTTTTTCTTTTCTCAAAAATAGTTGTTTCCATTTTAGGTGTTATGAGCGAGATATTGCCAAACATATTATGAATCTGAATTTTATGCGAATAAGTATGTGAACTCATCTTACATATTTAATTGTAGAGAGTCTTTATTAACTGGGAAACTATTCGATACAAATACAAACTTACTACAGGAATAATGTGTCTATACATATTTTAAAATGTACAACTTGTGTTTAAATTGGCTTGAATTTTGCAGTTAAATTTTAAGTAATAAATTTACCAAATGGCGGCTATTTAGTTTCTCGTTATATCATGCAGAATATACAATATTGACCTGCTTTTAAACAAGACCAGGACTTGCTTTTAAGCATTTTGACTGTCAGTTAGCTTTCTGTGCGCTCAGTATATTTGAGCAGCGAACAAAAGTCAATATTTTCTATTCAGTAAACTTTACGAAGAAAGCATCGCTCGTCTACTACTATCTAACAACTTCAACATACACGTATTACCATGCGCAGGTAATGATTTACTGATTTCTACTGATTAAAATATCAGATCCATTTTAATATCCTGTTTGCAGCATAGTTTTCTCCCATAAGCATTCTACAGGTCTGGGAGGTCATTTTGCAGGGAATCTAAGAATTCCTGAATTTAAGATTAAGTTGTAATCATTGAGAAACAGTGCTACCTAAAAGTATGGTCTTTCAAAAGTACCTTCAAACATTAAACCGCTATAAATATTGTAATATTTGAGGCAGGGGAAAATCACGGTGTTGGGCAAATAATGGGATTTACAAAGCACATCAGTATTGGAGGTTAAAAAAACATTAAGAAAATGTCCACCTTTCTCTTGTTCAACGTATAATATTCTGTCTGAGATCCCTTGCACAGTATTTTGTGTCAAGAAAACTGGTTGTTAACCTCACATTCAAAAGTCGGGCTGGATTGAGATCGCAGGCCACATGGTTGGGAAGTGCCTACTGATGACATGATCGCCGAACATCTGCGTAATTGTTTTGCAGGGGTGGAGATGTGGGGTGGAGCGCCATCTTGCGTGAAAATTGCAGCTTTCATGTCGTGTTTTGATAACCGGGTTAACACACGTAATTGCAGACTTTGGTTAGAAAATGACCTTCAGGCTTTAACTTAACAAGGTTTTCATGTTTTAAAAGTTTTTTTATGGTGTGGCTTAACTTCACACTTCATCATTGGCCCATATTTGTGGAAGAATACAATAATGGGATAACATAGACCGCTACAGTAATGGGGAGCGCTACTACAGCATTTACAGAATGTATCTTCCCTAAACTGAGAAATCACGATATGAAAAACAATCCTCATGCATCTACACTCCTGTTAAACAATTACGCAAATGTTTGGAGATTTTGACATTAATAGCACTTCCCATAAATCTTATTGCTAAGTTTATGGCCGAATTTTACTTTAAAGAATGAGCTTTTCTGACATATCGAACAATCCCACAATAACTGAAGGATGCCATCTGTCAAGAGAATGCCAATATACTAGTAACTCTGCAAAATACTTACGGTGTGGCAGAAAAATGCTATATGTTTAAAAGAGCTCGACAGACATCTTAATATTAATTACTCTTCAGGTAGCCAACACTATAAGCAAATAATGGCATTGAGAGTTGCCAAACTTTGGCGGATTGTGTTATTTGTGTCTAATTTTTTATTTGTTTGCAATTTGTAAGCACTATATTGCTGATGAACTGAATGTTAACGGACAAAACTATTTTGGGACTGTTTATTTTTAGAAATCGGTTTATGAGTGAAAAGCTATTACATGAAAGGATCGAAAAACTTCTTGATGTTTCAGTGCATGGTAAAGGACGCCTCCTGCCTCGCTGTATGGTAAACAAAACAATAGGAGTGGGTAGTATGTCAGCACCAAAAAGGACGTGTTCTTCATGCTTGTCTTATATTACACCGTTACTCACGCACATTTAGTGTTATTTTTAGTAACTAAATTAATTCCAGCTTCTCATTCGTTACCTTTCAAATGTAAACTGAAAACAAAAGACTGCTTGAGTTTGTTTTTCGACGTTGGGAAAGCCAGCTTGTCACTTGTTTTTGGATTAAATGAATTCGATATTAATCGCAGCGGTCTTCCTGTGACGATAGGAAACATACGCGGACTAGCGTGACGGCAGTTTGAAAATTTGGTCTTGCATTAAAAGAACAAAGGGGTTCTCTGGGGTCAACCCGTCCCCTCCCGTCACCGTAAGAAGATAAATACATCCGTTGCACGACATCCACCATTTAGACAATCAAATAGACGAAAATTACTGAAATCCATCTCCTCGCGGAAACAAATGAGCGACACAAGGGTGTCACACATTCAGCAGACGCTGGATTGTATTCACGATCGTGGCATTTACTATACCCTCCACCTATCATCGTTTAATTTTTTACTCATTCTGAAAACTATCCACATATAAACGTATTTTTCTGCACCTTTCTTCATAATGGCAGGGACAATTTCTTAGATAATTCGTAGTCGACTTACCCTCCCCATATTTAGAACTAACACCTTCCCCCTAGGTCTTACAAACGGAGCCTAGGGGTCAGAAACCTGTAGGAGAGCCAACGGCACGAAACCACAGAATGGAAAACCTGGAACAAGTGGTCGGCCTGTAGCTAGACGTAAGCATGAGGAATTGGATGATATGAAATGAAAGCGAAATGGATTATTGTAAAGTTGATGATGGAGCAGTTGTTGGAATGAGTGGCGGAGGATCCGGATAAATCCCGCCCAGACACAGCTTCGTCCACCACAAATTCCACATGCGGGCGCTTGGGATCGAACCCGCCCGCCTATGTGGGAGGCGAGTGCTCAAACCAATCATTAAGGCGCCACTCAGTAATTTATATGGCGGACTTACACCTTCT